>CM053606.1:40376227-40461873 GCA_028646535.1 Procyon lotor | reverse complement strand
GGGGTTTATGGGGGCGGTGGGAGAGAGAAATGAAACAGGAGGGGATGGGGAGGGAGACAAACCATAAGAGACTCCTAGACTCATGAAACGAACTGAGGGTGGCTGGGAGGCAGGTAGGTAGGGATGGGGTGGCTGGGTTGTGGACATTGGGGAGGGTATGTGCTATGGTAAGTGCTGTGAAATGTGTAAGCCTGACGATTCACAGACATGTACCCTAGGGCAAATAATACATTATATGTTAATAAAAATTTTAAATAAATAAATAATAATTAATTAATTAATTAATTAATCAATCGCCTTCCCTTTTGTCTTTCCCCAGCCCACTCATACTGAGGCTTTGAAATTCTGTTCAGGGCATAATCACCTCTGAGAAGTTTCCCACAAAAACCCACATTGGACCATTTGCCCTTCTCCCGATTCCTGAGAATTTCCCACATACCTTGCCACAGCACTCATCTTGGTATCGTATAATCTCCCTCATCAGATTAGATAGAAGAAGACTGAGTGAAAGGCTAAAAGCAGAGACCAAGTCTTGCTCATCTTTACTTTCCCAGAGCCTACCACAGTACCAGGTCACATAAATGAATGAATGTAAGACCTGGTTTGGATGACCCCTTACACCACCACCTGGGCCCTGTATTTCTTCTCATAAAGAGATGGACAGGGGAGGTTAAATGATTGTACTACATTCTGGTTAAATGATTATTTCAAATCCCCTGGCAGGAGGCCAGCGGTCCCCACTCTGGCTGGGCAAGATCCATTACCTCAAACTGTTTTCAAAACCAGCTGGTAATTGACTGTGATGTGAACTAAGCGAAAGGTTAGGGAAACGGAACCAGATTCCAGGAAAAGACAAGGCTCACAGCAAAAATTAACACAGCCTGGAAGAAGGCCCAGTCTCCTCCCAGTAAACTTCTTAATTTCATCCAGAAAGACACAGATCTCCACCCTCCGGGTTATTCCCTTCTCCCAATACACATGTTCGATTTCCAAATCCAGCAAGGGAAGCTCCCAAGCTCCCTTCCCCTCAAAATCAATCTCCAGGCCGTTCTCGCCCTCTCTGGTCTGTTCCCCCATCATCCTTAATCAACAGTCCTCTGGGCCTCCCACATGCAGGTCCTCCTCAGCTGATCCCACCAAGAGCCAGGCCAGTGATTATCAGGACAAGAGCCAGGCAGAGGGCCTCATTAACAGGAGACTCCCAGAAGACCAGGAGGCAGTCAGAAGGCTGCAAAACCCAGCTCGCAGCATAAAAAAGGAAAAAAAAAAATCAGGATATACATTTGGTGGATCATTTAAAAAAGGAGAAAAGCAAGCAAAACAAAGCAAAACTGTACCATCTGTGTCACAAACTTAAAGACTGCCTTCTTTCTTACTAATTTGCAATTCAAAAGTGTAATCACTTCCTCCCTCCAGATCTCCTATTTTAAAAAATTAACCTAATGCCCTTCCATATCTTGGTAATGACTAACCCTTTAATTTAGGGACAAAATTAGTTAAGACTTGAGAAGTGCTTTCGTGGAAAATTAGGGAAACACACCATTTTGCATCTTGTCAATACTTAAAAGAAGGGAAATTAATTAAAATGGAAAGATAACCCTGGGCCTTTCCTACCCTGGATAACTCTAACCAAACAGCATTATACCATCTAAACTAAAATGCACCTCAAACATTACCACAAGCTGCTAAAAGCGTTTAAAGTTACAAGCAGCACTAGCCTTTAAAAATCTCCTAGGTAGCCAGATTTTTTATTAAAAGCTCAAAACTACCTGGGAAAAAATATCCGAAAATAAGGGTCCGGGGGATAGGAAGGGGTGACAGGAAGCTGGAGTTGGTCAGGGATGGCAGAGAACCCCGGGTTCCTGACATCTCATAGGCAGCCTTGGGGATGCAGTAAAGGCCGACCCTTCACTTGGGTGGCCGGAAGCCTCACCCAGGAAAGGACACAGGGAACCGTACTTCGTCCCGGGACCGAGGCTGGGCTGGCACGAGACTTCAGCGGCGGGAGGAGGAGGGCGAGGAGGAAGAGGCGGCGACTGAGGGAAAGGGGAGGGAGGCTGGGAGCCAGGTGCGCTCTCGGGTTGGAGAACGTGGGCGCTACGAGCCTGCGCGCCTGCAAAAGCCCCTGCTGCACACGTGGGACTGGGAGTAGGGTCACTTACTTGTCCAATCTGAAATTACATTTTAGCTAGCGGGGCTCTGCAGGTTGCCGCACCGAGCTGCACCGCGCGGGGCAGGGCGGTCCCAGAGGGCGGCTGCGGCTGTGCCCCGCCCTCGGCCCCGCCCTCGGCCCCGCCCCCGCCGGACGCGGCCCCTTGTAAAATGCGCCCTGATTGGCCCTTTGAACCGCTTCGGCAATTGGCCCGCGCGCGGGTCCGTTGTCCGCAGCCTGGCTCCGCCGGCTGGGGGCCTGGCCTGCTGCCACCACGCGCGGCTCCACCCACCTCTGGTACTTTTTAAAGGCACCGAACAAAAACTTTCTGCAGCGTCTGTTGCGTGCTTGTGTGCGTGCGTGTGTTCCTGTGTGTGTGTGTGTGTGTGTGTGTGTGTGTGTATCCTATAACCACTTCTCGACCATTTGTGTGTGTGTGGAGTGTGTATCCTATAACCACTTCTCGACCGTGTGTGTGTGTGTGTGTGTGTGTGCGCGCGTGTGTGTATACTATAACCACTTCTCAACCATTTGCTGAACTCCAGGACTGTTTTAGGCGAATGTAGTTAATAAAAATAATATTTACTAAATGTTTACTTTGTGCCAGGTCTTGCTTCTGATACTTGACACGAATTTATCCATCTAATCCTGTGACCAGCCCTCTATAGTGCTGTCACAGTCTTCAAATCTACAAGGCAGGTATGTCCTGCCTTTGCCCGTGTTACATTATGTGGGCCGTGGACACACCGACCTCATGTAGTCCTCATGATGCCTGCCTTTCCTATTAACTAGGTAGTATCTGTCCCTATCTACAGACGCAGAGTCAGAAACGTTTTTAGCTTGTTCTGAAACACACAGGGAGCTAAGGAACCAGAGGAAGAGTTCCAACCTGGGCTCCAATCTAAGCTGTTTCCCTTAAAAAGGTAGGTTCCCAGGCTGATGGGACTAGAAATTTGGAAGATAGTTTAGCAAGTGGCTGAATCTAAAACCTTTGCCTTCCTAGAAAAGTAAACTGAGATCCAGTAAAGGGAAGTGAGTTTTCAAGGTCACAGCAGATAAAAGACATAAGCCCAGGTGATAACAGTGATCTCACTGAACAGGCCTATTTACCATGTGCATTACAGTTGCTGTCTGCTGTCCTCATAACAACCCCCAAAATCAATAGATGCTCTTATCTTCATCATACAGGTGAGGATACTGACTCACTGAGGATGAGGCCCTATGATCAGCTACGATCTGCTAGGGGTCCTGTTTTGGGGTCCTTTTCTTTCTTCTATACCAGTACTGCTCCCCTTTCATTTCCAACAAATATCCAAAGATCTAACCATGGACTCCTGGGGATGATAGGAGGGATCTGGGATCTGGGATCTGACTACTTACCACCTGAATGAATAATAGGAATAGTAGTATTAAGACCTGTTCATCTTAACCTTTCTAGAGTACTGTAAAGAGCAAATAAAGTAATAGCTATGGAAATACTTTGTAAAGTGTTAGATGCTGAATAAATGAAGCACAGGGCTTCTAGATCTTCCTCAGCATACCCCAGGAATAGAATACACAAAAAACACTTTTTGCCCCATGAGCTATGGCAGGAGGTATCATTTTGACTAGACTTGAATTAATATGGGTTTGCTGTCTAGACTTTATATATGTCTCTGTTTCCGGGTTTTTTGTATTTGACTTTTGATTTGTTTCCTCCTGTCATCAAACTATCACTAGTAGTAACAGCAATAATAGCACTGTGGCTAGAGCTCCAGTAGCTATTTTGGCCCATGAGAGAACCTCAGAAATAAAAGGCAAGCTCAGCAAAGCAACAGGGTGAGAAGTCTAGGGTTGCTGACACCATGCCCCACCAGACCAACACCCACTGCTCACTTCCATGTGAAAGACAGAAACTGCTGTCTTACGCGGGACCCCTTCACCCTATGTCTTCTGTCACATGGGGCCAAACCTAATCAAAACTGATACATACACCTTACCTGGTGCAAATCCTACAGCTGCTCTGTAAGGTGATAGATACCCAGAGAGTATAAATACCTTGTTCAAAGTCATCCAGCCAAGTGTCAGAAGTACAATTCTGAGACCAATTCTCATTCTCAGTTTCACTTATGACCCACAGCCTATTATGAATGAACAAGTCCATTTTTTTTTTCTATCTACTTCCATTCCATTCATTTATTCTAGGGGTTGGCAAATTTTTTCTGTACGGGACCAAATATTAAATATTTTAGACATTGTGAGTCATATCATTTCTGTTTCAACAACTCAGCTCTACCTTCATCGTGCAAAAACAGCCATAGATGATAGTAAAGGTTTGGGTGTGACCACGTTTCAAAAAAACTGTATTTACTAAAGCAGGTGTAGGGGTAAGGTGGCCTCTGATTTTTTTGATATTGATGTTCCATCACAAAAATGCATTTGAACTACATTCCAGAAGCTGGGGGATTGTGACATGGCAGACACCCCCCACACTGTTGACCAATGTAAAGGGTGGTGCATGACAGTGTGGTCCAAAAGAAGATCCCTAAATTGAGAGTTATGAGGTGGGCAGTGAGTTTATACCTGCCGGTGAAACCAGATCTATATCCTGTCCCACCCCTAGTTGCTCAGTTTCCCTGTGTATGAGGAACAAGTAACAATATAAATGTTATCCACCCATCCCACTTTCCATGGCTGCAGTGAGGCTAAGATGAGATGATACATATAATCATATTTTAAAAGCTGTAAATATTAGCCAACTGTGTGTACATTGCCTCACCTCAAGCAAAACCATATATCCTCTTCCATATCCTTCAGTTCCCGGTCCTTATTCTTCTATCATGGAATTCATAGAATGTATCAAATGCCTAGTAATTATTAGCACATCTGTTTATATCCGTTTCCTCCTCTCCAACTCTACATAAGGGGTTATTGTGTTGCACTGGATCAGAAGACTTGATTATTGGAAAGTCTAGACACCCTTCCGAGTTATTGCCAGACGATATGGGGATCATGCAGAGTCATTGTGCACTAGGCACTTCACAAGTCACAATGGAAAAAGCAGCACCACGGATTTAACCAAGATAGAAAGAAATGGGTTGTGAAACCCTGGAACCAGCTGAACTGGAAGTTTGTGTAATTTCCTTCCTGCTCAGGAACACTTATGTTGAGCACCAGGTCACACACAGCAGACCTGGGCTCCCTCTGATGACCCGTGGAGGCCCTGCGACTCTCTAAGGGCATTCTCTGAAGGCCTTTCCTTCCATTAACAACCTGCCCCCTCACCAGAGAAAAGACAGATTTTCCCTGAGATTCTTAGAGTCACGGCGCAGAAATAGAGTTATTCGTTTACTTACGACTTCATTTATTCATTCATACATTCATGTATCCATTCATTTAATGAAGATTTATTGAGTGCCTACTGTCTGGGCACTAAAGAGATGGTGTCAAGGAGAACAGGTGTTGTCCCCATCCTAACAGAACTTACAGGCATGAAACAGACATTCAGGAAATAAACATGCAGATACATAATTGACTCAATTGCAAGTAGAAAGGGAAACAGGATCCTACGAGAGAAGGAACTGATTTAGATTAAGGTCTAACTTAGATTGATGATTTTGAGGAAATAGGGGCTTTAGATACATAGTCTCAGGTCTTCAACAATCCTATGAAGTGGCTATTCTCACAACCATTGTACAGATAGGGAAACTGAGGCTCAGGGAGATCTGGTGGCTGGTCTGAGACGGTTACTAAGTTTGGAGCAGGCTGTGCCCTCTCCAGTACTCCACAAATCCAGAAGGTGAAAATTTTCCTATCTCCCACCTTTGCACATGCTATGCCTCCTTCCACCTTGAAAATCACCCTCTCTCTTCTTCTCTTATTGGGTTCATATTCTGCCTTCAGTGTCTAGTGCAGGGCCTATTCCTCTGCCAAGTTGTCACTTCTATTTGAGGCCTCAATACATCTCTTCTAGACTCCTACAAGCATCTTTGTCTATTGCTCATGTGGCACTGAACCTAGGACACCTTGTAGAGTGAATTCTCTTTTTTACAGGCTTGCCCTAATGTCCTTGTTCATAGTCCCGGGAGCAGCATAGTCTGCTAAAGCCGGATAGACCTTGGCTCTTCTCCCCATTCTGTGTGTTTCCTGGGTGACCTACAAGAAGTTTCTTAGCCTCTCTGTATGTTATTTTCCTTGAAGAATAATAGTATTGACTTTTTGAGGTAAACCCTAAAACAGTTGTCCCAGTGCTAAACAGATAGTAAGTGCTCCACAGTTCCCAGTCTTCCATCCATTTCCATTCCATGGATTAGAAGCTTCTGGAAGGCAAGAACCATGCCTTCTACTTTATAGCCTCAGCAAGTAGCACAGTACTCTGGGAGAGCAAGTATGTAATTAGTATACGATTAGGGCAGTGACAGCCCTAACCTGCCAACTGGGTCCCTCACTGCTAATGAAACTTGTTCTCTCCTGTCTCCTGTCTTTCTTCCTTTCTTTCTTTTACAACTTAGACTCCTTTAAACCTCCCTTAAACTTGATCCTCGAGCGGGAACAGGTGCCACGGCAAACACACTCTCTTTTTTTTCCAGATCGACACTGTCATCTCAGGAGGCAAATAACTGTAATAGTTCGCTGGAGCCAAAATAGATGGTCAATAAGGGGAAAACGGTTTCTAGAATGGCCTGCTGAGTTCTCCACTCTGACCAGCACCTAGAGCCATACTTTATACACAAAATCATGAGTTTTTTCAGCCCTCATCTCTGAAGGATGCCAAGTAGCTCATTTCCAAAGACAGGAGAATGCTCCAACTTACTTTATTCTTTACTGACTACTTATTCCCTGTCCTCTGGCTGCCTGCCTTCATCTCTTCACTCAGCAAACATCTACTGAATACTGAGCCCTTGCTAAATGCGAGGCCCGAGCTGGTGCTATCATAAAAGCATAGATGAAGTGCTGTGGGCACCCCAAGGCCAGTAAGAAGAAGCAGGGGTATGGAAGACTAGGAGAGAAGAAAGATGGCGTTAACTTTCCACTGAGTACTGCGTTCTGTGCCTCCCCGTGCAGTTGCCGTGATTCCTCCCAAACTTCCACGTGCTGGGGTAGGGATTGCTGCTGAAGAAGGGAAGGCTCACAACGGTGAAGCAACTTGCCCAAGGTCATCAATCACAAGACCACATGTCAAGCTGCCAAAGAGGGAGTTTCTGCTGAGGAGCGAAAGTCGGCAGAGAAGCTCATGCTGGATCTAAAGGCTTCCAATGAAGTCCTAGTAATCTCACTGGTTTCAACCCACAGCCCCAATTTTCCCCTCTAGGTTTGAGCTGCTCACCCACTTCCCAGTTCCAAGCCCTCACTCACCATCGAAACCAGTTCCACACCATCTGTATCTTTCTCCCCTAACACTGCCCGATCACAAACCCACAGTCTCCTGGCCATGAGTCATTTTAATATAAGTGCAAACCATGGGATGAGCCATGACAATAATATGCAACCCTAAACCCCCGCCAGTGTTTTTCTGCAACAAGGCAACAGGTGGAAGAAGAGAGTCCAGCGCCCTGAGATGATGACAAGGCCAAAAGAGAGGGGGAGGCAGCCTACTGAATGAGCTCGCTCGTGGTCTCAGGGGCCAAGTCAAGGATGGAAGCCCCGGGAGCCTGCACAGTATATGGACTTGGGTTGGAGGAAGTGTGCTATGAACTTCTTGAGAATCATGTCATTTAGAAAGCATTAGAAAGCATTGGTTTGGGTAGTTTTCAGAGTAGATTCCATGGGAAGGTTCCTACAGAACAAAGGACAGACAGAATGAATTTCTGCGCCTTCCAAAATGTCCCCCTTCCCTGCCAAGTTGTTCTTTTCTCCCAGACATAAGATGAGGGGACTGGCTGAAATCCAGTCTTCACTCTGCCAGCCAAACTCTGTGCCTGCGATGCTGTTCTGCCCCACCAGAGAGGTCAACTTTCCCCAATTCACACAATGTATAAAACAGAATGTTGGTAGCTTTGTTCTCCTCCCAGCCCCCACCACACACGCATGCAAACACACATACACATACAGCCACACAACACAGACCCACAGACTCACACACAGAAGGACAAGCACGTGCACATAGTTGTATAAACACACCTGTAGACATCTTTCCACACTATACACAGGGCACGTAGACACATAGAGACATGCACACACAAATTCAGATCACATACCACATGTGTATAAACAGACATATACAAATGCAAACGAAACCACGATAGGGTGCACAGACATATACTCACAGACACAAATATAGTCACATGGAGATATAGACACACACAAATCACACAAATACATGTACCCTCGGACACAAACACACACACACATATAGTCTCATACTCACTTTATGCCACATGTATAAACAAATACACTTATATATAGACACAAAGACCACACGGATACATACACACAAATATAGTTATCTACAGATGCTATACACAGATATACACACATGCATACGACTGTAACAAGAACAACTCTATTAATTTGACATGACAAATTCTTTATGAAATTCATTGGACAGATGTTCCACTACTGAAAGAAAGGGAATTACCTTGCTCTTTTAGAGGATTCATTGTTTTTAATCCACTTATCGAATATTACTGATGACAATATGTAGAAATTAAATGATAGTGGGAAGAAAGGTACACTCAGATAAGATAATGGCAGGTCTTCTCATGACAGGAGTCTGGCGATTAATTTTATTTTCAGTTCACATCATGATGAAAAATTTGTGACTTTCAATACTGCTCTGTAACACATACAATCAGGCTCCCAAGGGTTTCTGGGTGGCTCAGTCAGTTGAGTGGCTGCCTTCAGGCTCAAGTCATGATCTCAGGGTTCTGGGGTGGAGTCCCATGTCAGGTTCCCTGCTCAGTGGGGACTCTGCTTCTCTCTCTGTCCCTCCCTCTGCTCGTGTGTGTGTGTCTCTCTCTCTTTCAAATAAAAATAAAATCTTAAAAAAAAAAAAAAGAATAAGGATTCCTGTTTTATGGTTTATACACTTTTAGAACTTACCAGTTTTGGTGTCTACTCCAACTTCTTCCCCTCCCAAAGGACTTCTGGAGCTGTGGAAAATGTTATAGGGACTTGGCAGTAAGGGTGTAACATTATTAAGAAGTATACCAGACAGGAATGTTTTGGTTGTAAGAAATAAAAATATAACTCAGACTTGATTAAACAAATAACAAATACACAAACAAACCAAAAGGCAATTTACCGTCTCATATATTTTGGCAGTTCAAAAGGTAGGTGAACTTCAGGAAAGGCTGAATCCAGGGATTGAAATTATGTCTTCAGGGATCTTTATTCTCCATTTTTTATGTCTCAATTCCTGTGTTGACTTCATACCCAAGCAACATCAATTCATGGGGTAGCAAAGATGGCCAGCAATTGCTTTAGCCTTATGACATCCTTATGAATCTTGATGGGAGGTGGGTGAGCGTCTCTCCATGCTCTTATTTCTTGCAAGACTGCTGGACAAAGCTTTAATTGGCCCAATTTTTGTCAAGTATCCATCCCTAGGGATGGATTAGAAAGAGGTAATCTTCATGTAAACCAGAAAAACTGAATAATGAGGGTTGAGGATGATTCCCCAAAGAGATAACAGACAGAAAAAGGAATATATATTTCCTCCTCCCTACTTTTGTATTCATGGGTCAGGATCTGTCCTGGAGGCTGGGGGCACAAGATGAAAAATGTTCATATTCTTTTCCTCTAGGAATTCACAGCCTAGTGATAGAAATGGAATGTAAGCAAATAGTATAGGACGTGGAAAGCAATAACCACAAAATAAAAGCATGATAAAACAAACTTCATTAAACAACACTAAGAAAATGAATAGACAAGCGTAGAGTGGGAAGAAATATTTATAAAACATTTTTATTTTTTAACAAAAAAGCCCCAAAACATTCCAATTTTTAAAAATAGGCAAAAAGCTTGGACACTTCTTAAAAGAAGGCACATAAATGGCCAATAAATCCATGAAAAGTTGCCCAATATTATTAGTTACCGGAGAAATGCAAATTCAAACCACAGTGAGATACCACTACCTAACATCTGGAAGGGCTAAAATCAAAGAGATTGACAACAAATATTGGAGGTGATGTAGAGCAGCCAAACTCTCCTATATTCCTGGTAGGAACATAAAATAGTTCAATCATTTTGTAAAATTGTATATTTACTCTATGACCCAGTAGTTCATGCCTAGGTATTAACCCAAGATAAATGGAAACACGCATTTATGAAAAAGATTTACATGTGAGTATTCATAGAAGCGATATTGTTAACAGCTCCAAAATGGAAATAAACCAAATGCCCATTACCACAAGAATGGAAAAACAAACTGTAGAGGACCCATACAATGGAATACTACTCAGTCATAAAAAAAGAATGAAGTACTGATACGTGTAATGACATAAATGAGTCTCATAGAAAGTATGTCAGGTGAAAGGAGCTGCCCATAGAAGAGCACCCACCGTATATGATCGCACTTCTGTGATCTTCTAAGCTAACAGGATGTGAAATAATTTATAAAGGAAAATAAATGACATGGGCTTGTCTGGAGGGAGCAGAGATGGAGGTTCAGAGGAAGACTGACCATGGAAGGACCTGAGAAATTGCTCTCAAACAACAGAAATGTTCAATATCTTGATATATGTGTGGGTTACACAAGCATACCCATTTGTAATTGTGCATTTCATTACATGTAAACTTCACATTAAATAAAAAAAGTATTAAAAAACAACTGATTAGGGTAGAGAGTGATGCAAGGTGTAGAAAAATCAGGAATAACATGGTGTTTGTAACTGTGGAAGCTGGATAATGGCTACATAGAGGTTTGTTAAACAATTTTATTTTGTGTATGTTTGAAATTTTCCATAAAAAGAAGTTTTTAGAAAGCAAATCAATTCATATTTAACAATATGATGACTTCAATGAGAAAAATACCAATCAAAACCCACCAAACCTAGGGCAATTACCTGCCTGGTGAGTTGGGGGTGGGAGTGAGGGATGAAAGTGGCTTTGGAAAAGGCATTCAAGAAGAGAGGACATTTGATTTGAGAGTTACTGGCCAAGAAGGACTAAAGCAGTTGGAAATGCCCAGAGTAGCCAGTGAGCCAATAGAGAGCACCAAGGAGCTATGACAGGGCAGCACCCAACTGCCAATGATGCTTACACTTCTGAAACTACCCTTCCCCCACAGGAACTAGGATGGCCGAGTGTGCAAGATGGAGAAAGTGTAGTGAGGCTCTCCTACTCTGAGTGTCCTTGGATGGTCTAAGTCACAACCCTTCTCTGCACTTCAGTTTTCTTACTTATGAAGTAAGAGAATTCAACAAGATTATTCCTAAGGTCTCTCCCAATGCGTGAAGGTTTTCTGCGGCAGTAAGCTAGTTGTGGCAAAGGAGGAATAAAACAAAGGTCTGAGAACCTCTAAGTCCCAGAGTTTTCCTACTGCCGCATTTCACGCATTCCAAGGTGCACACTCTTATTTAACATTTAACATCCCAGAAATGAAGGCATGCCTTATAACCGATGATATCAGATGGCCAGGTTCCAGCAACGCCATAGTCACATTTCTTGCCTGGAGGCCCTTGGTTATTATTCTGGGATAAAATGACTGGCAACCTCAGCCATTGATGCTTTAGTCAATAAACCACCTATGGACCTTTGGAGGAAAAAAATGTGAATTGCAGTTGTTTTCTGGAAAACTTCTACTTATGCCTTCTAGTGGAATAAAAAATATGGCACCAACAGCAGAATTTGCAAACTGGTACCAGCGGGCTGGCAGAATCTTCCCAAGACAACAGCATTCTTTGAAGAAATGCTGTATTCTGAGACTCTCTCAAGGGCTCAGTTGACAATATTGTGTGCAAAACACATCAACAACTCAGCCAAAAAGTGCTGTGGAAAAAGTGAACCATTCCAAGTGTGAAGAAGTCTTGTTAATACTTTCACCAATGTATTTTGCTTATATTTTCCTTTTACATATACCCAAGGGTGATATGTGATTTTAAAAATGTATGTCTAAGTAAGTCTAAAAGATTTTCATTCAAAATATATGTAAATCATGTCTACTTATGTCTAAAAGATTTTTCAGTATTAATAAAATAAACTTGAAGTGATTAGAAAGCATTTTACAGCTTAATTGGTGGTGCTTTTATTTTCTAAGAGATATGTAAATTAATAGTTTAGTTGGTAGTCTTAACACTGATGAAATATGATAGTGAAACCTGATGCCTCCCCCAGCACTCACTTCCTGCTTCTCTAGACTCTTTAAGACTGTAGATATAGTGTCAGGTCTGAGGGTTTTCGGTACTCGGAGCTGTCCTCAAGGCTTTACAAACATCCCCTCACCTATCATACAATAGCCTTACAGGAGATACCATTATCATAGCCTTTAATGTTGAAGAGACTGAGATATCTTGTCCAGGGTCACACAGTTTGCATCACTTCCTTTCTGAAATTAGTGGAAAATCACAAACTGAACTTTTCCCAGCTTAGATAAGCTTTCTAGAATCTGTCAATGAACAACAATGCATAGAGCCCCTGTGACTTGGGGCAGCACCACAGAAGGTTCTTAGGGTTCAAACAGGCTCTCACACACTCTTCAGAGGAGGCCAGCAGCATGTAGCAGCACAGAGACAAGCTTTGGAGTCAGACAGAACTGGGTCTTTTTTTTTTTTTTAAAGATTTTATTTATTTATTTGACAGAGAGAAAGAGATCACAAGTAGGCAGAGAGGCAGACAGAGAGAGCGGGAAGCAGGCTCCCCGCCGGGCAGAGAGCCCGACGCGGGGCTCGATCCCAGGACCCTGAGATCATGACCTGAGCTGAAGGCAGAGGCTTTAACCCACTGAGCCACCCAGGTGCCCCCAGAACTGGGTCTTAATATCAACTCTACCACTTACTGGTTGTGTGATTTTTGAGCAAACTATTCATATTCTTGGAGCCTCAATTTCTTCCTCGGTAAAATGGAACTAATATAATCTAACTCCAAGAGTTGTGTGAGAGTTAAAAAGTTCACTCAATTATTCATTTATTCAACAAATATCTCCAGAGTGCTTGTTGCCTGCTAGGCATTGTATGTAAGGTAAAGTGAAAACTATACCAAAGCCCCTAGCAGAGTGCCAGGTACAGAGCACATGACCCCCTGGAGAAAATTTATTTTTTTTATTTTACTGCACCTATTTCCCCCTTCTTACCAGCACATCATTTTCCTTTTGGGGAGTCCCCTCCACCCCCAACCTATGCTGCTGTAATCAGATGCTCAGCCCTTCACTTGCCTGGCCAGAAGCATGTGACCCAAGCTAGGTCATGGGCGTGTGCTCTCTGGAACTTGAGTGTTCAGCAGAGGGACAGAGACTGAACATGGTCGGTGTTCATGGATTCCACCTCTGCCAGAGTTCTTCCACCTGGAGCCAGAGCTGTCTTGGATCCTATTCATTTTCAAGCCTTATTCTCCAGTCTTACTATCACTCTTATTTATTTGAAGTCACATTATCATCCCAAAACTTCTCTTTTCATAAGTTACCTAGAAATAGTATTTGCCACTTGCAACCGAAGATATTGATGCCCAATAAAGAAAAAAAAAAGTTCACTTCCCTTTCCCACACACATATTATTGATTTAGGAGAACAAATGAAGTACCAAAAAGGTTAACTGATGGCAGAGAGAAGTTAGAAGAGCTTGTTTTGTTAGTATATATTCTAAATTCAGAATAGCTGATGCCAGATAGTCTAAATAACAAATGCCATTCACTTGCACTGGTTGGTGTGTGTGTGGGGCGGGGGTGTGGGGTGGGGGGGGTGTTGGTGCTTCCTGTGGAATAGGCATGTATACACACTGTCTCATCTAAACCTCACAGGAACCTGGGGAGTAGGTGTCATCATCACCCTGGTATCCTAGATGAGGACATTAAAGCTCCGAGTGGTTAAATAACTTGTTTGTAGGACCAGCTACATAATTTGCAGTGCTTAGTGTAAACTAAAAATGCAGGACCCCATGCTGAGAAATTATTATGAATTTCAAAATGGCAGAACACCTGAAATGCTATTTTAAAATGGCAGAGGGCTAAGCATCTTCCTTCGGCTCAGGTCATGATTCTGGGGTACTGGGATCAAACCCCATGTTGGGCACCCTGGTCAGCAGGGAGTCTATTTCTCCCTCTCCCTCTGCCCCTCCACTGGGCTTGTGTTCTCTCTGGCGTGCTTTTGTTGTCTCTCTCTCTCTCAAATAAATAAATAAAATCTTTAAAAAAAGAGAGAGAATTTCAAAATAGCAACAGCAGAACATTAAATAAAGTTCAGAGTCCTTCTGGGCATGGTTCCCCCCCACCCTCATCCCCATAACTGCACAGGTCACATGCCCATAATGTTGGCCCAACTTGCTTAAGCTAGTAAGTGGCAGAGCTGAGACTTAAAGAGAATTCTTTGATTCCAGAAGTCCACAGTCTCAATCTATAAGTAACCCTACAATGGGAATGCCCCAGATCAGAATGATTCTGACATCCATTCCAGATCATTCAGACTGGCTAGGCATTGCCCTCAGCCTCTACTCCATGGAGCAGCTGAAAGACTCAAATGGAAGCCTGATAATGATAAGGACCTCAGAGATACCTAGGGAAAAGTCATTGATCTAGGACAGTGGCAACAAGTCTTATTGTCCCCTGCCTGTCTCCTGGTTTTTCAATTAAGGCCCCACCCCTTGAGAGGGTTCTAGGCCAATTAGAGAAAATGTGGAAGAGGGTGAGCAGGGTGGTGAAGGAACCGCACACAAGGGTTTATGAGATCGTGAGTGGTTAGCCTGTGAACCAGGAGAATCACAGTTGCCATCAACTCTCTTCCCTGCTGAGACAGAAGCTCTGTGAGAAGTGGGGTCTCTCCTGCTTACCCCAAGTGTCTGGCATAGGGCTTACGACCCAGTAAATGCTAATAAATAGTAAATGAAGCAATCAATTAAACAGTTTGCTGAATATCTATCAAGTGAAAGAGGGATTAGATGTGTTTTTTTTCCCCAAGAAGGAACATCAGTTCCAATGGAATAGACAGGTATTGACTATTGGATATAGGAAAGTTCTGCATCCCCAGGATGGAACAGGCTACCAGGTGCCCTTGAAAACAAGGACTCAAGTGTGGTGATGTGACCGGGGTATTCCCCAAATGCATTTCCTAGAATACCAGAAACTGCAAAGAGTTTTCTACTCCTAAGGAATTTCCAAACTGATTGATGGTGGTAGCTACCTCAGCTTCTGTGGAAAAACTGCTCACAGGGAGGGTCAATGAGAAATACTGCTGTTCTTGAGACATCTCTCTAAACCTTAATATCTGTGACTCCATGACCTTGTACATTTTATCTAACCCAGAACTCTTAGGTAAGTCTAACTTCAATGCTCCTATCAATGTAAGGCCAAGAATGAAAACTAAGTTCACCAGAGCTTATCTCTATGTGTAGCCAGACCAACCTGCAATTCTCCCACTTTCGGGAGAATTTTCTACCCTAATTGGGACAGTCACTTGAAATACATTGTCATTTAATTCTGATTAAATCTACAGTTGTGGGGGGGTTTTGAGGGTTCTTTGCTTTTTGTTTTGTTTTGTCTTATTTTTTCAGTTTTGGGCTTTGACACTGTCTCTATAATATCCAACCCTACTGGGCAATGCTGGATGTCAGATTCACTGCGCTTACAGACATCTGCAGGGAGAGAACTCTGAATAAATCTGTCTAAATAGTAATGATGAATTACATTACTTCATAGTGATGTTAACCTTTGGAGGCAAAAGTCCAGACAGGTTGAGGAATGGAAAATGAGGACATAAGTGGGGGGGGGGGACAATTCCATTAGCTGTAATCAAAAGAAAAGGCCAAAGGGGATTAAAATCTATAGCATGTTCAAAAAGGGCAGAGACTAAACCACTCCAACTCTGAAGAGAAAAGATTAAATATTTGCCATTGTTTCCTGTTTCTTCCGCCAAAAGAGTTTATTAATTTACACTTAACACTCTGCCTGCCTCGCCTAGCAAGAGTTTTTAAAATGAATGATAGCCTTACTTATTTAAAACCAAGGGAAAAATAACCTGCCAGTACACAGTTCCCATCTCCACTAACCCATATTTTATATTTATTTAGATCAGGAATTTTAAACCTGGAGATCCAAACACTCCATTTTTAAAAATATAATCAAGAAGGTCACTACAACTTTATTAGAATTTTAGATTTTATATATATATATATATATATATATATATATGGTATTTTTTTTACTCCCCCAAGTTAAATGATTCAAAGTTGTTTAAGATTGTCAAAAGAGTCTCTGATTACACTTCTAGAAAAAAATATTAAGAATTCTAGATGGACCATCTCACTTTTAAGGTATCCTCTTTTCTTGATTCAGGTATTCATCAAATATTGAGCCATATGCTAAACACTATTCTAACTATTTTTACTAAATTCTTCTTCATTTAACCCTCCTTGGAAATAGGGAACATTGTCTGCTGCTCATCTTTTTCTTTCTTATAAAAAACAGACTCTGCACATTTGAATAAAAATCATTGCCACCATTTAACGAGTACCTCTGATATGCTCACTGTTTTTACATCTCATTTAATCTTACAACAGTCCTATGAAGTAAATGTTGTTTTCTGCCCATTTCTACAATGATGAAGTAAATAAGGCAGGAAGTTAAACAACTTGTCCAGGGATATTTAAGTTGGTATATGACATGTGGGTTTGAGCCCAGGCCTAATTTCCAAGTCTGTTTGTTGGTCACTACACCCCACTGTTTTTCTTGATAGCCCATAGTATACTTGCTCATGCACACCCTTAACCCTGAGTGGTAGGACATAACCAACTAGCAGGGGCTCCATCAGTGTTCGATTTCTAACTGACCTCACCTATTAAGCAGTCATGTTGGCTTCCCTTCCATGGATGCACACTTTCAGAAGAGGAAATATCTGTCACCAAATAGGAGTTACATAAAAACATCCTATAACTTTCCACCTCTGGAAATTGTTCCCAGGACACCCAAAGTTGTGTCTCCAGGGGCTTGTGTGTTTCCTGTGAGACTCTCTCATAAGAGAGTCATCTTCTGCCTTATTGGGACTCACGGGAACTCAGTTACTAAGAGGGGGATGGCTCTTCTGGGTGCAGATCAAAAAAGATAACAACTAGGTCGCAGAGATGGTGTCGCAGAGATGATACCCTCTTTCCCATATTTCTGGTCCTCCAAGGCTCCACATAAAACACCCTTCTCTGAGAAACCTCCCAGCCTGGACGTTGGATATGAGCACTCCCAGGGGGCACCCCACCGCAGTCAAAACAGCCAGTGACAAGGGGGGTATGAAACATGTAATGTAACAATCTCTCCCCCACTCATGCACACAAGCTTTTATTTGCCTGCCTGTGATGTTCCAGACCCTTCTGAGGTGCAGTAGGTATAGTTCCTTCTCAGGAGTGTTGGAGGGGGCACATGTGACATCATAGTTACAGTAATTGTGTATTAAGAGCTAAAATAGTGGTATTTTTCAAGGAATATGAAAGCAAAGAAGAGGTACAACAACAAACCCTCCTGGTGGTGTTCGGGAAATCTTCACAGAGGAAGTCACATTTAATTGTGGTTCTGAAAGGAGAGTAAGAATTTCTGAGAGGAAAAAAAAAATGGGGTAAAGGTGTATCAGAAGGGTCCCACACAGAGACTGAACAATTACAGTGTGTTGGGTGGACACCATGACTTTCTGTTTGACTGCAATGGAGAGGCACCAGACGCCTGAGTCTGAGTCTGCTGAGACTGTGAAAACCTTCCGTGCAGGTCCAAGGTCTGTATGACACCATTCTCTTCTCAATGACTTAATATCTTACTGCATTTCCCCCTTATTATATTAGGAGCGTGAGTGGCAAATAGAAGTTTAAAAGGACTCAGGACAGAGAAGAGAAGCAAATGACTATTTCAGTAACGCAGTTTCTGAAGATGGAAACTACTAAACAGAGCTATACCAATCGTTTTCAGCTTTAATTAAAGACATGTGGGACAAAGGACTGTGTATACAATGTGAAGAAAACAAATTACATCAAAGAAAATGCTTTGCTCTTTTCTTCCTTTACTTTTTTTTTCCTTTTCTTTTTTTTTTTTTTAACATTTGCAGAAGAAGAAGAACTTTGGAGAGGTGCCCGAGAAAGGAAGGTACAGTTACCGAGTGTCTTTTCTGTGTTATTGTTGCAAAACATTGAATCCATTGTAATTCTTATCATTTTAATAATGAGTAAAGCTCATCATCAAAATTAACAGTAAAATAATCTATTGTTGCAGCTGCCACGGAACCCGAGAACTAGGACGTTGGTGCTTGCCTGTGTGTTCCTCTTCTCTTTCTCCTCTAGCCCCATCCCAATTAACCACTTTCCAAGCCCTCCAACTTGCAAAGTGAGCTCCCTTCATTTGATAGACGGTATGAAAAAAATGGACAGTTGGCACACGCACACATTTGTATTTATGATATTACAAAGACTCAGTCACTCGGATGCATATAGCTTTGGTTAATTCCTTTCCCTGGTGCAGTATATTGTGTTTATACACCACCATGGATTTATCTATTCTGCTGCCCAGGGGTCAGTCTCAGGGGGGATTTGGGTTTTTCCCTGGTTACCTACTCTATGAAGAAATCTCTAAGTTTTTCACATCTTCAATTCAAATCTCCCTCCAACTCTGTGAACTGGGTATTATCAGCTCTACTGTATGGGTGAGAACACGGAGACTCAGAGAGGGTAAGAAACTTCCCGGCCATCACATGGCATTCAGCAGCAGAGCCAGAGTTTGACTTTAACCCGATTCTCTGTGAATCCAACGCCTGCGGTATCACTTCCTCCCTTCCTTGAAGGCCCAGTTTTTCCTCTCGATCCAATGTGTTCAAGGCTCAAGAGACTCCCCCCAGCTCACTTTTGGTTTTTCTTAGTCTATTTTATGAGTCACTGCTGGGGTGAAGAGGGGATTTCCTGAGCTGCCCCTGCCAGGGATGTCAAAACAACCTGCTCACCCGAGCAATTCCATGGGTAATAGTCAGCTACACTGAAAACTTTGGGACCAGCCAGTTGGGTGGGGCTACTTTGACCCTAGCGATCTGCTGGAATGGGTTTCCTCCTTTTCCACCACGTGTGTCCTCAAATAGTTAATAATAACAATAATAACCCTTTACTTGGGAACAGAGCTGTATCATTTCCAAAGCTCTCCCTCTGAGTAAGGAAAATAAGTATTACTAGCCCCATTTTGCAGATCAGGAAACCAGGTGTCAGGGAGGTGGCGATTCAGCTGGTAAGAGGTGTCTTGGAAAAAAGGACAAGAGTCCAGAACATGCTCTGTTTTTCTATATGCACAGCTCCTACTTAAATGAAATCTACCACACGGTAATAGAGACTTGAAGAGAATCTGAACACCTGATATTCAGGACATTCCCCAACACAAGCTTCACTACTAAGAGTCCCTTTCTTTCCAAAGGAAAAATACCCAGTCGGCTCTCTAACCGCATACTGTCTGCAAACCACAGATTTTGCTAAATGACAGCCACAATACAGAAAGAGGCATGTGACAACATGATGTGGCTTGAAGGTGTCGGGACAGAACCCTCCCTTTCTGTCTCTTTCCATGGTCTGTCACAGACACTGAAGGCTCAGTACTCCTCCACTGATGCCTTGTTATTTCTACCTCAAAAGTGTGAGATCTAGTGTAGGTCTCATTAAGAAAAGTTACTGACAACTTAGACCAAACATTAGCTGTGTGTTCTTTCAGTATCATACCGGGACATTGTCCAATAGGCTTACCCTAGAATTATTTAATTCTCTAGTTTTTAGTACATCATGTACTATTATTTAAGGCCCAGAGTCTGTGAAGAAACATACCAACATATAGACTCTTTTTTCGAGCCAGATGAAAATGATTTTTGTTTGGAAGAAAAATAACCCCAAAGATTATGGTTTTAGTGCCCTGCCAGACATTAACCAGTTTTGTCTTATTTGGACATTCTTCCTTTGGCACACATAAATACCTTCCACCTTCTATAGGTTTTGCTTTTTGTTTTTTGGGTTGGTTTTTTTTTTTTAATGATTTTTTACTAATCTGTTGGTTTTCTTATTAAGGATTTCGATTAATCTTGTACATGTGTTCACTTTATAATTGTTTATATTTTTAAGAAATTATACTTAGATAAGCCTAACATCTAATGCCAAAATGAGAGTTTCCAGTCATTCTACCACATAACAAATTATTCTAAAATTAGTGATGTAAAACAGCATCTACTTCATTTACCCACTGTGTGGGTTGGGACTTTGGAAAGGGTTTTCTGGGAAGTTTTTATCCAGGGTCTCTGGCATGGTTACAGTTAGCTATCTGCCGCGGCTGTCAGCATCCATGGGCTCCATGGGGCTGGATGTCCAAGATGGCTCATTCTCATGGGTACCATTGATGCTGGCTGCTTACTAGCAGCTCAGCTGGGCTATCAACATGAGCCCCTATAAATAGCCTCCAGAGCGCATAGTATCAGGGAGTCAGCCTTCTTACACAGTGGCTGGCTTATCTCAGGACAAGCATCCCAAGAAAATCAGGTAGAGTTGCATGGCCCTTACTGACCTAGCCTGGGAAGTCCACAGTAGCACTTCTGCAGCACCTCACTGGTTCAAATAGAGCCATGGGGGAAGGAACATATACCCCACCTCTTTTGGGGAAGAGTATCAAAGAATTTATGGACTATGTTTTAAAAAGTCACATGTGAGAACCACTTTGAACCTACAGTGGGAAGGAATACTCACATCTGAGTTATCACAGTATCAAAAAGGTAGTTGAGGACAGACAGAGAGGGCAAGAGGAGGTAGGGGCTCCAGGTAAGGGAGCCAGAAAGTAGGGTTTGTGCTACTTGATGTTAAGAAGTGATTGGAGCCTTTGATCGCTCAGCATCCTGGGAGGGGGAGGGAAGAGGCACATATTAGAGGTAATTCAAATTAAAAATTGAAAAGATTTGGGGCGCCTGGGTGGCTCAGTCTTTAGGCGTCTGCCTTCGGCTTGAGTCATGATCCCAGGGTCCAGGGATCAAGCCCCGCATTGGGCTCCTTGCTCGGCAGGAAGCCTGCTTCTCCCGCTACCATTCCCTCTGCTTGTGTTCCCTCTCTCACTGTGTTTCTCTCTGTCAAATAAATAAAATCTTTAAAAAAAAAATTGAAAAGATTTAATAGCTGATTGGCTAAGGCTTGCCCTATTAGCTCTGTAATAGAGTCTGACCCCCTTTTCATTATTATTTTTTAAAAAGTTATTTGGTTGCTGACAGCTTTTAAGCCTCGCCCTCCCTCTGCCCCTTCTTCCCCAAAACAGGGGAAGCTGATAAGAAAGCCCAGTACTCCCTCCTTTGGCACCCGTGGGAAGTTTAAACCATGCATGGAAACTCTCACCCCAGCCCCACCTGACCACCATAAAAACCCCAGCCAACTCTCCTGTCCCTGCTCTCTCAAGCCATTTTTGGATGGGCTTGGAAGCCACCCTGCTCTCCCCAGAAAGCCTCATTGCGCGAATAAGAAACCTTTTATAATTACCCCCTTCGCACGCAAATGCCGTCATCATTCTCGACATGCCAGCCACAGTCTGTGTGGGCACCCTTCAAGTGACTGTGACGAGTTCCCACTCATACCTTATGTAGTCATTTTGGTTTCTGAATAGAGAAATAATAATAGTTAGCACTTACTGCCTTCTATACGCTAGGCACTGTGCTGACACTTCTTCTATCTGAACTCATTTAACCCTCAGAAGAGACCACTGTTATTATCCCCATTTTACAGACGGGGAAATGGGTCAGAGGAGAGCAACCAGTGGAGGGGGAGGATTGACCAAAAGAGGCACCACCAGACTCGAAGTGTCATGGAGAAGCTGGTGGCCCCACTGACTAAGAGAAAGAAACTTCCACCCCTATGGGAAGTTATGCTCAGTTTCAGGTAGGTTTAATTTCTGATGAAAAGGGGTACGCAAGTGAAGATATCCTTTGGGATTTAGAGATGGGAGTTTATTCAACAGAAGATATATTGGGCTCCATTTAAACGCCAGACACTAGACAGGTCCCCAACAGAGCTCTGGTAAGGGACCAACATCCTGGACGCTGGAGGTAAGATCCCAAGAGAAGGAGAGAAGCCGAGGGTTGTAAACTCACATTCAGAGCATGGGAGGAAGAGCAAAAGCCAACAAACCAGACAGAGAAAGGACAGTCATCTAAACAGTGGACCCCTGAGTAGGTGGGTCTGAAAATATTTTTTTTAGAAGCTGCGTTTAAAAATTGGACAAAGCCTGGAAGCTGGTTCCAGAAAAAGAATTATCTTCCTTTGATCTGGAAGTTCCTCCTCACTTGATGGCCCTTTTTAGTTATGCAGATAGAAGGTACATGGGCACCCGCTGCCAGAGGGAATTCTAGAGCAAAGCACTTTATCTTTGCCTTTGGGAGGCTGCCCTCCCTTGCTACTCAAAGAGTGTCACTTAGGTGAAGGTAGGAAAATTTGCAAAGAGACCCCAAAGTCATGGGGATCTGGACTCCCTTTAAGATGTTCAAATTTATTAACATCTTTCCAACAATCAGAGACGGCCCCAACTGAAGTCTACAGGCAAAAAGGACACCAAGGGTTACTGAAAAGGGATTCCCCATGAGGAAATCTCTGAACTGAGTATCCATGTTCAATATTAATATTTAGGTGGTGAAAAGCAAGGGTCATTTCCGTCAAGTGTGTGGCCTGTGATTCTGCTGGTGGGAACACTTTGAGCACAGTTAGGAACACAAACGTGCAGCAACCTTGGCTGAGGATAACACTGGGGGAGCAGCTCCGCCCTTCCTTAAAGTTCTGCAGCTTCAAAAGTGTCTAAAACAGCTAGAATGTCACTGAGTCAGGAAGTGAGGGTGAAGGTATCCAGCCAGGACCAGACCCTGATGCTGACCTCACGCCACAGTGTCAGAAGCTAGAACCACTGAATGTGAAATGTGACCTTATTTGTAGCCTCAGCTGATGAAGCAGATCAGGCAGTTATAAGGCCAAAAAAAAAGGCATAATCTTAACAACCTTGCTACCATTCTTTGAATATCTCTTTATGACCACTGTCTTGGAACGTTCTTGAAAAGAAAAGATGCTTAATATATGGTAACTGATCAGTAACATTCTTATTCATCTCTGTATATTGTTGGTTCCCGTGGTTAAAGCACTAACTTTGACCTGATGGTCAAAACAATCCTGCTAGAATAATCAAGTAATGATGCCAACAGACACCTGCCTTTCGAATCTCATTCCTCACTGTGAACAGTGCAAGAAGAGCTATTGTTTGAGATAAGGAAGGAAAGGCTGCTGCCAAAAGCATCATCACAACCCAAAGGCAAGTGGTGACGATCCTTCTTCCTGCAGCTGGAACCTTGACGGGAGAAGGGAGGTACAGGCCTCATCCTCTAAGGACCGTCATTAACCGGGTCCCTGATTAGAAGCAGGAGGTGGCTTTGTTTGCTTATTTTTACCCTGAACACACAGCCCAACTCTGGGGACTCTGCCAAGGGAAAAAATAATTACTTGTAGATAGGGCAATCTGGTCAACCTGAGGATTTGGGAGGGGACACTTCCTTCTTGTGAATGTCTGTCCTCTTCCTCATTTTTCTCCTCTGCTTCCCTATCATACCTCCTCCTCCACATCCTTGACTTCTCTCCGTCCTAAACACAAACCCCACATTTCCTATATTCCCATCCACACGACCTTGGGAATATTTCCTCATCCCACAGATGTACCACCAAGCATGACTCTGCACATAAGCAGTTTTGGGAAACCCAGGACACCAGACACCTACCCTTCCTAGAAATTCACAGGGCAACTCACCATACCCAGAGCTCTGGGACATCCTGTGGTCAATGCACCATTTAACTCTCTTGAACCGGGGGCTTCCTAATCTCCTTTGCTTATAAATGCAATCATATTTAATTACTTTTCCACAATGCTTATTCATATTGCTCAGCACTGGGGCTCCCAGGGATTAAGATTAGGGCAATCCAGGAAGAGGGAGAAGGTACAAGGGCATAGAAGTATGAGACAATTTTGTTGGATGGGGCATTGTGGAAGGAGTGCTGGGGGAAAGTATTAAAGAATTGTGTTAGGGCTCATGTGCATAAAGAAGAGGTTGCAGAGAAAGTGGGTACATAAAGAAGAGGGTGCTCATGGAGGTCCCTAAAAATTTTAGTCTGAAAGCAAGTGAGTGTGCAAGTGAATTCCATTGTCCTAGCTCACCACTGAGCCTCCTATGATTCTCTTCTATCTGGGAGATGAATTGGAAGATGGTGACGGATGTGTCCAGCAGGAAAATTGGAGAAGAGAACTGCATTGTAAGCTAGATATTTTCATTAAAAAAATATATTTTATTTATTTATTTGACAGAAAGACACAGTGAGAGAAAGAACACAAGCAGGGGGAGTGGGAGAGGGAGAAGCAGGCTTCCCACTGAGCGGGGAGCCCAATGTGGGGCTCGATCCCAGGACCCTGGGATCCTGACCTGAGCTAAAGGCAGACGCTTAACAACTGAGCCACCCAGGCACCCCTAGATATTTTCATTTTATTCTCTTCAGGCTTCCTAGCTTTTGTCTCATTGTGGCACACATAGGAAATTATTGTAGTTTTGGTTTTGTACAGCATACTGCAGTAAATGAAGGAGGATGCTTGGTCCAGAAGAGGAGGGATCAGTATCTCAAGCACCCTGGAAGCCATTCGTGCCCTGATACAGCTGGGAAGTGCTGTTCCAGGTGCTAGGGACTACCTGAAGTTTTAAGCATCTACGTGATCTGATCAGGGTAGCCTCAAGGGCTCTTGAGGGTCTCAGCTGAGACCCAGAAAAAGATCAGGAGCAGCTGGTCAGTCTAGTTCCACAAACTTGCCAGGGTCCTCCCACTACAGGGTCTTGTGCATATGTCTTGCTTCTGCCTGGAGCTGTTCCCTCCAGCATCGCTGGTCTCCACTTTGTCCTCCTCCTCCTCCTTCTGCTTACAGCTCGAATATCACATTTTCAAGGAAACTGTCCCTCGTTCCTCAAGATCAAGTCTCCTCATTCATATTTTCATATGTATTTTCTCCCATGCCACTAATTTTAATTTACAGTGATGCATTCATGCTATTCTATGGTCTGCTTCCCCACCTGGAAGGACCCACCCCACACACACTTCTCATAGCCATCCTTCAAGGTCATTCTTGGATTCCACTTCCCACCAATCTCCCCAGTTGCAAATACTTCTGCCCTTCTTTTCTGGTATCCTGTATGTATGATTTCTGTGCATCTCCAATAGCCTTGTAGAACAGACATTTAGGGATGTTTTGCCTACCACTGCTGTTTTCTGGGACTTGCCTCCTGGCTTCCCCAGGTCCTGTCACATAGTCACTGTGGGGCCTGTCAGCTTCATTCTGTGTGACTCCACCAGGGGCTCCAGCTCAGTAGGGAGCAGGGTGGATACCTGAACCAGTCAGTCCATTCTCTGGGATTTTAAGATCTGGGTTAGAAAAGGTTGCATCAACCTGTTTTATATACTCAACATTCTAAGATGCAGAGCTGTGAAGGGCCATGGTTTTGTTTTGTAGAGAATTGGGCCTCCAGTACAGGAGAAAAATGAAGCTGTACTCAGAAGCAGGGACAAGGTAGTGTCCCATCAGCACTGGAGTCTCTGTGGCCAATGGTTCCTGAACCCCAACTATACCCAACCCTTGCCTCGCCTTGGAGCTGTAGCCTATCCGTGGATGCTTCCAGTCATTTCCATGTGGCTCAACTTGAATGGGTTTCTGCCAGTCTGTCATGAAGAATACAAACAAATTCATACGTATAGATGACTCTTGAGAGCTTTTTGGGATGGTATTCATTGCTTGGATCAAGGACAAGCAGGATAGAGAAAGTTAAAACCGCAATAAAGCATCACAGAGTTTAACTTCTTGCTTCTAAAATATGTTTATCTGAAGTCTCCACTGGGACAGCACAGTACAATGGGAAGATTATGGGCTTTGGAATGAGATTTGGGTTTGATGAGGTTTGGGTCTATTTTTCCCAAGCTGAAATTGTGAGTCCAGGCAATTGCGCTACCCTGAGCCTTATCTATCAAGTGGAGATACTAATACCTACCTTACAGAGTTATTATCACTTGGTGTCCTGGGTGATCAATCCATTGGAGGGCTTGGCATGGAATCTGGCTCAGCACAGGTGCTCAGCATTCCACATGTGACTGGACCTAAGACACCATCAGTCATGGCAGGCGTCACAATTTTATGTGCCACGGAGAAGGGAAAAGCCGATTAATCTATGACATGGAATGGCTTCTATGAGACATTCTGATTTTGGAGCTGTTAAATTATGAAAAGATGTGTGCCTAAGAATCAATAAAATGTTGTACATGTATTAAGTACAGTGATCTAGACAATGATGTCAGGTCCTGGTGACATAGGAGTGAATGAGACTGAGCTTGCTTCCCAAGGTGCTAGGAGCTAATAACTAATACATTTCAGATTTTCAAAAGGACACCGAATAACCTTAGATGGTGACCTTCATCACCATTGCAAAGATGCCTAGGATCAAGAAGTAAAGCAGCAGAGAAATACTAGATTTTAATCCTCTTGTATGTTGTTAGATCCTATAGCAGTTATATTTTCATGCTCTGCATACAATCCAAAACAAATTGTCTGCTTACAATTAAAATCTTGCTGAGTTTCCAAGAGTCCAATCCCCTGGGAGCTATTTGAACCCCATGTCTTATCCACAATGACGCAATTCTACTTTTAAGGGACAATTAAGGGGTTTCCTTGTAAGTCAGGCCAAACTTTCTCCAAAATACATGAAGGAAGTGCCTGGAACAGAAAACGTTTGAGATTTGTTTTCATACTGCCACTTAAGAAGAACAATTTCCAAAAGGACTGATTTAAAAAAAAAAAAAAAATCAAATTTGGAAGGCCTGTGCTTTATAGCCCTTTACAGCCTTCTAGTAGAACAGAACAAAGTCCCTTAGGAAACTTAATGTAACAGTAACCAAATGTCCTTGTTAAGCAGCCATTTATTGGTCTATTAAATCTGATCTGAACTGTGATATTTTGCGGTAAATCTTTTCTCCAACACAAATTGCTCAGTATGGGCTTCTTAAGCATCTTCCCCTCTGGAGACAGCTTTTACATCTCCCAGAAAAGACAAGGTTCTTTGCATCTTCCTGGGCAACTCCTGCAGTGGGGGAATCTAAAAACATTTTCTTTACCTCGTTTGCTTAGGAAGACTTTAAAGTGATTTTGGAGATATTTCAGCCTCATTGCTTCATTTTACAGCTGAGGCAGGACCAACAATTAATTAATTCATACTTAGTATAGATCAGGCACTGTCTTAGGCCCTGGGAATGCAGAGGTGAATAAGAGGTTTTCTCTGCCCTCAAGGCACTAGCCATCTAGTAGGGAAGAGAGATCTGCAAGCTCAATGGTAAGTTCGAGCCAACCAAGGGAACCCCCCATAAACTAGGGCCGGTTGCTGGGAGAGGGGAGGAAAATGATCTGTATTGGTCAAGTGCATTGTCAGGGTCCCTGCAGGGACCAGGATTCATTCAGATGCTTTAAAAGAAGAGATCTTGATGAAAGGACTACTTACAGAGTGTGGGCAGAGCAAAGGCAGCAAACAAGGGATTTGGGATACCCTGAGAATAGCGAGTGAGAAGCCCTTCTCTCCCTTAGGGCCAAGGAGTAAAAGGAAGAAATAGTGTATTATAGAGTCTGGTAAGAACAGGAGTGCAGGAGAAGCAGCCTCTCCCCTAGAGCTGTGGTTCTAGGGGGTCATAGCTGCTGCCTGAAAAAAGGCACAAAGGCAAGGAGCAGGGAAGAAATGCCCCTACTTTTCTAATTCTCCATCAGTGCTTCTTGTTGGCTGAATCCAACTGGAAGCCAGATTGCAAATGTGACATAACCTGGCAGAGTCGACCTCCAAAAGCATAGAGCAGGGCGGAGCAGGACGGAGAAGGGCAGAAAACGGCATCTGAGGGAGAGGGTAAATGCGGGCTAGCCAGCACATCTGCCATTCACAGTCTCTCAAGGGGCCTACGTATGCAAGTGCATACGTGCACAGGCACTCACACCCGCACCATTTACTTACTTAGCAGATACTTACCAGTTACCTGTCATGTAAATAGTGTAGACAAAAGCTGCTAGAGACAGGGTATGTGGCTTTCGAAGTGAAGGATAAACAAAATGAACACCATTTTTACCTTTATGGGCCTTCTAGTCTAGTGAGAAACAGATGAATACGGTAAATAACCCATAAAGCATAGTGAGTATTACATTAAGGAGAGGCCAGGAGCCCTCAGGAGTATACTGGGTAGGGAAGGAGCCAATCCAGTCTGGGGCCCGTAGAATGATCCCCTGGGAAGGTGACATTTCAGAGACTTGGTTGTGGACAGAAGCCCTATTCACTCACCTATAGGAGTGAGTGGCAGAGAGAGGAGTGTTTCTGGTGGAATGAACACATGTGCAAAGACCTGGAGGCAACAGTGGGTGTCAAGTTCAGGGGTCTGAAGGACAGCCAATGCACTTGGAGCTTGGAGCATGAATAGTAAGCATTGAGAGGTGAAGCTGGTGTGACAGATTGTTTGGGGCCAGATTTTGAAGTCTAAAGACAATGAGGAATCATGCAAAATCTTTGATTAGGATTTGCAGGTTTGAAGAGCCACACTCAGGATGTATCTTTCTCTCCGTCGTCCTGATTTAAGGGGATATGGGCATGGTAGCACTCAAGATGAGTCCTACGGACAGTAGGAGCCAGTCAACCAATAACAATTGAGGATGGTGGTACCGGCAGAAGAAAGAGCATGTGCAAAGGCTCAGAAACGAACGAAAGCAGAGAAGGACACAGGAATTTGGTGAGTGATGAAATGGTAGGACAGGTGAGCGATGACACTCCATCCCATGCACCCCAAATTTCAGGTCCACCAACCCTCTTACCATCACTCCGCTCATATGCCTTCGTTTCTCTTAGGTAAATACCCAGCATTGGAATTGCTGGGCTCAGGGGTGGGCGTACGTTCTCTGCGTCTTTGATTGTGCTCATTCCTCTGTCTGGAACCCCCTCTCCCACCATCTAAGAAAGTTGCTTGACAGCAGTTGTGGAAATATTAAGAGCGCCAGGACAAAATAAGAGGATGGACAGCCAGCAGTAGCCAAAGTTGGAGAGGGATGGGGGAAGCAAAACAAAGAGCAGGGCTCAGAAAGAAACACAAGCACTGGAGTAGTGGTGACAGTCATTTCAAGAGGGAATCTAAAATGGGGAGCTTAGAAAGCAGTTGAGTTTTAAGTCACGACATTCAGCTTTCTTCAGGATCATTCTGTGCTTCCTTTAAACCTGCCAGTCTTGGTGCTTGTTGCCAAACCAAATGATTTGTTCTTTCCCACTAATATTCAGTAATACCCGAACACAGCCTACTTCATTAAATGGCCTGCCAGGTCCTCTCTCAGACCTGTGATTCAAATGTAAACTGGTACAAATCATTTGAAAGAAATTTCACGACATATATGTAAGAATTTTCAAAATGTCAATATTCTTTAATCCAGTAATTTCACTAATAATAATAGCTAATGCAACTGTGGTACTTAATTTTGTATGTCAACCTGACTGGGTCATCAGGTGCTCAGATATTTGATCAAACACTTTTCTGGGTGTTTCTGTGAGGATGTTTTTGGATGAGAGTAACAATTAAATTAACAGGCTGAGGAAAGCGGGTTTTCCTCCCTCATGTGGGTGGGCCACATCCAATCAGTTGAAGGCCTGAATAGAACAAAAGCCTGACCCTCCCCTAAATTACAGAAAGCTTCTCCTACCGAACTGCCTCTGAGTTGGGGCATCATTTTTACCACCATCTTTGGACTTGAACTGAAACATCTGTTTTTCTTGGGTCTTGAGCCTCCTAGTGTTTGGGCAGAAACTATCCCCTTGGCCCTTCTGGGGCTCAAACTTGTGGACTGCAGATCTTATTAGGGCTTGTCAGCTACCACAACTGCATGAGGCAATTCCTTACAATCAATCAATCAATCAGACCATCCATCCATCCATCCATCCATCTCCATCCATCCATCTTCTATGGTTTTGTTTCTCTAGACAACCCTAATACAGCAGCAAATACTTATATATACAGGCAATATTTTAAGTGTAATAGGACAGTTACAACTCATTAAACCCCCTGAAGTAGATATCATTATTTCCGTTATTGATGAGTATAAAAGTAAGAAAATAGAATTGGCATGCCATGCTCACACTGGGCACGTCAACTCTAGAAATATACAGAGTTGGAACTTAAATGGAGACAATCTGACTTCAGAATTAGCACATAGCTTCTCCAATCTATGTAGACAGTTTATGTGGTTTAAGATATCTGCACAAAGATGAGACTTGCCATGTTACTTATCCTAGGGTACTTTTTCTGATACTTTTCAAAGGCACAATATATTTATAGTAAAGGTGCACACATCTTTTTTTTTTTTGGTGTTTCTTTTTTTTTTCTCCCAAATATGTTTATTTTTTTAGTGTTACAAGGCTAATTGTTCATGCACCACATCCAGTGCTCCATGCAATACGTGCCCTCCTCGACACCCACCACCAGGCTTGCCCAACTCCCCACCCCCCCTCTAAAATCCTCAGTTTGTTGCTTAGAGTCCACAGTCTCTCATGGTTCATCTCCCTCTCTGATTTCTCCCCATTCCCCTTTCCCTTTCTTCTCACAATACCCTCCATGTTTTTCCCTATGTTCCACACGTGAGACCATAAGACCATAAGACCACACGTGAGACCAATTAATTATCTCTCCGCTTGACTTATTTCACTCCACATAATCTCTTCCAGTCCTGTCCATGTTGATATAAAAGTTGGATATTCGTCCTTTCTGATGGAGGCATAATAATCCATTGTATATATGGACCATGTCTTCCTTATCCATTCATCTGTTAAAGGGCATTTTGGTTCTTTCCACAGTTTGGTGATTGTGGCCATTGCTGCTATGAACATTGGGGTACATGTGGGCCTTCTTTGTACTGCATCTGCTTCCTTGGGGTAGACAAGGGTCTGATATCTAAGATCTATAGAGAACTCCTCATACTCAACACTCACAAAACAGATAATCACATCAAAAAATGGGAAGAAGACATAAACAGACACTTCTCCAAAGAAGACATACAAATGGCTAACAGACACATGAAAAAATGTTCATCATCTTTAGCCATCAGGGAGATTCAAATCAAAACCACACTGAGATACCACCTTACACCAGTTAGAATGGCCAAAATCAACAAGACAGTAAACAACAAATGTTGGAGAGGATGTGGAGAAAGGGGAACCCTCTTCCACTGTTGGTGGGAATGCAAGTTGGTGCAGCCACTTTGGAAAACAGTGTGGAGATTCCTCAAGAAATTAAAAATAGAGCTACCTTATGGCACTGCAATTGCACTAGTGGGTATTTACCCCAAAGGTGCACATATCTTAAGTGTTCAGTTCAACAAATTTTTTCTTATGTATGTAAACCCATGTAACTGCCACTCAGATCACACTATAGACATTTCCAATACCCCAGCCATTTCCTGCTTGCCTCTTCCTTGTCAATATCCCATATGCAGAGGTAATCACTAATCCAATTTCCATCAACATCATTTTGCCTCTTCAAGAATGTCTTATAAATAGAACCATATAGTAAGTGTATTTGGTGACTGCTTTTCATTATGCTTAATGTTTGTAAAGTTCACCCATTTTTTGTATGTGTACATCAATAGTTTGTTCATTCTTATTACTATGTCCTATTCTACTGAAGACATTCTTCACAATTTGCCAATCTATTCTCTTCTTGATGGACGAGTCGTTTCCAGTTACAACTGTTACAAATAAGCCTTTATAAATATTTTTTTACATGTCTTTAGTGGATATGTACCTTCATTTCTCTTGAGTAAATGCCAGTAAATTCCCACTTCACTGTCTTAATTTATGCTGAAAAACAATTTTCCAAAGAGTTTAACTAGTTTATAATGACACCACTAATGTATGAAAGTTCTAGTTGCCCCACATCCTTGATAGCATTTGATATAGCTAATCTGCTTAATTTGAGAAGTTCTGGTGAGGCTTATCTTGAATTTCCCCTGTAGCTAATGAAATCAAACACTTTTTCATGAGTTTGGCCCTTTGAACAGCCTCTTTTGTGCAGTACTCATTCAAGTGTTTTATCTTTGAAAAAATCAGGTTGTTTGTATTTTTCTTATTTGATTTTCAGAAGCAGTTCTTTACATATTATAGATATGAATTATCTGTTAGATGTATGTATTACACATAATGACTTCTAGTCGGTGGCTTGCCTGATCACTTTTTGATGAACAGATATTCTTAACATTAATATAATCCATTTTATATTTTTTTTCTTTTAAGCTGAGTTCTTGTTGTGTCCTTTCATATATCAAAGTCAGGAAGATATTCTTTAATAAATTTTGCTAGAAGCTTGATTGTTTTAGTCCTCACATTAGGTTTTTAATGCACTTTGAATTAGTTTTTGTGCATGCTGTGAGGTGGAGAACAAGTTTCATTTTTTCCACATGGATATTCAATTTTCCCTGCACCATTTATGGAAAAATTTGTCTTTTTCCTACTGCATTTCAAGGTTATAAATCAAAGGACCCTATACGTGGGGATCTATTTCTGGACTCTATATTCTGTTTCACTTGGTCTATTTTTCTAACTTAGCACCAATACTGTGCTGCCTTAATTATCATAGCTTTATAATGAGTATTGAAATTTGCTAAAATCCTTCAACTTTGTCTTTTAAAATTGCTTTGATGGATACATTTTTAATTTTCAATATCAAAATAATAAAGAAATGGCATGAATCATAGTAAAGCCATAAAAATGCAATATTATACATCCATAAAAATCAAGTTTATAAAATTTTGAATGATGGGTCAAAAAACATAAGAAATAATATGCAGTGGAAACAGAAAGATATCAGCTTACAAAACCTGTATGATCTCAATTATGCAAATTAAAAAATAAAAGAAGATGAGGAAAAGTAAATATGCTGGAATGTCAACCATGGTTCTCTCTTTAAAGTGAAATTATAGTTATGTTTCTGTCTTTTTTGTTTGTTTGATCTCAGACCCATTCACCACTTCCTACGATCTTTTTTGTATTGTAGCAAGGTAAACCCTGTAAACTACATTTCCCATTTCTCACACATCTTGGCTCTTGGTCACTCTGTTAGGATTGGCCAGTACAAGGCGACAGACAAAGGTTAGCGGTGGGAGGAAGAGAGAAGACAAGGGATTTCTCTATTCTTTGCTGCTTGCTCAGGCAGCCTGCACAGAGTTCCTGTGAGTTAGGGTTTGGATTCAGAATACCTGAGCTTTGGTCTAGGCTCATGCTCATTCTCTTTCTCTCTCTCTCTCTCTCTCTCAATCTCTCTCTCTCACAAGCACACACACACACACACACACATGCTGACTGACATGAGCAGTTATACTGTGAACCTCATAGCTGCCCCCTCTCTACAGTTGGGGGTAATCATACTCACTGGACAAAGTCCATCTGTGAATTAACTCTGTGAAGAGAGTCCCTACTCCTTGTGAAGAGTGTCCCTACTCCTTGATATGACATACACAGCCTTCATCCAGCACCTCATTTTCCACTCTCTGTTCATCTCACTCTCCTCTCTGTCCTCTGTGAGTGACCCACCCCAAAGGACGTGTGTATTCCTCTCTGCCCCAATTCTTTCATGCAAATACTTCTCTCTTCACACAAAGCTCCTTTCTCCATGATCTGGATAGCAAGCCTCTCCTCTTACTTGAGAATTCAACTCTTACTTCTTGGTGAAATGCTCCCTTGTTCCACAGGCTTAATTAATTGTTCACTCTGTAAAATCATTTCATCTACGTAAACCTCCAAAATAGTAACTGTAACTGTGTGTGCATCTATCTTCCCAGAAGGAGTAAGAGTTCTTGCAGAATAAACCTTTGCGTTCTCAGTGAGTAAACCATGAATTGTCCCATAGCTAGTGATAAGCAAATGTAGTGAGTAAATAAATACAATTTCAAGTTTGGAGGTGAAACATTTCTGGCGAAGTGTCAGGGACAAGCAAAAAGATTGAAATTCCAGAGATGAATTCTGACCCCAATTTTATCTCAACAAGTGACCTTCATCTCTCTGGGCCTTGGTTTCTCATCTTAAAGCAAGAGCATGGAACTAAATGGTCTCCAAGATCTCTCTCAGCTCTTCTGATGGTCTTTCCCTTGTGAAACATAGCAGAGATTCTAGTTCTTTGGCTAAGGGACCCACATCTGAAGGCAGTTAAAAAATAACCACAAAATGAGGCTTGAGACAGACCAGTTTTGGAATAGTGGGAGGGGAGTTGGACTGGATAAGAAAACGTAGGTTCAAGTCTTGTCTCTACTACTTCCTATGACCTATATGATTTTGCTCAGAGGAATCATTTCTTTTCTGGAAACTTTATTTTTCTCAGTAGTGTGGAGGAGAATAAAGTCTTAACAAAATCTGTGTCAGGATTAAATTGGTAATACATTTTAAAACTTTACCACTCTCTACCAAAACCAAAATATTGTTATTTTGATTATTATCTCTCTTACAAATTTTGGGCCTTAAGAGATCTGCCCTGAAAATCAAAGGAGCTTTTTGAGATGGTTTCTTAAAAGGGATCATTGATATTAAATTACTGGCCAGGAATTCACACTCCAAATTTTGTAGTCAAAAGCAATGCAATGTTCACCCTACCATCTGCTTGACTGCTCAACTGCAGCCCTCAACCACTTTAGCTTTGAAGTTAGACATGAATTAAATTGTCTCCAGCTTCTACATGGATGGAAATTATTCAGTGGTAAATTGTCTCATAAACTGTGGTCAAATGTACCATAAAGCAAACACAATGAACAATGTAAGCTATATAATAATTTCTCAGTGTTACCAGGATAGAGCATGAGGGCTCCCAGAACTTGTATAAGTTGATAGCGTTCAAATAAAACAGTATTTTCTTCTTGACTGTTATTTCAGTGGGAATAAGCTAAGATGTCAATCGTGTACCTGCATATTTGTATATGTTTATATGTTAGTGCATGACCCATATGATCCAGGCACCAAAAAACATATAGTATTTCATAATATTTTCATCATAATGAGGACCGAGAAGAAGATGGGCTTTTTACTCTCTTCTGTTCCATATTTTTCTCAGAATCCATCTATTGACCCACAACTGAGTTTTCTGGATAATAAAAGAGCGGAAAATGCAGCCACCCAGCAATCTATATGAGCCCATTCATCTCTTCTGTTCCTATTAAGGACACTGAGAAGCAGCAAGCCAGACAGATCTGAGAATCATGGGGCACCACTCTGGAATTCCTGCTGAAACTATAGAATCGTAGGGTGGACAGTAGGGTTCTAGAATGACCAGAGACTCAGAGAGGAGCTGAACCCGGAGGGAAGTGGCCATTTGAGTTCTTCCCTCATCTCCCACTTAACGTACCCTTCTAGAGAAGTGGGAGAGAGATGTGTTTTCCAGAAAAGAGGGAAAGGGAAAGTTGCGGGAGTCATTTTACAGTTTGTCAAAATATGAATTTGTATGCATCATCTTTTTAGCAAAACAGCATTGGATTTATTGTCTATTTACTTCAGTGGTTGTTTGGCAAAAAAAAAAAACTGTTTACTATTAGTGATTATGTCTTCATATACAAAATGTGAGTTACAACTCACATGATGATGAAGGGCTCACAGAATAATGGTGAAGGACACAGGCCCTGAAATCAAAGGACATAGAGCCTAATCCTTATTCTGCCATTTATTAACCATGTGTCTTTGGATGAGTTACAAAAGCTCACTGATCTCAATATTCTCATCTGTAATGGGAAATGCTTTTAACACTATACTTGGTAAGGATGCTGTGATGAAAAATGGGCTACTACCTATAAGGTACTTAGAAGAGTCGCACCTATAGTTTCCCTGTGCATGTTAGTTGCTTATTATTCTACTTCGTGAGCTTCTTAAGGGCAAGGACTATGGGTCCATTCATTCAACAAGCAATTACCAGCCATGTACTTTGTGCCAGGCATTGGAGTTCCAGAGAGATGGTTAGCACACAGATGCTGAAGAAGGGGCTCAGAGTCTAGTGGAAACAAATAGGTACTTCTCTGTAATGACTCAGATGAGTACAAAGTACATGGAAGATATTAAGGGAACCCAGAGTTGTAATGATTAATTTCGGCCTAAGAGTTCTAAGTAGGATTCATTGTAGATTTCATGCCTTGAAATTCAAAAGGCATATGCCAGATTACCAAGGCAGAGAGAACTTTCCAGGGGTGTTTATATTCTCTGTGTCAGATGCATACATGTGTGTAAATGTATGTATATTCAAGACTGCTAAACCATCTCTGAAACAGATGATTTTAAATTTGCAGTCATGATTACAAATACTCTGATCTGTTTGTGTTTGTTCTTTATGCTTCCAGTCAATTTTAGGTAAACATGAGTTTATGACTCCTGTATCTTCTTGGCAGAGGTTCTTTTAATTATCTGGTATTTTTTATTCCACTAATGCTTTTTTCCTTAAGCTGCTTTTGGCTTAATACTAATATTGCTATACCAGCTTTATTGGATTTATATGTGACTGTTATATCTTATTTCATCCACTTAGTTTCAATCTTTGGGCCATTGTGTTTTGGATATGTTTTTTTCATGAAGTATGTAGCAGGATGTTTTAAAAATCCAATGTGATAACCTTTAGCTTTTAATAGATTAATTTCATTCATTTATAATTAACTTGATTGCTACTTTTTGGATATATTTCTGCCTTCTAAAATATTTTCTTTTCTTCTTATTATAAATAGCATTTGACAGTTCTTTAAGCAAGTATCTATAGGTAATAAATGCTCTATCTTTTGTAAATCTGAATATGTCTTTATCTCTCTTACTGTTTGTAATGGACTGAATTGTGTCTCTACCCTACCCCAAAATTCATGTGTTGAATCCCTAACTGCCACTGCCTTCATAAGAATGTGACTATATTTGAAGGTATGACCTTTAAAGGGGTGATAAATTAAAATGAAGCCATTAAGGTGGGCTCTCATCCAATCTGACTGGTGTCCATATAAGAAGAAGAAATTGGACACACAAAACAAGCACAAAACAAATATTTATTGTTTAAGCTACTCAGTCTATGGTATTTTATTATGGCATCCCTAGCAAACAAATATACTTCTGAATGATAGTAATACAAGGTCCAATCTTTTCTCCATCAGCACCTTGTACATACCTATGGAGTTCTGAATAAGATTGCCGCTATGAGTTACCTGCTATCCACCTCACTGTTGTTCAATGGTAGATAATCTGTCCTTTATCTCTAGTACATTTGAAGATTTGCTTGATATCCATGATGTTCTGCACTTTTTATCTAAATATAATTTGTTCTATTTTTAATTATCTTTTGGCCCTTGTGGTGCTTTCAATCCCAGTCCAATGGTCTGGTCTGTCTTCCATGCTGAAAAAGTCTCATCCATTATCTTTTTAAGTTCTGCCTTTCCACTGTTGTCTAGAAGAGAATCAATAGCAGATAGTTTGGCCCAAATCCTAGTTGCACAGCTGTTCTGCTCCCTCCTGGAGCTTTATACAAACCACAGCTCTGGGCAACAGATGGTAAGCCTCCCTTCATGGATTGGGGAGTCCTGCCCAGACTCTCAGTTTTAGTTCATGGGATTCACTCTGATTCTCTGCCACATTTGGTTCTCCTTGCTCCAAAAATTCAGATGCCTGGAATCTCGGTTGGCCAGGTAATGAGCCTAGTTGGTGACACCTTTAGATCCTGATGAATGCTGTTTTGCTTCTATTTCTGGATGCGGCCATAGAGAGGCTTATTTTTCTTTCTTTTTTAACCATTTTTTAAACTTTTATTTTAAAATAACTATGGACTCACAGAAGAGTTTCAGAGATAGGACTGAAAGTTGCTATATACCTTCCATTCAGCATTCCCCCTAATATTAGCATGTTACATAACACAGATGGGTTTTCAATATTTTTCTTTTTGTAGTTTATCTCTTAGTTCTTGGTTGTTGGCACTCAAAAACAATGGAAGCATGAACTCATTAAGGCATACTGACCAGCAGTTCTGGGCCAGGAATCTTCCTGTTGACTAACCACATAATCATTCATTCATTCATTCAACAAATATTTAGGCACTTATTATGTTCCAAGCACTTTCCTAAGCACAAGGGATATAACAGTGATCAAAACAGACAAAAATCTCTGCCCTTGTGTTGCCATTAGTGGTGGAGACAGGAGATAAAGAAGATAAAAATGGTAAAATACTCAGTGTGTTAGATAGTGATAAGTACTGAGGAGGAAAACAAAGCCTGGGAAGAGGATTTAAAGTGTTGAGGGCAGGGAGGGATGATGGTAGTATTAAAGATGGAAGTTTAAGAAGGCTTTACTGAGAAGGACAACTGAGTGAAGATCCAAAGAGGCGTGATCATGAGTCCTACACATATCTGGGGTGGGAGTTGGGGGGGAAACTGCCCTCAAAAAAACCTTGGGAAGTAGGCATTATGGCCACAAGAAAACCAAGTTTCAGAGGCACTAAATAACTTACCTCTGCATGCAGCCTGTGATTTGGACCCAGGTCTTCCTGACCCTAAAGCTTGTGTTCTTATCTGGGCGGCTAAGCATAGATTTACAAGGAGACACACACCCCTTCAGAGGGTGCATTCTGGTCCTTTTACTCACAAAACTTAGTGCTAAGCCATGGTGTTCTCATAAACCTTTCAAGAAAACCCTAGAAATCTATTTACAGAGTACTTGAGGTTTTTCAACAAGATGTTTTCATTGAACTAGCTGAGCTTCATAAAATATGACTTTGACCTTTCCAGCCAGTGGTCTGGGAGCTTGAGTGGCTATGGCCAGCCTGGAAGGTGGCCAGTGCCTCCGTGCAGGGCAGCTCGCTTGTCAGCTCCCACACTAATAGGGAAGCTAATAATTCTTTCCAAGAGTGTTTGTTCTTATTTTGCTATCTTTGGCCACTCATATCATCTACTTCCATCAATATATATAATGGAAAATGACCCCATATGAGCAATCCTTACTGATTCTTACAAAGCAGAGAGACAGCTGTTTATATTGTAGAAGGTTTGGATTAGAGGGATTTTAAAAGACAGCACATATAATTTGTTCTTTAGAAGGAATGCAGTAATAACAAACTGGGCCCTGATGGAGGTCTCCTGAAGTCATTTTAGTGTTTGTAAGACTCTCCTGGAGAGTTTAAATGCAGATTCCTGAGCCTGACCTTCAGGAGTTAGATTCAGGTCTAGGATGATGACAAGAAGTCTGCCTATTCAATGGCTACTCCTCTCACAAGTGATATTCTTTGGTCCAGGAGGTCAAATGCCAATTTCTGCAGAGGGAACTAATGGTTTCTCCAGGATCAGCCCCAACCTACCCCAGTTGTCCTACTATCCCTTCCCCTTGGTCCTTGTTCTTTGCCCCTTACACTCATCATCTCATGGACACATGCCCTGACCAGTCACAAGAATTCTTATTTCCTTGGACTTCCTCATCAGTATAGTTTTGTCTCACTGAGTCCCTTGCTGAAAAGCTTTTTCTCTCATCCCTGAATATCAAAGTCCTCTCCCTTGTTCAAGAACCTGCTCAGGGCTCTTCACTCCAAAAGTCTTCTTAAATCTTCCAGTTAAAATGACTGTGTTTCCATAGTTTGAAAGAAAAAGAATAAGGAGAAAGAGAGGGAAAATAAAAGGAGGAGGAGGGGGAGAGAAAGGGAGGGAGAGAGCAGAGAGGAGAGTAGAGAAAGCAGATGGGGAGGGGGAGAGGGAGAAAGACAAGGAGAAGGAATTTTACTGTGACAGATCATAACATGGTTTGCCCTCACTAGGTTCCAGTGGGTGACTTTTATCCTTCTATCCCTCCGAAAACCAGCACTATTTTGTACAAGATGTTCACTAAATCCTTGTTGATTTAAAAGAACAGATGAGTATTAGTAGCGATTAGCCCATTAATGATTAGTTTGAAATAAATGAAGTTCTACTTGAGTAACAGAAATCACTGGTCTCCTAAGTAGATTACATGGCCCTGCAAAAATCTTGCCTATATACTTGTATACTTGGCTAAGAAATTCTTTATTTCTATTTTTGTTTTTTTCCTTTTCGCATTTCAACTTTCACCCTAGGCCATGGATCAAATCTGACTGTAGTTTTAAAAGGTCGCTAGTAGATGCACTTGTTGAGACTGTGTAGTATACTGGGGTTAAGAGTAATAAACATAGACTCTGCAATTAACACTTCCATTCATTGCCAATTGCTGAATCTCCCTTAGAGCGAAACAAGCGTGTTTTCTCTCTATTTCTTAAAATGTTGACAATACCTCCCTCACAGGCTTTTATATGCATTAAATTAGATAATATATTAAAAACATTAGCACAAAGGCTAACTCAGAAAGTGCAAAATAAATGGTACAATTATTATTACAATTGTTCATAATGGTTCCCTCTCCTGGAGCACCTTCAGAAAAGAGCTGTACTCAGTGGACCCATTTGCAGCCTCTGTATCTAAAGGGTCAGATGTCATCACAGGCACAAGCAATTCAGGCCACACTGTTTTGTGGTTGCTCATGCCTGTGATGGTATGTGACCTTTTCTCATGAACTTTGTCAAAATGATCACCTTTTTCTGCTCCTGGCTCCTTCCTTTCCCAGCTGAGTAAGGACGTACCAGCTTTGGTGGTGCCTCTTCCTAACTCTGTGGAGAACAGTGCCTGAAAAAAATGAAGCCAAGTGTAGGTCCTCAGAGAAAGTACAGCAATGGCATTCTATGTATTAAATGTTTTATTTTTTTAAATGTTCACTTTGAAATAATTTCAGACTCGCAGAAGAGTTTCAGATATAGAACAAGGAATGTCTGTCTGCTTTTTATCCAAATTCCTCAAATGTTAACACTTTTTCACATAAACCATCATACTGTTAATCAAACTTATAAAAGGAACATTGATACAATATTAGTAGCTAATGTAAATTTCTCTAATGCAAATTTCTCCAGCTGACCCACAGATGTCTTTTTTCTGGTCCAGCATCTGAAGGTGAGCATCACAGGTTGTGTTTTATTGTCATATCTCCTTAGTTTCCTTGAATCTGGAACATGTCCTGAGTCATTCCTTGACTTGATACTTGATACATAACCTTGATAGTTGAGGAGAACTGACAAGTTATTTAGTAGAATGCTCCTCAATTTGTCTAATATTTCCTCCTGATTACATTTTGGTTATTAATTTTTATCAAAATACCGCAGAAACGATGCTGTGTCCCTCTCAATACATTTCATCAGGAGGCACATAATGACCATTTGTCCCTGTCTTGCTGATGTTTACCATGATCTCTTAGTCAAATTGTCCTCAAAAAGGAGATACTGTGGAAGTATGCAAAAATTCTGTTTTCTCACCTTTTTTTTTTTCCTCTCACTAATTTTATTATCTGTTGAAGATTCTTGCCTGAAACAATTATTACTTTTTCTGGTTGTCAAATGATGATTTTTCTATTTTTCTCATTTCTCATACACTCATAATTTGGAATTCTAAGCTACTAAAGGATTTATCTTCATTCATTCATTCATTCATTCATATATAAATTCATTTGTTTCAATATGAACTCATTGATTCTTATTTTAGTCTTTGGTTGCAATCTATTGCAACTAACATTATCCTAGATGTGCTATCAATAGGACAGTGCTTTCAAATTGGCTCTTGAATCCTTTTGACATATTCCCATACCTTACATTGTTTTTCCTTCTAAGGGTTGTATTGGGCTTGTGTTGATGCAGCTGAAGAAAATAAAGCCTCTCTGATCTACCTCCCAATGAATTAAAACAACCCTGGTGGTGAACCTGTCCTTCCAGTGGCTGTGATTTAGCTGTGCTCACATGCTACTCTATATAACCTATATGTAGGTGCTATCTAGATGATGTCTGTGTGTACATTTATTCTTTAAATGACTCCTATGTGGTCAGCCATTATTGCCTCTCCATTGGTAGTTTCTTTGAAACATTTTGTAGAAAACCCAACAACACAATTCCCTATGGCCTCTTGAGCTCTAAACCATGCTCTTTCTGGATCGTTCCTGCACTGGATTCTATTTAATTAACATCTGATTTTGCATTGCAAGACCCAGATATACATTAGGAGGTCACCACCCAGCCATTTATCTTTTAAAGTAACTGGGCTGGTTATTTTTTTAAAGTTCCATCAGGTTAAAACAGTTAGCAATTTTTCTCCTTGCAGTGTCCCTTCAGCCTGGACCAGACGGATAATAGATCAGTGTAGGTTCAGATGCATTACAACATTAGTCATCAATTAGGTTTAAACCAGCACTGTAATATATCATTTATCTTGCCTGCCACGGCTCTTTTGAACATTTAATTTTTTAAGGCCTCTTAGGGTTTTATTTTTTTTTTCCTTTCTAACTGGCCTCCTGCCTCTCTCCTCTGTCTCCGACACAGCCATCTCCTTAAGGAACAATAAAAATTAGATTTGTTTGACCTGCTCTCAGGGTTCATTTCAGCAAGATGGATTTTAATAGCTTTGACTGGTTAGGCAGACAGCTTTTATGTAATATTCCAGACATTTACGCACTGTCTTCTACTGAGCCCTGAGCAGGTGTGTATGTGAGAGGGTGTGTCTGGGTGCCACTGAAGAGCTCCTTATTATTCCTTTCACATCAAACAATCCTCTGGGAAATTGCTTACTCCTAGCTATGATGGGCATCTCATTAAGGGCTCAAGTCATTGACATGTCTTTTTTCTCCTACCTAACACTTTTCTAATCTCCTGCTTTTGGCATTTATTGTGTTGCTCATATTAAAAGGATGCTTTTTGTTCAATGGGGTCTTTCGAAGTTGATTTGAGTTGTAATGGGTTGTCTCTGTTTTTTTCTAGGTGTGCAATGACACCTTCCCCGTGAATATTCTGACTCAGGGATAGGCACTTTCTCATGGAAAGGTGGGTTGAGGTCATGGGGAAGAGCAAGAATTTTGAGGCCATATGACCTAGGGTTTGAATAGTGACCCATCCCCTTATCAGATGAACTGCTCTCTGATTCCATCTGCCTAAATCTCAGTGTCCACCTTGCTAGAATAGTAATACCTCACAGGGTATCACCAGTTTTCAGCAAAAGCCTGCTGAACTTGGAGTGCCTGCCAGAGGATCAGGGATTTTTATATTTTTTTATTTTCTTTTAGCACCTCTAAATTTAGCTTTTTCTTTGCAAAATAGGGATCATAATATTTATTCAATATTCATGCCGTGAATGCTTACTGAACATATACTTGATACCATGTCCTCTCCCAGGCAGAGGAAGCAGCAGTGAACAAGACAAAGATTTCAGCCCTTGTGGAGGCTAAATTCTTGTGGAGAAAATGGATAGTAGACAAGGTAAATAAGGAAAATATATGGTGTGGTACATAGTGCTAAGTGCTAAGGAGAAAAAGATAAAGCAGGGTTGTTGAAAGGATGAAATAAGGTAACATAAAATGTTAGCTAGTGTCCTGCGCACAATCAATAGTCCATTTGTGGAAGTTACTCATATCAATCATTCATTCATTATTTCACACATTTATTCAACATCTGTTGAAACCACACTTTAAGGTAGGCACAGATGCTATAATTTTGGGTACTTCTGGAACTTTAAGAAAAAAATCAATCATTCATTCATTCATTCATTCATTCATTCTTATATCAGTTGAGCTCCTACTCTATGCAAGGCACTTTGCTAAGTGCTGGAACTGAGAGATGAATAAAGCAAGTCTTTGTCTTAATGGAATCTCAACTATGACAGCGGCCAAAGAGATAAGAGGAGAAATTTGATTGGGGCGTAGAAGGAGCTAGTATCTGGAAAGGCAGAGTAGAAAAAAGGATGAAAGCAGGTTGAGAGTTCCAGCCCAATTTGCTTAGGTTTCTAGAACAAGAAAGTTACAGTTTCTTGATGCTGATGGTAATGACTTTGAGGGACCTAGGCTGCTGGACAACCCCCTCCAGCTTCTCAGGACTTTCTCTGAAGCTCACCAGCAACCGAGTGAGAGTAGAGACCAGGCCTGTGCTGAGACTCAAACCAAACTGCTCTGCTGTTAGAGAAGCCTTCCAGCTTTGTTGGAGGAAGAGCTGTAAACTATAAGCTAAACGCAAGTTTTGTGTGCTAGGAAAAAGTCATTGGAGAAAATGAGTAAAATTAGTGGGGATTTTTACTATATTTTACTATGAAATGACCCAGTTTTAAACTTGACCCTGCCAAGAATTTATTGTTCGAATGTGGGCTCTGAAAAGTGCAGGGGTTGGATTAAAGAAAATCCTAGCTCTGAAAAGAATACTACAAAATCAGTTAATTTAATTACTATATACTCATTTACATAGTTACTCCTCTAACTATCCACTTAGTCATTGTTTTATTTATCTAACCAGGGTTTTGAGCATCGTCTTTCTGCCAGGCACTGTGATGTGTGCTTCACTACAGTAAGACATGGTTCCAGGATCAAGAAGGTAATACTCTAGATTGCATTTTTCAGAGATTATTTAAATTTCCTTTGACTTGGCTAGACATAATAAAAAATTAACAATAGTAATCCTTTCTCAACATTACCATACACAATAATAACCCTGTAAATAACAGGACAAACATTAGTCCCCTTTGTTTCCATTCTATAAGGAAGGAAGTCGAGGCAGTGAGAAATCCAGTGGGCATAGCTGTGGCTCATCACATTCCGAGAGCTGGCCTGGTACTGGTAAGATAGTGGTGAAAGAGTAGAGTAAGCAACCATTCAGAGTTGCCTAACCCTGGGTGTGATTTTAAACAGGAAGACCTGCATCCCCGGGGAACCCTCTAGACCCAGACAAACCAGAGCAGGTGGTCACCCAAGACGTCTTATAAAATTACTCTTCTATCACGGAACACTAAGTGTCATGCCAAGTTCATGAAATGAAGTTCAGTATGATTTTATTGATTTGGATTTAAGCAAATAGAAATCACACGAGAAACATTTAATTTCTTACCTAGGGACCCCAATTTAGATAGCCATTGAATAGATATGGGAGACAGCCCCCGATGAGAAACCAGGAGTAAGAGAAAACACTGATATAATGTTGGAAATGACCAGCGTAGGCCCCTTCCCTTCACACTCTGAAACACCAAGTCCAAGGACCGTGGGATCCTCTTAGAACAATATATTACTCAGGCATCTTTGAAGGATTGTTTTACTTGGGATGCAGATGGGGGGGATGGGTGGTAGGGAGACCAAATTCCCCGAATGCTATCAACCATGAATAAACCACTTTACATTCAGTATAATTTCACTCTTCTTGGATCAGAGAACTCCCTGCCCCTAGTTATTTTGTAAAAATGGCATTATTCTATGGGTCATTTCATGGAACAAATGGTGGATGGGGATTTGAAAAGGTCTGGTCTTTTATATAATTTGAAACCATAGGCTAGTTGATTTGTCTTCTGGGGTCTCAACTTTTTTTTTAATTTTATTTTTTCAGTGTTCCAAGCTTCATTGTTCATGTACCACACCCAGTGCTCCACGCAATATAGGCCCTCCTCAATACCCACCACCAGACTCACCCAACCTCCCACCCCCTCCCCTCCAAAACCCTCATTTTGTTTCTCAGAGTCCTCAACATTTTTACCTCGAAAAAGGCACAGCCCTATTTGCATTTCTAGAGAGGAGAAGATAGAAGTTAGCCCACTCCTTGCAAAATATCCTGATCTGATTCTTAATGAACACTACTGGTAGAAATATTCGGCACAAAACAAAGTTGATAATGGATAAAACCACACAGAGTATAATGTAATATTGGCTACAAATTAACAGAAATGTCAATTCTTCTTAAACAAGAACAGATTTTAAAACTGAATTTTATGGAAGTAATGTTTACAAAAGAAAACTGGCAGTGGCAGGGAGCTATAATCAGCTCAGTTTGACATGAAAAAATGATTGATTAATAAAATATCCATTTTAGAATTTACAAAGAAATATTTGATTCTATAAAACTTAAATGGGAAAATCATAAATAGTGAACTGTGCTATATAAAAATTCAATAAAAAATATGGAGCACTGGGTGTGGTGTATGAACAATTAATCTTGTAACACTGAAAAAATAAAATAAACATATTTGGGGGAAAAATATATAAACTGGCTCAATAAAATTTGCTTCAGAAAACAAATTTTTGACCCATTAATGTTAATACAATTTAGATTAAAAGAGTGGTGTTTTCTTTTAAAAAAAATTTTTTTTAAAGATTTTATTTATTTGACAGTGAGAAACACAGCAAGAGAGGGAACGCAAGCAGAGGGAATGATAGCAGGAGAAGCAGGCTTCCTGCCGAGCAGGGAGCCAGATGCAGGGCTCAATCCCAGGACCCCTGAGCCAAGGGCAGACACTTAACGACTGAGCCACCCAGGCACCCAGGCACCCTGGTGTTTTCTTTTTAAAGAAAAGGAGAAGCAGCACTGGTATTGCAAGGAGGTAGTATGGCATTAGTCAGAGTCAAAACAGTGGAGTCAAACATTTGACTTCTCTTCCTCACGGGGGATGGAGCTCCTGACACTGGCATTTGCTTGAGCCCCACCTGAGCTGGCCTTATTCCTTAGATGGGAAGTATTGGAGGGAAGAGCTGCATTAAAGGGCTTTGTAGCCTTGTCTGTTTCCCCATGTTCTTCCTGCTCAGTGCTAGTCTCTTTTCCTCTTTGCCAACTTATTCCAGGAAAGGCTTGCAACTGAGTTTGCAAAAAAAAAAAAAAAAAGAAAGAAAGAAAAGAAAAATTTGTTTTAGCAAAAATGTTGTTTTGAACACAAATTTTTCATGAAGTGGAAAAAAGACCCTGTTGGCAAAGAGTCTCCACATAATGCCTGCCACTTTGGTCCTTCAAATGTAGAAGTTTGTTCCTATACCCTTGTCCTCTGGCTTCCTCCCTTCTCAAGGTGGGAGCATAGCTCGAAGGAAGGGGCATGGGCTTCAGAATAGACAGAGCTAGATTAAACCTTAATTCTCATTTTTTAGCCATGTGTTCTTGGATGAGTTATTTCATTTCTTTGAGCTTCAGTTCCACTAGCAATAGGCTGGAAAGAGAAAATATTACTTCCTTTCTTGCATTGTTGCAAAGAAGAAATGACAGTGCATGTGAAACCTCCGTTCATCCACACACTGGGTACATATTGTTGTGATGAACCCAGCCCCTGTCTGCATATTGTTTAAGGAAGGACTCAGATAGCAGCAAACAATGATCAGATTGATACATTTTTAAAAGCACAACTGTGGCTGTGAAAGAGATGCTGTAAGGGGAAATAACAGGGATATCTAATCTCATTCAGGGTTGGTTGGGAGTATCACTGAAACTGTCGCATACACGATGATCAGGCCGCATTTTCATGTATATGTGTATAGGGGCATGTATGTGTGTGTGTGTAAACACTGATTATAAGTAGAGTCTCCGAAATTAGGCAGACATGAGCTTGAATCCTGGATTTCCATTTATAAGTGGATTTTGGCACAGTACTTAACTTTCTAAATTTCAGTGTCTCATCTGTCAAAAGAGGGTCATAATATATTTACTATACAGAACTGTCCTGAGAATTTTCTTCCTCTTCCTGCTCATCTCTAACCTTTGCGGAGTGCTTTCCAAGAGCTGGGCACCACGGGCTCAGTAAGCCCATGAATTTGGGATTACCATAATGTCCTGGGGAAACTGAGGCAGCAAGAGTTTAGGGAACTTGCCCAGGATTATATACTTGTAAGTGATGGACTAAGAATTTCAACCCCAAACTGGCTTCCAGGGCCCTGCGTTTTATACATTCCAGCTGCATGGAGAGATAGCTCAATACCTGGGAGGTCTTCTCCTTATGACTCTTTGTCATTGGGTTTGTTTTCTCCAACAAGGGCACAGGATTGTGCATTATTCCCATCTATCTCCTCAAGACATACAGGACACAATTGGTGCTCTGTAAATGTATCCCGAATGGATGAATGTACTGGGCCTGGCAAAGGCCTTCGTGTTTTAGAGTGAGCGGGTGGAGGTGGGAACGGATTAAGGACCCACACCCGTCCTTAGTACTTTCAGAAAGGCTTTCAACACCCTTGATTGCTATGTGCTCTGACAAATGCATAAAATATGGCCCCCTTCCAGCTGCTTGCTTGGTCCATTTCTGGAGAGGTGCCAGCCGCCTATTTGATCAGCTTCGAACAGCAATGAGGTAGTTAAGACTGAGCAGGGTGCACTCGGCTGAGAAATGGGTAAATATTTTATAGACTGTATAGTAAATAATGTATACATTCAGAGAAACAAGGTGAATCTTTTATAGGCCTGAGCCTCTGTTAAAGTCTGCAATTAAATGCTGGTGCTAGAAGAAATAAAAGTGAGTCCTAAATCTCCCTACCTTACAGAAGTCAAAAGTCTGCCTTTAAGCCCTGAGTAAGAAGTTTAGACTCTCTTCTTGGCTGCTTTGCTCAAATGGTAGCGTCTTTCTGCAAAGAAAAGAGGTCCTTTTCCTTGTTCCAACACCACTTACAGACCTACGTTTACAAACATGTCTTTACATACATTTATATTTTTATATTATTTATTTGTATTGCGTGTCTGCTGTTGAGCTTGATTCCTTCTCAGCAGATTTATTTTAGTCCTCAAAGCAATTTCAGTGAAGTGTATGCAATAGGTATATATCAATATTGGTATTTTATTTTTGTTTGTTGGGGACTTCCTTGTACCAGGCCCTCTTCTAGGGAATGGGGTACCACAGGTCTGGCGTATAAAATCTGATAATAGGAGATGGATAATATACAAGAATTTCAGGTGCAGATAAGTGCTGGGAGAAAAATGAAACCAGGTAAGAGGAATAGAGAGGGCCAGGGAGAGGCCTCACTGGTAAGATGACATTTGAGCTGACACAGTATGGATGGTGGGGGTAAGAGTGTCATGGGATCATAGAGAATGTTGAGTTGTGTGGCCCAGATCAGGATCAAGGTACTCATTTCCCCAGCTTCTGGAAGCTGCTGGGGGCTCACTTCTGCACCCCTCCCCTGAAACTGCCCTCAACTAGAGGAGCTAAGTTGACCATATTTTGCTCCTCTCTCTAGGAGCAGTCCACATCCAGTGACCGGTTGAGGCAGAAGTACAAAAACTTGACCCCTTGTTTCTGTGGGGGATAATTCAGAATAAGCATCCTGGTGGGCAATGAGAAGCTATCACTAGTGGTAGGTGGAGCCCTGATAGCCTCTGGAATTCTTCAGTCATATAATTGTTAACATTTCAGTTAGTGGTGCTTAGGGAGAACGGGAGACCAATAGAGAGGAAGGCACTAGTCACTGCAGTATCTCAGCCATGTAAGAGGTTTAGGGAAAAGAATAATTAGAAAGACAATGGAATTTGATGGTTGAGTACAATTAAAGCATTAGAAAAACATATGAGAAAATATATGAAGGACTGGAGTGTTTAATCATCAATTCATAGTAAAATGTAAAGTCAGAGGTTCTCCTTCGCAACATACAGAAAGAAGCTCATTTACTAGAGCTGGAGAAGAGGAAAAAGTGAGGCTCAGGCCCAGAATTTAGTTATAACAGTAGCAGAGCTCTAGAGAAGACTGGATCCTCAACCACAATGAGCCAACTCAACCAAGGCCAAGGCCTTGAGTGGAAAAGAAAAGGATCCTGAGACTTGGGGTGGGAATAGCTACAGTGATTGCATGTGAAAACCATAAGACTCCACATATCTCTGAACCCTCTTGGCCTGTAGAATTGGTGCATTCCTCCTTGCTAAAAGATAGTGCTGTCTTCCTTTGGCGATGATGGACAGGCCTATGCCTTGCAAGACAAAATGCCCCTGCCAAGGATTCATCTCCACTTATCCTCATGACCAGCAGACCGGTAATTATGTCAAGTCTTATCATAACCAAGCAGAGGAAGTGCTGGGCCCATTAAGGGAGGAGAGCGGCTATACCCCAAAGATCTGAAGGACCTAGACAGTACAAAGCAGCAAGAGCTGGGAGGGTACATTTGGACATGAATCCAAAGTGTGATGGATCAAGGAAAGCAGGACATAAGGTGAGATAACCGACAGCGTATTGGTACTATCTTGTGATATAGGATTTAACATTCTGGGAAGTTCCTCATAAGACAATACAGTAGATCCCAGAAACTTCAATAAAAGAATTAGCCAACATGGGGTAAAGTAGAATTGACAGAATGGCCATGGCAGACGGTGGAAGAGGGGATTGAAAAGAAGTGAGTACATTAGAATGAACATACAAGAAAGGCCAAAAAACCTACCAGTCAATTATTTTTGTGAGGTGAACCCTGTTCACCAACACAAGAGGAACTATCTGGACAGAGAAGGACAAGCATTGTTGAGAAACCTAGTTACCTGTCCTATATGGGTGTGAACTAACAGTAGAAGATGGTATCACCGAATTGGGCTCCCTGATAGTATTGGAGATGATAGAATCCCCAAATAATAGGGGTCACTTGGTGTCACATAATCTGATATGGGTTTGCCTTTTCTGCTTGCAGGTCATTGGCCAGAACAGCCATCCAAAGATTTATAGAATGTTTGATCCATCAATAAGACAGTCTGCTTACTATCATATCACACCAACAAACCTGCTTTATAGCAAAGGAAGTAAGACAGAGCCATTTGTCCTATCACGTATTGTATGACCCGAAGCTGCCACCTGATAGAGTGATAGAACAGCCTTTTGAAGAATCACCTAGAATATGAGCCTTGAAATGGTATTTTGCAAAGATGGGCACTATCTTCCAGAATGCACTAAGCATGCTAAATCAATGACTATTATATGGTATTGTCCCCAGTAGGTAGAGTTCATGGGTCTAGGATTCAAGAAGTAGAATGTACCATGAACTTTAAATGGTCTACTTGCAGAATTTGTGCTTTTTATCCCCACTACTCTGGACTTCGTGAATTTTGAGGTCCTGGGTCTCAAAAGAAGAAAACTTTTATCAGGTTACACTCCAGGAATCCCATTAAACTTTAAGTTATCACTAATCAAGTGACTATGGTCACCTTGGGCTTCTTATGTCAAAAGACAAGCATGCAAGGAAAGAAGTAATCATTTTAGTCAGGGTTCATTAATTCTGATCACCAGCAGGAGGTGGGGTTGCTATTATATAATAGAGGCAGGGAGGGATAGATCTGATACCTAAGGGATTCACTGAGGGCATCTTTTGCTACCCCCATGCCCAATTTTGATAGTAAATGAACAAGAAGGACATGATGACCAGAGACTCAGATTTCTCATGGATGAGAGTCTGTATTATCCTTGTTCTCCACACAGATCAGTAGAGGTGCTAGAAGGTGAGGGGGATATAAAATGGGTTAAGAGAGAGAAATGATGCAAAGCTGTTCTCTCCAGGAGACCAACTAGAGTGGCAGTGACTAGTTCATCCACTAATCTTCCTCTTGTAAGTTTCCCTGGGAAGAAAAAAGGCAGGATCTGAGAGAATCTGTGCAGTTGAGTGGAATTTATTATATAAAGCAAGAACTACTGTAGTACTATGCCCCCCAGTATCCTGTTTAGGACTTGGGCACTCATTTTCCCAGCTGTCAGGTGTTTGATGAGCTTCCATTCCGGGGGACTGTTGGAGGTGGAAGGGGCAAATGACTGGATGCAAGGAGGAGGACACCCAATTGATCTCAAATCCTAGGACCAGTGATTCAAGGATGTGGGAGAGAAAGCAGCCACCACTCGAGGGACATGTTGAATATTGAATGAATCATTTTTTTCTACTGAACAAAGAAACCAAGGGTTAAGGTAAGGTGTGGTTAGGAGGCTGAATCACCAAAAGTTACAGAGTAGGTTTGCAGTAGGTGTGGGATTTGGGCTCAAGGATTTAAATTCAAGACCAAAGGTCCTTTGGCCATCTCAGAATGGTATTTTCCGGCTTCTAGTCTTAAGTACTGGTTTTGTGATGAAGGAAACTGAGGATCTGGCAAGCCAAATGACTTATATCAAGACTTGTGACCAACATTTCTGACTCAGAAACCTAGATTCATTCTGCAATATCATTTTCAGTACAATTCAATGTGCTGAAACGTGTTAGCTATATGCCCTTGAATGTAGGTTTTGAGGAATTGGGCTGTCAAAGCTGCCCGGTGTCACCTCACTAGTCACCCAGATCAGTCTGACTCCTGAGGCATGGCTCTTTTGTGTTATCCTCCTCTCTATATTAATAAAAGTGACTGAGGATGCCAACGTAGGTCACCTTGTGGCAAAAGGCTACCACAGGTGAAGCTTAATAAATGTTTGTGACTTAAAGGAAGGTAACCAACCTGACCAAGGAGGCCAGGTGGGTATGGGGAGAAATAGAATGGCCTATGTCTGAGAATATCAGCTTTGTCATTAGATACATCTGGGTTCGAATCCAAGTTCAAGACCATTTCCTGGCTGGTTGACTTTAGGTAAGTCACAATCTCTTCCAGTGTTAGTTTCCTTATTTGTAAAATGAAGTATAGTCATGCCCACCACAGAGAGCTGCTGAATTATTAAATGGCTTCATGCCTATCAAATACTTCCAAAGGCTTGGCACACAGAAGTGTTCAGTCAAGATGAGCTATTACTAGCTACTCTTTGGCTTGAATCTCTGTTTTCTTTTTGTACCCCAGATTGTCTGTGAGTTCTTTATGTTTGCTCTGCTGCCAAATGGGCCCAGGTTCCATACTTGGAATTGACCACTGGATCCTGTTTTCTTCCACCTTCACACTCACCCTGAGTGCTCTTTGTCTTTGCCCACTCATCTCTGGATCTAGGACTAGGCTCTTGCCCTAATCATGGAGTCTTTGTCATCTACCCAGTCATTCTTTTTCTTGGGATCCAATCCATATGAGCCTTCACATTCTGGCCATGCTTATTCACAGGATAGTAGCAATCTAATTAATGACTCACCTTCACTAAGCATTTACTCTGAGCTAGGTGCTTTGCTAAGTGCTTGTATCTATCATCTCATTTAATCCTTATAGCGACCCCAGAGTGGTGTTTTATGTGTCTTAATCTCTTTTACAGAGCCAGAGACTAAAGTTCCAGGAGGTTAAGTAATATGGCCAGGGCTTACAGTTTGTAACTGGTGGAGTGAGGTTTCCTTCTTGGGCTGTCTGCCGTCAGAAGTTGTGCTTCCAACCGGAGTAACTGTGAACTGCTCCTGCTGTCCACTCAGGTACAGAGGCTGCTGACTCCATGCCCTACCCAGCCTTCTGTCTCCCTTCAGAAATTTGGGGTTGACTTGTCTGATTGAGGGAAGTACTATATAAAGTGGCCACCTGAAAGATATTAGTTATCTATTTTTGTTCCTCTAATAGAATGTCAGCTCCAGGAAATCAAGGACAATGACTTGTTCTCCACTACATCCCTAGTTTCCAGAACCAGTGGCTGACATGCAGTAGGTCCTCAGTAGAGAGTTATTGAGCGATTACTGGCTGAATCCTACAGAGCTTACCATACCCCTTAGGCCCCATCCTCCCAGTATGGCTCAGATGCATGTCTCTTCAGGCTCAATAGCCAGTCCTGCTCCCCTGGCCACTTGGCCTCTCGGAAGCTCTCTTTTGCCCTTCATATTGCTGCAAAAATTTTCTGCTTCCCCTCCCTGCACCTTAGAGACCTCTGCTCTGTGGTTGGAAACCAAAGCTAGTCTCATAATTTGTATATTTCCATTGGGATGCAGGATGATTCAGAGAGGGCCTAAGCTGTGCATGCAGCACACAGGCACTCCACCCAGCTGCCCTCTTCCAAAACATTAGCTGCCATTGATGGAGCCCCTCCGAGGATGCTAGGCTGAAGGTATTATTACATTATTTCATTGAGTCCTTTAAAAAAATTTTTGGAGAAGAGATATTTGTATCCCTGTTTGGCAGATGAAGAAATTGAAGTTCAGAGAGAGGAGGTCACTTGCCAAAAATCACACATTAATTGGCAGAGCTGGGTTTGGAATCCAGATGTTTGATTCTAAAGGTAGTCCGCTTATCTAGTAAGCAGAAGTTGGAGACTGTCAATGGGTGTGCCCTGGAAAGGACTCCTGTATACAGAAGATGGGAAAGAAACAAAGCAAGAGAAGTCCCACCTTGGCATTGCACCATATTAATATGCTTGGATTCAGACTGGAAACTTCACTGGGCTCAGCCTGTGGCAACTTCAGCTGCTCCCCTCTCTCACTTCAAGGGGGTTCCCCTGGGGTATGCCATATTTCTCTCTGACATTCTTGGAATATTTTATGAATCATTCTTGGAGCATGAACTTTTTAACTCTTTTCCTGAGGAAGAATGTCTTCTTCCTTAGCAGCAAGTTTGCATGGAAACTCACAGAACTTAACATTAGGAAAAAAAAAAAAAAGGAAAAGGAAAAGAAAAGAAAAAAGAAAGACACCCTTTGGTGCTTCAACTCTTGTTGCCCTCAAAGTGTGACTTACTGGAATCTAATAATTTATTAGCTTGTTCTGGAGACCATCAAGACTGGAAGGGACCTTATTTTTCAGAGAGGGGACTTGACCAAGAGCATGGACAGAGATAGGAGCTCAGGTCCTACTACACTGAGTTCTGGGTTCTTTACATCCCAACTTCATAAATCCAGGGTGCCTGACGTTTTACTAACATAAATTCAAGATGAGCCAAATGCTTTAGTTTGGTCAATGGAACTCATATTTTCACATAATATTTTCCTAATTCTATTACTAGGGCAGAAAGCTGAACTGAGTGGGTCCAGGATGAACAAGAAGTAAAACACCACAAGCAGAACTAAATATATATTGCCAACAATTTATAAATATTTTGTGATGGTCCTAATAACTCTGTGAAACATTATCTCCATCTTATAGATAAAGAACTGAGGCTCAGAGAAAGTAATTAACTCATGTAAGATTTCACAGCTTGCAACAAGGCCAGGTCTTTGGGATGCCTGGGTGGCTCAGTCAGTTGAGTATCAGCTTTCGGCTTGGGTCATGATCCCAGGATCCTGGGATTGAGTCCCATATCGCCATATTGAGCCCCTTGCTCAGTGGGGAGCCTACTTTTCTCTCTCCCTCTGCAGCTCCCCTGCTTGTGCTCTCTCTCTCTGTGTCAAATTAATAAAATCTTAAAAAACCAAACAAACAAACAAACAAGGCCAGGACTCAAATCCAGTCAACTTGACTATAGAGCTTGGGGTTTTTTCACAAGTCTATGTCTCCAGAAGTAATTGGGTTTTATATGTAAAAGGTTGAATTCTCCAGAAGTGCAAGGACTCCTTGATCAGTGGTCGCAGGGGGTGATTTGTAATTTCTCAGGAGGGAAGGGGGGAACAGCAATAGCCGCTGTTACGCCCCATCCATTCCCCATGTCTCACCCCTCTGACATCATGGGTCTGCAGCTCATTTCTGGAAGGCCCCACCCAGAAAGGCTCCACCCAATGGCCCAATACCATGGAAATGAGCCCATGGTCTGGGCCAGGGGTGTCAGTCCCTGCTCCCAAGGCAGAGAATAAAGCCAAAGCCTGCATGGATTTCAGGCCAGACATCAGAGCCTAGGACTCAGAGGTAAGCTGTTGGAAGCATCCAAGAAATTCCAGTAGTTCCATCTCAGTGACTTAAGATCATAGTTGTATGGGACGTCCTTCAAACGGCTCCGGATAGCATTCAGAATGAAGTTGAAACTCTCATCCTGGCATATGTGGTCCTTCATGATCTAGCTCGAGGCCTAGCATCTGTCTCCTTCCCACTCATACTTTCTAACACATCAACTACTATCACTATTTCTCACCCCTAACTCTTTTCTCAAGCTGATCCTACTGTCTGGAATGGTTGTTTCTTCAACCATGACTCCAACACATCTTTCAAAACTCAGCTTCTCAGCCATCACACCTCCTCTGGGAAGTCCTCCTGAAAGTCCACATCTGGGAGAGGGGCCAAACTGTCCTCCAGTACACTTCTCTGCTTATCTGCCACCTCTCTCAGGATGGGAGTGATCTGGAGCAGACACTGTGTCTTAATCCATGCTGGTGTCCTCAGTGACTCGGCAATATCGGTTATAGTTTGAACAAAATGTCTGGAAGAGCTTGTGGGTATCTCTCATCATTACAGTAAAAATCTTTTCCATGGGGGCGCCCGGGTGGCTCAGTCGTTAAGCGTCTGCCTTCGGCCCAGGTCAGATCCCAGAGTCCTGGGATCGAGCCCCGCATCGGGCTCTCTGCGCGGCAGGGAGCCTGCTTCTCCCGCTACCATTCCCTCTGCTTGTGTTCCCTCTCTCGCTGTGTTTCTCTCTGTCAAATAAATAAAAAAATCTTAAAAAAAAAAAAAAATCTTTTCCATGGTCAGGTGTACATAAAGATGATGTGAAACATTTATTCTCCTATGTCACTGTCTCCCATGTCAGAATCCAGTTCACACAGACATCTGGGATCCGGGGCCTTTCTTTCTCCCTTGGCTTCCCCTTGTTTTTTTTTTTTTTTTCATATCCATTTCCCACCTGTACTTCCCCCTCCCCTGCCTGGAATCTTAGCTTCAACCCAAAGGGGCAGCATTAAGTCTGTCAAGCGCTAAGGCCTTTCAAGTCTTCAGAGTGCAACATCAACAAGCTAAATCAACACTTCTCTTCCTAACGCTGACCGACTTTCTTAATAAACCTTTGATGTATTTTTGTGCTGACACAAACTTTATGTCTTTGCTCTGTCTTACTAATGATCTCTTCTCTGCAAAGGATTTGTGGCAGGAAAAAGAAGGAAGTGAGAGGGAAGTCAAACACTATCTTTCATGTGAATATTTAATGTACAGGAGGATGGATGGATGGTTGGATAGATGAACAAATGAGAGGTAGGATGTGCAGATGCATACATAAATTAAATGCTCCTAGTTTGGCCATGGCCCCTGGCACAGCAGGGATGGTCATGCTCCTGCTTGCTCCCCATGTTTGCTCATTCTCTCACATATCAGGGCCGTGGCCTCAAATACTGATGGAGATTCAATTATTTGCAGAGTCCTACTTGATGCTGATCACGGACTTCCTAGTATCTCCTAACTCAGGGTCCCATGCTCCTAGGCTCTCCTGCTTATTAGTGCACCTCTTCCTTGCCAAGAAAGTTACAGAGCAGATTTGCTCCTCTGTCTGCCCAACTTGCTACATTTTTAGGCACAACATTCATGAAGCCTGAGTTGTGTATTATAGAAAATTCCTGGGGAGCACTTAGGAGACCCTCATGGAGACTCCCTCAATGAGAAGGGATTATGATGGGATAGACAAGCCTTTATTTTGCCAGGACTATGATGGTCAAACAAAGTCTGTGGAGGTGAGATGCTGGTGTAGTCATTCCTCAAGTTTGCTTCCTGTCTTTCCCCCTCCGTTAGGATTTCTAACCCTTTTTTTTTCTGTCCTGACTTTAGCTCTCAGCTCTAAATGCCCCTTGCCATCCCGCTAGGCAAACTCCTTTAGGATTTGGTGTCACCTTTAGATGTCCTTCCCATGCCCTTCTAAAGAGTTATGTGCCCACTTGTTGTGACAGACATAAGAACACACTGCCCAGATCCCCTGCAAGAAAGTAGTATGGTCAGCAGGTCATATCCAGCTGTCAGCTCCCCCAGTGTCAGCCCAAGCTATAGAAAACCACTTTGCCTAGAATCACAGCCCTGCAGTCATCGGTACTGAGCAAGGCAGTGACATAAAGGATCTTCTTTTTAGCCTCATACCTCGCTGTTGGGCAATTAGCTCCAGAGCACTTGGACAGGTTGCTGTGTATTGAGGTTCACCTTATTCCCCTGCCCAGTCCTGTTCCTTCCTTACACAAATGTCCATCACCAATAAACACCTTGTACCCCCAAATCCATCTCAGTGGCTGCCTCTTGAGACCCCACCTGTGGCATCCATCTATAAGGAACAGAGAATAGTAGGAAACAGAGAGAGCTTTGGAGTGATAGAAACCAGAGTATGAATCTAGTCTTCCCACTTACTATATATGTGGTGATGTTAGGCAAGTTAGTTGACTTCTCTGAGCCTCACTTTGTTCATCTGTAAGGTAGAGGTTGTAGTTTGTATCTCATTGGACTACTGCGGCAATTACACGATAAGTTCATCTAAAGTGCCATGTGCACATTAAGTGTTCAGTGCATATTAAATTTTAGTCCCTTGTGCTTCTTTCATCATGGTACTTATCACATTTACAGTTGTTAAAAAATTGATTTTTGTTTCTATTCCTTGGAGACAGGGACAATTTCTTATTTCTTATTATGTCCTTTGTACCTAGCACAGATCCGGGGACTGAGCACAGAGGTCACACCAGCAGTACCTTGCAGAGCCAGAACTAGAACCCGACTCTGACTTTTTCAGAGCAAATAACATAGACTTTCAGAGTCTGCATGTAAAGACGGGGCCTTTAGAAATGCTAAAGAATTTGATTTTATTCTGAAAGTAAGGGGGAGCCATAAGCAGATTTTTTTTAAAAGATTTTACTTATTTATTTGACAGAGAAAGAGATCACGAGTAGGCAGAGAGAGAGGAGGAAGCAGGCTCCCCGCTGAGCAGAGAGCCTAATGTGGGGCTTGATCCCAGGACCCTGAGATCATGACCTGAGCCGAAGGCAGAGGCTTTACCCCATGAGCCACCCAGGTGCCCCACAATAGCAGATTTTTAATTGGGGAAATTTCAAAGTCATATTTACATTTAGGGAGGTCAAAAAGGGTGCAGGGTAGAGGCAGACAGAGAAAGACCCAGTCTGAGGGGAGGGAAAATATATCAATTGGCTATTGCTGCATAACAAATCACCGCCCCCCCCCCCCCTGCAAATTAGTGGCTTGAAACAACAGTACTTGTCTAGCCATGACTTATCCAAGGATGGCTTAGCCAGTCCTCCATTTCAGGGTCTCTCACAAACTGACAGTCAGGTATTGGCTAGAGTTAATCAGCTTGAGGCTCAACTCAGAAAGAAGTGGTATCCAATCTAACTCCCATGGTAGTGGGCAGAGTTCAGTTCCTTCCTAACTATTGGCTGGATGCTGCCTTCAGTTTGTAGCCATTGACCTCTCTGTTGAGCAGCTGACAACATGGCGTCTTCCTTTATCTAAGCAAGTGAGAAGGACCAGAGAGAGAATGACAAAACAAAAATCATACTCCTCTGTGTGCGTGTGCGTGTGTGTGTGTGTGTATGCTTTTTCTTTTCTCTTCTTTTTTTAAAGAGGGAGAGAGTGCATGAGAGTGAGGAGAGGGGCAGAGGGAGAGAGAGAATCTTAAGTAGGTTCCATGCTAGGCATAGATGTGGGGATGTTAGGCATGATCATGCTGGGCATGATGTGGGGCTCCCTCTCACAACCCTGAGATCATGCCCTGAGCTGAAATCAAAAGTTAGATGTTTAACCTACTGAGCCACCAGGAGCCCTCAAAAGTCATACTCCTTTGTATCTTTATGTTGGAAGTGACTTTTTCCTGTCTTCTGTTTAGAAACAAATCAGTAGTTCCAGCCAACACTCAAGGGGAGCAGATTGCATCAGGGCATAAATACCAGTGGGGTGTTATGGGTTGAATTGTGTCATCCCAAAATGCATATGTTGAAGTCTTAACACTTAGTACTTCCAAATGTGACTTTATTTGGAGATAGGGTCGTTACAGAGGTAATCAAATTAAAATGAGGTCTCTAAGGTGAGCCTCAATCCAGGATGACTGGTGTCCTTGTAGGAAAGGGAAATTTGGAGAGAAGTATGCACACAGGGAGAACACCGTGTGAACATTAAGACAGCCACCTACAGGGGGAGAGCGCTGGAGCAGACAGACTATCGCTCACAGCCCTCACAAGGAACCAACTATGCCAACACCTTGATCTTGGACTTCCAGTTCCCAGAACTGTTGGACACTGACTTTCTGCTGCTGAAACCACTCCATTGCTGTGCGGCTTTGTTATGGCACCCCAGCCAGTACAGGGATCCCTAGTACAGGGATCATTCAGAACCACTTCCAAAGCTGCCTCTCACAGAGCGCTACAGTCTGGGAGTTCCAGTCCGATGCAGAGAAAGGGCTGATCCGAGATGACGTTAGATGCAAATCGAGGGTCTTGGTGGCTGAGGGACAGACTGGGAGAGGAAAAGGAAGGGTGGCTGCTGTGCCCATCTGCACACGGTCTTGGTAACGTTGGTAACGTTGGTGAGGACTGAGGAAGGCACTTTGGTGGAATGTGTCCGTAGGCACAGGGACACACTAGAGCTGGCTTGCCAAGGAAAGACATGTCAGGAGCGCAAGTGATGAGCCTAGATTGCTGGCTCCTGCGAAATGCGGAGGGCCTGGGATACTATCCTAAGGAGGTGGTAACTACTGTTACTTCAGCACTGCAGCCTGGACACAAAGTTGTTTAACGAGGTAAAAGAGAATGAGCATGGGCTGTGCCTACTCTCACCACCTCCAACTGCTTGAAATGCTCCCCCCCCTCACCCGTCCCCTGCCCCCTGCCGTGTCTTTTTCAGGATTTACAACTTTCTTTCTTTATTTCTCTCTTTTTTATTTAAGATTTTATTTATTTATTTGACACAGAGAGAGAGATGACAAGTAGGCAGAGAGGCAGACAGAGAGAGAGGAGGAAGCAGGTTCCCTGCTGAGCAGAGAGCCCGATGCGGGGCTGGATCCCAGGACCCTGAGATCATGACCTGAGCCAAAGGCAGAGGCTTTAACCCACTAAGTCACTCAGGCACCCAGGATTTACAGCGTTCACTTATATTTTTATCAAAGGTAAAAAAGACCATTTTATTACATTTACTTATTCCCCTCCCCCCCCGATAAAAAATAGCACATACTCATTAAAAAAAGAAACAAAACTAGAAAGTATCTTTTTAAGAAAAGAAAACTCTGTATTACCACATGTAAATAAATACAATCATTGTTTAGATATTGGCATGTTTTATCTATTTTCTGAACATAATCTGAAAAAAAAAAACACCCCAATTTTGTATCCTACAGTTTCATCTAATAACATACCATCAACCCTCTCACGTGTTATTTGTTTGGGAAAGGACCAATTACGAAGAGTCCTCTCTTGACAGAGACAGAAAGGCGCGGGAGGCAGATAGAAAGAAAGGTGCTGCTTCTATTGCTGACGCAACAGGGCTTAGGAGGCTAAGGGCTGCCCTCGGCGTAAGGCTGCCCCACACTGTGGCAGGTGTCCACAGGCTGGCCTGGCTGCAGAGCCCTGCCCGCTCCTCTCCTACACCCCAGCAGAGGAGGGGTGGGCAGTAGTGATGGTGGGCTGTCTGTGGATAGGCTTGTCCCGAAAAAGACAGGACCCACAGGTGGGCAGGTCTCATACCAACTCCTCAACTCAGAGAAGCACTCGTCCAGGGAGAGAAGAGAACTTTCCCTCCTGGCAGAAGCAAGGGGCTTTCTCTCCTCTCCGCCATCCACTTTCCTTCCTGAGGCTGGTGCTTACAAAGCCAGAAAAATAGATTAAGAGCACCTTTAGCATATCTGCCGTTGGAAGCCTTCTCCCAAGGAGCCCCTGGGTAACTGTCACGTGTTTCCAAAGCTCCCTTAACTCACCTACATCACTAGTACTTGGCTTTCGGCATGAAGATGACCTATTGTCTCCTCTTCCCCTCATGCTGTGGGATGAGCTCCCTGAGAGCAGAGATCCACGATTTGACTCACTCTTGGCCTCTCAGACCTTAGCATAGAACTGGGTACAGATCCTGAATCAATGCTTGAGAAATGCATGAAAGATCACACTCAGCTTCCTTTGTTTCATAAACTCCTGTCCCGTCTCTGGCTCTGCGAGGTGCCTATGTCTGGCTGATTCTGTCCCTCGGTATCACCTGCTCAGTGAGGTCAGACACTCAGGACAAGTAAGTGCAGTGACTGCGAGGGGGTGGGTGCCTGTGCAGCCCGGGCCAAAGGCAGAGCCCCAGGGGACCAGCTGGAAGGCGTGTGATGTAACCACATCTCCAGGCCTGGTATTAGACCCGTCTAATTTGGTTTTGAAAACATGTGGTTTTGTCCCTGTTCAAATATTGATTTTAGGTAACTTGAGCCTGGCAGAAAAGGCCTCTATGGAGGCCAGTGGGGCTGTTTGTTGCCTTAATGACATTTCTGTGTGTTTGTATAACGCGAGCTGGCGGCCGAGTTGTCGCTCCCAGGGAAGATTTACGGGACTTTACACTTTGGAAGATATTGAGGCAAACTGTTGATGAAGGCCCAGGGCATAAATCAGACCCACTCAGGCCAACAAAGGACACTTTGGAAACCTTGCCAACTGCCTCTCTTGGTGTGAGTGAGGGGCTTGGATGAGGTCAGCTGGTTATGGAGTGTGCTCCCTACAACCCTTGGATTTCAAGGGGCAGGTGTGGGGGCGCAGAGAAGCCGAGTGCTTTTTGGTTGGAGGCTGAGCAGTCAGGGTTCCATGGCCTTCTAGACCTCTATCGGTTTTAGAATCATTCTCACTAGATCTCTACAGGTAAGGATAAAGATTTGAGAGCCACAAGAATAGAAGAGTTTTGACACACCTTCCAGATTGAAAACTCTAGCACTGAATTAATTACTCTAGGTCCTAAGGGGAAACAGATGGCTCACTCGAATGGGGTTTGTTGAGAAGAGTTTAATGAAGGAATTATTAACAAAGCTATGGCTGGAGCTAAGGGACTCAAACGAGGGGTGATGAAGTACTAGCCACCAGTAACAGTGCCCTGAGAGAGCCAGAGCTGTGCTGTGGATTAAGCAGAGAGCCACCCGATAGCAGTTGAGGTCTTGGGTGGAAGAAGACAGCCACCGCACACCAACCAATGACCCCGAGGGAGGGAGCAGGGAATAAATACCTTGACCTTTTGCTCTCTCTCTTGTCCCTGGATCTTCTGCAAGTGCCTCCCACTTGCAGAACCCAACTGGGAACCAGAGGGTTGATGGAATCCACAGAAGCCAGGCTCCCGGGCCCAGAAAGCCCGAGGTGGAATGTGGATTTGCAATGGTGAATAAAACTACCCAGTCTCTATCAGATCTGTAGACCACTGTAAGACAGCAGCAGGTGCAAAGTCCTGCTTCTCCTCCATGCTCTGTCTTCTGCCAACCAGCAGCAAATCTCAAACTTCAGCCACCTTGTTTCTCTTTTTAATCAAATCGGAGTCTGTTGATTTCTTCAAATCTTTTCCTACACTATGACAAATGATTCTGCGTCTGCCTGAACAGGAAAGTGCTGGTTCGTCAGGTTTAAAAAGAAACAGTAAAGGAGATTGACTCGAGAATCTCCTCGATTCTCGAAGGAGGAGAAACCTCGAGGTCATACATCACTGTTTCCAAGTTGGCTCTACCTCTTAATAGTTGGGTGACTTGGGGCAAATTATATTACCTCTTAGAGCCTCAGTTTCTCACTTGTGAAATGAGACAACCAGATTCCCTTATAGCATTGAGACAGTGACAAAAGCAGTCTAAACATGTCATGCACTCAGAGTCAGGCACATGGTTAAAAGTCAATTGGCAGTAGTTATTCCCAGATGAGAGCCCACTGGAAAGCGCTCATAAACACAGCGGTATTATAGTCCTCATTCTCTACTAATCTTTGCATTCTTGTGTCCCCTCTGTCCTCAGCTCTCCTGGTCAAAATCCAGCAATTTGGAGGGAGTTCTCTTGCATTAGTGCCACAAGCCAGTTAACCAGCTGGCCTGCAGTCCTTGAGCTGACCAGGTTATTGTGAAGTTCAGCGTCTGCCCTTGAGAAAGTGGTCTCACCTCTCCGGGACTCAATTCCTTTAGTTCTGCCATTCTCCATCTTCACAAAAGATCGTGGCATCTTCAGGGCATGCCAAAGCATCTGGAGCCCCAGCTGAGCACAACAGTTTCTCTTTTTCTCTCTTTAGGTGTGAGAGGTTTTGCCAGAGTGGGCTGGCCCCGGCTGTGCTCTTCGGCATGTAAAATCTCACCTCCTATCAAAGCCAAAATAGAGGGAGCTTGGGACACTGGCGACCCAAAGCAATAGCTACCTCCTCCCTGTTCTACTAAATGATGTCCCCTGTGGCCCAGGGAGACAGATAATCAGTTCACATCTCAGCAGCTGGCCCCAGCTGTAAGTCTGCACGATTTAGCCTGGCCTTCATTGGCACTAAAAATGAGGTCATGGGAGGAAGGAGACAATGGAGAAGACCTCTGGAAGGGCAGCAGTAAAACATGCTGTCACGAGGTAGGAGAGGACCCTTGAGTCATAGGGTCCTTGGCAGCTGTCTTTGAGAGGTAAATAATTTCAAGAAGTCCTTGAAGGGAAGATAAAATGTGTGCTTTTGTGTGTACTAAAGGCCATCCAGAGACAGTTCTCTCATTTGATTATTTTTATTGAGTCAATTTCCTTACAGCTCAGGAGTATGGTATGGTAAGGGATGGGGATGGGAAAGATCACAGAGTTCCAGAGCCAACAAGGCTGATGCCCCCATTTCCAGTACTTTCCTCCTCATTCCCCCCAAGCCAGAGTCACTGGACTTCTCCCAGCAGTCCCCTGTCCAAGTTTCCTGAGATCTGCCCTCTTCCAATCTTTCTTCTGGAAAGCTCTTCCTTTTCCTTCTTCCCTTGGGTAATTATTTTTTTTCCCCCCTTGGATAATTCTTGTACATTTTTCAGATCTCAATTTATAGGGGCCTTTTCTCATTCTACTTCTTTGTTATTTTTCTCCTTCCAGACAGCTGGAATGCAGTTGCGATCACTGGAATTTGAGCAGCCATTTTAAACCATGAGGCAGAAAGGAAAGTTATGGATGGCAGAACTACAAAATAGAAGGAGCCTGGATCCCTGAAGTTGTCATAAAGCTGCCTATCAATTCTGAATTTCCCAACTCTGGATTTTTTTTATTTTTTTAAACTGATATAAAATTCGTGTAACACAAAATTAGCCATTTACCAAAGTGTCCAATTCAGTGACATTTAGTATAGTCAGTAGGTTGTGAAACAACCACCTCTATCTAGTTCCAAGATATTTTAATCATTCCAAAAGGAAACTCCCACTAAGCAGTTCCATTCCCCCTTCCTTAAGTCTCTGAAACCACTAGTCTGCTTTCATTCTCTATGGGCTTGTCTATTATGGACCCTTCATATAAATTGAATCATAATGCATGTGACTGTTTTCATCTGGTTTCTTTCACTTAGTATAATGTTTTGGGAATTCATTCACACTGCATCATGTATCAATATGCTGTTCCTTTCTATGACTAAATAATGGTTCATTGTATGTATAAACCATATTTTATTTATGTATTCATCTACTGATGGACATTTGGGTTGCTTTTACTTTTTGGCAATTGTGAAGAGTGTTGCTATAAACATTTGTGTACAGGTATCTCTAGATTTCTTTTCTTTTATTTATTTATTTATTTATTTATTTTTCTAGATTTCTTTTACACGAGATGGGAATATATTTGTATTTAACCTGTTGTTATTTGGATTTTTGTCACTTTCAAATGATCATACTTCTAGCTGATACAAAGGGTCTAGCAATTAAAATGAAAAAAAATTCTACTTCCTCCTTATCTATCCTGTCTTGAAGTAGAGACTATTAAGAAGCAGAAAGATCTATGTGATTTTCTCCCTACCACCATTTCCTGTGTTTCTTTAGGCCTTAGCAACTTTATCTATAAAATGGGGATAAACAGCCCTTGAAAGCAGAGGTCTAAACCAGATAATCTCTTGAGGTCTCTTGTATTTGATTCTTCAAAGTACGCTTTGAAAGGGCTAGAGGTTATAGGAAACAATGTGAAATCCATTGAAATGTCATGTCACTTTCTTTGGAATGCTGTTTCAAATTCATCTCCTTCCCTTGGCCTCGAGCTAGACTTGTTGCCTTCTTCCCCCTGCCCTGTAACACCTCTAAAACTGCATCTTTCATAGTCCATCTTAAATTTGTTGTGTACATTGTCTGTTTTCTTAGTAGAACATGCAATTTTTTTAAAGAAGTCCTTCATTTTTATTTTTTTTTAAAGATTTTGTTTATTTATTTGACAGAGAGAGATCACAAGTAGGCAGAGAGTCCGATGTGGGGCTCAATCCCAGGACCCCAAGATCATGACCTGGGCCGAATGCAGAGGCTTTAACCCATTGAGCCACCCAGGTGCCCCGAAAGAAGTCCTTTAAATGCAGCCTGCTCTTCCACACAGAATAAGCATGTAACAGCTAACAGTAGCAACAACATATATTGTAGGTATTTCTTCTCACCCAACTCCTTCTCCTTCCTAAAGCCCTCTAGTTCCTTGGGCCTTACTACCTATGTTTTAATATCTCTTCTAGTTTTCCCGGAGGAAAATATTATTCTTTCAGTTGGCAACCTTGTCCTAAGCTATGGCTTAGAACCATGTCATAAAGAGCCCTGGGCCCATGCAACTCTCAATGGCTGGTTCAGTCCTTGCCCTACTCTCCATCCCCAGTGGAAAGGAGTTCAGAAAGGCTCTAGGTCAAAGGTGCTCAGAAAGTATTCATTGAAGGAATTCCTAAGGAATGAAAGACTTCAACTGATCAAAGCGTTTTATCAAGGAATAAAACCTAGAGGCAAAGCCCAATTCTGGTCCTTGTGAGAATCTGGATTGAAGATAGGGAGGAAAACAATTAATTGGAATTCTTTAATATAAGTCTGAAGATATATTGCTAGTTCCCTTATTTCTCTCTAAACTAACCATCTCTTAGTTAGAGATGACTCCCCCTTAATTAGTCGATTCTTTTTTTTTAAGATTTTTATTAATTTGACACACAGAGAGAGATCACAGGTAGGCAGAGAGGCAGGCAGAGAGAGAGGGGGAAGCAGGCTCCCCGCTGAGCAGAGAGCCTGATGCGGGCCTCAATCCCAGGACCCTGAGATCATGACCTGAGCTGAAGGCAGAGGCTTAACCACTGAGCCACCCAGGCGCCCTAATTAGTCGATTCTTGATAAATACAAAGACTATATTAAATGCATTAAATTTGAAAACTTTTTAAAGTTAATGCCCTCTAACATATATATTATACAAGTACTTATCATATGACAAGCATTATGAAATTTCTTTATATGGATCATCTCATTTATTCCTTGCAAAATTTTCTGTGGTAGGTTCTATAATAATTTTTATTTTATATATAAGAACACTGAAACTTCTCAGGCTAAGAAATTTGCCCAAAGTCTCACAGCTAATAAGGGAGGGGGCATGGTTTCACTAAGGTTATCTGATTTTATTCTATCTACACAACCACTCTGCTATACCCAAGATGAAATTCAAATCTGTGCAAATATTTCCTTATAATCTTTCCTTAATCAAGCTTGTATTACTGTCTCTGCTGGGTCACTTGCTTGGGATAAAAAGATAACTAACATGGGGTTCTATACAGGGTAAGATGAAGAATTTCGACATTATTATTTCTTGTCCACATCCATCGTCCTTAATTCTCAGCTTCAATCACAAGAGTTTTCCAGTGGTGGGGTCCTTCTGAGACTCTATATCTTCTTAATCATCAGGGAGAAGTGAATCAGTGTAATAGGGATACTACTACTTAAATATCCTTAAGTGTAGCTGAATAATGGAATTCAGAGATACCAGGTCCTAGTACCTGGAACTTGTACATGTTACCTTATATAGCAAAAACTTTATAGATGTGATTAAGGTAAGAATTTCATTTATTTTATTTTTCTCAAATATGTTTATTTTATTTTTTCAGTGTTACAAGATTAACTGTTCACGCACCACACTCAGTGCTCCACGCAATACGTGCCCTCCTCAATACCCACCACCAGGCTCTCCCAACCCCCCACCCCCACCCTTCCAGGTAAGCATTTTAAAATGAGGAGATTATCTTGGATTTCCTAGTGCACCTTCAATGTAATCAAATATGTCCTTACAAGAGGAAGACCTGGAAACCCAGTAGAAGAGGAGGAGGCAGTGTGACCATGGAGGGAGAGACTGGAGTGATGTACCAAGGAAAGCTGGAACCCCTCAGATGCTAGAAGAGGCAAGGAACCCATTTTCCTCTGGAACCACCAGTGAAACAGATTTCATACTTCCGCTCTCCAGAACTCTGAGAAAATAAATTTCTGTTGTTTTAAGCTATCCAACTTGTATTAATTTGTTGTTTCCCATCCATGGGAAACTAACACACCAAGTTACCATACTTTCCTGCTCTAATGGCCCCTGGGATCATTAGGACCCAGGACAGGTCTGAAACACATAAAATATGAAAGGGAGTTTCAGAAAAATAAATTGACTTGCTCAGGATCAAATGGTAGCAGGCAGTGGGGGGGAGATTAAAACATGGTTTGTTTGTTTGTTTTTTAAAGATTTTATTTATTTACCTGACAGAGGGAGAGAATCACAAGTAGGCAAAGAGGCAGGCAGAGGGAGAGGGAAGCAGGCTCCCTGCTGAGCAGAGAGCCAGACGTGGGGCTCTATCCCAGGACCCTGAGATCATGACCTGAGCCGAAGGCAGAGGCTTAACCATCTGAGCCACCCAGGCGCCCCTAAAACATAGTTCTAACTCCGAGTTTTGAAAATCATTTTATAGTTTATAATCACCTTGACTTAATAGTCTTTTAAAATATTTCATGGAAACCCAGAGCAGACATTATTCTTTTTTTTCTTTTCTTTCCTTTCGTTTTTTTTTTTTTTCTTTTCCTTTCCTTTCCTTTTCTTTCTTTCTTCTTTTTTTTTTAAATACAGATAAAGAATTTGAGGTTTTGCAAGGTTAAGAGACATGCCTCAAGTCATAGCAGAAGAGCTGAGATTGGAGTCCATGTTGGGTCTTTGAATTCCCTGCCCTTGTGGCCACACCCCCTTGCCTGTGATGGATTCAAATACTGGGTGAGGGGATCCTGTCATAAGCTTCCTGCCAGCCTGCCTGCAGGCACCCCCAGCTTATCAGTCTGACCTTTGGTTCTCCATGGCAAACCCCTGTGCTGAGGAAGCTGCCAACAGGCCGCCAAGGCTTTGTATTGTCCTTATTTAGAATTGCTTTCACTTAAACTAGCCCTGCTCTTGCAAAACATGTTTATTCTGGTTTCCTCTCCCTCCTGGCTGCCTGACCAGTATGGGCCCAAAGTGTAGATGCTCAAGCTCTCAGAACTGGGCCAGACAGGGCAGGGCATAGTGAATAACATGAGACTCCAGGGAAAGGACACAGGAGGGCATGGTTCCCCTTCTCAGGTTATGTGCCAGATGGGATAGATACCCTCTCTTCAGGGTATTGCTGTGGGCTCCCTGGGAGAAAGTGACCATTTAAAACATACCCCTGCTGAGATTGCTTTCAACCTAAAATCCCAACAGTTTGAGAGTAACAATACTAATGACGATAATTTTAATAAGGTAGCAACTTCCCTCTCTTAAATACTATAAACCAGGCACACTGTTAAATCTCTTATGTAGTTTATTTCACTTAAGCCTCAGGATAATCACTTTAGTTAAGTTATATCTAATAACCTTGCTTTACAGATGGGGAAATGGAGACGGATCTAGTTCATACGGCTAGCAGGCCACAGGAACTGAGAATCGAAGCCACGTGTGTCTGTCTAGAGCGTGCTCTCTTACATAACACACTTCTCCAGGGACGCCCTGGTCCAACCCCTTTGTGAGGGCAGAGTTCCAGGAGCACAATGATTTGCCCAAGGTCACACAGCGACTTCTCAGCAGAGCTCATTTCCCAGGATTCCAGAACCCTGTTCTTTCCAATAGGAAATATAAGCTGGAATGTAAAGAGGAAGAAAAAGCATTTGGAGATTTCTCACTTGTAACTCGAAAGGCTTCTTCTCCCCTCCCCTCATCCCACTGGATCCCATTTTGTTATTGTCTTTGGGGCCAATGCATTTCTTCCACGGGCATATCTGGGTAGGAGCTGGCAGTGAGAGGAAAGAGGAAGCCTGGAAGTTGAAGGAGGATGTGCTCATCAAGTTCCTTACAATAAGTCTGCACGAAGAGCATTTTACGGCACGTGTCTCCCAGAATCCTCTCACAGTTTTCCCACTCTTCAGGGGAGAAGCCCCATTACACAGGTGAGTAAAATGAAGCTCAGAGACTGTAAGTCACTTGTCCACAGCAAGCGGCTGGTAAAGAGATAGGGCTGGTCCTCTAACCTGTGTTCTCTGACTGCTTGGCGGCAGTACCCATAAGTCCTGGAAACAAGCTGGGTGTTTCCCAGGCCGGAGAGCCCCTCACTCAGTCCCCATCTACTCTTTTATTGTTTGAAAGTGGCAATGTATTTAGAAAAAAAAAAAATCTGATCTTCTTCTGTAAAGGGAGGGAGGGAGAGGGGAAAAGGAAGACTCCCACGTGAAATTTTCTTCATAGTAGGGGAGTGGGTGATAGCTGGGGAACCCTGAGAACTTGACCCTTTATTTAAAGCTTACTCAACAAATGATAACTGAATGTTGATTCTGGGAGGGCACTGTGTTTGGTACTGGGGGCCGGAGTCTGGGATTTGGACTACAGACGAGCAGACAGACAATAGGAGCACATAGCCAGAAGCCCCCAAACAGCCTGGGGATGGGGAAGCACTGGGGCTCTTTGTGGGTCCTCTCACTCTCTTCCACTCCTGTTCAGGCCACCCTAGGCTACTTGTAAGTCCCTGAACCTGCCGTCGTCCTATTTCTCAGTCCTGATTTCACTCACACCGGTCTTCTGCCCTCCCGGGCCTCGCCAGCCTCTATGCTGTTTCATTACCTCTGTGGCAAATGGCCCAGCAACTGAATGCTACTTGGTGTATCTGTCCCTTTCAGTTCCTTCAAAGCAGGGATTGTCTTTTGCCATTTTGTATTCCCTGCCTTTCAGAAAACAGTAGATCAAATTTGTAACATGTGACGACCATGAATAAATGCAGCAAAGCTGGGTTTGCGAATACAAACGTCTTAACATCAGGTGTCATACTCGGCCCCCAGTGACTTCTGTACGCTGTCTTTGGTTGTTCAGTTTGGAAAATCCTGGCTTGCCCAGATGAGCAGTCACAAGATTCAGTTTTTAAAGAGTGAGCTTTGCAATCTCAGGGGAGTGGAGTTCACGGAGGGGGCAGGCGGGTTCTCATTCAGAACATGGCAAAAAGGTGATTTGACCTGGCAGCACGTGAAATCATTAGATAATGATCTTGCAGTCAAAGAAAGGGAAAGGTAAGTATAGATTGTGTTTCATATTGACGAGACTGATGTTTCAGACAGTGACTGGGGTGCAGAGAGCAAAGATGGAGTCTCTAGACAGGTGCTGGGGAAGGCTTCTTGGAAGAGGCAACAATTGAGATAACTGAAGAATGAGAAGAAGCCAGGTATGCGAAGGGCTGAAGGAAGACCTTTCTGGGTAGGTAAGGGTAAGTGCCAAGGTCCCAGAGCAGGAAGACGCCTGGGATTCACTCTGCACCTTTGCTTTGGGCAACCCTGCCTGGGACTTTAGATAAACCTAGATGTCCTCAGTGGCCTCTTAGAAATGCCTGACCTCTTTTCTCAAACACGGTGTCCCTGAGCCATCTTGGGAGGTGCTGGGTGGCCTTTGCTGCTGAGGAGTAGAACGGGCACGTGAGTCACACACAGCTGGTTATTGATAGGCCGTAATGAGGTCCCTGGAACACTCTGGTTTCAAGGCCAAGAGTCCTAAGCACAACATCACACCACTCTCCAGCCAGAAGGTAGAGTCGTTCCTAAAGCCGAAACTTCTTCCACCGGAAACCAGGGACTCAGTGCCAGGCAGGATTTATGACCTAGTAACTGAGGACAGAAATAATTGGTCGCATTAATGCCTGGCAAGGCGCGGCCAGGCTGCTCTCTGGGGGGCAGCACTGCCTGACACAGTGGAGGCAAGTTTACGTCTGTCAGCCCAGGTGCTCTGCTGTGGCCAACACAGCCCTAATGAGCTCTGCATATTCAGGCCCCAAATAATTGATGGCCCAATTTAAAGTGTGCAGAGGCCACATTTCTCTCCAGGCTCTGAAGGAAAAACACCAGTGAGGAAGAATGAAGAACGGCCTGTTCTAAGTTATTTTCCTTCTGTGGTCATTCGATCCCCAGGAAGACCACATCTACCCCATCAAGAGCCTGGAGAAAGGAGGCAATTATCTAGAGAAGCCAAGCAAAAAGGAAAGGACAAAATAAAATTCCTGCACTGGGAAGAGGTCTCAGGCTCCACAATGAAATGCATACAGCCTTCAACACACCCTGCTTCTCACAGAAGTTTGAGTTAAGGCCTTGGACTTTGGGGACAGACAGATCTGGATTTGAAAACTAACTCAACCACATATTACATGTGTGACCTAATCAAGACTTCACTTCTCTGTGCCTCAGTCTACTCATTTGCTGGATGGAGCTTAAGAGCACAGACTTCGGGGCAATGACACTAGGGTTTCAAACCCACCTCTGCCACTGACTGTGTCATAAAAGGCAAGTTACAAACCCCCAGTGTTAGTTGCTTTATCTTGGAAGAGGAGGTGGTGAAATAGTTGCCGTGGAGGGCTGTTTAGGAGGACTGACTGAGAGAAGAAACAGAATGTGTATCCATAGTGCTCAGGAAAATCATGGGTAACTTGTTATTGATCACTGGGTAAGCTCTGGGACAGGGGTTCTCAAAGTATGGTCCCCAGACCAGTAGCATCAGCCTCCCCTGGGAACTTCTTAGAAATGCAAATGAGGGGCGCCTGGGTGGCTCAGTGGGTTAAAGCCTCTGCCTTCGGCTCAGGTCATGATCTCAGGGTCCTGGGATCAAGCCCCGCATTGGGCTCTCTGCTCAGCAGGGAGCCTGCTTCCCGCCCCCCCCACCTCTGTCTCCCTCTCAGCCTACTTGTGATCTCTCTGTCAAATAAATAAATAAAATCTTTAAACAAAAAATAAGAAAGAAATGCAAATGATAGGGCCCCACTCTAGACCCGCTGAATCAGAAACTTTGGGGAGGTGGGCCCAGAACCATTTCAACAAGCCCTCCAGAAGATTCTAGCACATGCCAAAGTTTGAGAAACTCTGCTCTAGGTGATCATTCAGAATGCACCCGAGACATTTCAGTTTGTCCACAGCTGTCTCAGGCTCCTGAGTGCCTCAATGCCATAATCCTTCAAAATGAGCTCTCTGCTCATTCCTTTCTATCCCCAAACCGGAAAGAAATACCTCATTACTCAATATTTTAAAAGGGCCCCTCGGCACTAGGTAGCATTTTCTACATGCTTACTGTATTCTAGGCATTCTGATAATAGTTTCACATGGATTATTGCAATTTATCTCTCCAACAATCCTCTCTGATAGATATTATTGTTTTGCTGATAAAGAAACCAAAGCTCTGTGAGATGAAGTAAATTGCCCAAGAATTTACAATCAGTGAGTGGCGAAGCCAGGATTCAACCCCCAGTAGTCTATTGCTAGAACCCATGCACTTCCTAACTTACCACACTGCTTCTATATGATGAACAAGGGATGTCTAGGTTAGTGAAGAGAAGCATCTGGAAAACACATGAAAAGTTTCTTCATGGCTGTGAAGGGCCATTATAGTCATGGGAATTGACCAGTTTGATGTGGATCCACACTGCCAGATATGGAACCATGAGTGTGGTTGGTTGAAAGAATGGCTTTCAGCCATAGTCTGAATTGTCCAGAACTGTCTTGCCTTAAAAAGTAGTGAGCTCCCTGTCACTGAGGATGTCTGAGCATAAGCTGGGTGAACAGCTGCATACGTGCTTTCATGTTTGTCAAGAAACTGGACACATTTCACTTACACAGGAAGGAGACTGAAGTGAATTTGGTCTGGAGAAGAGAGAATCCACATTCTCCATGGCTTCAAGGAGCCATATTAAGATCCTTTCTGACCCTCGTAGCTGGAAGGTGTCTTTCTTTCCTCTGCACTCTCCTGTCCCGTTATACTGATACCACTCCTGTGACCCTGAGCCTTGTCCTACTGCACTATAGCTGTTTATGGGTAGTTATGTTCCTTCTGTTAGGGAAGCAGCAAGACATATATGTTCATGGAGGCTGATAGACCCATAGAATCATGAGCAATAATCTCAACTTCTTGCGGTCTGTTTCCTCATTATGTAAAGGGGTCAGTAGGGATTCCTTACTGAAGCTAGAAGGATTCAAGAGGCCAGAAGTATGGTACATCATACCCCGTACTCCTCTCCAGTCCCCCTACAGATTGTAACATCTTCAGGGAGGATGCACTTCTGATACATTGAGATACCCATTCTACTGCTCCCCTCTAACTCTCACCTTTCCACCTGAAATATAGATATTCAATATGTGGTACATAATAGGCACTTATACATTTATTGAAAAAACGAAAGGGAAAGAAACAAAACAGAAAGCAAGAGACAGAGAGAGAGAAAGGAAGAAAGAAAGGCAGAGGAAAAATTTAATGAATAAATGCTCCTCATTTGCTGCCCATCACCGGGTAGGCACTCTACCTGGGTGGATCTTTTTCTTGGGCACATTATGGGGTGTGTGTGTGTGTGTGTGTGTGTGTGTGTTTGCATTTAATAGAACAATCCACAACAGGCTGTAATATGAAGAGTCCTATGGGAGCAGAGAGGAAATAGGAAAGAAAGACTTGAAACAATCCCTCTATAGGCAGCTAATTGCAGTTTTGTGGTTATTTGGGGCAGTTGTTTACTATGGAAGAAAGCTGGCCTCTAGGGTAACAAGGCTCGTGCATACTGATCTCCATCTTGAACCCCTTTGATAGGAGCAGAACATTTCAGGGGCAGATTCTAGGAGACTTAAAAGCAGGTCTGGTTTTCAACACAGTGCCTATTGAACTTTCTCCACTGTGGGAGGCAGGCCAAGTAGTGGTTTTTGAAGCTTTTAAAGGCTCACTGGCCCTTCAAAAAAAAATGGCTGTTGTGGACATATGGTTTTAGAGGCTTTTTAAAAAGCCTTGTGGGCTTATTTTTAGAGCAAACCTTAACCTTGTAAAACTTCTTAAAGGAGCTATGGAGCGCCCAATCACTAGAGCCTCCTCGAGCCCTAGGCAGGTACTCCCCGAGATTTCCAACGCAGGCTTTCCTTGTGCTTGATGTGAGTCAGGCTGCCAGCTGAGCCTCAGATAGGCTGCCCCTTGAGAGGGTGTGTCCCAGGAGCTGGAAGACCCAAGACTTGGGCCATAGCTGAGTCACCCATGGAGGCAGAGTTTGCTTGCCTATGAACGGACCCAAGAATCATAAACACACAAAAATCTCAAAGACTCTCCTGAAGGAAAAGAACCTTAAAATTCATGCAGTCAACCCCAATCTGATGCTAGAACCTCCCTTGAAGCACGCTTACAAAAAGGTGGTTCCACTTCTGCTTGCACATCTTCAGCTATGAGAAGATCATTGGGCATTCATTCATTCAATCAACAGGAATATACATTATGTTCTTAGTATGGTGCAAAGCTCTGGGGATATATTGGTGAGTAAAAAATCAGATGCAGTCTCAATGTAGATTGGACACTAGTGGGAGAGGCAGATATGGATCAAACAATCACATTAATATATAATTGCAAATAAAAAGATACCATTAAAAAAATTCAAGGATTTATAAAAGCTTCTGACTAGACCTGCGCTGGTCACAGATGTGGGGGATGATTTGATGAAGAGGTGATCCTTGAACCAGGATCTGAAGGATGAGTGAATATTGGCAAGGCAACAGAAGGTTAAGGGAGGGCATGAAGGGCTGAAGGAATATCTCTGCAGAGACCTTCAGGCAGGAGGGAGCATTTCATTTTAGTGGAACTCGAAGCCCAGATGTGTAACATCAAACACGTTGCCATGTTGAAGATTTTGATCTTTAGCCTGAGACATATTGGAAACCTCTGACTCCTTTTAAACAGAGGCTAAGCAACTCACACCAGAGCTGCAAATTTGTTCTCAGGTTGCTAAGTGTGGTGGGTCTTAAAACATGTCCATAATTTTCCTCCCTTCAAAAGTTAGAGCCCAATTTCCCTCCCTTGAGTGTAGATCTGTCTCAGTCTAATTGAAAAAATGTGGTAGAAGTGATTCTCTGGGCCCTCAGAGGCTAGGATAGCTTCCCTGGCACTCCTTCCCTTAGATGGCTTGTTTTGGAGGAAGTTAGCCGCCATGCTGTGAGGACACTCAACCAACCAATGGAGAGGCACACATGGAGAGGAACCAAGGCCTTCCTTTCTACAACCAGCACCAGATTGCCTTTTTGGCAATCAGAGGTGGATCTTCCAGCCCCAGTTGAATCTGTGGATAACTGTAGTCTCAGTTGATATCTTGACTGCAATAGATAATCTGGTTCGGTGAGATATGTCAGGGTACGAGGAGGAAAGCAAGGACGTTAGGGGTCCAAGAGACGTGGATTTGAAATACGATTCTTCAACTTCCTGGTTGTTGGACTAGAGGTGTGTTCTTTACCTCCTGGAGCTCCCATTTCCCATCTGTAATGTGAAATGATGCCCAAAGAACCCCCAGGAAATAGTACTGTATAGCTGTTCTCAGTTTCCTTGCCTTCTCCCACTTCATATGCAATTGAGACATGCTATCCTCAAAGTTGAGAAGATAAAAAAGACTGTAGAATGTGGTTATCTTGATTTCCCAAGAAAGAGGGGGCTTGAAACTGTTTGTCTGAGGTTGCCTTAGGCCCTCTTCCATTCATCCAGTCTACATCTTTTCAAGCCTACTCCCCACTCGGGTTTATGAATTTTATGAGTCCATCTCTTCCTGTGTAAACAGAATTGCCTTCTATTTACTTGAAAGTTACCTCTTCCTAGTTGTGTGTTTTATTTTCCTCATTTGCATTCAGTAAGGAAATAGATTTATGATGAGTTTTCTAATGAAAGAGATTTACCAAATCAACTATTGTGTGTCATATACATCGTGAAGACATTCTTAGTTAATTCTCTAAGTACAACCCTGGGGTATCCATCATTTGTGCCATTTTACAGATGAAGAAATGGGTATAAAAGCTAGAAATATTATTTTGCCATCAAATATTATGTGATCTTGACCAGTTATTCAACTTCTCTTATATCTTCGTTTCCTTATCTGCAAAATGGGGGATTAGAATAGAACTCACGCAAAACCAGGTTGACATGAAGATTAAAGGAATTAGTATGTATAAAATAGAAAATTGTTGGATATATTAGGATATATTCTTAATTAGTTCCTATCATTATTTTTCTTATTTTTAAACCAATATTTCAAAAAGTTAGAACAAAACTTCTAAGCCATTTTGCTCCACCCATGTTATCTCCCCTCTGATATAATAGTCCTTTCCATTTTTATGGCATTTTAAAAAATATCCGTTTTGTTCTTGCCATAGTTCCGTGACTCAGCATCACTATCTTGATTTTCCAGCCAAAGAAAACTAAGGCTCAAAATGGTGAATGGGAATTTTTCAACATAGCTTTGGTTGCAAGCAACAGAATCCAAATGGATCTAGTTTCAGCTAAAGAGAGAAATTTCATTTTAAGATGCAGGGGTGAATCAGGGAACCAAGCTCATGAGCAAGCCATGGGGAAAGTCTCTAGGAATGATAGGAACTGGGGAGAGGAGGGCTGCCCTGAACTTGGGGAATGGTGCTTCTCCTTCTCTTCCCTTTTCTCCACTTGGCTGTTGGGCTGCCTCTGTCTTTCTTCTCTGAGCTTGGCTTTCTCAGGTGCTCAGTGCAAATGGTTGGTGTGTGGCAGCCTCCCACAGCTTCCAAGCCCACCAGTTATCGTGCCAACCATAGAAGAGATTGACCTTCTCCTCCTCTCTGTTCAGATTCCCCATTACTACAGATGGGGCCCTGATTGAAACAGCTTTGAGTCAGGTCAAATGTGGTTAGAGAGTGGGGTTACAGTGTACAGAGTGGGACCAGTTGCTGCTAGCCATTCACTATTCCTATAGGAAGGTAATGAGGTAGTGAGAAACACTCCAGAGGGAGCCTAGAACATGAAGTGAGTTTCCTTCCATTTTACATACTGGAATGACTGAGGCAAGATTCCCTTCCAGATCTTCTTTCCTGTGAGGTCAACACTTGTCCTATAAGGCTTCAGCTATATCCCTTTAGGAGACTGGCACCTCCTGGGATTCAGGTCAGGGAGGATTTGGGCACCACTCTAATTGTGGTCAACACAGCTCCAGAAATGTTTTATCTTGCAAACTGAAACTTAGCCCTAAACAACTCTTCTCCCTTCTCCCCTTCTCCCAGCCTCTGGCAACCACTGTTCTACTTTCTGTCTCCTTGAATTTGACTACTCTGGATATTTCATATAAGTGGAATCATACAATATTTGTCTTTTGGTGACTGGCTTATTTCATTAGCATAGTGTCCTCAAGGTTCATCCATGTAGTAGCGTATATCAGAATGTCTTTCCTTTTGATGGACTGGATAACATCCCATTGTATTGCATGTACCACATGTTATTTATCCATTCATCTGTTCATGGCCACTTGGGCTGCTTCTGCCTCTTTGGCATTGTGAATGGTGCTGCTATGAACATGGGTGTGAGGAGTTGTCTTTTTGCGACATAGAGGACAGAAGGAGGATCCTGAGAACATAATGTGAAGACAACAGAAGGGATGTCATTCCTGATCTCTATGAGAAAGTGAGGGGAGTTTTGCTCCTGATAGAAATGGGGAGAGAAGAGAGAAAGGGCACCAAGGAGAAGAGTCAGGAAGAGGTGACCCAGAGTCATGGGTGGACTGGAAAACACCTGGGGAGAGGGGCCAGGAATTGCTGTGTGGTCTATCACTCAGTATAAAGTGGTTTCAGTGGTTGTTTTGTCCCATCCCCACTATGTAGCAAATTTTGGGAACATTTCCTACACACATATACACAAATGCTCTGTGTGAGTTGCTTTTTGGTGTAAACTGAAGAATGAATTAAGTTTCCCATCTGGTCTGATGTGAAGCAGACTGAGACAGGGAGCATGGGAGGGCAAAATCAGCTATAAACTGTCCTATGCAGGGGAAGCAGATGTTCCAGGAGTGCCCCTGAGAGAGTGAGGTCGCTGGGAATTAACGGACAATTTGGGAAGAGATTTGGACTTCCATGGAACTTCACAACTAGGAGTTGTGAAGCAATCTTACTGAGATGGGTGCTTCTTAAGCTTTAGTGTGCCTGAGAATTGCTTGAAGGACTTGATGAGATGAGGATTTTTATTCAGTCTGCAGTAGGGCCTGGGATTCTGCATTTCAGATAAGCTCAAGTTCATAGCTGTTGGTCATGCTGGTGGTCTATGGACCACACTTTGAATCAGAGGGTTCCAGATCTCAAAGGGATGGAAAATTCTTAATAGTGTCATAGTGCCTCTCTGTCTCTCTCTGTCTCTGCATCTTCCTTCCTTCCTGCCTTCCTGCCTTCCTGCCTTCCTGCCTTCCTTCCTTCCTTCCTTCCTTCCTTCCTTCCTTCCTTCCTTCCTTCCTTTTTTTCTTTCTTTCACACATACATCATCTCCTGGTGTTCCTGGGAAAACACGGCTCTCCTATCCTCTCCGGGTGAAGCTGTGACAGAGAAATCCATAAAGGAGCTATTGCTTTCTTGTTGGATCTTCATCTCAGTCCTTGCTCTGTCCCCACCCAGGGAGTGTGGAGGTCATGCCAGGGGACGCTCAGTGGTCCATTCTGCGTGCTTTGGCCAGGGTATTAGAACAACAGTTTTCAGGGCGGTGGAAACCAAAGGCTCTTTCTCCGTGGTTGGCCTCAGAACTCTCTCTCTCAGAAGATGGAGAGAGGCAGGAAAAAAAAGTTTTAAGTGGTATTTTTCTTGAGAAAGGTCGTTCTGGGGAGCCAAGCATTAATTGAGTACTTGATTGTGAGAGGGTTGTGTGGTAAACTCCCTTGTTTTCCACAGATGTTGAAGGACTCTGAGCCAGAGTTCAGGAAAAATGTTTTCCCGCATATCCACCCCTGCCCCAGAGGCTGTGATGAAGTTGGCAAAGGACCTTCAGGTCAAGTGGGGCTCCAGGAACCTCACAGAAACATGAGAATTCACAGAATCTAAAGGGGAAACAGTGACAAGGGAGCATCTAACGTGAAAAGAAGAGAGGAAGAGAAGGAAAGCCCAGGAAATAGAGTACCCCACTTCTACCCTGGCAGAGCCCTGTGCCAGGAGCTTCAGTTAGCACAGGTGATGAAGGAAACCCTCTGCTACTTTCTTGTCTGGGCAGGTGCTCCTTTTGCTGGGGGTGCTTCCTGCCTCAGACACAGCCCCTCTCTTTCAGGAGAACTCACTGTGGAAGGACAGTCCTCACTTCGAGCTGAAATCTGCCTTTCTGAAAACATCCATGCTCAGGACTTTTGTGCTAATGCTGTCCTCTGAAGCCACAGGGAGTGAGACACTATCCCATCTCTGCAGTGCATCCCACAGTTAAAGCACTTCCTGGCACATCCATGGGCCCATCTGATCCTCAGAGCTATCCAAAAGGAGGTAGGGGGGGCAATTTTTCTTTCAGGGTTTCAGATAAGCAAGTGGAAGCATTGCTCACAGCAGAAGTTGAGAGCAGAGGCTCTAGAGTCTGTCTGCCTGGGTTCACAGCCTGTCCTCTCATGGTTGTATATCTTTAGACAAACCCCTTGACCACTCTTATCCTAGGCTTCCTCTTCCGTAAAATGGGCATAATGATATTACATACCGGAGAGGGTTGTGGTAAGGACTAAATAAAAGTAAAGTGCTCAACCTTTGATTTATAGGAACTTCCCTTCTGCTACTGAGGAGGGAGAGGAGAAAAAGATGGAGGTCAAGTGATTTGCCCAAGGCCAGAAAATGGCAGCACCAGATTTAGAACTCAGATACCCTGATGCTAACTCCATTACTTTTTCCATTACAGTCAACATTTTGCATCGTAAGCCCAGCAGAGATGGAAATTCTCCAGTGATCCTCACATTGGCAGGAGCTGTGTACACAATAGGAAGATAAATAGTTCTAGAGAGTTTCGCCTGCTCAGGACAGTTTATAGCTTCTTTCGTCCTTCCTTGTTTGTTCTCTCTTGTCTGCTCACATCAACCCAGATGGGAAACTTAATCACTTCCTCAGTTTCCACCAAAAAAAAAAAAACACAAAAAAACCCAAAAACAAACCAAAAAAACCCCACAAAACTTTCTCATCTGATCGTCCCAATAGAAGATTGGGTTGGCCAATAGCACTCTTAGTTGTATAGCTGACAAAACTCCGAGTGGTTAAGTAACTTGCCACATTAACTATAGGACTCAGCTAGCTCCTTCCTCTGTACATTTCTGCCTCCAAGCTTGCAGGCAGGAGCTAACACCCTGGGGGCCTTAATCAGATTCTTTTAGGATGTCACAATAGGCTTAAGGGGCTGGGCAGGCATTTTGTCTAGCCCCTCCAGAAATAAGCCTCATTCAGCAGGGTGGGGAGGACACCCAGAGGAATGTGAGGGCATGAGGGGGAGTCCAACCAAACAGGCAGAGCAGGTTTCCAGAGAGTTTGGGATGGGAGTGAGTGAATGGTCACAGGAGGTTATCAGGTCAGGAATTCCAGCTGTTTTCCAGAGGGTAAGTCTATGCCACTGTGGATCTGTAGAATCCAGCCAAGTGAGTATCCAGGCAAGCTAGAGAATCCACAGCACATAGTTAAGAGTAGGTAGGAGTGTCCCATTGGGATCGAAAGCCAAGGGTTTACAGATAGCATGAGGCCCCGGGGGAATAGCTGGAGAAGTGGAATATCCTAGCAGTCAGGAGAGATTTCTTGAGGCCATACTGCATGGGTTCTCATTCGAGTCCTCCACTTGTTAGCTGTGTAACTTTGGCCAGTTACTTAAATCCTCTGTGTCTCATGTTCCTCATCTAGGATACTAACAGAGTCTCAATCACAGATTTGTTGTGAAGATTAAATAAAGGAGAAGAAGGAAAGCAGATGCCAACATCTGTGAATTGGCCTTACAGTAAAAGCAGGGCTTTGGTATTGTTAGGTGCTGGCCTAGCATTTGTAGGTAGGCTGTGGTGTTTCTCTTGCTGAACATGAATAATCTCATAAATAAGACTCCCCCACTGCCAAAAAAAAAAAGGTATCCTTTTTTTCCCAAGAACATATGAAAACAGTCACTGTGCAAACCACAAAAATATTAAAAGCTCCCCATCCCAGCTGATATGAGTGATGCTACCACTTTACTAATTACTTCTTTAGCTTCTTTCTATTATTCCCTCTTTCTGGATAGGAGTCATTAAGATATCTAATCAAAATTATACAGAGCAAGCCCTGCCTCCTTCGAACCCTCTCCAAAATCACCTGACCCTGACTTTTATCCTATAGGTCCCTTTTAACATCCTCCACTGCAAAATTCCATGGTTCCCTAGAATGTGTGGTCTCTCTCCTGGCAACGAGTCAGACAACCCCGTGTTCCATTATAGATGTGTTCCTGGTGGTCTTTGGCTGGAGGGCATGGACACAAATTAATAAATGGAAGCATGTAGAATAGTTCCTAGCACAGAGTAAGCACCATGTCAGTGATGCCATCATAATTACTGGTTAGATTGCCAAGGCAGCCTTAGGGACAAGGAGATCCAAGAGAGAAAGCTACAGGATAGAGGCCAAGTGGAATAGTAGATTTACAGCTGGGAGGCTTCAATTTAAATGCCAACCTACCATTCAAAAAAGTAAATAGTACTTCATTGCACACATCAAAAGCGCCAGACACACAGTGAGTATTTGACAGAGGGTCTCAGCTATTTTCTATGATACCATGGGCAAGTTCCTTAACCTCTCTGAGCTTCAGTTTCTCCATCTATACAAAATGGAAGAAATAAAACTACTTCTAGGTTTGCTGTAAGGTTCCAACAAGAGCATAAAGGAGCTGTAGGCCACTAATTTCATTAAAATGTTACTTGGATGGGCAAAGTCTAGGTGATAGGCACAAGGTAGTCCTATAATTCCAACTTGAACCCAAGGTTGGCAAAAATGCTCAGAAAGCTAAGTTGATTTAAAGTAAGTTTGCTGAAATTCCTGTATTATTACACTTTCTTATAGATGAGGCCTACACTTGAATTCTGATTTTTGTTGCTCTAGAAGAATGGTGAAAAGACCTGTATAAGAAACCCCTTCCTTGGGCTCATTTCCATGTAGTTCCTTTTCCAGGGAGACCAGGAATGATGAAAAGCGTTTGGCTCTGTGTCACTTATTAACATGAGCAAGACACCTATTTGAGACTTGGTTTCTCAGAATGGGAATAAAGTCAATACCTACCTTATATATTTGTGGTGAGGTGTCCATGTTACATGTTATAAGCTATGTAGGGGATACTATTAGTCCTTCTGAGGCTGTGTCCCATAGAGTAGTCTCTCACTTGGGGACCCAGTTGTCTGCTTTCTGAGGGCCAAGCTATTAGCCATTGATCAAGGTGCTTGCTCATGTTTCTCCATGAATTACCACTTCCTGTAAAACTTTCTGCATCAGGGAGGATGCAGGGAGCCCCCACAATGGGCTATATGAAACAGGTTTTTCTCTTCCCTAACAACCCAAAGGAAAGCTGTCTGGGTTAGCATGGGACTCAGTGCCACAAGCCACTCCAGGTTTCCAACAACTTGTTCTGTACCATCCCTAGAGTGCCATCTTCTTTTCTGGCTGTGGGTGGGCAACTGTCTTATCAGATTTCCAGCCTGCAGGGAGGAAAAAGAGGGGGTCCTGCATAAGGGACATTGTCTTTAAGGAGGTGACCTGAAGGCTCCATGTATCACTTACTCTTAATCACATTCCATACTTCAAAGAAGGATGAAAAAATATAGTCTCTAGCTGGATGATCAAATGCCCAGTTTCAGTCTGGGAGTTTTCTTAATCTAAGTTCAAGATCAGGAATAATGGAAGCAAGGAAAGCATCAGGGAAATGAATACTGATCAATTCACCCCTTGGGTCTCTGAGCCTGAGGCTGTGTCTGTACTGAGTAAATATCTGAATGAAAAGCAGAGTGAACTTATTCAGATGCTTGAATTATCCAATGTGACAAGTCAAATATTTGGAATCATCCCAGTGAATCTTCATAGTCTTTAGTTTCCTCTTAGATCCTGGTGCTAAGGAGACAGAATCTTAGCCACACAACTCACTACATGAACACTCACATGCACCCACACACATATAGACATTGTGTCTGTGTCTATACAAACCTATATACAAATACAATATAGATTTACACTTGCACAGATCTTAGTTTTGTACTAGAAGAACATAAGTCTTACCTAGTTACCTCTCTCCTTTCAGTGGGATCACAGCATGGTTGAAAAAAGTAAATTCTTAGAAGCCAGAGGTCTAGGTTTAAATATAGCCTATGTCATTGATACACATTGAAACTCTGCACGAGTTACTCCATTTTCTTGACCTCTGCTCCATATTTGTAAAATGAGTATTACACAATCTGTCTCAAAATATTATTTTGAATTTAAATACAATGCCATACTTATTTGCCTCATTAATGCGGTAGGTATAGTTAGTACCTAATCAATATTAACTGTTACTTTTTTATGAGGCAAATAAGCACCAGCACTAGTTAATGGTAGGGGAGGAATTTTCCATTGTCCGCTTTAATATGAAGGATAATCCTTTCTAAACTTGTACTGCTCTCAGCTATATTTACTTAAAAAAAGAAAATTTGGTAAGACAATTTTTCAAAATTAATGGTTTCTGGAAGCGTAACACAGATACAGAAAAGTGTGTCAATCATAAGCATATAGCTCACTCATTTTTCCAAATGGAATCCTGTCCATGTCATTAGCACTCAGATCGAGAACCAGAACATTACCAGCACTCCAGAAGCTCCTTCATTACCCTCTCTGAGAATAACTGCTATCTTACATTATAGATTAATTTTACCTTTTTATACTTTACAGAAGTAGGATCATATATAGATAGTCTTACATCTGGCTTTTTTCACTCTGTGGAATGATTGAGACAGTCATCCATATTGTTGCATGTAGTTGTGGCTTTGCTCAAATCACTGTTTTGGTGAATGTATTAACTATTTGGTGAATGTATTTACTACTGATCTATTCTACTTTTGATGGACATTTGGGTGGTTTCTGGGTTTTGGCTATTTTCAATAATGCTGCTACAAACATTCTTGCATGTGTCTTTGGTGAATGCATTTCTGTAGAGTACATAACTGTGACTGGAATTTCTCAGTGTTAAGAGATTTGTACATGTTTACCTTTTCTAGATCTGTCATACAGAAGATAGTGGAAGTATTCCCTATTTTTTAAAATAAGATTTATTTATTTATGAAAAAGAGAGGGAGTGCATGTGTTGGGGGGCAGAGGGAGAGGGAGAGAGTCTCAAGCAGACTTTGAGCTGAGCACGGAGCTTGACATGGAGCTTAATTTCATGACCCTGAGATCATGACCGGAGCCAAAACCAAGAGTCGGACACTTAACTGATTGTGCCACACAGGTGCCCTAGTATTCCCTATTTTTAATTTGCAGAACCTTAAGAGACTTTGATAGTTCTATGTGCTTCTAATCTCTCTCGCTGTATGTCCTGGAATCCAGGGATATACTCTTACTCTTTGGGTATAAGGAATCAATAGCTTCCAGATAACTCAATGTATTAGTTATCTATTGCTATGCACAAATCCCCTCCAAACATAGAGGCCTAAAACTAAAGTACCTATTTTTTTTTTT
>CM053606.1:40351458-40375727 GCA_028646535.1 Procyon lotor | reverse complement strand
AAAAAAAAAAAGTAAGCTTTATGGGGAATTCTAGGAAAAGAATTCATGGCAATTTTTAAGAATCCAGCTTGGTCTTCTTAATTTATCCTTACCCCAAGCAACAGCAAGAGAATGACATGCTGTAGGTGGTGTGTGTCTCTGTGAATTTTTTTTTTTTTTTTTAACTCTACAAGGTTAGAAGCTTCTTGTCTCCTGTGATTGAACACGCCCAAGACATTGGATCATTTTCTGAACTTCATTTGTATAATAACTAATCTTTTATTGCCTTCCGTCCTTTAAAGCCGGCTGGCCAGTCTCACTCCCACCCCCATCCTGCAAGGTCTCACCTCTTTAATCATTTGGATAATGCTGAGACACACTACAAACCATCTTAATGGAGGGCTGATAAGTAAAGGCCATTTTTCCTCCTGTCTGCCTCTCTACCCAGCAGTATTTCGGATGATTTTCTATAATCCCAGCAAATCACTCATATCATCCCCCCACAGTCACCTAGTTAATATCTCCAGTCAACAGGTTTCTTTTGGCTCTTTTGTTTGGGAAAGCTGGCTACACAAGGCCCCAGAACTCCAGACAAATGAGTCTGTACCTGGAATTTGTACAAACTAAGAGTAACTGCAAGAGTAACATTTTCACTAGTTAATACGAACAGCTACCATCCCTGAGCCATAATTGTAGGGCGAGGCACTGTGCCAACAACTGTATCTGTTTTATCATGTTTAATTCTCATAAAACCTGCTAAAGGATGCTTTCATGTCCATTTCATGGATGGAGACATTTGTAGCCTGGGCCACTGGTATTCAAAGTGTGGTCCTCCAAGCAACAGCATTATCTGGGAACTTGGTCAGCAATGGGAATTCTCCAGCACTACCACAAAACTAGTGAATAAGAATCTCTGGGGGGACGTGTTCAGGAATTTTTGTTTTAACAGACTCCCCTGCTGATTCTGCTACAGACTAAAATTTGAAAAGCACTGGACTACAAAACATGTGGAACTTGCCAAATTCACAGACCTAAGAAGTGGCAGAGAGAATCTTAGAAATCAGAGTCTGACTCCTAACAGGTCAGAGGGGCTCTAGAATGAGATGGCCCACAAAGTTTAGGATTTCAAGTAAAATTTCCTTGTACAATATAGACATCTATTATTTCATATAATAGATGTGCAGAAGTAGCTCAGTTCTGGGATTCATTTAATTGAGCAGTTCAGTGACTTTATGGCTCCAGCTCAAAGGCATTGCTCTCATTCTCATGGCTTTCTCTTCGTGGTGATAAGAGGGCTGCAGCAATTCCGGGCATTACATTTTGTCCTGCCCAGATGTCTGGAGTGGAGGCAGGAGGAAAGGCACTATCTGTTCTTCCATGTCTTTTTATGAGCAATTTTTTTCCCCAAGGAGTACTTTCCCTAGTAGACCTCCTCTCATGCATTACTGCTCAGCATTTCATCACATGCTCATTCCTAAACCAATCACTGGGAAGAAAAATGGAGTAACATGATTGGATAAGACTAATTAAGATTCATCTTACTTAGGGCATATGGTGGTGCAGTTGGTTAAGCATCCAACTTGATTTCAGCTCAGGTCGTGATCTCAGGGTCTTGAGATCAAGCCCTGCATCAGGTTCTGAGCTCAGCACGGTGTCTACTTGAGATTCTCTCTCCCTGTCCCTCTGCCCCTCCCACCCATGCTCTCTCTCTCTAAAATAAATAAATCTTTAAAAAAAAAAAAGCTTCACATCACTTGAAGCACATGTATGCCTCCATGAACACAGTGGATGGAAGTGCTGGGTCAGGGCAATACATACAAATTATGAAATGGTGAGAAATAAATTTGGATTCACAGGTAACATTGGATGATAGGAATCCAGAAAGAAAAATTAAAAGTTTATGCCATAAGAAATAGCCTGTAAATTTTTAAGCAGGGGAGACAAACACATAAGGATATACATGCAAAGAGTCTGCTGGTAGTGTATAGGATAGATGGGTGTAAGACTCAGGAGAGGCAATGAGGAGAGGCTGTGGGAGGCCCAAGTGTTGCTGTAGCTTTGGTAGAATCTTCCAAGGCCCTAGTCTAGGTAGGTGGTGATGGTTATGAAAGGTGGGTAAAGATAAAGTCATTTGGAAGGAAAATCAGCCAGAGTGGGTGACTGATTGGCCATGAGGAGATGAAGAAGGGAATGAGTCAGGGGTTACAGGCCAGCTTCATGTCCGGGACCAGCTGTTTTTTTTTTTTGCCCCCATGGAGCCACGAAGGGGAGAAAAGTGCTGACTCATGCAAAAGGAATTTAGGCAAGTTAAAAAAACACTGTCAGAGGGACAATGGGTTATTTAGGGGTATATGCTTAAATTCTCAAATTCACCACATGATTCTGTGAAAAATAATAATAATAGCGCCATTTATTGCCAGTCAGATATGTCTTGCTGTTTAACTTATTTAAATTTATTTTCATTATAGAAAATTTCAAAATGAAATTTATTTTATTGTAGAAAAATTGTCCCTACAAAAGTAGGAAGAATCATGTAATGAAATCCCATCACCTGTCAACCAGCTTCACCATGATCAAATCCTGGCCAGTTGATCTTTTCTTCTCTCCTTCTCTCATTCTTCCTCAACCCCTCCAGCCCACGTTATCATGGTTTCAAATAACAACTTTACTGAGACATAACTCATATACTATACAATTCACCTATTTAAAGCATGCAACACAATGGTTTTTGTTTGTTTGTTTGTTTGTTTGCAACACAATGGTTTTTAGTAGATTCATAGAGTTGAGCAACTATCACCACAATTGATTTTAGGACATTTCATCACCCCAAAATGAAACCTCATACTCTTCAGCTACCACCTTCTGATCCTGCATCTCCTCACCCCCAACCCAGAGCAACCACTAATCTGCTCTGTCTGTTAAGAATTTGCCAGTTACAGATACTTCACATACGTGGAATTATACAATATGTAATTTTCTGTGACTGGCTTCTTTTACTTTGGGGGTCGTCCATCTTGTAGCATATATCAGTACTTCATTTCCTTTTATTGCCCATTTATATTCCACTGTATGCACCTAGTACATTGCCTATTCATTAGTTGATGGAGGTTTTGAGTTCCACTTTTTAGCTAGTTTAAATAATGCTACTGTGAACATTTATGAACAAGAACGTTTGTGTACAAGTGGACATATGCTTTCATTTCTCTTTGGTATGTACCTAGGAGAGGCATTTCTGGGTTGCACAATAATTCTATAGTTAACCTTTTGAAAAACTGCCAGACTGGTTTTCATAGCAGCTGCACGATTTTACATTCCCACCAATAGTGTGTAAGGATGCTAATTTCTCCACATCTACCTCAACACTCTTTTAAAAGATTTTATTTATTTGAAAGAGAGAAAGCACAAGTGGGGAGCGGGAGAGGGAAAAGTAAGCCCGTCGCTGAGCAGGGAGCCCAACGTGGGGCTGGATCTCAAGACCCTGGGATTACGACTGGAGTCGGAGGCAGATGCTTAACCGACTGAGCCACCCAGGAGCCCCTTCCCCAACACTTTTGATAGTTTTATTTATTTTTCAATTTTCAATTTTTGATTTTTTAAAATTTTCTTAAGGCTTTTATTTTTTAGTGTAGTTTTAGGTTCTCAAAATTGAAAGGAAGGTATAATTCCCCATATACCTCTGTCCTTACACAAGCAATGCATCCCAATTATCAACATTCTCCTCCAGAGCAGTGTATTTGTTACAATTGATGAACCTGTATTGACATGTAATAATCTGCCAAAGTCCGCAGTTTACACTAGTGTTTATTCTTAACGTTGTGCCTTCTATGCATTTGGACAAATGTCTAATGACATATAGTCATCATTAGAGTATTATACAGAGTATTTACACCGCCCTAATAATAATTCTGTGTCCTTGTTGTTTTGATTTGCTTTTCTCTGACTTGCATTTCCCTGTGCTTATCAATCATTTGTATATCTTTAGAAAAATACCTATTCAGATAATTAGCCCATTTTTAATTAGGTTATTTATCTTTTTATTATTGAGATGCAAAAGTTCTTTATACAGTCAATATGTAAGTCCCTTATCAGATACATAATTTCTAAAATTTTCTCTCACTCTGCAGGTAGTCTTTTCTCTTTCTGGATGGTGTCTTTTGAAGCACAAATGTTTTTAACTCTAACAAAGTCCAAGGTAACCTATTGTTTTCTCTTGTTGTTTATATTTATGGTGTCATAGTTAAGAACCAGTTGCTTCATTCAAGATCACAAAAGTTTACACCTATGTGTTCTTCTAAGAGTTTTATAGTTTTAGCCCTTACATTTAGGTCTTTGATCCATTTTGAGTTACTTTTTATAGATGATGTGATAGGGGTCCTACTTCATTGTTCTGCATATGGATATCCAGTTGCCTCAGCACTATTTGTTGAAAGAAAAATCAAAAGACTGTTGAACTATCCTGGCTCCCTTGTGAAACATCGGTTGACCATCACCCCAGTTATTTTGAAGCAAATGCCAGACAACATGTCAATTTATCTGTAAATATATCAATACGTACCTCTAAATTTCAATGTCCTGTGTTTTATCTATCTCATCACTGATCCTCAAAACAACTCTCAAGGTACCATCATCCTCATTTAACAGAAAAAGACCCTGCGGCTTGGACGGGTTGCATGACTTGCCCAAGATCAAGCAGCTTCTTCCATGATAGAGTCAGATCCAAAGGCTGTGTTCTTCCCATTATATACCATCATCCAGTGTGGCCAAAGCACAGTGGAATGTAGCAATAATGAGGGCAGCCTGACCCAGGCAATGCTTGCATTCAATTCCTTAAACGTATCACTTAACTTGTTTACTTTCTCCATTGGCACCATCACCATCTCTATTTGCCCTTTATCCAGCATTTGCCCATAAGGAGAGAAAGAAAGACAACTCTCGGAAAACCCAGAGATTGTCTCCTCAGAATCCAGGAAATGTGAGGTGGAAAAATCAGAAGCCCAAGGTAGGAAGTCTGTGAATTTGCATCAACTCAAGAGGTGACACTGTTTACTCTGAAGTGAGGAGCAGGTTGAATAATTTTAACTTTCCAATGGAAACTGAAATTTTATTTACTAGAAGGAAGCCTTGAATTATCAAATCTTAGCATTGAAAGACACTTCAGTAGTAGTTTGACCTCTTATTTCACTCATGTGAAAATTCTAGTGACTTCCCTAAGTTCACAGGGCTAATTAGTGAAAGAAAGGGGACTGAAAGGCAGATCATCTGATTCCTGTATTAGGGAATATTGGAATTTCCTATTCCTAAAGCCTATTGGGAAGGGCACCTGGGTGGCTCAGTGGGTTAAAGCCTCTGCCTTCGGCTCAGGTCATGATCTCAGGGTCCTGGGATCGAGCCCCGCATCGGGCTCTCTGCTCAGCAGGGAGCCTGCTTCCTGCCCCCCCATGCCTGCCTCTCTGCCTACTTATGATCTCTGTCAAATAAATAAATAAAATCTTTAAAAAAAAAATAGCCTATTGGGCATCAAGTGCCAGGTAACTTGCTTCAGGAAACAAAGGTATATAATAATCTCATGAGACTCTACAGGAATTACGGAATGGGGAAAGGGGGAGAAAAATCCCTGAAAAATGGGATTTTTTCTTTTTTAAAGATTTTATTTATTTATTTGAGAAAGAGAGTGTATGTGGGGGCGGGGGGGGCAGACAGAGAGGGACAGAATCCTTAAGCAGAGTCCCTGCTGAGCCTAGAGCCCGACAGGAGGCTTGATCTCGTAACCCTGAGATTATGTCCTGTGCCAAATCAAGAGTCAGATGCTTAACTGACCGAGCCACCGAGGCACTCCGAAAACCAGGATTTTTCTGAACCTTCCCATGGGGAGCAGAAATTTTCAAAGATCTATAAGGCAACAAGCAATCCAACTTCTGAGTCAGAGGAAAGACACATGATCCAGGGATTGGAGCACATCTTACACATTCTGTCATTTTTTTCGATAAGGCAAACAGACACAGAGTTGAACTCAGACTCACCTGCAATGTACTGCCTCGGGCTGCACAGAAACACTGTAGAGAGAAGATGGATCTAAAATACTTGCGGTGAGGAAAAATGTACAGCCTGTGTTAGGATGGGTTAAGTACACATCAAAGGGCAGAATCCCACCAAGTTAGGCAGAGGGGAGAGGACATCAGCTAGTAACATGACCGTCAGGACTGGTGTCATCTTACCTCCCATGCTTCCCTAATGCCCCTCTGGCAGAGAGCAATCTTAGGAAGGGTTCTGATGGCAGCTGAGTATGAGGGGTTTAACAAAGCTTTAGGGCCAGCTAGACCAAGTTCAAGTTCTCATTCATTTACTAAATAGCTATGGGATCTTAGGCAAGACATTTCACGTCCCCAAGCCTAAGTTCTTCCTCTATCTGCTGAAGGACACGTGAAGATTTAACAGAAGGAATGGTATAAAGCACATGGCTCCATTCCTGGGACGTAGTGGAGGTTTCACTGTGAATATTTGCACCCCTCCTTGGTCTTTCTCAGCTTCATATGAGTTTTGGTCTCTGTGCCACCTCTCCAAGTATTCTGTGGGTCTCAGGATCTTGATTTTTCAGTAGGGGATTAAATATTTCATTCTCCTTTTGAGACCATTTTTAGAACTGAATTTGCAGAGGCCCTGCTTAGGAACCGAGGCCAGAACAATCATGGCAGAGTGGACGTCTGGACACCATTCAGTGCTTCCTCCTTAGCATCATTGTGGTGTGCCTGGGATGTTGGTTGCCATGACCACCTAATTATTTTCTCTAGGTCTGACCACCGTGACGAACTGAAACCCTTGCCAAACTCCCATATAAACAAGCAGCAGATGTCCAATTTGAAAAACATCATTCCTGAACAATAATGTTTGGTTTCCCATCCATCACATGGACCCATCCCCAGAAGTGGAGTCAGGGAGAGACAGCACTGGGGGAGGCAGGAAAAAGGACTGGGATACAGAAGGGGACCAGACTTACGGCCTGTGCCTTGCCCTGGACCAACCACGCAGGAGGCACTCCTTCCTGACATGACATACTGATTCATTTATAGAGTCACTAGCAATGGTTCGATGGTCTTACAACAAGCTCCTCACAGCTGCAGGGCAGCTGTGGAGGGCAAAAAGAATGGCCTCTAGACTCAGGCAGGTGTGGGTACCAATACCACTTTTGCCTCTGGCAAGTTGGGTAACTTTGGTCAAGGTCACTCCTCTGAGGCTCAGATTCCTCACGTAAAATGAAGATAATGATATCTGTCTCATAAAGTCATTGTGGGATTGAAGCAAAATGCATAGAGATGTAGCATAGGGCTTGGACCTAGTAAATCCTTGATGAATGTCAGTTATAAATTTTTTTAAAAATTATTACAGAGCCTAATATACTCACTCTGCCACAGTACATGATGATGAGTGATTGCTTTTAAGAAATACAGAATATCATGCAAACAAAAAGTATCTTATGAATTGTCTCATACAGAACTCTTATTTTTTGGAGGGTGGAATTGAGACCCAGAGAGCTTCAGCCATTCACCTGAGATCACACATGTAGTGAGCAGCAGGGCTAGGAGAGAATGTCAGGGTTCAGACATCCAACCCAGTACCTTTTCCAGCATCCTATCATGCCTAAGAAAGGGAAGGAGGGAAGAGAACCAGCATTTATTGAGCATCTACTGTTCACGGGATATTCTTCATGAATTGTTTCACTTACAGCAATAATAGAAGGTAAAGTATTATTACTTTTACATAACAAATGGGCAAATTTGAACATAAGCTTTAAAGAACAGGAACTGTGTCTTTCTTATTTATTCATGGATCCCTAGCAGGCAGAATAGTGCCTGGCATGTAGTAGGTGCCCAATAAATATTTGCCAGTGAATAAGGAGAATTAAATTGCCAAAGTCAGATAATTAATAAATGGCAGAGCCAAGACTTGAAGTAGAATCTGTGACTCCAAGGCACATGATTTTTCTGAGCTGACTTTCTTGTACTTTCTCCCCTAGGGGAAGTAGGATACGCGGGAAGGAAGAAAGGAAGATACCCTCTCTGAGAAACTTGTAAGTTTCAAGGTATTACACGAGGTGCATTTATACCTGTTATCTCACGTGCTTTTTTGCAACCACTAAGGATAACTGTTTTCCTTTTCATTGGAAATTGAGATGCAGAAAGCTTCAGTGACTCTTCCAATGTGAAACAGTGATTAGGAAAAACGAGGGCTCAGATTCAGTCCCAGACTTTCCTCTCTATCCTGGGCTTCTTTCATAAAATCACAGTTGCTTATGGAATGGGCCTTGGAGGAGGCTGGTGGTGGGACAGGAACATATCAGGTCTGTCGTACAGTGGGGGACAAGCATATCCCCTGCAGTGTGCCACTGAATGCGAGGATGCCCACAGCTATGGTGGCCTTTCATGATCAAAAGCACCAAGATGGAAAACCAGGAAGCTGGGGATGGCTGAAAGCTAGTGACACTGTCAGGGCTTGCAAAAGACCTGGGAGCTGCCTGTCTCCCCTCTCCCTCTCTTAAGCTTTTATTAATGTGATTCTGTTAGGTGTAGTCAAAAGCATTTCTGTCTGATCTGCTGTACTTTTCAGGAGTGAGGGAGTGGCAAAAACCATGGCACTTAGTATCTCTCTGCTTACAGGCACATCTGTATACTTCTGGAATTCTTAGTGTCCATGTTTTTATCAGCGGGAGATATCTGTTGGCTGAAAGTATCAAGAAGGGGGACGCCTGGGTGGCTCAGTCAGTTAAGTGTTTGCCTTCGGCTCAGGTCACAATCCCGGAGTCTTGGGGATAGAGTCCCTCGTCAGGCTCCCCCTCTGTCTCCTGCTCCCCCTGCTTGTGCACTCGTGCTCTCTCTCTTTCTCTCTCCCTCTCGCTCTCTGGCAAATAAATAAATAAAATCTTAAAAAAAAAAAAAAAAGGAAAGTACCAGAAAGGAAATTGAACTAACTTATATGAATGAGGGCAAATTGTTACAGGAATAAGGATTATCTCATGGAACTGAAGCATAGGGATTCCACTGAGCCTGGCAGTGGTCCGGGACCAGGACCTCAAAAGCATCTGGCTCTCTGTTTCTCTTTTGTAATATCTGTTTTCCTCTCCCTTCCCATCTTCTTCTTCTTCCCCTCCTCTTCCTTTCTGTCTCCCCTTTCCCTCTCCCCACTGTCTCTCTCGCTGTTTGGAAAACAGCTTCCACCAGCACCTGCATTTACGCAAAACCAGTTCAACCCCTGGAAGAGGGACGGAATCTCAGGGCCCCGTTAAGCACCTGTCAGAGGGCGGTTGTGACTGACCACACTCAGATCTGTGGCCAGTGCTGCAGCACTCAACCCTTCCCCGGAGGAAGGAGGGCCGAGTAAGAACCGGGCTTCCTGGGGACTGTCCCTGTACACCATGCAGATGATGAGGCAGGGACGTTCTGAATAAACGGACTGGGGAGCTAGCCCCAAGCTGTCTATTATAAACTCCCCTCTTAAGATCTGGTTTCAGCTGTTGTCATGGCCAGGGGGCAACTCTGCCCTTGCTATAGTTTGGTCTCTTACTCATTTAACATTCAACAGATATGGGGCCTTGAGCAGTGGACAGGGCTGGTTAGGTTACTGTACTCAGAAATCTTACACTTTCCCCTTTCAATCGTGCAGGATCTCCCATATCCTTCCAGGAAGCATCCCTTTGCCTAAGTTTGTCTGAGATGGATCTCTGTCACTGCTAAATGAAAGGGTGCCGATGGATGCAGGAATGGGCACAGGGAGGAGAATGTTGCAACCAGCGTATCCCTGAATGTGAAGCTGAGTTGGGATTGAGCCCAGAGTTGTAGGGACTCTGCCATATAGGGCTGGGGTATCAGCAATCCTCATTAAGTGGTAGGAAATCAGTTGGTTAAAAAATTATCAATTGTCTGCTAGAAATCAGACAACTGCCCACAAATTAGGAACTTTAGGTGGACTGGTAGAGAAATGTCAAAGTATTACTACATGTGGCTACCTTCTTCTAGTACATCAGTGATTTGGGCCTATCTGATAGCAGATAGAGAAAAACTGGGCAGTTTTACAGTTCTGGATGGAGAATTAATTTATTTCTACCTATAGTTAGCAATTTGAAGCTGTGGAATCAGACAATAAGGTGCTTTAAGAATACAGCCTTAAACTGGTGCACCAATCAGCCTACTGGGTACAGGGAGGATTTAGAAGAACCCAGGAGGCCTGATGGCCCGAGATGCTTCTGAGTAGCTCAGCTATGCCTCTCTGTCTGGGAAAGTGGGAAATGCACCTCTGAGTGAACAGTGATGTGGAGAGAGGAGCCACCATGGTAGGAAAAAGGAGGCTTGCCTCACAGCTCCAGGAAATTATTCTTCAAACACGAAGGCAGAGGCCGATAAGTGAAGATTTAGACCAATGTGCATGGTCCCCCCAACTGGGGGATATCCATGCTACAAAAGTGAGGTCCAAATTCAAAGCGAAATTTTGGAATGATCTCTGGTGTTCAGTACCAGCAAACCGAGTCTCTCCTGCAGCCTCCCTGCCCTAACCTTCTGCAATTAATAGGACTGGGTGAAGAAAGGACTTAAAAGTTGTACTGTAAGAAATGCTCAAGCCTAACAAACAGAGGCCGATGGTCAACCCTGAAAGAAACTCTGAGTCCACATTCACGACTCAAACAGAAATGAACTACCAAGGTGGTACAGCGCCCTATAAAGGAATCCCTCAATTCCCCATTCAATTTCAAAGCAGATTAACACTGGCCTAGTCGGTAGAACCTAGGGCAGCTAGAATGACTGGTTCAAGGAACAAAGAGATATCCATGAGAGTGAGCGTCCCAACAGAATCCAAACGATGCTCCAGCCTATTGAATGTCTTATTGCTTCCCCCACCCTCACTAGGTCAGTCTTGCTATCCTTTATTTGCCTGACCTTTGAGTAATGAGTGTATGGGACAATTAAGTACATTATTTAGCTTTTAGCTTGCAAAATCTCAAGGAACCACAGGGAGCTATGTTCAAGAGGAGGAACTGGCATTCATCGGAAAAGCTGGGCTTGGAAATCAACTGGCCCGGCATTTCACCTCTGAATTCATCAGCTGGAAAGGGTTGCCTTTGGATGAAATGAGATGATTTCTGTCATAATAATAGCTAATGCTTCTTAAATCCTCACTAAATGCCAGGCAGTGGTCTAGGCGTTTATGTGCATGACTCATTTAAGTATCCCAACTACCCTATGAAGCAGGTACTATTATTATCTACATTTTACAGAGGCAATTAAGTACCTTGTTTAAAGTTGAGCTGAGATTTGGACCTATGGCTTGGGTTCCTCACGATGACATCTTTTTTTAGGTTACCTACTTTCCTGGATTTTGCTTTTTTCTCCCCCTCCTACCTCTGCATCTTCTAGCCACTGATTTTTTTGAGGTGCCATTGACATACAATAGCCAGTACAAATTGGTGAGTTTTGAGATATGTTTACACTCATGAGCATATCACTACAATTCAAATAAGGAACATAGTCATCACTCTCTCCTCCTGTTTTCCTTGTATCTCTTTGTAGTCTGTTCCCCACCTCCCCAGGCAGCCACTGTCATGCTTTCTGTCATTATGGAACAGTTTGCATTTTCTGGAATTGTGTGCATTCGGAATCTTACAGTATGTATCTTATCCGTCTGCCTTCTTTTATTCAGTGAAATTACTTTTGAGATTCATGATGTAGCATATGGCAGTCATTTGTCCTTTTTAGTTTCTAACTATTATTTCACTGTATGGATGCTGCTATGTGTCATAGTACGCAAAGCAGCCTAAGTGTAGCAACTGTGAATGTTCACGGGCAAATCTTTGTGTAAATACACTTTAGTTTCAAGAACTATCTTGGAGTGTAAAGGCCGGGTGGTACGTAGGTTTGTGTTCAACTTTTTAATCACTGTCCAGCAGTTTTCCAAAGTGGTAATATTATGCTACATTCTCTCCAGCAAATTTCAAGAGTTACAATTGCTCTACATCCTCACCAACACTTGATGTGATTAGTCTTTTTAATTGTAGCCATGCTAGTTGTCACACAGAATTTTTTCATGGTGGGCTTAACTGGTGTTTTCCTAATAATTAATGGTGTTGAAAATCTTTTCATGTGCTTATTTGCCATCTATATCTCCTCTCTGTCAAAATGCCTTTATTGACAAATACTTTGTTCCTTTTATTTTTATTGAATTATTTATATTTATTTAGACTTTGTTTTGTTTTGTTTGGTCCTATTTCTTCCCTTTATAGTCAGCTTCTTTTTTCTCTAAAAAGACATTCTACAAATTAGAACACAGATCAAGGAGATGAACATGGCTTACTAGATAGGGCACAGGTTTAGAAATAATGTCTATTTGCACTTGCATTTTAGCTCTGCTATTGGGTAAGTTAAGTTGCCTTGGGCAGTCCAATTCATGCCCCTCCACTTTAGTTCATTTGTCTATAAAATGAATATAGTGACTCTATCTCCTGTTGTTTCTACAAAGAATGAATAAAATACTCTTCTTAAATGACTGTCATGAAACAATGGGAGGAACCCTTGTTAAAGCCATGTACTAAAAAGGAGACTACTTATGAGAGTTATGACTGTAAGAATTATTAGAATACCCTCAAGGCCAGATACTCCTGTAGAAGAATATTGGAGTGGCATCTTGCTTATTGTTTCCTTCTGTCTTTCTCCTTCCCTTCTTCTGTATGCATAATCTACACAGTTTGCAAAAAAGGTAGATCATTCACACACATCTGATCTCAAACCCCAATACCCGATGTGGTACTAGTCACTCACCAGGGAGCAAGGAACCCACTGATCTCCAGGCTCTTCTTCTTGGTCATCCTGTTTTTACACTGCCCTCATGCCTCTCTGGGTCCCTCCCTGTCTATATCCTGCTCAGGTAGACAAAACAATGGTCACTTCCATGTGGGTTATTTTTTAAAGCAATAGTAGAGAATTCCCAGTCTCTCTGTGCAGGGGCTTACACATACTGATCCTTACACATACTGACAGTCATCAACATCTAATGAGGGGGTTTGTTTTCCTCCATTGTCCACAAAGCACAGAAGTAGCTCTGTGGATCTCTACGCCACACTCTGAGTGTCTCCATGGGAGTTGAGCTGCTTATGCTGTGCTCTTGGAGGGGGGAAGGGCAGGGCAGGAGAGAGGCCCATAGCTATTGCCCGTGGCTCTCCGACAAGAAAAGAGCATCTTCCACTGGGCTCAACCTGCAAAAAGTCTCCCCTGCTGTGCAGGAATTATTCACTCTAGGACATGCTTCCTGTGTACTAACATCAAATATTCCCGCTGGCTGCAGAAAAGCTCAGAATAGGCCAGTTTAACTGCTTCATGACCAGTCTGCAGGAGCTACACAATCCACTGCCAGGATGCTGTGCATCTAATAGGTGTCCACCCATGGCAATTTCCTTCCTAGTTCTGACTGCTACTCTCAAACAGGGACCTCTGTCTAGGTTCCCCTGTGGTTGCTGTCTATGTAAGGAGGCTCTTCACTACCACCATCCTAGGGAGTATATCAATTCTTGTGAGGTCTGTTCCCTTAGTCTTACCTGCCCTGGATGAACTGCTGGCTTTGTAGGAGATGCTAAGGAGCACATGAAATGTCATAGACTCATCCAAAGGATCAACAGCCTTCCCAGTGTTTTAGAGCCTAGGCCTTTCCTAAAGAACTTCTGGTATTCCCTACCCCTACGAAAGGTGACGTATCTTGATAAAAGGCTGGTGACAATCTGAGATAGCCATCTCTCTCACTAAGTGGAAAACTTCTGGTCTTTTTGGTGAAGAAATGCATAGCAATAAACCTGAGGTAGACTACAAAGGGCACGTGGAAGGAGGCATTGCATTAAACCCAGAGTCCTCCGGGATGCCACAGGAAGATTGGCTTGGACTCAAGCGCTAATAGCCCCACTGATGAGCATGGACAACATGATTACACAGGGAAGGCAAGGCCAAGTTCTGCACTCTCTCCCCAGCTGGCAGGCGCAGTCTTCCTGGAAAGGCTCCCTCCTACCTCCCATCCTCTCTGCAATCAAAAAACTTCCGGGAATCTGATTTCCTGCCCTCAGCCTCTTCCAACAAAATGAATGGATTGAGAAATCACCCTTCTCACAAACCTCAGTGCCTTCCCTTCCGGCCCCATAATTAGAAAACAAAACACTAAATTATTTTGTAGAGCAAAGTGTTAACAATAGAAAGAAAACGCGGCAAGGTTTGAGGGGTGTCAGGAAACAGGATCTGAAGGAGTCTTGTGGAGAGCCGACCACGTGACCACGTGCCAGGTCCTCCCTGTGCTGGGTGGCTGATGTTTTGAGATAGGTTTTAATCTCTAGTTTATGAGTGAGGAGACAGAGGCTCATGGACTTTAAGGAATTTGTCTCAGGCCACAGAAATTAGCAATAGACCTGGGTTTGATCATGAACTGGTCTGATTGCCAAAGCTCATGGGTTTCCCACTATATGCTTTTTTAGATTTTTGCATTGACCAGCCTCCCCACTCCACACATCTATACCTCACACAGCCAACCCCTCTAGTCTCCAGCCCTGCTGTGCCTCAGACCCTGAGGGGGTGCCAACCAGTACTTGTTTTCTCCACTCTATTCACTTTTCCTGAAGCATACTGACAAGCCAGCTGGTTGGAACTACCCAGTCTCTTCCCCTTCAATGTCTCCTGGCCTCTCTATGGGTCTCCTCAGGGCCCAGGGGCCTCCGCAGGGAAGAGTACCATCCCACAGTGAGAAGTAGGGTCTGAGTCTCCTGTTTCAAAGCTGGCACTGCTGGTCAAACCCCATTCTTTGTTACTTTAGTGGCGGCGAGGTGTTTGTTGGCTGGTCTGAGAGCACTGAGCAATGGAGCCCATCGCAGGCCAGGTCCAGATCAAGGCAGACCCCACATGCCATGCTCAAGAGCTCAGACTTTCTCCTGGAAGTGACGGGAGCCTTTAGAAGGTTTTACGCAGGGGAATGACAAGATGAGATGGGTTTTAGAGAGCTCCCTCTGGATGCTGTGTGGAAGACACAATGGAAGGCGTGAGAATCAGGATAAAGAGAGCAGTTGGACGATGTTGCAAAATGGCAGACTAGACATGGTAAGGACCTAAACTAGGACCACGGATGTTGGAATGGGAAGAGAGGGCTTGCAATATATCAGGAAGTCGAATCAATAGGACTCAACTCAGCTAAAGTAATTAGGAACAATTAGTGTAGGTATACTACATGCCAGTTCTATTCTACACATTCTGCATTTATGAATTCACCCAATCTTTACAAAACTCTGTGAAGTAGGCTCCATTATCCACCACATCTACAGTAAGGAGACTGAAGCATGGCTGGCAAACCGCAGAGCCTGGATTTGAAACCAGGTAGTCTAGTTTTAGAAAACAAAATTCAACCAATTTGCTATGAAACTGATAAAAATTCGCTTTCCTGACTTTACTGATAAAATTCACTGTCCTGTACTTTATAATTCTGCATTTCACTTACAAACTCTGGTGTTGACTCTGAATTGGGAGTTCTTTTAATCTAGAAGTTCATGGACGGATTTGTGCAAGTCTAATGAATCCTGAAATTATAATCAATTTTTTACATTTTTTTTTCAGTGTTTGTGTAATTGCTTTTTCTGGGAAGTGGTGGCAAGGCCTATCAAACGGGTTGTCAAGGATTCTCAAATGGATCTTTGACATAAAAATACATTTAAGGATACATTTAAAACACACTGAAGAAAACATTTGCCTGAGTGCAGTGGTTCCCAAAGGGTGGTCCCTGAACCAAAAGCATCGGCATCTCCTAGGAAACCGTTAGGAATGCCTATTTCCAGGCCTCACCCAAGACCTGCCGAACCAGAAGCGCTGAGGGCAGGGCCCAGGAATTCATGTCAATCAACCTTCCAGCTGCTTCTGATGGATGCTGAAGTTTGGGAACCCTTGCCCCAGAGCAAGCGTAAGCCTGAGCGATATGGAAATGGGGGCCATACCCGAACTTCTGTGGGCCATTCACAGTGGATGTGGTATCAAGGAGAGCGGAGCAAAATCTTAGGAGTCTGAGATCTTTTTCAGATGCTCTCAGGAAGGAAATACTGCAACATAAGCTCTGAAGCAAGCCAATATTTTGCACAAGGCACTCCCTGAGAGCTTCGGCGATGCTCAGAACATGCATTTCTTGGAGCTGCTGTGCTCCCAGAAGCTGAGACCAGCAGGTGAGAAGATGCAACCTGGGGACCGGGTACCAGTTTGGCGGTGCCTCAAATGCCAGCCTCCCCCTCGCCCAGGCCGCTGCCTCTGGGGCTGCAGTTCAGGGATCTTTTTTCATCCAAGGTACACGGACCTCTAATGACATTTCAGCAGAGGATAACCTGTCTGGCGCCCAGGGCATTTAGTACCCACGGACACCTTAACTGTTCACGGGGAGGCTCCAGGGCCTCTGGTCCACACCTTGCCCTGCTGACACGACAGCTGTGCCACCTCTGCAGGATTCGTGCCGGCCAGTCTTTCTACGTCTTCTCGGGGACTTGAAAAGTCACAGAAACCACCTGCAGTGCTAGATAAGGGGACCCCTACCCCTGTCCCCCCTGCCCCCCGCAAGGATTCCTGAGCCCTCCTCTCCTGCATCCCCTCCCTTCCAGAAAGGCCCAGCTCCCCCTTTCTGCTAAGTCACAAAGCTGGAAAGCTCGTAGGGTAGGGAGAGAGCATGTGCCTGCTGGTTGGCTGGGAGAGGTTCTGGGAATTCATTCTGATCTAAACAACTATTCCAGTTACGCATGTGACTCAGCCCCTGAGAGCGGGATCTTCCTGCGTCCACAGGGCTGGGTGTTGCTGACTCAGTGCTGAAGAGGGCACCTTGTCAGCCCTCCTGGTCTCCCGGCTCCCCTCCCCATCCCCTTTGTCCCCAGAGGACACCAGAGGGAAGCAGACAGGGAGGGTGAGCTGCTCAGCGGGTTTGGTTTCATTTCTAAATAAGCAGCCAGCCTCCTCCCATTATAGCTGGCACCGCACACATCTGTTAGTGTTCTGGGCATTCTGGAAGGGACATAATCAGAAACAGTCACCCGTCCACGTTCACGTACACATTTTACACATTTTATCAAGCACCTACTAGGTGCCTGGCTGACTGCTAAGGGTACCCTTCAGGGGCCTGCTAGGGGAAAATGCATCAACAGTCATTCAGGAAGGAATGGAAAAAGGACTGTATTACGTGACTAAAGAGCTTCGAGAATGCCGAGCAGCAACGGACACCCCTTTCTAGGTACTTGGGATTTCTCTTTAACACGCGGAAAAATTCAGTGTGTGGGTGAGAATTACTTCCGTCTGTAGAAGACAGAGAAAAGAAAATGCCAGGAACCAACATGGTACAAGAGAAGGATTTTCTGGAAGAGTCAGGGAGGAATGAAGAAAGAGGCAAAACCTCTTCCTTCAGGGCAGGAAGACTAAAGTGGCAAATTTTCCAGTTTTGCCCAAGGGCCTTTCTTAACTTGAACCAGCTGCACATTGTATCTACCGTGCAGGATGGCTCAATTTCCCCAACAGTAAACAGCTTGAAGTTTTCTTCCACCTTTGAGATGGAGGAGAAAAGAAAGTTCACTGGCATGAAAATTTTCTGGATGAAAATTAAAGAAAAGTGAAGACACTAATACGAACATCGACTGTGTATCAAACCTTTCTATGTAGGATATCCTACCTCATTAAATACTAAAAGAGTACACACTCACATGCATGCATACCTGCTTAGCTATTGAGGTACAGAGGGGTTAGGTAACCTGCTCGAGTGTATCTGTGCTGAGACTAGGGTCCGTGTTCTTGCCACTTGCAAACTTACCAAGTAGGAAGTACCTAACATAAAGAGATGCTCATATCCCCATTTTATGGATGGGGAAACTGAGGGTTGGAACTGTTTACTAAACTCCCCAAGGTCATACAAACAGAAAGTGATTTAATAGGACTTCAGACTCAGGTCTGTCTAAATTCAAAGTCTGTGCCTTTCTATCACAACACCCTGTTCTCCCTATTTTGAGACCAGCTTTTAACTCTCTTTAGGATCTATAGTCTGAACCTCTAAAAACAGAAGCTGAGTTCACCCAGGATTATGATTTTATCGATGGTAATGTTAGAATGAAAATGCTTCATCATGACCCCAAGCATACTTTCTTATCATGCATTCCTCCATTCATCCAGTTTATATTGAATATTCATCTCCTTTGTGCCAGACACAAGGTCCAGAGGATAGAGCAATGAGAAAGGTAGGCACAGTTCCTTCTCATGAAGCTTGCAGTGTGTCAGGGAGATGGAAACATGAAGTAAGAGTTATAAGCAGTTTAGGACAACTGCCGTAGTACTATAATAATGATAGCTAACTCTTCAATTGAATTTTCTACGTGCCAGGAACTATTCTAAGTGCTCTACGTGAACAAACGCACTTCATTCTCACAGGGCTATGGGGGGAAGAAGAGAAATCAAGGAAGGCTTCCTGAAGGAAGTGTCAGCTCAGCTGGGAACAGGAAGAATTCATTATGCTGAGGAGGAGAGGGGTAGACAGGACTAGGGGTTACAATCTAGGACTGGGCTGTCCAAGTGGCCTCAAGTGGCTAGTGGCTATGTGAAATGCAGCTAGTCTGAATTGAGGCGTTCTAGGAATGTAAAACACATATTGGGTTTCAAAGACTTAGTACACAAAAAAAGAATGTGAAATACGTCATTAGTTTTGTATACGGATTACATGAAGATGTCTTGGATATAGTGGGTTAAATCAAATATATTATTAAAATTAATTTTGCCTTTTTTTAACTTTTTTTTGCTATTTAGAAAAAATTTTTTAATGTGGTCACTCAGAAAATTTTAAATGATGTATGTGGCTCCTATTATATTTTGGACAGTGCTGCTCTAGAAGGCTGGGAAGGCCCAGGGAGCAAGCACATCAGCGGGACCAGAGCCTGGAAGAGGTGTGGGGAATGATGGGGGAAGCAGAGAGGATGCTGAAGGAACTGCCAACCTTCCACCTGAAGGTCTGAAAGGGTGACTAACTACAACCCTTGTGAGCCCACATCTGAGATTCAGGGTTTGACTGACTTACTGAAACCTGCCTCTTCCTCAATCCAGCTCCAGCTATAAGGCAGGGAATGGCTAATGTTAGTCTTGAGCCTCGTATTGTAGGTGGAAGAGGTAAGAACAACCAGGGTGAAAAGTCAAGAAAAATGTAGCAACATCATAGGGTAAAAGTCAAGCCCCTAACAATGACCCATCCAACCCTAAAACATCGTCCTGCCAGCCCCGTTACCCCTCAGACCTCACCTACTCAACTCCTCCTTCCACCCCACCCCCACTGCGGTGACACTGGCATCTTTGCTGGGCCTCAAACATACCAGGCATGTTCCTGCCTCAGGACCTTTGCACTGGCTGCTTCGCCTGCCTGAAACATTCTTCCCCCAGCTAGCACATAGCCAACGACTTTAACTCCTGGTTTAAATATCACCTTCCCAGTAAGGCCTACCATGACCATCTTATTTCAAATGCAATCCCCATCGGCACTCCCTTACCCTACTCTTGTTTTTCCCCCCCAGCATCTTTACCTTTTAGCATCCTCAATAATTTACTCTTTTGTTATGTTTCTTGTTAATATCCCTACTAGAAAGTATTTGCTTGAAAGGCAGTGATCTTATTTTATTTCCTGCATTATCCCTGACACTGAGACAGGGCCTGGTGCCCAACATACAGTAGTTGCTCAATTACCATTTTTTAATTAATGAAAGTGTCAGTGGCACTGATTAGGGCACCATGGGCTGATGAATAGGCATCCTCCATGCAGTCTTTTCCTTTTTCTCCCTTCCCTGCAGCCTCACCGTGCTTCCCATTCAGCTCTCACTTCTCAGGGCTCTACCCTGCCCTCACACGGGCCTCCCAAGAGACTATAGGCTACAGCGGAGGCTGGAGAAGCCATTCCCCCCACCCTCCTGCTGCCCCTAGCCTCTGGAAGTTGGGGCTCCCAGATGCCCTCCTGGCTTTGCTCAAGTGTAAGGCCGCCTCCCCCTGTTTCTCCAGCTGTCAAGGATTCCAGGCTCCCTGCAAGGCTGAACAAGGTACTTAATGGATTAAGTCAAAGGGAGACACCCAGTGATTCTCAAGGGATGGTCCCCGGACCAGAAGCATCAGCATCACCTGGGAGCTTATTAGAAATGCATAGTCTCAGGCCAGACACTGAATCAGAAACAGTGGAGGGAGGGCAGCAACAGCTGTTAATAATGATTAAATCACTGACTTAATTTATTAAATTTTAAAAATTAATTAATAAAGCCTCCACGTGATTCTGGTGCACTCAAGTGTGAGAATCCCTGGGCTAGGGAAAAGGATTGGGGAGTGGGGGGACTTTGTTAGAGCCCTGAAGGCTTAAAAGGTCAGGTGAGAGGACCACTCCCCGTGGGGGGCTAGCAGTGGATGGCTTGCCTACATCAGAGACCTGCGGGGTGGTCCCAGCCCCAGCGCGACCTAGGAAGCTTAAAGGCCAGCGCTCCCAGGTCCTCCCAGCCCCACCCCAGGAAAGTCCCCGCAGCGGGGAGGAGGCCGTGACCTTCCGCCAGCCACGTCCCACTGCCTGCTGCCTTGGGTCGCCAGGCTCAGGGCGGAAGCGGCTGTGTTCTGCGCTGCTCTGCCCTCCCCACCCCTCCTGGGGTGCGGCTGCCGGTCTCCCTGACCCAGCCATCGAGGTTCCTCCCCTTCTGCCCTGGCCCTCGGCAGAGCACTCTTTCAGCTTCGGACTGCCCTCTCCGTGTCTCTCCCACGTCCGATTTGTTCTGTCTTCCTGACTTGCCTTTTTCATTCCCTTTCAGTGTTTTGACCAAGTTACTAAGCGCCCACTGCGTACCTGGTCGTGCGTCCTCGGCTCTGGGCAGTCCGGGGCGGGGGCTGCCTCTCTGGCAGGGAGCGAGCTGACTGGGCCTCGTTCTGTTTCTCCTCATCCCCATTCTTTAAACGATTATCACCTGTCAACACCTCAGCCAAAATCAGTTTATGGCGCATTACCTAGCGGAGCGAAACTAATATTTACCTACTTTCGGCTCCGCGTTAGATGCTCATTTATTCTTTTTTTTTTTTTAATATTTTATTTACTTATTTGACAGAGAGAGAGAGATCACACATAGGCAGAGAGGCAGGCAGAGGGAGAGGGGGAAGCAGGCTCCCCGCTGAGCAGAGAGCCCGATGCGGGGTTCGATCCCAGGACCCTGAGATGGTGACCTGAGCTGAGGCTTTATTTAACCCACTGAGCCACCCAGGCGCCCTAGATGCTCATTTATTCAAGAAGATGTGTGCATTCAGTCCACGATTATTAAGTAGCCAGGGATCCAGATTTGTTCAGGAGGAGCTGAACGCTGCCCGTTAGAAATGATCATATAAACCACACAGTGTTCTCCACAGCGCTACGAAGAAATTAAAACAACTACATAAATGTAATCTAAGCCTTACACTCCCCCTTCCAGTTGAGTAATGCTACATATCCCTTTTATACATATGAAAACTGAGCCTGAGAGACCGTGTAAGCTGTCCAAGTACCTGCAGCAGGGAGTGGTATGGCCAAGACTCAGCTCCCAGTGGGATTGACTGGCAGCTGGTTTTCATCCCCCTGCAAGGCCAGGGTGAAGGCAAGGCTACCATAAAGGAGAGCTCGATGAGGAAGGAGGAGTGGAATGGCTTTGGAGATGACCCTCTCTGCGCTTTGTTTCCTTATGTGTTAAGTGGTGATGATAACGATGCCTCCCCCCGCATGGTCCTCAGTGGGGGGAGTCACATTAAATGCAGTCGTGGCTGGTGCAGAGTAGGTGCTCGGTGCATTTCAACTTTTATGAGTATCTCTGTCTTTCTTATTTGATAACAAGGACCGGGTCTTCTCCTTAGTGCCCGGGCGTATCTAGGAGGGGTTCAACAAATAGTAGTTGAACAAATGACTCAGAGAATCCCACGTGCTGTGAACTGCTTTGTCTCTAGTCAGCCCTCTGCTCTCCCCGCTGGGTTTGCCCACTCTCTAGTTTTCCTTAGAAATGGGTCTTGCAGTTTCTGCTTTCCATTCGGTGCCAGAGCGGCTTTCTTGATCAGAGGCTCCCCCACCTCCTGCCTGGCTTCCTGTGTGTCTCTGATTTGGGTTCTTCCCACCCCACCCCCGCCCACAGTTCTGCTTCAGACCCAACCTGCTACCACTCCTCCTCGACTTCTGATCCCTCCGGATCTCCTGTTCTCTACTGAATTAATTCAGACGACTTCGCCCCGGGGGTTTCGAGGTCGTCCGGCATTCAGGTCCCCCACAACCATGGATGCACCTGTCCCTTTCTTGCTGCTTGCCTGGGCCCTTCTCTGAGCATGGAAACCCCCTCACCATCTTAACCAGCCACCTACCCGAAGCATTCACCTATCTCGACTGATGTTTGTGTCGCCCCAGATTCATCTTTGGAAGCCCTGACCCTCAATGGAACAGCATCAGGAGGCAGGGCTTTTGGGGTAAGTCAGTCAAGATGAGGTCCTGAGGCTGGAGCCCCCACAATGGGATTAGTGATCTTATAAAAAGAAGATACATCAGAGTTTCCTCCCTCTGGCTTGTGAAGACCCAGCAAGAAGGTGGCCTTTTGTGAGCCTTGAAGAGGGTCCTCAACAGTCCTGACCATGCAGGCACCCTGATCTGAGACTTCCTGGCCTGCAGAACCATGAGGGCAAAACATGCCTCTTTTTTAAAACCATCTAGTCTAGGATACTTTGTCACAGTAGCCGGAGATGCTATATGCTGGGCTCCCACTCTTCTAGCTCTGCAGCCTTAGCGAGGTCCTTGCTGAGAATATAGGAATGGGAGAGAAAGAAGGGGGAGGACACTAGCCTTTACTGAGCACTGCGTGAGGCAGCGTCAAGCTTTCGAAATAAGTGTATTATCCCTATTTTCCAGAGGAGGAAGCTCAGAGAGGGAAAGCAAGGACCACGGCCACACAGTCTCAAGGGGTGAGGTGAGGATTTGAACCCAGGTCACCGGGGCTCTGGGATCCGGGAATCTCTGCCTCCCTCCCAGGCTCACCAGTGGATCAAGCGTGTCACGGAGTAAGCGCTCTAGAGCTGTAAAACATGGCTCGCTCGTGTAAGAGAAGAGGTTGTTGTCTGGGCTTAGAGAACGTTAAAGGTTCTACAAGCCTAAGGAATTGCTATCATTAAATTTTCAACAGCCTCCAAAAAGAACAACCTTTTCCTGTGGATTCTGCCCATGTAAAAGGTCAGGGAGTGTTGGCTCTCACCCAGTGTTATCACGGCAGTTTCCAGGAACAAGGCTGGGCACGGGGCAGTCACTCGGCAAGCCTTTGTGGGCGGGTCTGTTGGCAGAGAGGTGCTCCCAGCCCCTTGCCAGCCTGCACGGGCCCCCGCTCCTCGGGGGCTCCGTCTGGTGAGGTCTACAGCCCATCTTATCACAACTGGCAGGAAAGGTGTAGCCTCCAACTGCCGGCAAGACACACACTCCCAAGCCCGAGGGTTTCTCAAACTCCAAGAAAACTCGAGTCCAGGCCGACTGCCCACCCGGATTTCTTCCCAAGCAGCCCAATGTTCCCTCATGCCCTCCCTGCTGCACTGAAGGAATTCAAACCCAGGCTGAAAACCATTGGACTTCTTGCAGGGGGAGAGTGAACCAAGTGACCCCTCACCTCCCTTCCAGTCACGTAAGCCTGGGGTGGATTAAGGGAGAAAATATTTTTTCAACTAAAATTGTTTTCTCCTTGAAGGCAAAGACCGTATCATTCCTTGACTTGGCCTTGTAACTAGCTTTACCCTCCCCTCGTCTCCATGCCCTTGGCCCTCCGCCGAGTCAAGAACACCACAGTCATTGCCCCGAATCACTGCTCCAACTTCCTAATGGGTGTCCCCGCGTAAGTCTTGTCCTGTCCCGGCTGGACCCAGAAGCCAGAACCGGTGCTTCTAGATGGATTGCATTCCATTTTTTTTTTTTTAAATAATTCTTCAACTGCTCTCCTTGATAGATTTCAAGATCTGACGTTTTCCCAACTGCTCAAGTCTCCTAACTTATCCCTTTATTCCTTGTGCCTTTGTACCCTACTCTCTGGCCCCCTCACCGTCCTCCCCCCCCCCCCCAGGCTTCTCCCCGGTGCTCGTCTCCCTGCTCCTGGCACCCTTAGCTCCCCACCACTCTCCTCCACAGCCTGCTGGTCTCGGGCACTAACACAGGGAACCAGTCTTTTCCCGGAAGCCCTGCCTCTCAGGCAGGCGGCCTCCTAGGGGCTCCGAAGGCACTCACAGCATTCTTTGCCCTGT
>CM053606.1:40281819-40350958 GCA_028646535.1 Procyon lotor | reverse complement strand
TGACATAGAATTCCAGAAGGAAAGGCTGGGGCAAGGAGAAACAGAAACATATTTGAAAATATAATGGCTAAAAATTTCCAGACTTGAAAAATATAAGCTCGATGAACCTCATTTGGAATAACAAAGAAAACTCCACCAGGGCACATTATAACAAATTTTTAAAAATAAGTGATGCATGTGTGCAATGAAAGTATTTTATTGTGTGTTAATAATATTCCATAAACCCTGAGCTTCCAGCAATCTTCCCAAGGGTTCCAAAGAGAGGATCATTCACATTTCTGGAGATTGCCCTACAAACCCCTGGTTCTTTGTTCTATGAATAGAACTGAAATTCCTCCTCCACTGAAATTCCCACCCCCTTCTCACTCTCCCATCTTTGCTCCTCATGGCTGTTCCAGTTCTCTCTAGTATGTTCCACTGGAAAATCCGGCCATGTTTCTCTCTCCTTCATCCCTCACTGCACCATCAGCATAGAGGTTGTATAGAGTATTTTACTAAAGGTTTAGTAATGAAGTAGAGAAGTCACATCGCAAGAGAACAAACAATTAAAGCTAAATGTCAAACAGCATGTCGATGGTATACATCATCCACTCCTTGAAGGCAGTGACTCACTGTCTCCTCACTCTTGGCTGCAGCCAGCTTCCATGGGGCCGGCCACATTTCTATCTGTAATTCAAACACTAAGACTCTGACAAGGACTGACAATGGGAAAACCCTCAAGTCCTATTATGTTATGAAATAGAAACATGTAAATCTCATCCTTTTTTTGACCTCTCTCATCAAGATGAGCCCTGAAATGTATATGTGCAGAGCCCCAAAAGCCAACTAAAGTAATTTCTCAAGCAAAAGAGGATTTATTTCCTAAAAAAAAAAGAGTGTTTCTGGATTAGTATTTTCACCTGGGATGATTATAAAAAATGCAAAGAACTGTGTTCACATCAGAGCCACTGAACAAGAAGTCCTTGGCCTGGAGCCCACAAATCTGCCTTTCAGCTATGATCCCACCTCAACAAATCTCCCTGTGTTGATTTTTTTTTTTTTTTAGGCAGTTTAAAATAGAAAAAAAATGCATTGTTTTGTGACTAATAAATCCTCCCAATATACTTTATAAATTGTTCTTTCAGCCAGGGGACTCTTACCCTTGATTTCAGTAGTTGATGTTTAAATTTTATGTACAGGATTGGTTTCTCTCCTGTTCTCCCTCTTCATAGCCCACCTTTGGGACCACCAGCCTACCTGTATGGCAGTAGGGGTGGAATCACAAAAATGTTGTTGTGTCATAGGCCTTTCCTTGGGTTCCAGATTATATTTAAGTCTAGTAGCCCGGGAAATATCTCAAAAGTCCATAACATGAAGTCTGTCTCATTTCTGAAAGCACAATGTCACCCCAAATAATTATCACTGTTCTTACCCCCAGATTATTGTGGACTGCTTGAGCCCCCAGGATGTTTTATGGCAAACTCTGAAAACATGAGTTAACTTTTAGGATCTTTAGACTAGCAAGATCTGATTGAAGTTGTTAGATCAGGTTTTGAAAAAAAAAAAAAAAAAAGGTCTGGGCACGGGCTTTATCTAGAGCCAAAGAAGTGCTTAAGGGAAAACCTTGAAATAGCAAGACAGAACTTTCCCTGAAGTTCACAGATGTTCTCTACAAATTCTAGAAGCATGCCAAGAGCTGAATTTCATTTTGGGGGCCTCCTATCAGCAAGCAGACGATGATCAAGAATCAACACTAAACATGTGGTTTGATGTAAATAAAGTTCTCAAAGCCCCTCTGTCATTCTAATAATTGATTACAGCATAATTCTCTCTCCCACTCCCAGACCCTGTCGGGTTGCTTTGATTCCTTCTAGGGTTCTGAATGTAGAGACTGATGTACAGATGCATTAAACTTGTGTAGCCACAGGTATCTCAGGGGCATGTTGTTCCTCGGCTCATGAAAACTATGGTGTTTTTCATGGTCTAGAGATCACTGCATTTTGCAAACTTCTCATTTTTAAAATATAAATGCTATATCTGTACTTTCCTATTGCAAGTTTTCAATCTCACTGAATATATTTGAGGTGCTAGTTTTTACTAACCATAAGGATATTCCCTTACAACTCCACGGATAATAACAGCAAGCTAACATTTATTTAGTGCTTCTCTGTTAATGCCACCTTATGTGTCTATTATGGCCTTCAATCCTCAACATGATCTTATGAAAAATGTTCTATGCTCACCCCCATTTTGCAAATGAGGGTAGGGAGGCCAAGTTCTCACAGCTTTAGGGTGAGGGTCAGGAGGTACAACTTCAAAGCACTCATGCCTAACTACGAAGTTAGACTCATTCGACAAATATTTGCTGAGTGTCTACTATGTGCTGGGCACCATGATAGGCACTGGGGATACCACAGTGAACAAAAGAAATTGAAGATCCCTACCCTGATGGAGCCCCCATTTTATTTTATGTCTGTTATGTGAATTTGTGATAATTTACCTAACTGATCTCTATTATGGAATGTTTAAACTTTTTAAAAGATTTATTTGAGAGAGAGAGAGACTGGGGGATGGGGGTACAGAGAGGGAGTGAGAGAGAGAACTCCAAGCAAACTCCTTGCTAAGCATGCAGCCCAAGGTGGGGATCAATCCTAAGATCCTGAGAGCACGACCTGAGCCCAAATCAAGAGTTGGAGGCTTAACTGACTGAGCCACCCAGGCACCCCTAAACGGGTTTTGATTCAATGCCCTTAAAAAAAAAATCACACTGCGAGGGACAACATCCTGACTTATAAATCTATATCCAACTGTCCGTAATTTCATTAGGCGAGTTTCCCAGAGTAAGAATTATAAAGTTCAAAGGCATGAATGTTCTTTCAAGTTCTTCACACATATTGCCAATAACTCTCAGAAAGAGTGTGGTAAGTTACAGCCCCTCCAAGTGCGGCAGTTTCTGAGAATGTCCATTTCACCACAACCTTGCCAACACTGAGTATTCTTCTTCTCCCTTTTCAGTCCTATTTGACTGGCATCCTGTTCATAGCTCTGCAACAACAAATACCACAGTGACTTCATTTTATTTAGAGAAAAAGGAATGTCACAGGCTCAAAAAGGTTGAAGAATGATAATTTGTTTTAAAAACACCTCACATCCATCCCCTCATAATCAAGTAGAAAAATTCCCTACTTCCTTCTTGCTGTGGATAAGTAGATCTTTAAGCTTAGCCACTGTTTCTGAGTAACACACAAAGTGCTTATTGACCTATGAACCTCTCTGTGGTGCAGCTCTTGTGTGTTCCCACACCTTGGTGCTAGGGAGCCTGTAAGCAGTTGGCTCCTTTTTGACTTAGTGACATCCCCATCCCCAAAGGGATATGAATTGTGCTGGAACAACATTTGATCTGGCTCTTTGTAGAGTCTTCCTAGAACTACATCTCTTCATTAGACGTGGCTTCTCCCTTTTTGGGATTTCCAGAGCACATTTTATATAACTTTGTTATGCTACTTCACATATCCAGTCATGTTCAGTGTGTACTTACTTTAGCTCTCTGACTAGAAAAATAAAGTGATCAGCACCTGCTGCATAGATCTGCTGTGAGAATTCGATGAAACAATGCACATAATATCTTAGTGTGTGCCTGGCACAGAAACACCCCCCACAAATACTTGTGGAATGAAGGAATGAATAGTCAATGCACAGTAAATCTTGGACGCTGCTAACTGGTGCAAGGTGGATGTAATCTTAATCAGAGGAACCTGTGAAATTGCCGGATGCAAGGTTCCTCCTTCAGAGATTGCATTCAGTAAGTCTAGGGAGGAGGTCCGGGAATCCAGGTGACTCTGACCCAGGTGGCCTGGAGACAACACCTAACTTTGAGAATCCTGGTGACCTGTGAGCTCTGTGGTGGCCAGGATAATAGGACAGTCATCTCTAAATGGCCCTGCGTCTGTTTGCTCTAATGCCCAGTGCACAGCAAGTACTCAAGGACAGTAACCTGAATGCCAACCTCATTGTGTAGAGAGGACATCATTTTCAGACCTATCCATATGAAGCAAACAGACAACCGATAATTCTAAAATGTGCATGGAGCCTTGTAACCTCCCCCGTTGCAATCTCAAAAACGTAGCCACAGTTGTCTTGGATTTGAATTTCTCTAAGTCTCATGTTCTTTCATGCCCGGACAGCAGTGCCCTGTCTTGAACACGCCACATGCCAGACACTTTGATTTAATCCTCAGGATCTCTCCAAGAGGGAGGAAACTGAGGCTCAGGGTTTGTTACCTGTCTGAAGTCCCATACCAAGTCCCGGGTTTCAGACTAGGCACGAGGGATTGCCGAGCCTGAGCACATTCCATGTAGCTCCCTCCTGAGATGAATGAAAGGAACTGGGGAGCTTGGCCTGCTGGGGCAGGTGAGGCGCGGAACTCACTATCAGTGTGTGTGTGTGTGTGTGTGTGTGTGTGTGTGTGTGTGTATGCGCACGCGCGCGCACGCATGTTGCCAGCAAATTCCTGAGTATAGGCAATTGCATCAAACAGAGGCGATTTTTCCCTTGTAAGTAGATATTACAAATATAGCATATTAAGCAACCCAGACTTCGTTCCCAGCCAATCGGCCCCTGCCAGTTTGTATGCTACATACATATAGCATGACTCAAAGGACCCTCAGGCACTGGGTGGGTTAAAAATCAATCAAAGAATAATAATTTTCATAAGTGAGAACTCCCTGGCTTCCCAATTGGCTGTTCAGTTAGTCCTGAGTCATGAATTTCCTTCTTAGGGTAATATTTACCATAGAGCATGGCTGGTTACAGGGAATACGTAATATCCCCTATCTGATGGGAAACTTGTTATTAAAACATTACCTAATGATAGATTTACCTGATAAATATTCCCTAAAATTAAACAATATAGATTGGGGAGAGACTAGGGAGGGTCTGCAGGGAACAGAAAGATGAGTAAGAATAAGCTATGGTTTGGAAATAAGCAAAAAGGTGTTTGTTTGGAGTTGGGTGTCAAAATAATCCTAACTATAATAATTAGAATAAAGAGGAGAGAGAAGGAGAGACAGGGACAAAGGCAGAGAGTAGGAGGAGGAGTCAGTGAGGATGAAAGTGGAAGGGTAATAATCATAATCATAAGCATCTTTTATTGCACTCTTCATATATGCAGGCATTGGGCTGATCATCTGACATATATCTTCCTTTTTAGCCTCATGAAAATCCTAGGGGTCATTCCTACTACTATCTCTAGTCCTCAGGTTCTAGCCAGTACAGTAAAAGGGCTAAAAGCAAAGACCCTAAAGATAGTGTTTGAGTTTACATCTCAGCTTCCAATTTGCTAGCTGTGAAACCTAATTTTTTTTCTGCCTCAGTCTTCTCATCTGTGAAAGGGGATAATGGAATATTGCCTACCTCAAAGGGTTGTTTAGGGGACTAATGTAGTCAACAAACAAAGCCTTTGTAAACTCAATTCGGCTGCTATTTCAAGCTGAAGAATCTGAGGTCAGAAGTTAAGTCACTTGCTAAGGTCACAGAACTATGAAATGGCAGAGCTGGAATTTAGATTTGTCTGATTCCAGCCCCCATGTGCTCTTAACCTTTATGCTTTGGCGGACGGGAGCAGTAATGGTGGGCACTGAAGAGACATCACAGAGTATGTTTTCCAAGGCACACGATGTCAAGCATTTGAGTCAAATCACCTTAAATTTACGGACCATTTTATAAGCATAGAACACAATCTCAAAGCAACCCTAGAGGAGATTATCTCATCCAAAGATTGCAAACTGTCAGCTTAGGGACCTCTCTCTCTCTCTTTTTTTTTTTTTTTTCATTTTTAAGGGTTTGTTTGTTTGTTTGTTTGTTTGTTTGTTTTAGAGAGAGAGGGGGCACCTGGGTGTCTTAGATGGGCCCAACCTGGGCATGTGAGAAGCCTCCTGCCTGAGGTTACCTGATTCCGCAGCCACACAGTTATGCTGTCTCTCTGCTTCTGGAAGTTTCAGGGTTTCCTCTTCCATTACAGAGTCAAACCCATCTTGTGCAGGTGTTGACAAGATCACGGCAACACCACTCAGCCTGTTTGGTTGCCAACCGTGACCCCCAGCTGACCTCAGACAGTGTGGCTTCTTCAGGAGTCCCAAACTCAAAGCGGAACAAAGCACCAGCCCCAGTGAACGCCACCTGTGCTCCAGGCTCTCTGCTGCTCCTGAGCCCCCACAGAACAGTGACGCTAACTTTGCTTCTAGCACCAGTTTATCTCGTTTAATCTTCAGAATCGTCTTCTCACTACTCTGTGAGGTATGTCTTGGTATCCCCGTTTTACAGGAAGAGAAACTGGAGCAGAGCAAGTTGGCTCTCTTGTCCAGTGACAAGTCACTATAATCCCACAGTTCTGTGCTCTTACTGTCTGGCAAGTATAAAAACTCAGATCAGTGCAACGGAAGAGGGAGTATGAGAAATGCCCCATGAGATAGGAGGCGATTCAAAAGAAGAGATGATATCTGACCGACAGGATCAGGAAGAACACATGGGTGGGTGAAAAGGAATGCAGCTTTGAGAAACAGGAAAGGTCCTTACGGGGGAAGAGAAGATTCCATATGGAGGCCACAGCAAGATGAAGTCTCAGCGGTGGGCAATCTTGGCATATGTCATTTAGTTTACCTGGCGTGGGACATCTTCGTAGGAATAAAGAGACAGAAAAGGCCAGATTTTGAGGGTGCTTAGACTGTCCCATAGCGACGCTGGGACCAAAAGGCCCTGGGGAAACTTGGACAGAGTTTAACAGTGACTAGTCATAATTGCTAGCCCCAGAGAGAGACACTCTGTCCTCCCCTTCCTCTTTCTGTTGTTGAATCCTCTGGCCATAGATGGGCTTGAGTGTGGGGATTGTAGGAGGTGGCTCCTGTAGTAGAAAATGCTTTGGAGGCTTTGGAGATTGCTTCCAGCTGGAGCAGGGAGGGTTGAACATTATTCATGGAGAAGGGGGCAGTTGACCAGGGACATGGAGGACAGATGAAGTGCCAGCACTCAGAGATGAGGGCAAAGGGCAACCCAGGTAGAGAAGCCAGCAGGCACAAAGGGACAGTGCACTTGGAGAACAGAGATTTACTCTTAATTTACTCTTCCGAAATGGAAGCTGTGTGAGGGGGTGAGGTGTGATGTGGGTATAAAGGCAGGAATAGTAGTGTTGATAAATGTCAAGCTAAGGAGTCTTTATCTGATTAAAAAGGGAGGCCTTGGAGGATTTGGAGCAAGGGAGTGATATTGAGTCCCAGACAACAGAGTGCCGGATGGATAGAGGACAGGGAAGGTGGGACTTGAGACAGATGCCAGGGAGAAAGTTGGCCGAACCCTTCCCTTCCTGTGAGATGTGGTGAGCATGTGAACCCGGACAGAGGCCATGGGGACACAGAGTTCCCGCTACCTTGGACATCAGGAGGACCACAGCCTGGCTGTCAATGAGACACATTCTTGTCAGTAACATCATCACTTATTTTGCTGTTCTCCACCTTCCTCTTGCTTCTCTACCTCCTCCTTCTCTCTTCCTCCTTCTCTTTTTCTTCCTCTTCTGTAATTACCTACCTCTCAATAGTACTTTCAGATTTATTTTCACAGCCATTTCCTCACTGGGATGTTTTTGAATTTTGACTTTTTTTCAACTCGGTAAAAATTAGGACTGGATTCTTCCAGAGCAATAAAAACTCCAAAATAACAGTGAAGGTCCTTTCTCTCCCCTGCAGGTAAGCAGTACAGGCCTCGTGCAGAGTTCCCAGTCTCTTGCTCTCCCCCTACACTGCCATGCTCAGCCCATGTCGCCCACCTTGAGTCAACACGGTGCTTAAGCTTTCCTCATTAGGTCTGTTTCTCAGGCAGGAGCATAGCAGAAGAGGACGCTCCCTGGAATTTGCACACTCTCGTTCTGCATACTTCGAATTAGCAGACCGAATTAGCAGACCTCCTCCCATTACCACGCTGCAGGGTCAGAGAGACTTGAAAAGGAGAGCTCCATTCTGGGCTACTATTTGCTAGCGCTGAGACCTGTTTCGCGGCAGAGAGAGAGAGATACTCCCTGTGGGCCAGTTCTGGGGCCCCCTGCAGAGGGAGTCGATTACATCTCAGGTGAAGCCATGGCCCAGCAAACATTTTCTCACCTCTGCCCTGGCAGGCCCGTGCTGGGTGCTCTGAGGGCTGTGGAGAAGTGCTGTGTGGCATAGAGGCCGCAGACACTTACACACACATACCATAAAATCTCGGAACTGGAAGGGATGGTAGGGGCCGCCCATCCGTCCATCCCAGTTCAGTTTGTCTTTTCTTCTATCCTAGAGAAATCACCTGCAGCCTCTGCCTGTACGTGTTCAGGGTTGGGGACCCCATCTGAGGCAACTTCCTATATGAGTCACGGTGCTCACTTCTTACCTTGAATTGTGCTTGCCCCCCAGTAACTTCTACCCAACAGCCCCGGTTAGGCTAGGGAACAGGTCTTGCTTATTCCTCACTCTAAAAAAGAACTCATTTGCTATGTGAAGGCAGCTCTCACGTCTGTCTGTCCATCTGTTTGTCCTCTGCTTTCTAGTTCCCTCCTTTCTAGAGGGGGTGTGCCATATGGATAAGCTGACGTGCCTTGGAGTCGTCAGGGCTGGCTCTCCAACCAGCTTACTTGATCTTGAGCAAATGACTTATACTCTCTGAGCCTTCGTCTGTGTGTAAAATGAGGCAGATGTTAGGCACCTCACGAGGTTATTATTGTGAAGCTTAAGTGAGCTAATGAATGCGAAGCACAGAGCTCAACACCAAATACAACAGTTATAGTCATTATTAGCATCTTCATAATTAATAATAATAAAACATCTCTGGCTCCTCTTCCCTCTTGAGGTATTAGGTAACAGAGGAAAAGAAACTTTGATCACTTTGGGGGGAAATTGGCATAAAAGTACCACACAGGATTGTGACTAGGAGTCACAATTTTTTTGCTTCCTTTATCCATTTCATTGTGTTGCTGCTACTGTCCATAGAAAATCGCCTCCTGGGGTCTCTGGTTTGCTCTCTCCGTTTGCAAATTGCCTCCTGGGAAGGTCCATCTGTTATAATGGGCATTGGCATTCCTTGGGCTAATTTGTTGTTGTTGTCAGCAGAAACAGTCAGAATGCAAGTACACAAACATAGTGAAGTACTCAAAGTCTGCCTGCCTTGTAGAGGGAAAGGGAGTCAGAAAGCCTGGGTCCTGATTTCTACCTTAATATTAACCAGTTGGGTGACCAGGGATAAGTCAAACGGTCCCTCCAGGCCTCTGATTTTTGGCAGCCTGCTCAGCAGCAGCATCCTGTGACCAGAGAAGGCATTACCACGGCCTGCATTCCCCTGGAGTCTCTCTCCCCACCTAGGGCTACTCCAGGTGGGGCCATCATCTGGGTGGAGGCTGGGTACATGCCCAGGCAGCCTGGCTTAGTCTGTGAGCCAGCCAGAGCCCGCCTGCTACCAGGGTGTGATTGTTCTTGTGATTTGGCAATACCCAGCAGACGTGTCCCATCAGGGCTGAACTAAAAATAGGTCCTGTGCTGTGTGGCCCAGGAAAATTAGCGGCCTTACACACACAAGGTTGGCTAACCAGGCAGAACCAAGTGGCCACCACCATCTTAGGGGCACAATGGCCAAAGAGAGAGGGGTTGGCTAATTTTCCCATGAGCATCCTCTTTCTCCACCCTCTTCCTGCACCCCACCCACATCAGGGCCAGAGCCTTACTCTCCCTTTCCTCCCACGCCTCTGCTTCTGGAAACACTGACTTTTACAGAGGTGCTGAATGTCGCCACAGCGTCCTGGAAAGGGCTGGTGTTCAGGCATCAGTGGACTTCGGTTCCAATCCTGGCTCTGCTATTTTCTAGCTGTTTGAACATCAGCATGCCATCCTCCTGAGCCTCAGATGTTTCACAATAGAATGGGGTCCATCGTACCTACTGCTAAGGGCTCTTATAAATACCAAAGGCAACATGTGACTAAAGGAATGATTCAAGAAATTTATCATGCATCTGAATCACCTGGGTTGGGGGAATCTTGTGAAAACTGAGATGGCTGAGTCCTGCCCCCACCAGTTGCTGATTCAATGGGTCCGGATAGTACTTATTTTCTTCCTAAAAAGTTGTCAGATGATGCTGATGCTGATGCTGCAATCACCCCTGGGTTAAGGGTAAAAGTGTATGAATTCTGGGGTCAGACCACTAGGGTTCAACCCCTGGTCCTGTCATCTCTAGCAGAGTGATTTTGGGCACGTTTCTAAACCTTATCTGGAAAATGGGGGATTAACCAGTCCTACTGTATAGTGTTGATATGAGGATTAAGTGAGTTAATTCCTATAAAGCACTTAACACAGGGTCTGGCAAACAGCAAGTCTGAGTAAACATTAACTTGTATTAGTATCACAGAGTCTGCAGAGACTCTGAGTTCAGTACAAGTTCTTTTTCTCTCTCTCTCTGTGGTTATTGTTGGCTTTGCTGGAATCTCTGTCTCCATTCTGCCCCTCCCAGGGTCTTTGTGTTCTGAGACTTGCCTAGCTGGGAGGGCTTATACTGGGAGGATTTGGGGCACCAAGGAGCACAGATTGAATGTCAAAGATTAGAGATCAAAGAAGAGCCTGAAGCTCTCAGGCTGAACGGGGCTTACCCAAGGGGATTCAGTCAAGAGGGGCAGAACTGAAAGTAGACCCAGGTTTCCTGACTTCTCAGCCAGCACACTTTCCATAGCATCGTGATGCGTCCCCAGAGGCAGCCTGGCTATCCCCAAGTGTGCTTAGGGAACAATCAGTTCCCTGCCCTACCCCTGTGCTGTTGCTGGGCACTTGGGTTGTTTCGCCTGTAACTGTTTAGGATTGAAGAAGACACAGTTGTAAACATCTAACATCTGAGTATAAATGACTATTTTATTTTGGGCTTTTTTGCCCTGAGCTAATGTCCTCAGAGGGGAATTGTTGTATTAAAAAGTGCAGACAGTGTTATAGCTAGAAGAAAGCTAGACATAGCAACTCTTCCAGGGGAAAGAGCTGCTCATTTCCCAGGAAGCATAAAATGGCTGGGGATGTTAGTATCTGAAGCAAATTAGGGAGGTCAAGGAGGGCTCAGAGCTGAACCTTCAAATCAGTGGTGGGAGACCACCATGGCTGAGAGAAGGAATATTGAAACTAGGAGGGGGACACCTGGCAATCACTGATAATTTCCCCCCAAAATGGTGTTGAGACTACTGCTTCCAGATATTAATGTGCATAGGAATTCCCTGAGGATCTTGTTCATATGCAGATTCTGATTCAATAGGGCTTGGTGGGGCCCAAGAGTCTGCATTTCTTTCCTTTTCTTTTTTTTAAGATTTGCTTGCTTGCTTGCTTGATTGATTGATTGCGTGAGAGTGGAGGTAGGGGCAGAGGGAGAGAGAATCCCAAGCAGACTCTGCACTAAGCTCAGAACCAACTCAGGGCTCAATCTCATGACCCTGAGATCATGCCCTGAGCTAAAATCAGGAGTTAGATGCTTAACTGACTGTGACACCCAGCTGCTCCAAGTCTGTATCTCTAATAAGGTCCAGGTGATGCAGATTCTGCTAATCCATGGACCAGACTTTTAAGTAGCAAGAATTTAGGTTACCCTGCCTTTGTTCATGCTATTCCTCTGTCTAACCCACTATTCCCATTATTTTTCAGACCAAGCTCTAAACACTTCCCTGGACTGAGTTCATAGGTCGAGCTAAGTGCTCCTTGTATCTGTAACTATTGCAGCATTGATCATGCTGCACTAAACTGTCCATCCCTTCCTGAGGGTACGGACCAGCATTATTTATCACTATATTCCCAGCATCTAGCACAACAATGCCAATCATGGTTTGGGCCCAATTATTTTGATTGGGTAAGTGAATGGGTAAATGGGTAAGTGAGTGGATGGATGGATGAGTTAATAAATGGCTGTGAGGAGAGGGAAGTAGGAAAAGTATGGTGAATAATCAGATTTGGCCTCAGGATTATTATTTTCTAACCATTCACTGAAAGTCCAGAGTCAGTGACCCTCCTCGATTCTTGCCAACTTTTTGCCCCCAGAATGCTGACCCTGAACCAAGAATGAACTCAGATAAATGAATAAGATCCAGAAAGCTTAGAGGTGCCTCACAGGGTAGCTCTAATAAGTACCAGAAAACAAAAAGCAGGTGTTGGCAATCTTTCTTCTGCCCAAAGAGTTATTTACACAAGTTTCCAAAGCAATCCCCTTCATCACTTTTACATGCTTATTACATGGTTCTCTACAGAGAGGGGTCTGGAGTTGGTTAGCTCAGTGGATTAGAGAGTAAGTCCCTCAAAGCCAAGGGCAGTGGGAGCCTTTTCCCTTCCTCTGCTCAAGGCCACAGGCTGACTGCCCAGTTTTGGCCAGAGGCACTGTGGTCCTGCTTGGTCCCAGTGATTGAGAATGGTCAGTGTGAATCCATCTCTCTCACTCAAAATTGTAGGTGGTGCCATGAAGAAGAATGAACTTGAGTTTTGATATTAGAATTGATATTAGGAATGAAATGTGGATACTTCATTCACTCACTAACTGTATAATCTTTCAAAAAAAATTTTATTTTTAAGTAAATTCAAACTTATAGAAAAGTTGAAAAAAAGCACAGAAAACTCCTGTGTATCCTTTGCCTGTATCTACCAATTTTTAATATTCTGCTTACATTTGCTATTTCATTCTCTCCCTTCTAATTTTTTGTTTCAGTTCCTCTGACTGAAGATAACAAATGTTAATCAAAAACAAAAAAATTACATTCTGAAACAAAAATGTTCTGAAATGAAAAATTAAAATAAAAATTATTCAAAAGTTACAAAATTAAATACATGTAAAAGAAATATAAGTAAACTTTAAAATGGAATTGTTTGTGAGTTTGTAGCATTTATACTTTCTAGAGTTATTCAAGCTTAAAACTGCACTCAGATATTTGGGATACTCTGTAATGTCATATAATAATATATAAGTTATGTTTTAGAGCCATTGTGCAGTAGATTATATATATCATACCACACATATCATATCTCTTAGTACTTTAGGGTGGATTAATTAAGAACAAGGACGTATTCTAACATAATCTTAAGTATGGCTTTAGAAACTTGAACATTAATAGAATATCTATATATAAAGTCTGTACTCCAATTTCTTCAATTGTACCAATAGGGGCTTTTTCTTCCCCTCCAGTATGTAATTACTTGGTGCATTTATTTCTCTTTGTATTCAGTTTTACATTTTCTTTGTTTATTTAATTTTTTCACTCTGTAGAATTTGAACATGCTTCTAAAGTCAAAACTATACAGAAAGTTGTACTCAGAGAAGTGTCTTTCCTCTCTCATCCTTCCTGCATCATTTCCTCAACCTCTTGTGGATAACTAGTTTTATTGCTTTCTGGTTTACCATTCTGGTTTTTTATTTTTATTTTTTTGCAAAAATAAGCAAGCAGATACATATGTGTTTTCTTATTTCTATTTCTTTTTTACACCAAGGGTCATTGCCCTATCTATTCACTTTTGCACTTCCCTTTTTTTTCCCTAGAAGTCACTGCATGGGCATTCATGGAGATGTGCCTGACTTTTTTACATGTGAGTATTTGTGGTAGATTATCATAGCCATAAATTATTTGTTGCTCCTCCTGCAAAAGCTGGAGTCTATTTCCTCTCCCCTTGAATTTGGGATGGCTTTGTGAACTGTTTTGAGCAATACCATGTGGAATAAGTGATGTCCTAGAACTTCCAAACACAGACCTTCAAAGGACTATGGGTTTCTGTTTTCTTATACCCAGAAGGCATCCACCATGCTGTAAAGAAGCTTAGTGTGGACAGCCAAGGGATGGTAATTCATTAAGGTGGAAAGCAGGTCTGGAGAACAAGAGACCATCTTGTTGTTTCAGCACAAGCTGAGCTCTCAGCTGAATATGGTCAGCTGAGTGGACTCAGACTATAGCACAGGGACAGGAAAAACCACCCAGCTGAACCCAGTCTTACTCATAGAATCATAAATAATAAGTTGTACTTTTAAGCTGCTAGGTTTTGAGGTGGTTGGTTACTGAAACAATAGTACTCTATCATGAGCATGCCCAATCTTCTATGTTTGGGCATTTAGGTAGTATTTGCAACTACAAATAATTCTTCAGTAAATTACCTTGTGCATATGTATTTTGTATTATTGGAGGCCTATTTTTAGAGTAAAATTCTGGAATTGGGATTGCTGGATTGCAGAAAAATACAGTTATTTTGTTAGAGATCACAAATTTCTCTAAGGAGCATATCATTTTGCACTTCTACCAACAATGTATGCTTGTGATTGTTTCTCAAGCTTTTGAATTTTTTTCAGTCTGATGTGTGAGAAATGGTATCTTTGTGTGGTTTTATGTGCATTTGTTTTATTATGTGTATTATCTATTGTCACATAATTTATCCCAAAATTTAGAGACTTAAAACAATAAAAAATTATTATCTCACAGTTTTTATGAGTCAGAGTTTGATCTGTGGTTTGGCTGGTGCCTATAGCTCAGGGTCTCTCACAAATCTGTGAACAGGCTGTTGACTGCGGTTGCAGTCACCTCAGGGCTCAACTAGGGGAGGATCCATTTCCATATACTGGATCACAAAGAGATCTCAACTGGTACCAAAAGATCAGGATCATTCCCTGCATATTTTCAGACTGCAATGCTTTGAAACTTGAATTCAATCACAAAAGGAAATTCAGAAAGAACTCAAATGAATGGAGGCTAAAGAGCATCCTACAAAAGAATGAATGGGTCAACCAGGAAATTAAAGAATAATTTAAAAAATTCATGGAAACAAAGGAAAATGAAAATACAACTGTTCAAAACCTTTGGACAGCAGCAAAGGTGGTCCTAAGAAGGAAGTATATAGCAATACAAGTCTTTCTCAAGAAACAAGAAAGGTCTCAAATACACAACCTAACCTTATACCTAAAGGAGCTGGAGAAAGAACGGCAAATAAAGCCTAAACCCAGCAGGAGAAGAGAATTAATAAAGATTAGAGCAGAAATCGATGAAATAGAAACCAAAAGAATAGTAGAACACATCAACGAAACTAGGAGCTGGTTCTTTGAAATAATTAATAAGATTTATAAACCCCTAGCCAGACTTATCAAAAAGAAAAGAGAAAGGACCCAAATAAATAAAATCATGAATGAAAGAGGAGAGATCACAATCAACACCAAAGAAATACCAACAATTATTAAGAACATATTATGAGCAACTGTATGCCAACAAATTAGGCAATCCAGAAGAAATTGGATGCATTCCTAGAGATATATAAACTACCAAAACTGAAACAGGAAGAAATTGACAACCTGAATATACCCCAAACCAGCAAGGAAATTGAAGCAGTAATCAAAAATTTCCCAACAAACAAGAGTGCAGGGCCGGATGGCTTCCCAGGGGAATTCTACTAAACAGTTAAAGAAGAATTAATACCTATTCTCCTGAAGCTGTTTCAAAAAATAAAAATGGAAGGAAAACTTCTACACTCTTTCTATGAGGGCAGTATTATCTTGATTCAAAAACCAGACGAAGACTCCACCAAAAAGGAGAATTACAGACCAATATCCCTGTCCTGATGAACAAGGATCCAAATATTCTTACCAAAATACTAGCCAATGGGATCCAACAGTACATTGAAAGGATTATTCACCATGACCAACTGGGATTTATTCCTGGGCTGCAAGGGTGGTTCAATATCCACAAATCAATCCATATAATACACTACATCAATAAGAACCATATGATTCTCATGGGATGCCTGGGTGGCTTAGTGAGTTAAAGCCTCTGCCTTCGGCTCAGGTCATGATCTCAGGTCCTGGGATCAAACCCTACATCGGGCTCTCTGCTCAGCGGGGAGCCTGCTTCCCCCTCTCTCTCTGCCTGCCTCTCTGCCTACTTGTGATCTCTCTTTCTCTGTCAAATAAATAAAATCCTTAAAAAAAAAAAAAGAATCATATGATTCTCTCAATAGATACAGAAAAAGTATTTGACAAATATAGCATCTTTTCTTGATTAAAAATTTTCACAGTATAGGGATGAAGGGAACATATCTTAATATCATAAAAGTCATATACAAAAATCTCAGAGTGAATATCATTCTTGATAGTAAAAAACTGATGGCTTTTCCCCTAAGGTCAGGAATGGAGGAGGGATGTCACTATCATATCACCATTGTTGTTCAACATAGTACTAGAAGTCCTAGCCTCAGAAATCAGAAAACAAAAATAAATAAAAGGCATCCAAATCATCAAAGAAGAAGTGAAACTCTCACTCTTTGTAGATGACGTGATAGTCTATGTGGAAAACCCAAAAAGACTCTATCCTAAAATTGGTAGAACTCATACAGGAATTCAGCAAAGTGGCAGGATATAAAGTCAATGCACAGAAATCAGTGGCATTTCTATACAGTAACAATGAGACAGAACAAAGAGAAATTAAGGAGTTGACCCCATTTACAACTGTGTCAAAAACCATTAGATACCTAGGAAGAAACCTAATCACAGAGGCAAAGGATCTGTGCTCAGAAAACTATAGAACACTCATAAAAGAAATTGAGGAAGATATAAATAAATATAAAAACATTCTATGCTCATGGATTGGAAGAATAAATATTGTTAAAATGTCTGTGCTACCTAGAGCAATCTACACATGCAAAGCAATTCCTATCAAAATACCATCAACTTTTTTCACAGAGCTGGAACAAATAATCCTAAAATTTGTATGGAATCAGAAAAGACCCTGAATAGCCACAGGAATGTTGAAAACAAAAACCAAAGCTGGAGGCATCACAATTCTGGACTTTATTACAAAGCTGTAATCATCAAGACAGTATGGTATTGGCACAAAGACAGCCACAAAGATCAATGGAACAGAATAGAGAACCCAGAAATGGACCCTCAACTCTATGGTCAACTAATCTATGATAAAGCAGGAAAGAATATCCAATGGGAAAAAGACAGTCTCTTCAACAGATCGTGTTGGGAAAATTGGATAGCCAGATGCAGAAGAACGGACCATTTTCTTATGCCATACACAAAAATAGACTCAAAATGGATGAAATACCTAAATGTGAGACAGGAATCCATCAAAATCCTAGAGGAGAACACAGGCAGCAATCTCTGTGACCTTGGGAGACAAACTGTAAGAGACTTTCAATCATAGAAAACACACTGAGGGTTGCTGGGTAGCAGGGGTAAGGGGATCACTGGGTGGCATATTATTACTATGTCAATGTATCTCAATAAAGCTGAAAAAAGGGTACTTAAAAATTCAAGTAGTCAAAATTATCAATTTTTTCTTTTATCACATCTTGATTTTGAGTCATAGAAAATCTTCCTGTACCCAACCTATAGGGAATTCATCCATACTTTCTCCTTGTACTTGTATAGTTTTATTATTTTACATTTAGATCTTTGATACATTTGGAATTTACTGTTGTATATAATGTGAGGAATAGAGCTAATTTTATTTTTTTCCACATGTCTTACTAGTTGTTCCAACACCATCTATTAAAAAGTCTATTTTTGTCCTCATAATTTAAGTTAATTCTGAACTCCATAGATGATTGGGCCTATTTCTGGACTTCCTAATCTATTCTATTGGTTTGTCTATTCATATCATAGTACTAGACTATTTTAGTTACAGTGGCTTTGCAGATATTTTATATTTGGTAGGACTCTTAGCTTTTACCTTTCACTGTTTTCCTAGCTATTTTTGCATGCTTCTTGTTCCAGAAGAATTTTAGTATTTCCTTATTTAGCTGTCCCCCAAAACAATTTGTTGGTATTTTTTATTGGAATTACCATAGGTTAATAAATTAACTAAGAGTGGACTGATACCCTGGTGATGATGACATATCTAAACCAAGAACAAGAGCTGTTTTTCCATTTGTTCAAGTCTACTTGAGTGTCTTTCAAGTGTGTCTTATCATTTTCTTCATATAATTTCTGAACATTTCTTGTTAAAGAAATTCAGTAATCTTAAGCCAGTTACTTCATTCTTTTGAATCTCCTGTTTCTCATCCATAGAAAAGTGGGATTATATTATCTTCCTTGAAGAGTGACTGTGAAAAGTAAATGAGATGAATTGCAAAATAAGTGCTGTGTAGCTCCCAGTTTCCTTACTCCTTCCTTTGAAGCTCTTGCTTGTTCTTGAGGAGGGGCTGAGGGACATAATCTGTCACAAATCTCTACTAAGGACATCATCTAGTTCGGTCAATAAGTCAGTCAATATTGTGGAGCTCACCATGTACAAGGGACTACAAAAGTTGCTGGGGATATAATAGTAAGAATATCAAACATGATTCCTGCTCTCATAGAGCTTCTGATTTGTGAACATTTTCCATTAATCATATGAGATTTTATAAAATCAAACTGCAAGGCCAATTAGCAAGCCAGGCCCTACAAATCAACAGATTCTAAAATTGCACAGCATAGGAAAGTGGAGGCTGTAAATGCTTTCATAACCCACATCCCAGTTTGGGTCATCGTGCAAGCAGGTATTATCTAAAATGAGAGAGAATCAGAGCTAAAAGGAGCATGTGGAGGAGGGAAGAGGGACAGTGGGTCATGATCTGACCAGGTTCACACAATTAATGAGTGACTGAGCTGGGACTGGAAACTGGGTATCCAGGCTCCCAGGCTGGGATATTTTCCAACATGCACCCACTATCATTCTATTTGCCATCTGCATTTCTTGTCACTGCCACATACCTTATCAGAGTTTCAGCTACCCATGTGTGTCGTCCAGGGAACACTGGCCAAAAATGAACAGCACATTTCTAGGAAAGACCTGTTAACACCAGTGTCACTATATCACAAGGTAGCAGCGCAACCCATAAAAAAGGCAATTTAACAAAACTATACCAATATATTGAGTGGGAATGTGGATCACATGCAATAAAATTAGAATCGATCTAGCTAATAACATAGCACTGTTTGAAGTCAAACAGATACAATAACTTACTGCCTATGACCTTTACCTGGATGTTAAATTTCACTGAGATTTGTTATTTCTTACCTCAGAAATAGGCATGTACCTGTGAGCTCTGTGGAAGAGACTACTCATTTCTGGTTTTCCCCCTCCTCTGTAGTAATAGAAGCCCCAGTTCTTAGCTCAACCAATGACTGTGTGAAAGGAAAACTATTTTTCCTTGGTTTTCATTGTAGCTAGGCGTGGTCATATGACTAAACTCTGCCTAGTGAGATGCCAGGAGAAATGTTAAGTCCAACCTCCAGGAAGCATCCTTAAAGGGCAGAAATATGACTTTTACTTTTTACCTGCCTTTGGTAGGAATTTAGTGGTAGAAACTTGAGCTGGAGGAAGTATGAGGCACCATGAAGCAAACTTGAGAATGAAGGCCATGTCCAATGAAGCACCGAGAGGAGTCTGGACCACTATGGGCTTCACCTTTCCCTAGGTAGCTTACTGATATTCTGATGTAGGATTTTTTCCTGCTGTTTTTAAATCACTGCTACTCTAGGGACTAGGATAGCTCATGTAGTGATGGGACAACATGATGGAAAGTCCAATATGAAGGCTGTTTTTTTTTTTTTAAGATTATTTGTTTATTTATTTATTTGAAAGAGAGAAAGCATGAACGAGCATGAGCAGGCAGAGGGTCAGAGGGAGAGGGGAAAAGCAGACTCCCCACTGAGCAGGGAGCCTTATGCAGAGCTTAATCTGAGGACCCCAAGATCACGACCCGAGGCAAAGTCAGATGCTTAACTGACTGAGCCACCCAGGCGCCCCACAGTATAAACTCTTTACTCTAATGGGTAGCCCTTGCTTTTGTCTTCTTGGCTTCCACTTCTACGTTTAGTGATTACATTTCAAGTTTTCTTTCAGGAATGACCCGATCCCCATCCCATAAGCTTAGTGGAACTGTGCATTAAGTTGCATCACCTTCCCCTGAGCTGGGCCAACCGGACTTGGAATATGAATGGAATTTGAATCTTGGACAGTGTAACCCAAGCACCAAGAGTATAAGAAGTGGATATGTCCTGGAGTTGGGTGTCACGGAAAGCTCTTCTTTATTGAAAAATATCAGTTAAGAAGTGTAGCCGATGGGACCGAGCCCCGCATCGGGCTCCTTGCTCAGCAGGGAAGCCTGCTTCTCCCGCTACCATTCCCTCTGCTTGCGTTCCCTCTCTCGCTGTGTTTCTCACTGTCAAATAAATTAAATCTGTAAAAAAAAAAAAAAAAAAAGAAGTGTAGCCAAAGAGCTAAATAGAAAAAGTCACCATAAAACTGGATTCCAGCCAGAATTATCAATAAATGCTTATCAACTACACAGGCTCCACAGTGGAAAAATCTGGAGAACACCCTAGCTAGATGATCAAAGATATTATCACCAAGGGCAGCACATGTTGTGGCCCCTGACGTGAAGCCCCGAGGGGTATTCAACATCACCTATGTAGTATTCACAACAACACTGACTAGCCTGGATCTCATTAAGTAGATAGAAAAATCTAGAGGGACATTCTGTACAACAACTGACCCATACCCTTTAAATACTTCATCGGTAACAAAAACTATAAAACAAAAACAAAAAATCATTATCTACATGAAAAGACACACTAAAAAATGTGATAATTAAAATGTATGATCCTTGATTGGATCCTGGATATGACTGTTATATTATTATATTATATTATATTATATTATATTAGGTTATATTAGGTTAGATTATATGAGGTTAGATTATATATTATAATATTTATAATGACTGTAAATTATATGATAGTACTGTATCAGTGTAAGTTTCCCATATGTGAGAATTGTGGTTATATAGGAGAATATTGCCGTTTCCTTGTTCTTAGGAGATCCATATAAAGTATTTTGGGGCAAACTATTATGATGCCTGCAAGTATTATTCAAATGCTTTAGCAAAAAAAAAAAAAATTAAAATGGGTAAACATGCAGGTAAGAGAGAGAGAAGGAGGAGGAGAGGAAGACGAAGAACAAGAGCAAGAGAGCATGTTGACAAATGTGAACATGTGGTAGGGCCACTTGAAGAGCACACATTCATTGTATTATTCTTGCAACTTTTCTGTACCTTTGAAACTTTCCAGATAACAGGTTGTGTGTGGCATTCTCTTTTCCTTTTTTCATCCTTAGAGTGAAGTATAAAGACCTTTAGAGTGATGCCTGCCTCTTGTCGCATGCCCTGAGCCCCACATGCTGGAGAACATGGGGGACACGGTGGGGTGACCCCTTCCCTGTCAGCTGCAAGCCATGAATGCTTTCTCCTGCAAGAGACACTTAAGGGTGTGTCCGTTGAGTGGGTTCACTGTGTGTGACAGTGACCTTTAGGTGCTGCCAAGATGGGCAGAGCAGCATTACAAGAGGGAACGAGAGTGAGGAAGTGGGGGTGCACCTCACCAGTGATGAGGCCCTGCTGATCTCTCCAATCTTCTTGCTCAGGCCTCTCCCTTCCCCCCGACTCCCTAACCCCACAGACCTTTCTCAACTTCCTTAAACAGGGCTCTCTGTTGCCCCTCAGGACATCTGTGCTTGTTGGTCTCAGGGTCTGGAATGCTTTTCCTCCTGAGCCTTGCATGGCTACCTCAGCCTTGTCACTTATTCTTGCCATCGCCTGTGTGCCTCTCAGTTGAACTGCCACCTCCTCACCGAGACCCTTCCTGACCACTACCGCTAATTCTTCCCCCCACCCTGGCCTGCTCTAAACTCAGCCAGGCTTCCTTTGCAGCCTCTGTTGCTGTCCAGACTCTCCTGTTCTTTGTCTGTCTCCCACACCGAGATGTGAACTCTACAAGAGTGAGACTGGTCTGTTGGCTAACCATCTGTGTTCCAACGTGTACACTGGTGCCTGGCTGCTGCTGGGCATTCAGGTCTTAGAGGGGGCCTGGCTCTAGTGGAGCTTTTGCTCAGGCAGGGGACAGAGGCACTGGATAAGCCATTGGGAATATGATGGTTGTTATGACCTGGGGATGAGCAATGGGACTCAGGGAAGGCACATAGTCTGGAAGCTAATGGGTGGTGTGTAGTCTTCCAGGGATGGAGTGATTCCTACCAGGGTGGGGCTTCTTTTCGGCTTACTTCTTGCCTGATAATAAAGCTACAGTGAAAGACTAGGTCTCATTGAAAGTCCCTTCTTACCCCTGGATCTCACTGTATCAGGCATCTGTGCCTACAGCCTGCTGAAACTCTGCTCTCCAAGACTGCTAGCTGGCCTCCCTGCCTGACCCACTGGTCACTTTTAAGACCTCATCTCCCTTGGTTTCCCTGTGACATCTGCAGGATTGACAGTTCCTTTTTTGTGAAACTCCATCTCCATTGGGTTTCTGTAACACATTCTCCTGATTCTTCAATATTGCTAATGCATTGTTGATAAGTGTTCTTAAAAACCTTCATAAGGGTTCTTCCTTCTGTGCTTTAATTGACACTCACAATAATCTTCTGAGTTAGATGCTATTGTTCTCTTCATTTTCCTGAAGAGGAAACAGAGGCTCAGAAGTTACATTGTGCAAGTTCACAGAGCTTGTAAATGACAGAATCTAGGCTCAGATTCACACTTGTACAGTGCCCAAGTCTGTGACCAGACTTGGACTCCTTACCATCTTTTCTCTCTACCCTTTACCCCTTGATCCTTCCTGATAAGACTCTACCACTTCCAAGCAAGGGAGTGTCCACCAGAGTTGTATCCTCAGGCCTCTTTTCTCCTGGTACCTCTCTTGCAAAACCTCAGCAACCATCATGTTCTAACTACCTACATGCTGATGACTCTCAAATCCTGGGAAAATTGGGCAGCTATGTATAGAGAATGAAACTTGACCATTCTCTTATACCATACACAAAGATAAACTCTTTGTGGATAAAAGAAATGGCTAAAAGACTTCAATATGAGGCAGGAATCTATCAAAATCCTAGAGAAGAACATAGGCAGTAACCTCTTCAACATCAGCCACAGCAACTTCTTTCAGGACATGTCTTCAAAGGCAAAGGAAACAAAAGCAGAAATGAACTTTTGGGACTTCATCAAGATTAAAAGCTTCTGCACAGCAAAGAAAACAGTCAACAAAACAAAGAGGCAACCCACAGAATGGGAGAAGATATTTGCAAATGACACTACAGACAAAGGTCTGATATCTAAGATCTATAGAGAACTCCTCAAACTAAACACTCAAAAAACAGATAATCACGTCAAAAAATGGGCAGAAGCCATGAACAGATACTTCTCCAAAGAAGACATACAAATAGCTAACAGACACATGAAAAAATGTCCATCATCATTAGCCATCAGGGTGATTCAAATCAAAACCACACTGAGATACCACCTTACACCAGTTAGAATGGCCAAAATCAATAAGACAGTAAACAAATATTGGAGAGGATGTGGAGAAAGGGGAACCCTCTTCCACTGTTGGTGGGAATGCAAGTTGGTGCAGCCACCTTGGAAAATAGTGTGGAAATTCCTCAAGAAGTTAAAAATAGAGTTACCCTATGACCCTGCAATTGTACTACTGGGTATTTACCTCAAAGATGCAGATGCAGTACAAAGAAGGGCCACATGTACCCTAATGTTCATAGTAGCAATGGCCACAATTGCCAAACTGTGGAAAGAGCTGAGATGCCCTTCAACAGATGAATGGATAAAGAAGATATGGTCCATATATACAATGGAATATTACACCTCCATCAGAAAGGATGAATACCCAACATTTGTATTAACATGGATGGGACTGGAAGAAATTATGCTGAGAGAAATAAGTCAAGCAGAGAGAGACAATTATCATATGGTCTCACATGTGGAGCATAAGGAAAAACATGGAGGACATTGGGAGAAGGAAAGGAAGGGTGAATTGGGGGAAATTGGAGGGGGAGACAAAATATGAAAGACTGGACTCTGAGAAACAAACTGAAGGTTTTGGAGGGGAAGGGTATAGGGGGACACATGATCCTGGTGGTAGGTATTAAGGAGGGCAGGTATTACATGGAGCATTGGGTATGGTGCATGAACAATGTATCTTGGAACACTGGAAAAATATAAATAAGTAAGTAAGTAAATAAATAAATAAATAAAACAGAACAGCTCCAGGATGTTATTGGACATCTGCTATGAATGTTTGTTTCCCTCCCCCAACCCCCAAATTCATATGTTGAATTCCTCCTCTACAAGGTTGTAAAATTAGGAAGGTAGAGCCTTTGGGACATGATTAGGTCATGAGGGTGGAACCCTCCTGAACTGGATTAGTGCCCTGATAAAAGAGACCCAGAGACATCTCTGGTTCTTTCTTCCTTGTGAGGACACAATAAAGAGATGGCCATCTATGAGCCAGAAAGTGGGCTTTCAGCAGACACAGAATCTGCTGGTGTCTTGATCATGGACTTCCCAACTTCCAGAACTTTGAGAAATAATTTTTGTTTTTAAGCCACTCACTCTGTGGTATTTGTTATAGCATCCCAGACTGATAAAGGTGACATCTCTTGTCCCCCAGGTATCACCATCCTAACATGCCCCAATCTGAACTCATCACTATCTCCTGAGATGTGCTCTGTTGCCTTCTTGTGTTCTCTGCAATGGTGAAGAGTGTGTTATCCACCCCACTTCCTAAGTCTCATCCCCTACACTCACAGTTACCTTCTCTCTAGGCTTGCTCTCACCACCCTTGTCCCTGTCCTCATCATCTCTCCTATGGATCACCATCTTAGGCAGCTTTCAGGGTCCTGAAACATAGAGACCATCACCTCACATTCATGCTTCAGTCTAGTCAATGTCTCTCCAGATACAACAGTTGGAACCCAAGTCCTTCCCATGCAGAGAATGCTCTACACCCTTGTGCTTTATCCAGCTCTTCTTTCACTCAGCTCTTTACCAAGTTTTTGTCCCCATGCACAAGCCATTCTAAACCCTCTGCAGTTTCCCAGCATCAGTACTTGCTGCTTCACATCTCAAGGCTGCCTGCCTTCCTAATCCAGAAGTTACTGCTCCTATCAATCTCCCCCTTCCACTGGCCCCAGTACGTCCTCTCATTCTGTTAAGGCTCCCAAAGCCCATCTCTCATGATTGGTCTGGTTCCCTCATGATCTTGTGACCTTCCAGATATCAGGAATGGTGTTCGACTTGTTTCAGTTTTGAGAGCAATGTCTGACTTCAGGTTTGTAAATAACCGAATGAATGAATGAATGAATGAATGAATGATAAAAGACTCTAGATTTAATAATTGTAACATCAAGAACAGCAATGCTATTGATGATAAATACTTATTGAGCACTTACTCTTGCCAAGCATTATACTAATTGCTTTTAACCAAATTATTTAATCCCCAGAAGAATTGAGGAGCATTGGCTCCAAATGATAAAAGCCAATTGGTACGGAGATATTACCACATGTGTAAGCATTTTACAGTACTTGTTCATTAGGCTTCACAATAGCCTTATAAAATATAATAATACTATTATTATTTCCTTTTATAGATGATGATACTGAGGCCTCAACAAACAAAATTATTTCGCCTCAGGTCACACATCTAGTGATGGAATGCTGGGATTCACCTTCCTGGAGTCAATGACTAGACTCCAGACTCTACTAAAACATACCTCCAAATACTCTCGTCAATATTTACAATAACTATAACTGTAATGAATAGCTTTGCATATTCAGTGCAGTCATTGCCAACAGTGCCAGCTTCAAAACACATTTTTGGGGGGTGAGAATGTGCTTCACGTGCCTATGCACAACAGCACCTCTGGGTTGCCTGTCACTTAATCCCAGCCACCATGATATTTAACATTTTTTATTACATCAGCTAGAACAGGTAACATGATAAAACTTCTTTGCATGGATAAATGTAGGAGATGTGATCAGGAGTGCTTTGGAAAAGCCATTCGTTCTGGATTCCTAAATCATAATCCTCTAGTAAAAGGGCTTGAAATCCAGACTTGCTGGAAACAAACAATAGACTAAACATTGCATGCTCACATCCATGCCAGAAGACGGGATGTTACAGGAACCGGGCTTGCCAATTTCAATCTCTGGCCCCTTAGAATACAGAGTGAAGCCGAGTCTAGGAAGTCCACAGTGTGTGCATTGATTCAGCATGAATATTTGAGTCATAAGTGGGCTTCAAAGGTAGAGCCAGTCTAGGGACTAGTTTCCCCAATCCAGAAATTTAGGGAGGTAAAGTCAGAGAAAAGGAGCTGGAGACAGTATACGTAGTGACAATAAATATGCAGCCCCTCAGTTTGGCGGTTGAATTCGTACTCTATGAGTTAATCTCAGTGTGAACCTGGGCAAACTAGTCAACCTCTGTGAGCCTCAGTTTTATTATCTGTGAAATCAGGATAATAGTTCCCACCTTATTAGATTGTGAGAATTAAATAAGAAATGCCTGTTATGCTCTTACTAATAATATATACATTTATTGGGCACTTCCATTGTCAGTCATTGCTTTAAGCATTTTTTTAAGGATATATTTATTTATTTGAGAGAGAGTGTATGTGGTGGGGGTGGGAAGAGAGGCAGAGAGAGAGAGAATCCTCAAGCAGACTCCACACTGAGCATGGAACCTGACACCAGGCTTGATCCCAGGACCCAGAGATCATGACCTGAACCAAAACCAAGAGTTGGCTGCTTAGCCAACTGAGCCACCCAGGTGCCCCTGCTTTAAACATCTTTAAAAACATGTATTAAGTTATTTAATCCTTCCAAGAACCCTATGAAGAAGGTACCTAGAAATCACTAGACTCTTCCTAGACACTAGAGACCAGGGAGCCAGGGATAGAAGTGGTCAAACACACAGACTTTCCCAAACAGAAGATATATCTTGGTAAAGCTACTGCCTGATCAAATGCCAGCCTGAGGCAGACCGACTTAGAGTCAGACACCACCTGTTCTCAGCCCAGCTTTTCTACCAACTGCTGAACACCCTTAGGCAAATGGCCTAACTTCTCTGAGCTATAGTTTCCTTAGTTATATCCCTTAGCTAAGAAGTAGTGATGAGGATTAACTAAGATAACATCTCCAATGAGCCTAACTAAGGAGTGCTCAATAGTGGGGATGCTTATCATTTTATTAATATTTCTCAAATGTAAGCAGTCCACATCTGCAGCCCCACCCTTGCCTCAGATCAACCTTAATGTGGTGTGAGTACCTCTTTACTCTCCAGAAGATATTCATTCACACCAAACATGGATTTTCAGGGAGATTTTATCAGGGAGATGGAAGAAGGGGTTTACATCACACATCCCAGCCAGTACCTGAGATCCTTTTTTGATATCTTTCTTCTGATTTCTGTGTTGCCTCTAAACTCACTCATGTGCTTACCACCTGAAGCTCTGGTGTCCCACTTTAAATCCTCCCAGGAGCCTCTCAGTCTCTCACTGCTTCTTAGTTCTTGACCAAATTTTATATCTAAACTTGCACATCTTACTCAATAAACCCAAAGGGCTACTGCCATCCAGTTGATCCTCCTTAAATGTATATTAACTCTTCAGGGGTCTTGGCCTCATCCCCTCCCCAAGCAGCCTATCAAATCTCCTTCTAAACACGTGGAGCTCTCTCTGAAATGTGTTCTAACAAAATTTTCTTGATCTCATTCCATTTCTACTCCCCTCACTACTAATGTGAGCAGTTTGGCATCTAACAAATACTCAGTAAATGGCAATTGTCTACTATTATTTGCTGAGCATATTTCTTTGTCTTTAGTAAGGCAGGTTTGTTACTGACCTCTACTAGGAAACATACTTAACTGATGTTATAATTCTGCATGCTTGGGTGTTACAAATTTATAACTTTTTAAAAACAAGATACACTTTAGAGTGGTCTTCTCCACGAGGACAGATAAGAAAGGAAATAGAATCTTGAAGACTGAAGTTTGAAAGATGGTGACTATATTTGCTGAGTGTATGGTTCTGGAACCACAGTGTAATTCAATGAATTAGTAAGGGAGAAATGGTTTCTTGATAAGTATTGCTGAGAATTGTCCTTCCTTAGAGTTCCCAAGAGACATAAGGAAAAAAAATGGGAATTTGTTTGTAATTACTGCTGGGCTAAGCTTATTCAGAGTCTACTTGATGTAGTTCTATGCCACATGGAGCCTTGGATTTATGAAAGTTACAGCGTGTGATCTCTAAGACTCATAATGTCAACCATAAACAGAATACCTGAATTGACCCCTCAAAGGTTGTTCAACTCCTATGAGTTCTACGGATAAGATGACAAGCGATGGGGATGCCTAGTACTGAACTTAGCAGGTCAGTTACAGTCTTGGATCTACCCAGAGTCTACTGGGAGGTCTCAGGAAAGAAGCTCACCTTTAGGAGTTTTGTTATGTTTGCTTGTAAAATGGGGACAATCATGTTTATTGTTTTTGCTTTCTCTGTAGTTGTTTTTGTCATTGTTAGTGTTTTCTGAGTTCTGACTGTGTGCCACTCTGTTTGGTATCTATCATTTAATTAAGTCCTTACAGCAAATCTGTAAATTATGTGTGATCATTTCCTTTTTGCAGAGTAGACTGAGACAACATGAGAAACGTGCTCAAGGGCTCCCAGCTAAGCAGTAGCAGAGCAGGGATTCACAGTTTCCTCCTGCAGCAAATCCAGTGCTTTTCTTTTCACAACATATGGATTCCCAACCTGTCTAAAGAACCTAGAATAAAGTCATGAATCAGGTTTGTATGGGAGAATGCTTTGAAAAATGGAAAATGTCATGGAACTATCCGGGGGTTAAAATGCATTACTAACCACTCATCCTATGGGCACCCATCTGTCCTCTTTTAATTTCATCAGATTTGCTTTTACTTATTTGGGGTGGACCAGTTTGCACCATCCAGATCCCCTTTCAATGAAGAACTTATTACTACTCCAGCCACTGGGAGTGCTGTCCGCAGGCAGGTGCCTTCCCAGATGCTGGCGCTGCGGAGAGCCACCTTACCCAAGGTCACACCCCTTCCAGGGCAGCCCACATCCAGTGACTTGACGCACACAAGGCTATAAAGGCTGGCCATCTCCGCCTAACCTCGGACAGTTTTAAAGGGTCATTCTAGTTCCAGAGCTTACAGAATGTTTAAAATTTGCCCAACACCAAGGACTCTGAATATATCAAATCACTTGCTCTCACAACAATACTAGGAGCTTATTATTGTTGTGGTGTTTTTGGTATTGTTAATCCTATTTTATAGATGAATAAAGGGAAGCACCTAATGGCTATAAGTTCTGCCCAAGATCACATATCTAGTGGTGGATCTGCCCCTAAATCTGCTCCTAACCACTACTCCCTACCACTCCTTATATCCCTGTATGTATCAATGTCTCATACACCAGTTTTCGGAGGATGATTGAAAAGTGCTAGGTAAGGGGACAGGGAGGGATAGTTTTCTATACCATGATGCCTTGAATCATCTCAGACCATTTCCAGGGATGAAATGTCTGCTCTGTGTGCCTAGACCACAGGCTTAGCATATTTTGGATGGAGGGCTCTGAAGCCCCCAGGTGATCTGGGGGCACAGTGAGGTCAGAGAGGCACTGACACCGGTGGCACTTTCAGGCACATAGGAGGAGGCATTTATAAAAATGCTAAACAGAGGCCCAGGGATGTGAAATGATCTGGCAGTGGTCACCGTGGCAAGGAGAGAGAAGCCGCCAAGACTCTCCTCTGTTTCAGGGCCTAGCCCAGGGCTCTTTGAGCTGTACTTCCTGAGGCTGGGCCAGGAATCTGCCCTGGGCATGGGGAAACCGCATACCTCACGCATGCATCTAATGATTACTCAGGAAGTGGAGGCTTTGGGGCCGACAAATGCTACACCGGAAAGGGGAGGGGAGGGCCCTTCAGGAGGGGTCAGCAGAGCCTGCTCCCTTAAAGCATTGTCCTTTCCTTCCTCCAACAGGATGCCAGGAGCCCCACAGAAAAGGGACTCGTTTGTCTTCATTCCCAGCACAATAACTTGCTGCTGGCCTTTCTCTAGGGCCTTGCTCAGAGCAACAGGATACAGTCTCTGCCAGGAAAGAAGGAAGGCAAGGAGGGAGGGAGGGAATGACAGGGGCTCAGAATCTCCAGGCCCCCAGCTTGGACCCTGAACCCCCCAAAAGACCCAGAACTCTGAGGCCTAGGACCTAGCCTAGGAGCATCCCAGCCTAAGTGGGGAGAAACAGTTTTCAGCTGCAGGGCAATCTTTAGTCAGATGTAAACTAAGCAGCCTTTAAAAGCTGCGCTGTAATTTCTGGGTGGCCTCTCTCCAATTTTTATCTTAATCTAGTCTTTGCACATTTAGAAAAGGAGAATAAATAGGGTCAGTGCAGAATGAGGCCTTCTTTCCTTTTTCCTTTGGTGTTAAAAAGAAGAATGCATGCTATGGAGTTTTTTTGTTTTGTTTTGTTTTGTTTTAAGCTCTTTTTGTAGATTTTTCTAGTCTCACCCCAGACCTACAACATCAGAAACTCTGTGTGTGTATGGGGGGAGGGGGAAGGAGGGGCATGGCAGAGGCTTAGCCATGGCAGAGATGGAGGGTGGTATGGGTTGAAGAATTGTAATGAATATTGCAATCTACCATAGTAGGTATTATCAAAATCAATACATTTTAGCAAATGTTTATTGAACTCTGAATAAATGCCAAACACTGCTAGGGGTGAGCTATACATTGCTAACCCAGAAGCTTACAGTTCAGTGGTCACTTAGGGGACTCAAATGGGTAATAGACAACCAGAGTGTTAGAATTACTTATACAGTCAGAGTCAAATGGCTGGAGGTCTGAAAGCGCCTTGTGAAGAGACCTCCTCACCCCCAGATAAACACAGGGGGAAGGTGAAAAGCTGAACGTGAGTTTACAATTGCCTTGCTCAAGAGCAATGGTTGCTAAAGAAAGTGCCATTCATTTTAGATTAACATTCTAGTCTTGCCTCTAAGACTCTTCCAAGGAGCAAAACAAAAAAATCAACATAGTCAATTAGAACATGGGCCCTTGATGTGAATTCTGCTTCCTGTCAAAGAAATCATCTAATTTTTTTTAATGTTTTTTTTACTAAATGTATTCAGATTTTAGCACAGACATGTGTTTGCACTCTTGCTCTCTCTCTTTTCCATGTTTGCAAGCAAGAGAGTCAGAATGCAGATTTAAGATGGGTAAGAGAGCCTGAGGAATTCTCTGCGGTGGGGCCTGGGAAAAAAAGGGCTGTAACAAGGTTCCTGGCCTTCCCTGTGTGGCTCTCAATCTGGCTGTAGGTCAGAGCTGAAAGTAGCAAACAGGAACAATTCCAGATGGATTCAACCTGACCCTGGGCACTGTCATCTCGCTGCCACTCAGGGTGGGCTTTAGATGAAACTTCTCAGAAGAGGTGAGAGAAAACGCAGTGTCAGAAAGAGGAAGAGAGGGAGGGGGAAACACTCATTTGTTGAGTATGAACTCTGTCAAGCACTTCACACACACACACACACACACACACACACACACACACACACACACAATTTCTTTATTCTTATTCCAACCCCATGAATGACAACCCTCATTTTAAACCAGGGCAAAGATGGAGGCTCAGAGGGATGGATGACAGCAATTCACTCAAGGGCACATGGCTGGTAGGGGGCCCAACTGGGATTCTGCTGCAGATCAGTCTCCTTCCAAAGTACATGCTCTTTGATGCAAAATCCTTCCCCGGTTGGTGGTGTACCATCTAATGTAACAGAGATGTGACTGGATCTTGGATGTTGGATGGACTTGAGGCGGAGCCTCTCAAATCTCCAATTAGTAAAGGTGGCCTCTTTCAAGCCAACAAGAGAACACTTTTTTCTTTCAGAACTTTAATTCTTTTACAACTTGCAATTTATCCTTCTCTCCCCATGAATCTAGTAAGTGTTCCTTGACAGTTGACAGTGGCAGGAAAGCAGGAAGTTTTTTTTAAAAGAGTGACAAGGTTTTGCCACCCAAAGTGTGGTCCCTGAACCAGCAGCCTCTGCATCATTTGGCCTGTTAGATGTTTGTTAGAAATGCAGACACTTCAGCCATGGTCTCCAGAAAAAAAGAACTAATGTTTACTTCGGTCCTGGTATCCAAAAAGCTATCCATAAATGGTACTTCCTTTCTACTCCCATCTTCCTTCCCTTAAAAAAAAATAATTTCTTCAAGAGTGAGCACACTATTGGGGCGCCTGGGTGGCTCAGTTGGTTAAGCATCTGACTTTCTAAAAATATTTATTTGAGTTAGAGAGAGAGAGAGAGAGTGCCAGGGGGAGGGGCAGAAAGAGAGGAAGAAGCAGACTCCCCGCTGAGCAGGGAGCCAGACCAGGACTCCTTCCCAGGACCCCGAGATCACAACCCAAGCCAAAGTCAGAAGCTTAACTGACTGAGACACCCAGGTGCCCTAAGTGTCTGACTCCTGATCTCAGCTCAGGTCTCAGTCTCAGGGGTCTGAGTTCAAGGCCCATGTTGGGCACCACACTGGGTGTGGATACTACTTAAAAAAAAAAAAATGAGCACGCTATAGAATCTGTGCTCTAACAGAAAGAAAATGCCTCTGAAATACGAATCATATCCATCAGACCTGTGCTTTCCAATATGGTAGCCACTCACCACATGTGGCTATCTTAAAATCACTTAAAAATAAACAAAATTTAAAATTCAGTTTCTCAGTCATACTAGACATATATGGTTAATGGCTACCATATTGGACAGGACAAACTTAGAATATTTTCACCATCATGGAAAGTTCTGTTGGATAATACTGCTTAGATTCTTCCTATTTCTCATGGGCATTTGCTGACCTGAAGCCCAGCTGTCCCCACAGTAAGAGCTCAGTTAATGTTCCTTGACTTGAATCCTGCAGTTTCACTTATTGGAAAAGAAAAATGGCATATGAGAGTCCCAAGATTGGTTTTCCAGCTCCTGCTCTGTCTACTCAGAAGCCATGGATCCTTGGCTAAGTCGCTTCCCCTCTCCCTCAGTTTCATCATTCTCAGATTTATTGAGGAAGAAGTAATAGGAATAACTCAGATTAGTCTGGACGCTCTTGCACTTTTTATCTCTGATAGTTTTGCCAATCTTACAGGCTGTAGAGTGACCAACTCATTCGAGTTTGACTGAGACTGTCCCAGTTTTAAAACTGAATGTCCCATATGATGAGAACCCCCTCATTCTCATGCCAACCACAACCTCTAGGTCCGTTCCAGTTTTAAAACTGTATTAACGTGTGCAAGCCTAAGAAAGGTGGGTGTTAGGAACCTCAAAACTACTACACACCGTAGTGTTTAGGAGGTTAGGCTTTGGAAATCAGATAAACCTGGCTTCTAATACTGATGCCACCGCTTGATTTCTGTGTACACTTGGGCAAATTTCTCTGAGACTCGGTTTCCCCATCTGCAAAATGAGACTGCTGTTAACAGCTCTTCCCTCTGCGTATCATTGTGAGGATTAATTTAGCAAAGCTTTGCACAGTGCTGAACACTCAGAGCAATGTAAGCGATTATTAATTCAGCATACTCTGAAAAGAGGGGTGAGTAGGTCTATCTTTAGAGAGACTGTGACCCTGACATTCACTTGTCGCCCAAAGTATCAGCTGAAAGAAAATGACTTGCTTATGAGCTATTAAGCTCCCCTTCCTCCCAAACTCCCACAATGCTCGCCCCAGACTAATCTCTAATACATACTAGCTCAAACTGGTTAAAGAAATGCACTTCAGCTCCCTGTGCCCCTGCTGGGATAAAATGACTCTGAAGAAGCAAGTTTATTGAAATACAAACTAATCATTCCTGTTGCCAAAGTAGGCTTTTGGCAGAGCCCTGTGAAGAAAGAGAGAGAGAGTGAAAAAAATGTCCCAGGCTGCTGAGACAGCAGTGTATTTAGACAATTAAATTTGGAAGAGCAAGACAGTTCCTGTAACTACCTCCCACACCCCCTCCACCAGGAACAAAAGGTTTTGTTGAAAGTATTCATATGGATATTAATACCGACACTTTAATGAACCCCTCAGTAAACTCATCAGCAATAATTACACCCAGCCATGGTGCCACCAGTGGGAAGGTACAAAATCGCGCCTCCAAAAATTAGTCACTTGTAAGTTAACCCCACAGTCATGTCAAGCAGCCTACACTTGATGGCTGATTCACAAAGATTCCTTGACACCTCTATAGTCAGAGGGGCCAGATCACCATGGGAAGTCTACAGAAAGGGAAAAGTTCACATTTACAAAAGACCTGAATGTTAGAGCAAAGAGTTTTGAGGCAACCAGGGACAGAGCTTCCTCATTGCCAGGTTAATGCTAGCAGCAGTGCACCGGCTGGGTGCTTGCTAGGTTCCGGGTGCTATGTGGAGCATTGCATCCGTCCAATCCAGTTTAATCCTCACTTGAATCCTGGGAGCTGGGATGTTTCTATGGGGCCCAACTTACAGATGGGGAAACTGGGGCTCAGAGGACCGGAAGGGCTTTGTCCAAAGTCTCAATGATACAATGGCAGGCCTGGAGATTTGCATCCAGTCTCTGGGTGAGGTTTGAGCCTCATCTATAAAATGGGGAATGGGAAACAAAAACAAAAACAAAAAAACAACCCTCAAGCGTTTTTTTCTCATTTACTGGAGACATTTTAGAAGTTGGATTTTGCCTTGGGTCTGGCCATGACCCTCAGTATGTAAACCGATGGAAGAAAGACTCTGCCTTCCTAACCCTCCCCACTTGCTCTCTGATTTTTTTGCTCTCTGAGGCTCAGAGTCCACATGAAATGCCAGGGCTTAGACCTTTCGTCTAAGGCTCTGGCTGCCATATCTTTGTTCAGTCTTCCCCTTTTGCTTTTTCCTATTTAGGGAAATAGCATGGTCTGGGACAGAACAGGAATGGAAGAGAGGGAGCAAATAAGAGTGAATAAGAGAAGGGAGCCTCAGTGGCTCAGTCGGTGAAGCTTCTGACTCTTGATTTTGGCTCAGGTCATGAACTCAGGGTCCTGAGATCAAGCCGTGTGTCGGGATTCTCCCTCTGCCTTGGCCTCAGCCTTCGCCACCCCCCTCGCCACCTCCTCATATGGACGCTCTCTCTCTTAAAAAAAAAAATTTTTTTTTTATTTAAAAAAGAATGAATGAGAGAGAAAAAGAAAGGGAAAGAGGAAGAAATCAGGCTTTGAAGTCACCTGGATTGAGTCTGAATCATTGCTTTAACCAGCAGTACAATTCTGAGTAAGGCTCTCTGACTCAGTTTCCTCATCTATAAAATGAGGGTGATGCTACTTATCTCCTTGGATTTTGGTGAGGATCAAATAAGGATTGTCCATGCATTTCCAATCACCTAATATACACTCAATAAACCTACCTACTTCCTTCCTTCTTCCTTCCCTCTGTCTTCAGGCACCACCTAAACCCCAGGTACAGTCCAAGGCATCACTACAAACTTTATGTTTAGCCCTGGAAACAACTCATGAATTATGTGGTATTATATTCTCATTTTATAATGAAGCCTAAAGAAAGGACATTGTAAACAAGAATCACCCAGCAGCTCACACTCCCAGCCAGAATTCCAAAGCAAGTCTGTCTTTCTCTAAGAGTGAGGAAAGAAAGAAGAAGGTGAAGGGGAGGAGGGTGCGTCAGAACTGAAGGGCTTTTAAGGTTTTCTTCTTCAGCTGCTCCACTGGAGGGCTGTTGAGAAAATTATCCAAATCTTGTTAATGAGCAATTGAGTGCTGGAATTTCTCTGAGGAAAGAGAGTGGAAACAAAAGCTCTGCTTGGGGCCCGGCAGCCGCTAGCTGTGATCACTACCTCAGCGGCTACCACCAAGGGGCTCTCACTGAAATAATTAACTCAATTGCCTCCTCTCAGGGGTGAAGTGGGGCTAATAAAACTTAACTACCTAGCGGGGGAAAGGGTTCAGTGCTTATGGATGGAGTGCTTTCAAGACCATCTGGTGCAGAGTGGTATCATCGCAGAAGCTATGATGGGTGAGTACAGGCTGGGCCCAGGGAGAGCCTCAAGGGCCCTGAAAGAACCCATCAGAGCCTTGATGTTGGCTCAACAGACATGGGTTGGAGTCCAAGATCCACCACTTATAAACAAGAGATGTTGGGTGCAGCTTTCAACCTCTTTGAGTCTTGGTTCCTTCTCCGTAAAATAGAGCTAACAAAATTTATAACCTATCAGAGGTGTTGGGGGATATAAAAGAAAGATCTTGATAAAGAGCCCTGCACACAGTAGGTACTCAGCAAAGTTGAGGTTTCTTCCCCTAAAGCAGTTCTCTTCTGGGAAGGAGAATGAGAATGGGAAGGAAAAAGAAATGCAGTCCCCCGCCGACAGAGAAACTCATTTGCATCTCTTATTTAGGGGAATGACAGTTTCCCTTCTCTAAGACTTGTGGACTGGAGTAGGCAGATCATTCTTACTGATGGTGTGGGTTTAAATGGTTTCATCTGGTTGGTCTCTTCCTTCTACTACTACAGAAATTTCTTCTTTTTTTCCCTCTCTCACCATAGTCCTCATTTATTGAGCATCTATACTGAGCTAAATGCCTTCCAGACTTACCTCATTTCACAACAATAGTAAATGAGTTACTTCATTTTGTCCCCACCAACTCAGCGGAGTAACTTCAATGGTTATCCCCGGTTTACAGTGTGGAAACCAAAGTGCACAGAAGTAAAGAAGCAAGCCTAGGGTCATGGAGAATGTTAGTAATAGGAGGGAGAGTTAGATCTCTCACACTGGTCTGTCTGATTCCAATGTGCTTTTGGCATGACTGGGGGCCAGAACCCTTTCTTAGAATATCCTGCAAGCATCCAGCTGACCAGGCTGAGCAGCTAGTCTGTTCAGGAGTTCAGTCACTCCTTCGTGGAATGTGATGTCCTACCATGCTCACGCTTCAGAAGCAGGTTCAGAGCTTCATTCAGAAATCACTGGTTACCTTTCTCAAAGCCTTGGTAGGGTTGCCTGATGAATAAGACCTCATCGACAGCCCATCTCCCTTCACTCAGCCTGTCTCTCCTCCCTTACTTTGTTGACTATGGCCATTTCTTCACCCACAGCACACCTGGCACACAGAAGGTACTTGCTCTGGGCCTCTGGGGTCTATGGCCCGGGCTATTGCCTGAGCCTTTGGCTCAGGTCAGGGTCAAACTCCTCAGTATAGAAGTTGAGGCTCTTTGTGAACTCAAGTATTCTCAGATGACTGCATTATGGTGCTTTCCCTGCTTCCGCTTATGTGGTGCCCTCTGCCTGGAAGGTTCTCCCCAGTCTTCTCCATCTGGAATCTCACTCCTCAAAACTCAAATACCATTTCAGTGAAGACTTCTCTAATTCTCATCTGTCGACCACCCATCTGTCCCAGCAAATTAAGCACTCCCCCCCCCCCCCCCGCCCAGGTCCTCTCCAGTGTATCAGGAATGTAGAGAGGAGGTTAGTCCTGGCACTTACCATACTGCATTGTCTTTTTATTTTTCATGAGACTGTGAGCCCTTAGAAGTGATGGGGGAACTCAACTTAATCAATACCTAGCACAGTGCCCAAACACTAGCACTTATGATTCTAGCTTTGGATTAAATGTCATACCATCTCTTGGAGATGCTATCTCCAATCTTCCCATCTTAATGAGGGCTCCTCACACACCTCACGCTTCACCATCACAGTACCTAGCAAGATTGTCAGCTTTCAGATGGACCCTAGGGTTAGGAGTCTGGCTCTCCTGTCAAATGCTGAAGATCTGGTCTTTGCCTAGTAATTTGTTTGCTATGGGACCTTGGACACATTGCCTCATTTCTCTAAGCCCCTGTTTCCTTATTAAGTGAGGCTAATTACACAGGACCTGGTAGGAATATCTCCAAGATTAAGTAATATTTGTAACACGCTTGGTACATTGTCTGCCACAGGGAATACATTCAAGGTGGTATGTGTTTTTACTTGTTGTTACCTGTAGAATGTTTATGACACAGGAAAAGGACCATGTTTTTGCTTTTTTTGCTGTTGATTTTCCAAAGCTTAGCACTATCTGACACGGAAAAGAATCAATAAACATTATGATGAGTAAGAAGAGAGGCATGGTTCCTAGGAGCCTTTTCTGTAACAGGGATGCCTCTCTCTCTCTAGTCAGCCTGCCTGCACCTGACCTTTTACTCTGCCTCTCAGCAACTTTGTGTCCCATGACCAGTTAAACTAAGTCTTTGATTCTTTATCTATATAAATGGATAATAACTACCTCTTAGGGTTTTGTGAAAATAATAATATTAAAATAATATTATATCATTATTATATAATGATATTAATGTAACAGGCTTGAAATATGACTGGCATGCAATTATTGTCAATGACTATTACTCTACATCTGATAATTCTGTTTTAAATTTATCTCTATTTGATGGTAAGGTAATTCTTTCTCTCTTTCTTTCTACCCTCATCAAATTGTGAGTTCCCTGAGGGTAGAATAATCTGTGTCTGCCTCATCCTTGTGTATCCTGTACCTAGCACAGATGAGAGATGCTAGTAAATTTATCTTAAATACATTATGTTTTTCAATATAAAACCTCAATGATCTTCCAGATGACTAGGGCAGGCATTATTACCTTCTATTTAAAGATAGACACATCTCTTTTGCCCTGAAGCACAAAGATGAAGTACACTGCCAAGATCCCACCACTACTTTCGTAGCCTGACCAACTTGTTGAGGTCTGATGAGCCACCAACAGGCTTCTGATAAGTTCTTTCTCTCTCCAGTCACAGGAAGGGGAGAGAAATCCAAGGCTGGCAGCGTGCTCACATGTGAGCACACACAGCCACTGTTCCCTACTGGAATTGTTCTAGAGGTTGGACAGCATGGAGGCCCATTTCACCTGGAAGGTATATCAAAATTCATCTACTCATCCCTACCCTACCACTTCAGCTGTGAGTCCCAACCCAAACCAAGGTAGCTCCAAATTCCAGCAGGTAGCTCCTTCCCCCTCATCTCCCCTTATGTGGATCAATCCCCGATAGGGGGCAATCGGTTGATTAAAACTCCTTTCTCTGCAGGTTTTGGTTCTCTTTGAGTTTCAGACTAACTTCCATGAATAGGCATCAGTGAGTTTCCTTTGCCCTGTGTCCTCCTGACCAGAGAAGGATTCAAATCAACTCAATTCTACCAATATCTATTACATAATCATAAGCCACATTTGTTTGGTGCTTCACCATTTAAAAACAATCTTCATTTTCATTTTTCATTCTACTGCCAGGAACCAGATGCCATGGCCATGGAGGTTGAGTAAGACATGCCTTACTCTCGAAACACTCAAAACTTCTAGGGGAAAACAGAAGTGTGCAACTGTCTTAATACTATAGCAATACTACTAACTCTGACAGCCACCATTTACTGTTAAGTTACCATTTACCTACTGAACCATGTCCAAACTCATTTAAGCTTTACCATACCCCATGAGATAAGTATTGTCAAATATAAATATGAACACCACCAGAAATGAAAATACAAAACCCCAAAACAACAACAAAAACAAACAAAAAAAACCCCCAAAGCTGAGTTTATTGTTTGCCAGGCAGAGAAAAGTTATATACTCAAAACATGAGTTTAGCTGGTCTCCCAGAGCAAAGATCAAAAGGGCTGTGTGACATGGCAAAAAGAAAGTAGGTTCATCCCACGAGGCAGGACTCTGAGTGCAAGTCTCTGGTTGGTTCATGAGCTGGATTATTGGATTATACAATCTTACTTGGTCGTTTCAATGGTGTGGTCACAAATTCTGGGCACAGTTCTCAGTGAAGTCTAAGGTAGATTGCACGAAGTCCTTGCTGGGTCCAGAGTCACATGGCAGGTAAATGTGTATGTGTGTAATACACAAGCTGCTTACCCTCAGCTTGCCAGTGTTTTTCAATGGTTTGTTTTTATCTCTATTTGATAGAAAGAGAGACTGAAGCTCAGACACGAAATCAAATTTCCCATGTCTCCAAATTAATAGAAAAAATAGCACTTATGCTGAGATATCCATCCCAAATATATCACTTACTACTCAGGATATAATTAAAGTATGTTCTGTGGAAGCACAGAAGAAGGAGTAGTGAACTCTGATTAAGAAAAGGAGGCCTCACAAAGGAAGCAGCATTTGAGTGGAGACTTGGGGCATGAGGAGAATTTCCTCAAGTGAGGAAGCAGGGACGGGCACCCCATACAGAGGGTAAGCAGTAAGTTCTTTAGTGTATTAGTGGAAAGAGTGGTGTGGTCATTTGTCATGGGGACTGGTGATGTCTTGGCCTTTCTCTACTGAGACAGGAAAAAAATCATAATAATCATAATTAATAAGGGAATAGCCCTCGGGATGACAATGTGTTTCCACATTCAAGATTATATTTGATCTCAGCAACATCTGTCTTTGCCATTGTCTTGCAGAGGAGGACACTGAGACTCTCCAGCTGAAGAAATTTGCATATTGTCACTCAGAAAATGGTAGCGCTAGAAATTGGCTTCTAAATTCCAAGACCCATGCTGCCCTTCCCGCTAAACTGTTTTTGAAAAGTTGCACTGAGTACGTGCTGCCAACTAGACTTTGGTTCTAGAATTCTAGGCTGAATCTGCTATACAAACAGATGCTGTTCACCCCCCGGGGTCAAGAAGCCATCTCTCATAGTGTATGTCCACCCAGTATTGGTGAATTCTAGGGTCTTCACTGGAGGATGGCCTAGAGGTCGGAAGGGTGCTGATGGGGTCTCACCCGCCTGGTCTTGCTGGAAGGGAGTTGAAAACCTCCTTTTCTTCCCTTCCCTTTCCTGGGACCATCTCTCTTCCTTTGAGAAGCTTTCATGGATTTATGGAAGCTTTTTATGGATTCCCATAAGGCAGAGAGGTGGGGTCCACTTGGAGCCAGGCAGTTGTTTTGGTAAGAATAAGAAGATACTATGTGGGTCATGTTTTTACAGTCTTGTTTTGTGACCATTGGAAAATCACTTAATATCTCTGAACCTCAATTTCCTTATCTATAAAACCAACAGGGAAGAGGGGGAATAATACCTATAGAAAAGAAATATAGAGATTAAGAGCATAGACCCAGACTGCCAGAGTCCAAATCTTTCTTCTACCAGCTTTGAGACCTTGGCTGGCATACTTAATCTCATTGTGCCTCAGTTTCCTTTACTGTAAAAGAGTGGAAAAATTATATTACTACCTACTAGGGCTATTGTGAGGATTAAGTAATACATGTAAAGCACTTAGGACAACCTTTTAAAGGGCTATTCTTAGGCCTTAATAAAAATAATAACTAGCGCTTATATTACAGAGTATAAGAGTATAAGACCCTTTCCGAGTTCCTGTCCTTTGTCTCTCATGGCACCCTCTTTTCTTAGGGTTGAGATAGAGAATCAGGGAGGCCAGTGATTTTTTTCCAAGATCATATACCCTGTGAAAGACTGAAAATGGGTATAGACCCAGAATTTCTCCCTCCTGCAAAAGCAACAAAGCAGAGCATGGTAGAGGCAGACTTAACACCCTGGTGAGTTTCTTTCTGTCTCCCCATCTTCCCCCAGCCCTGAGGATGTCTGCTTCATCTAAGCCTTTATTTCCTCAACCATAAAATGGGGATGATACAACCTACTATCCCCTGGGGTTACTCTCTTCTCTACTTCTCATATCACCAAATTCCCGGAAAAGGTAGCCTACACCCTTGCTACTCAGAGTGTGGTCCATGGACCAGCAGCCTCAGCATCACCTGGAGCTTATTAGAAAGGCTGAACTTCAGATCCGCTAAATCAGAACCTGCATTTTAACAAGACCCCCAGTGATCTGTATGCACATTATAGGTTGAGAAATATTGAGCTAAAGGATGTGAGAGTGTTTGGTAAACTGTAAATCAGGTGTGCTGTGCTAGCAGTGATCATTAGAGATGAGTAGCAAGTGCCCACACACACTCAGTATTTCTATTCATGCGGTCCTTGCTGGCCACTTGCTCAGGAGGAAGGTGTGGACAACAAAGTGATGAAAGAGAGGCATTTCCCCGATTTAGTAAGTTGGTTCCTGGGGAACATATTTACATGGAATATGGTTACACTAAAAGTTATTTGTTGCTTGCCTGAAATTTAAATTTAACTGGATGTCCTCTATTTTATTTGGCATTCCTACTCCTAATTGGATCCAGTGATTTAAATGCTAAGTCCTGACGTTTCAGGTATTCATTTGGCCAATAGTAAAAGTAGCTGTCACGCTGTCATCCAGACCTAAAGTGTGACAGGGAAGGGAACTACATTAACAATTGTCCCACTTGGTTGAGCACCTACCATTTCTTAATCCCTTTACTTAGACAATTATGTTACTTCCCATCTTGAGCTTTGCAACTTCAAGTATGGTCATGGACCGGAAGATTTCTTGTTAGAAATGCAGATTCTCAGGGTCCCCTCTGGTCCTACAATCACCTGTAGGTGATTCATATATACATTTCAGTTCAAAACGTACTGGGCTTGGCAACTCTGGGTAAGGAATAACTAGTCAAAAACTCTTAAAAAAATGGGGGCGCCTGGGTGGCTCAGTCGTTGAGCGTCTGCCTTCGGCCCAGATCAGATCCCGGGGGCCTGGGATCGAGCCCCGCATCGGGCTCTCCGCTCTGTGGGAAGCCTGCTTCTCCCGCTACCATTCCCTCTGCTTGTGTTCCCTCTCTCGCTGTGTTTCTCTCTGTCAAATAAATAAAAAAAAAAAAAAAAAAAAAAAAAAAAACTCTTAAAAAAATGTATAGACTTAAAGTTTTTCGAACAGTGTTAGGTTTTACAGAAAAAATAAGCAAGAAGTAGAGTTCCTATAGACCTCCTCTTCCCTCTACAGTTTCCCTGTTATTAATGTTAAATTGATTATGCCAAGAGGTCATTAGACTGGGGTGGTTCTAATGCTTTAGCAGCCTACAAAACCAAACCAAAACCCAAGCCTGCAAATGCCTCAGGCCAAGATATTAAAACCTAAAGACAACCAGTCACAAAGAGCCAATTAGCCTTTTCCAAATAGAGCAACCACTAAAGCTATCACCAAGGAAATAACTCCCTTGCTTTGTATCTTTTCTGTATCTTTTCTGTAAAAATCTTGCCCCAGCTTTTGTTGTTAGAGCCCTCCTAACCATTTCTGGTTTGGTGCTGTCCTATTGGAATTGATGTTTGCTCAAGAAAATGTAAACATTTTAATGTGCCTCAGTTTACTTTTTAACATTAGCATCTTACATTAGTATGGTCCATTTGGTACAATTGAAGAACCAATAAATAGTACATTATTTTAAACTCAAGTCCATAGTTCATGTAAGGGTTCACTCTCTGTGGGTTTTGACATGGCATAATGTTATGTATTGGCCATTACATGTCATACAGAATAGTTTACAGCCCTAAAATCCCCTGTGCTTCACCTATTCATCTCTCCCTGCCTCCCCCCAAATCCCTGGCAAACACCGATCCTTTTACTGTCAAATACACTTTTGATTTGCTAGAAAATTAATAAAAATTCTTCCATATGGATGAGAATATTTTTCCAATCATCAAACTGATACAGAGGTTAAATCACTTGCCTAGGGTCATCAAGCTAATAAATATAGGACCTAGGCTTTCAACCTGAGTGTAACTCCAAAATTTCTGTTCTTTTTAATATGACCAAGTCCTTTCTACCAGGACTTGCACTTCTGTGCTGTTGTGCTGTTGGAAAGGTCCAGAGGGCTTGGTGCTTGGTGACTGTTTTCCCCTATGGAAAGTGTGTGTGTGTGTGTGTGTGTGTATGTGTAGGGAGATAAGGGGCAGGCAGTCAGGGAGACAGGAACTGTGTGGCCTATTGGGGTTCCCAAGGATTCCCAATAGGTATTTCAGTGGGAGCTATAGGGAATTTCTAGACTGAACTCCCTACACAAGCTGCTTCTGCACCTCATTCAAGTTTGTTATGATTTACAAAGGGGAACTTAGAAATGCTAATGACTCTGACTGGGCTTGCTATTTACCCCTTAATCAACTGCCAGCCCTGGTGGCTGATAGGGCTTCACCTGGCCAAGGTTAAAGGGAAGCTGGTTGTCAAAGTGCCATTGGCCTTGAAAACAGAAGGAGGTCATGGGCTGGGGTGGAAAGTGTCCTCTTTCCATTTTCCTGTTCTGCCTTTGTATCCAGATGTTTTGGTCCAGTCATAAGGTATTGCAAAGGGAGCAAAGATATCTGAAGGCTGTAAGGAGCCAGGCAAAGCCAGGAGTAAGCAGTTAGTGAGCAGAGGAGTATAGGCAGTTAGAAATGATTATTGAATGCCAGGTATTGTGTTGAGTGCTTTCTTCCTGACTCTGTGAAGGCTGTGGTTTTGGAGGAAGAAACCAGAAGCGAGGAAAAGTGGAGAAAAAGTGTGTATATATATATATATATAGAGAGAGAGAGAGAGAGAGAGAGAGATGACTCTAAGGACTCTAAGGAACAAGTAAGAGAGAAGTCATGAATCATGAATCAGAAGTATCCACAGGCTGGTGAGAGGGAATAGGAAGGAAACTAACATATACAGAGCATGGTCTTAAAATATTTGCTAAACAAGTTATCTAAAATCAAACACTGTCTAGGTAAGATATTATAATAATAATAGCTTCTAGGTGCCAATCCCCCACAATGACCATCATAAGTAGAGGTTTACTATACCTATTTACAGATGTAGAAACAAAGATTCACAGAGGTGAAGGATCATACCCAGAGTCACACTACTAGTAAGCAGCTCTGCTATTTTCCTGATTGTGAAACTTACATGCTTTTTAAAGACAACTTTATTCAGATATAATTGGCATATAAAAATTATATATTAAAGGTGTGCAACTTGATCTTTTGCTATATGTATACATTGTGAAATGATCACAGTACAGTTCATTATCATATATGTCACCTCTACATAGTTATCATTTGTGTGTGTGTGTGCGTGTGTGTGTGTGTGTGTGAGAGAGAGAGAGAGAGAGAGATCTATGTTTAAGCTATTCACAAATTTTAAGTATACACTACAGTATTGTTAACTATCACCTTCATGGTGTATATGATATCTCCAGAACTTAATCATACTGAATAACTGATACTTTGTACCCTTTGACCAACATCACTCCATTTGCTCTTCCCCTTAGCTCCTGGCAACCACTATCCTACTTTCTCTTTCCTTTTTTTTTTTTTTTAAAGATTTTATTTATTTATTTGACAGAGAGAAAGAGATTACAAGTAGGCAGCGAGGCAAGCAGAGAGGGGGAAGCAGGCTCTCTGGTGAGCAGAGAGCCCGATGTAGGGCTTGATCCCAGGACCCTGAGATCATGACCCGAGCCGAAGGCAGAGGCTTAACCCACTGAGCCACTCAGGCGCCCCCTACTTTCTCTTTCTATAAATTTGACCATTTTAGACTCTGCATATAAGATCATGCAGTACTTTTCTCTCTGTGTCTTGCATATTTTTTGTAGCATAATGTCCTTCAGCTCTATCCATATTGTTACAACAGTAGAATTTCCTTTTTAAGGCTGAATAATATTCCATTGCATATGCATGTACACCACATTTTCTTTATCCATTCATCCACTGAAGAGCATTTAGGTTGTTTCTATATCTTGACAAGTATCAATAATGCTTCAATGAACACAGATGTATAGATTGTCTTTGTTATCTCTTTGTTAGCTCATTTTCCATTCCTTTGGATATATACCCAGAAGTGGGATTGCTGGATATTTAAAAACTTTTAACCTATTTTTAATTTTTTGAGGAATCTATATACTACTTTATATAATGGCTCTATCAACTTAAATTTCTACCGACAGTGCATGAGGGTTCCTTTTTTCCATCCTTTCCAATACTTATTATCTCTTATCTTTTTGATAACAGCCATCTCAGTAGATGTGAGGTGATATCTCACTGAAGTTTTAATTTGTATTTCCCTGATGATTCATGATGTTGAGCACCTTTCATATACCAATCAGCCATTTGAATTTCTTTTTTTAAGAAGTGTCTATTTACGTCTTTTATCTATTTATAAATCAGCTCTATGTTGATGGCTGAGTATTATATAATAATATCATATTAAATCTAGGATACATTTATTATAACTATATATAACTATATATATATAGCTATATAATTATATATAGCTTTATTTTATTTATCTATATAATTATATTTATATAATTATATAGATATAACTATATAATTATATCATATTAAACCTAGGATACATTTAAGGTTCCCCAAGGAGAAGGACCACATTTTGTATGCCTAGGACAATGTTGGGCAAAGTATAAGGCCTTATGAAATCCTGTTGCCTTTTCATTCATAGACACTACTCATGTACAGCTTCATTTCTAGGCTCTTTGGATCCTTCGGTTGCATTTTCAAGTTTTTGATCTGGAGCTGGTGGTGGTGATCTTGAGTGACAAAAACAGGGAAGTTCTATCCATAGCTAGGCATGCCAACCCTTTAGAGAAGTGCTGCAGAGCATGGGCTATTGATTATCTGGGTTTGAAACCTGGTCCTACCATTTACACTACACACATGCCCTTGGGAAAGTTACTTGTTTTCATTGTATTTCAGTTTCCTCAACTCTAAATGATAATAACAATGCCTTCCGTATAGAATGCGTATTGAAGGATTCATATAAAGTGCTACTGTAAACACTGATGCTAATGGAAGAGCCCAAACTAAGACAGATGTCTAGTTTTCTGCTTATAAATAGAATCATGCAATGAATATTAGCACTTGCCTTTCATAAATTTTGAGGCACCACCTATATCCTCTGTCAATCTCTTCCGAAATAGAATTTATTACACAGCACGTCCTGGTATGAAATCTTTATATTCTATCAACACTACCCATGATTTGGCCTAACCCACCCTCTTTATTCACTTCACTCCCAAGTACAACATATAGTTGTTTCAAAGGGTGATTCTTATGTGTTAATTTGGATTTTTCAACTGCATTGGATATTTCTCAAAAGCTACATCTTAGTCCTCTGCAATTTTTTTTTTTTTTTTTTTTTTGTCTTTCTGATGTCTTGGAACATAAACTGGGTTCAATAGCTGTTGCTTTTTTCCCCAGAATAAAGTAGAAGCCCCCCTCAATGTCAGTGTAAGTAGCTATGACAGTTAGCTTTCAGTGGTGGAGAATGTAGTTCTTCTAGCAAGTTTAAGGAGGACAGACGGGCTAAGTTTTTCACTTGTTTGTTTGCTTGGTTGAGTATGGCAGAGACTATTATTCACTACTATCATTTTTCCTTTCTTTTAATGCTAGAACTCCACCCTCTTTCAAATTTTAGCTGGGCATTTATTTGGCTGCCTACATAACAATTATATTTTCTATTCCCCTTGCAGTGAGGTGTGGTCCTGTGGTTAAGTTATGGCAATGACAGGTATGTGGAAGTAATACATGAAGTTTTAAGTCATTTCCTTAAAAGGAAGCTTTTTCCCTTCCATTTTTTCTTACCCATTTCCCACATACTAGAATGTGGGCATGGAGGTGGTGAGCAACTTCAACCATGGGATGAGGGCAACACTCTAGGGGGTGACTGAACACCAAAAACAAAAAAGATTGAGTCCTTGAATGACCAGGAAGGACAGAGTCACCATTCTGCCCTGGACTGCCAACCCGCTCATAATTTTACACAAGAGAGAAACAAACTTTTTACCTTAAGTGATTATATTTGTCCTGGTGAAGCAACTGAAACAATGTCCTAACTAGAAACATCTAGTATTAAATGGCTAATGGGATTATTGAGAAGGTAGAAGAAGCAATGTAGATAGAGTTTTAAGAAATGACTCTAAAGTCCTGGGCAATCCAGAGACCTTTTATTTCTTCTCAGACCTTCTATGAAATAAAAGCTTTGGTTCCAAACCTACCCAGCACTGCTATGACCATGAAGGAACATGAGGTGCCAGCTATAGTCTGTGTCACCAGAATGAATGCCCAGTGCCATGCCTCTTGGTCTTCACAAAGCAAGTGGCCAGTGTTGGGCTCTCCACCAATGGGGCTGCAGAAAAACCAAACATCCTCACAACTAAGCTGGTCACAGAAGCAACAGAGGCTACAGAAGCTTGTCCCTGCACTTCTGCTTTCCAGAACTCACATCCCTGCATCTGACTGGCCAAGTCTAAATCCCACCCAGAGCTAAGCCACATGGGAGTCTAAGACATGTTCCTTTTATTCTCCTAGCCCCCACATCATAAGACTACACACCAGAAGGAAATGGTTTTTGAATGCTAATCCACTCTATCTGGCAAAGTAGATTTATCCCATCCTGGGGGCATATAGTCATTCAATAGGTACTTTCTATTGAGCATTTATTATGTGTCAGGAACTTCACTGAATACTGTGGTCACAGCTGAGTATGAGAGTCCTCACCATCAGAGCTCTCCGGTACAATTTACAATTCAGCATGCTAAGTTCTAGGAGGGAAGCCTGGAGTCCCAAGGGAAGGCAAAGCAAGGCTGCTTTAGCAGGTCTCCTGTGCTTATGGGGGAAAAGGGAGCACTGCTGAGGGAGGACTTTCGCAGGTGATGCCTGTAGGTAGTCCTGAAGGAAACTTGTATATTACAACTTTGTGATAGAGAACTTGGGCTCTGGGCTGAGATCATGGTGAATCCCTCACTGCCACCCACTAGCTAAAACCTTGAGTAAGATCTTCTGTAGGTTTGATTATAAGGCATTGCTTGCTCTCTCCTCTTTCTCCCACACCCCTGCCAAAAATCTATCAAACAGAAAAGAGGAAATTTCTTGGTTTGCTTAGTCTTCTATAACAAAATACCATAGATTAGGTAGCTTATAAACAACGGACATTTATTCTCACAGTTCTGGAGGCTGGAAGTCTGAGATCAGAGCACTAGCATGTTGGGTGAGGGCCATCTTCCCTCTTCTGAGTAGCAAACTTCTCTTTGTGTCCTCATATGACAGAAGGGGGTGGGGAGCTCTGTGGAGTCTCTTAGAACAGCACTAATCTCATTCATAAGGATCCCACCTTCATGACCTAAGCTCCTCCCAGAGCGCCTACCTCTTAGTACGCGCTACTTTAATGCTACATTTTAAAATGCTACATTGGGCATTACCATTTTAAAATCACATTTTCAAGGGACACATTCAGACTATAGTAGGGGGTAACTTTATATTCAACTCCTTATAAAAATCAGTGCTTCATTTTGAACAAAAAGATATGATATTAACTTGAAGTAATATCCATTAATTTGATGTATGATGCCTTTGAGAAAAGAAGACACTTATCCAAGATCCCACAACTAGAAACTCATAGAATCAGCATGGACACTCTCTTCATAGCTTAGCTCTTAGCTACCAACCATATCATTCTTCTTGCCTGCTGACTTCTCTCTGGTGCTTATTTCCCACATTGCAGTTAATTTCCAAACAGTATTTCTGATGCATAGGACTTGAGTTTCTTGTGGATCTTTGGCCCAGCCGATAACTTTTGCTTCCCCAGGTATCCTGCAAAGTCTCAGGCAAGGACCCCTTGGCTCCAAATATCTCCTTCCTCTGTTGGTTGGAACTGGACTCAGATTTTTCTTGAGTCAGATATACCCCAGTCTGTGGATGTCTTTAGATCAGTAGTTGCAGCCAACACTGAAGACTCAGCCTTCCTTCCCCGAGATGTGCCAATAGGCTGAGACAATCTGATCTGAAGAAGTGCATACAGAAAGCTGGATTCAAATTCTAAACAGCTGGGCTGGCTAACACTTGTATGGGTGATCACAGGTGATTCCCTTCTTCATAACACCGTAGCCAACATTTGACTCATTTCGACACTCATAAGAATGGGAACCCGTAACTAGAGGGATTCCTGAACATTACCCCTGTCCCTGAATTTCCAGAGACACCCTAATATCACCAGCCCTATTGGTTTTCCCACCTGCACTTGTTCCTCAAACCACCTTGGGTCTCATCTCACACACTATTAGAGTGTGATGTGGGGCCCAATCCAAGACTAGTGGACCCAATTCCCAGACTGCAGTGCTCTTTCTTACTTAGCAATATCGAGCTATATTGAAAGCCTAATTTTCACTTTCCATGTTGCCCTGAGACCTAGAATGCATCACATGTAAAGTATAGAAAAACAAGTAGAAGTTCTAGGAAGACCACAGACGGAAAGGCAAGCAGAAGGCAGGAAAGGAGTCTTAGTCTGGGAGTCTAAAGATAGGAGTCAAAGTCCTAGTTCTCATGCTGACAAGCTGTGTAAACTTTTGACAAGTGTTTCCCTCTACCCCTTCTGTTTCCTTAGCAGTAAAAATCCAAAAGTTAGCTGGACTAGGCCAGGGCTTTTCAAATGTTAATATGTATACACATTACCTGGGAATCTTTTAAAATGCAAATTTTGATTCAGCCAGTCAGGGCTGATCTGAGATTCTGCATTTCTAACAAGTTCTCAGGTGAAGCTCATGGTGCTGGGCCACTGACCACAGCTGGAGTTTCAAAGTTACCTCCAACTCCTGCAACCTGTATACTTCATGCTTTTTAGTGACGAGAATAATGTCTCTGATGGTTTTAAGTATGTATTTATGCACATGTTTGTTAAACTACACACATAATACAGGTGGCTAAAAAATTAGAACAATACAGAAATGTAAAAACGCAGAATGTGGAAGGTGCCCTAGTAATCCCACTCCCAAGAGAGAACTGCTGTTAGTGGTGTATTTAGGCAACATGACCACCCACCAAAAGAGACACTCAGCCACTCCTGCTCACTGAGCCTCCAGGATGTTTGTGAAAGGAGTTAAAGTTTCTTCTCCAGCTCAGAGTCATTGCAACACCTCAGCGCAGTGGGCAGCAAGGTAGTGAGTTTGGGCTTACAAAGTGGAGGAGTAGAATTCCTTGTGTTGTATTCACAGATGGGGATTTAGAGTTTATGATGACTTCAGAAAGGGATCTTCACAGAGCTAAGGGAGGGAGAATGAAAACACAGAGGGTCAGAAATTTGATCCCCTGGGGCTTTCCAAACAGGGGTTTTCTCCTCCTTAATTTCTCTGTGGGGGCACTACCCAGATATTAGGGGGAAAGTTTGGCATATGTTTTCCCTAGAAAATGCCCTGTGACATCAAAGAGTGATCTACTGGAACCAAAAAAGGTAAGAATTTCTTCGGTAATAGACTCAGGTCCTGGCTAATTGGAGCAGGTTCCTCTTGATCCAGGAGACCCAGAAGAGGGAAAGTTTTTATCTTCTGCCCCCTTAAGCACACAGATGAGAAGGCCAGATGCAAACTCTGGCATTGCTGCCCTTTCAAGAGCCAGCTCAAGAGACAAGATTTGCTGACTGCCCTCAGGACTGCATTCAACCTATACAAGATGGGTATTCTTGGCTTGGTACCTCTCTCTTTCTTCTACAGTCTCTTCTCCTCTCCACATTCTCCAGGAGGGAGTCTTAATGCACCTGTGAAAGCATTTTTCCCACTACCTTTTATAGGCTGCTCCTCCTTCCTGGAACATATCCCTGATCCTTTCATCTACTCCTCCCAGTCTTCACTGAACTCACTTCCCTCTTTTCCTTCCCTAAGTAGAGTAGGGGAAAGAGCTGCTGACATCTTATACCAATTCCATAATAATACTCCTTACACAGTGAAAATTTCAAAAAATGAAATTTTTTGTTTCTCACATTAGACCGGAGGCCCTTGAGGACAGATATCCTATTTACAGTTTTCGCTACTTCCACAGCATAAGGTGTACTCTCCAAATACTTGTTGAATGAGTGGAGGAAACTTAAGTGACTCAAGGAGAATTAAAGTGATAATTACTAAATATGCTTGCATTAGTTAATTTCTGATTGATTAAGGATTTAATAACAATGGGGTCATTGATTCATTTATTTTGTATACAAATTTTGAGAGGACAGTGTGATATAGTGAAAGACAATGGACTTGAGGTCCAGATCTACCATTTACACATTGTATGTCATTTGACAAGTGCTTGACTATTCTGGGTGCCATTATCTTGAACAGGCAAATAATGATTTCTATCATTTTCTTAAGATTAAATGAGATAACAGGCTTGAAAAAAAAAAAAACTGTAGTGAGAGGTGCAAATGTCAGCACTTATTATAGGAGCATTTAAGGAAATTAAAGATACCAAGTGATGGCCACCAGTGTTGAGGATGACTCCATGTACAAGCTATAAAGATAATGTCTCTTGGATTCTACTTCTTTCTCCCCCCATCCCCACTTGAGTACCCTGTTTTGAGACATTGGGCTGGGACTCTACAAACCAAATGCCTCCTTTGCCAGCAGCTTCCTTTTAGGCTCTGCAGATAGGGGATGCTAGAGAGACTGTAAGACTGGCAGAGAAAGAGACTTGCTCCATCTCGTTTGCTTCCTGTTCCTGTCCATGTCACCCCAGCCTTGTTTCTCTCTCTCTTTTTTTTTAAAGATTTTATTTATTTATCTGACAGAGAGAGAGAGAGAGAGAGAGATCACAAGTAGGCAGAGAGGCAGGCAGAGAGAGAAGGGGAATCAGGCTCCCCGCTGAGCAGAGAGCCTGACTCGCGGCTCCATCCCAGGACCCTGAGACCATGACCTGAGCTGAAGGCAGAGGCTTTAACCCACTAAGCCACCCAGGCACCCCCCAGCCTTGTTTCTTCACCCAGGCAGCAGCAGTTCCTTCCAGCTGGATCCAGTTGGCAGTTTCCAATCCTTGGAGAACCTCATTACATCTCCTCAGAGACATCAGCACTAGCTGCTGGCAACCCCCTAAGAGGCCTGGGTTGTGGCCCTACAGAGCTCCTCCTCCCAGCTCAGAGACCTTAGCACCAGCTGAGCAACTTCAACCCGGGTTTCAGTCCTGGGGCCCCCAAGTTTCTACATTTTAATATTCCAACCTCTTCCTTTGGAACATGAGAGACCTTTAGTCAAAGGCACCTAGCTAACCCACATTCAGATTTCTGAACATAAAATTGCAATAATAAATGTGTAGTTTGGAGCTACTAAGTTTCGAGGTAACTTGTTACATGGCAATCAATGACTAATAAAATTCCTCTGCGAAGCTACAGAAGGATAAAAGGAGACATTTTTTTCAACTTTATTTCCTGAATCAATGAATATGGAAAACTGGACCAAGAATCAGTAGTTATACATTGCATTTAATTGAATATTCATTTAGTTCCTATTATTTTATTTCTTTTAAACCTCAGTTTCCTTCTCTTTGTGGAAAGTGTGCTGGTGGAGAGGGAACTAGGACAAGGAGAACTGAACTATATTTTCTAAAAAATCCTTTGGCTCCAATTCTCTGCAGGCATACCCTTGGCTAGGTATTAGAGGAATAGAAAATACATTTCAAATTCTAAATCTCATCTTTATTAAGATACATATGAATTGAATTGATAAAACCTGGATAAAGTTTAGTAACCCAGGACTAATCAGGATTCTTATGCACAAATGGTATATTTGTTAAAGTAAATTAACTTGTTTAGCAGACCAGCATGGACTATTAGTGCTTTAATGTTATAAAAGCTCATTTCTTGGCATGTGGAGCAGGGAGGGACCCTCTCTACATACTCATTCAAGAACTAAAGCTCAGGCTCCTCTCGTCTTCTGGGTCTGCTCTCTTCTAGGTGACTTCAGTGATCAGCTGGGGAAAGACAGAACAGCTGATGATGTGAGAAGTTTTTATGTCTAGCCCTGGGAGCACCTCACTTTTTTCCCATACTCTGTTGACCATAAGTTAGTCATGTGGAACCACAGAACTGCAAGGAATGCTGGGAAATGTAGTCAGCTATGTGCCCAGGAGGAAAAGGAAGAAATGCCTGCCATTAATGGACCAACTCTTGTTGAATTCAGTAGAAAAGAAATAGACTGGAATGGTATTTGCATAGTTAATGCCACCAAGTAGAGTTTACCAGCTGCATCCTGCCAAAAGGCAACTAACTGGATGAGGGAGAGTGAAGGATGCGTTCAGCTTAGAGGAAGGTTTTCTTCTTTCTAATACTCTACCAAGAGATGTATGCCTTTCAGAACTTCATGCAAAGGCTAGTGACCCTGTGCCTAGCCTATAGAATTGATGGGAAGGCAAAAAGGATGAGACTTGGAAATAAGAAGAAAGCTCAATGCTAATACAAGAACAGTCTAATTAGGATATTGCTACTGACCCGGTAATCAATGGACATTCACTGCCATGCTGACAGCCCCCACTGGAAACTCACTATCTCCCCCGAAGACTTTCCAAAGCACTGCATCAGGTAGGCTTCCTTGAGTTCTCAAGGCAAAATATTTCACACACAGAAATACTACTCCAGCTCATATACTGTGTGACATAGAAGGCTGTCAGTTTTAAATGGTGCCCAAAGCAGACAGACTTTCTCAGGAGGTCCAGACTGTGGTGTGATCAGCACTGCCCTTAGGCCACATATCTGGCAGATGATAGGATGTTGGAGGAAACAGGGTAGGAAAAACTTTACTATGAATCTTAGGGCATACTGCAGTGGGAGAAGCACAATGCAGAGATTCTGTTCCTTTGGATATCACACATCTGCAGGAGAGAATTAAACAACTAGGTCATCAATCCAAATTTGGCTTTAAAAAAATTGGAGCTACAAAGTGAAATTACCAGAAATGACAGAAACAAGAAACAGCATGCCTACCACAGTCCAAATAATTCAGGAAATGGTTTAACCATTCCTGGTACATATTAACCCAAGGCATTTGGTTTATTTAGAGACAGAACATTGAGCATATAGTAAGTGTTTAAATAATGTAGAGTTAATAACTGCTTTAGTGGAGTGGACATTTTTTGAGTTAGCAAGTATCAGAAAATTCTTCTTAAATTGGAATAGGGGCATGACTTTGTCCCCAGGAAGAAAAACATTTCCTTCTGCCACCCAAGGCAGCTGGAACGGGGCTCACCAGCATCTTTTCCACACCATGGTGCATGTACAGACACCACCCTTGGTTAAATAGCACGAAGACTAGAGCCCAAATGACACTGTTTATGAATGAAGCTCCCAGGCCCTGCCCACTGTCTCCAAGGTAGTACCTTACTGGTTGAGAAGCTGTGCACTAGACCATGATACACTGACCTACACTGGCCCATTCAAATGCTTCAGCCCTAGACATGAAATCTTGAGGGAATGATGACTAGGTACAGGGTCAGCTGGAGATCATCACCACTGCTAAGTATTAGTAGTAGATGCAAAATGCAGCAATTTGTCTTTGACTTTGGAAACACGATGCCTGCATGTCCTGAACCACTGGATGCCTGAAAACTTCACTGAAGTAACAGGTCCCTGAACTTTTGTATGGTGGATCTCCCTTCCTCTGGAGTGCAAGTGTCTAAATAGGACCTCCCTCATACCAGCCACTGTTTGTCCATTTTATCCTATCAACATGATGTGATTGATTGAATGCACCTGTGTCCTAGTCTCCAACTCTCTCAGGTTGTATTACAACAGAAGCCAGCAAAGATGACATGGTCCTGAGAAAATGAATATTATCCCCTTCATGTGAATGCCAATCATTTTCTGATCCTATTTTTAAATTGAAATGAAAAAGAATACATTCCCCAATCCAGTGGTGGCATACCATATCCCTGAAGTCTTATTAATCACTTCTTGCAGGGATACCATGTTTGGCCCAGCCACAGGAGCCAGGGCTATGACTTTATTAAGTGTGCAATAGTCTTCAATCTCCAGGATCTATCAGCTTTCTGAAGAGACTATGCTGGTAAATTACACGCGACCACTGCTCCTGCAATTTGTAAGTGTTTAATGGGGAGACTAATCCCCTACTCCCCCAGGATGTGATTATTTTTGATTTACTATTTTGGCTGGGGTGGAGGGCAGTTTCAGAGTTTTTCTCTTGGCCTCCCTGCCATGATGACCCTTACCTCACAATCTAAGGATCTGATGTGGGATTACTCCAATTGCCAAATACATAAATTCCAATTATATACTCATGGACTGAGAAAATCACTACTGGGTGGGTCCAGGAGCCCAGTGGGCTTACTATGAGCCAGACTTTAGCCAGAATTTTATTTATTGCCTGTCTCCTATAGGCAGGACTGACTATATAATTTTCAGAGCCCAAAGTAAAATGGAAATGCAGGGCCTCTTGTTCAAAAAAACAGAAAAAGTGCCATTAAAGGTACATATAAAGATTTTTCTTTCCTCTGTGGACTCTCTCTTAATTTGTCACAGTATTTTTATTTGCTATTTAATGTAAGTAAAAATGATAATTGTAAATTATTAGCATGAATTTTACCATTCATCATGGGCTTTAAATGCAAATATCAGAATATCTAACTTGTATGCAGAATCACCACAATTACATATTTATATTTCATGGCTTGTCCCTAAGGGTGCCTCAAGATGGCCAAAAGAGGCAAATATAAGACAGATTCAGGAAAGAGAAAAAGAGGATCCCCCAGATACAGTCAACTGATGGAGCATTCCTGAGCATGGAGATAGTTGTAGGGTGAGTGCAAATTCAGCCTTGCAAAGGAGGGTATATTCCCTCACTCTAGCCTTATGGCTATGAGGTTCTCTCACACTGGCTCCATGTCTGACCAAAGGCAGCGTATGAGGGCATGGAGCTAGGCATCTTAACTTCCCAAGGCCCACCATCCTAGCTCATGGCAGGCAGGCAGCCTCCAAAGATCTTTAAACCTCTGCCTCAGAACATACTTGGTACCAGGATCAAGGTGAACAAGGGTATCACCTTCATCAAGACATAGCCTCTGGCTTTTCACCCACCAGGTATACTGTAGCACTGCTAATCAAAGGTAGGGACGGCGGCTTCCATGTCCTACCCCAAGATGCTGTGGGATGCTTGGGCCTGGCCCACCCTCTGCCCACACCCAGGTCCCTCCCAGGTCTGAAAACATCTGGGTAGGTCCTGGAGGACCAACAAGCAGGGAAGCAGCTGGAAGAGAACCCATCTTTCGGAAGCAGTGAGAGTGGGGTCATGCTGAGATCTATTGTCCCATTGGGCTTTACTTACAAAAACAATATCAAATAAAAAATATTAAGAGTTTCAAGACAGCAACCACAGAACATTAAACCCCTTGTGCAGGCCATTTCAAGTAGGGGGATTTATATGGCAGCAACTGGTCATATGGCCAGTCCAAGAAGCTGACCATGCCTATAGGCCCCCACTCTAATAAGACCTTAGATCTCCCTGTGTCTGATAGTGCTCCAAATGTCTGGCTATTCCCCCTTTTCCTCAGAGGACAGTCATCCAAGTCAGTGGTCACATGGTCACAGGTCTATTTAGGAAGGCACTAGAAAAAACATCACAGTATATACCTGTCATAGTGTTGCAGGATTTTTCCTCCTAGAGACCCAGCCGTTTCTTCAACTAGTAGGTTCCGAATCTGAAAATTGGCTCAGGTGTGGAAACTGAGCAAGGACTATGACTTTCATTAAGGTGACTGCCTGCAGACTCCTGCCCTCCATTTTCATTTTTCTTGGTAACAGATATTAAACATCACCTTTGTTGACCAACAATATATTTTGCCTCTAGGGACATCATGTGCAATTAATCATATCCTCCTCCTTGTGGGTCAGACTCCTCTGTTCACCTCTCTGACCTTGCTGGTTATTGAGTAATTGTGGTTTCCTGGCTTTTGGTTGTTAGTACCACCACATGACCTCCATTACTTGGGTGGATGAGTGGTGGGGAGAACCACCATCCCTCGTGGCTATTTAAGAGCCCATCTCTGTGATGATGTCTGGCTTGCAGAAGAGGCTACCACTGGACTTCTTAGTGATGCTGTGTTTCTCTCACCAATGCATCCCTGGTGGCCTTGGAGAATGGTGTGTCTTCTGCTCAGTCTTCTTATATTAATGCCAGCATGCCTTATCCTTCAGTGTTTTTATTCCTTCCAGTCCATTTACCAGGGCAATTCAGGCATTCCCCAGAGCATTGGCCATTGTTTTTTCAGTAGTGAGTTTGCCCCAGCCTAGGGGTCCCTCATGGAATGTTAAATCCTATGTCCCAAGTCAGTGAATTCTTGCTTAGTCAGTCAGTATGGTTTCCTTGATTCACTATCTTCAAAACCCAATCTTGGGGTAGTCCCTGGTCCTATTGATATATAAGAGCTAATTCTTGTAAGTCTTTAAGTGTGTAGCCACTTTCCTTCCTTACTAAGCTCAGCATGTTTCCAGCTGGGTTTATCTCTGTATATTAGCTTGGGCACCAGCAAGTCAGTACCCTCAGGGGCACCCACATTTCACGGTCCCACCTTTTCATACCAGGACCCTGTCCTTCACATAACAGGCACATCTTGACTGGAGCTTCACAATTCTCAGGGCTTCAGCATACTCTTCAGTTGGTTTGCCCTTCAGGCACAGGTGATGGGGGACCTCTATGGAAGTTGCCACAGAGGCCTGTTGATGCTCACACTTAGCCATTAACTGCTTGTTAAATGCCTTCACTGTCTCATTATCCTTCTGCAGAGTGTTAATACAATTTGGTAGCAACCAGCCAACTCCCTAGTCTTTCAGGCATTGTTCCCCCATATTTTCTAAATGTTTACATCATTGAATTTGCTACAACATTCCTCTCCACCAGGACATTTTCCAAGATCACCACGAATGAAATCTTTTTAATCAACCAATCGCCTTGTTCTGGGGACCATCTTTGTCTCACCTAGCTGACCGTGCCCCCTTCACCTGCTGCATGGTGGATGAACCAGTCTCAAATCCCTATCTTACCAATTGTTTTTTAAACCACTCTCAGCACCATTTATGTTATTCTGGGTCCTCTGAGAAGCAGATGCAAGGTACATGTAAATGTGTGAGAAAACTATAATGAAAAAGACTGTAAGAGAAAATGGGGGAGGGGAAGCCAGGGGAGCCTGGAGGAGTGTTAGACTCCATTGCTGATCTGACCCTGAGAAAGAGGGCATTAAGGAAGGAAAGTCATGTGGAAGTGTCTTAGACTACAGTGACGTCCCAAGGGAGGTTTGGCAAAATTATTGAGAGTTCTGAGCCAGTGGTGCTCATCAGAGGAATCCCCATCTCCTAGCAACCAGCCTGTCCTATTCCTGGTGTGTTCAGTTTTTGGCCAGGAGTGCCCTTGGGAGCATGACTCAGGTGCTACCGAAGTGAGGATCTTTATGCTTCATGCAGTTGGTGATCTGAGTAGCTCATTCTCCATGTCCACCGTAGCTGCAGACAACTAGAGTGCTCTAAATCATAGTTGGACTCAAGGAGTTTTAGAATCAAGCCTCATCCACCATTCTAAAGAGTGAATGGTGAAGAGGTCACCAAATTCTTGTGTATTAGTCATGCAAAGGTGAACACTGTGTCCATGGTATTTTAGCTAGCCCACGTATTTTTTAAAACATTAGTTTTATCAGTTAAAACCAGTCTCTAACATCTATTTGGTAATTAACAAAACTGTGTTGGAAATAAAGTAACTGAAATGTTGTCTCTGGAATGTGACTAAAGGCCATTGATGATGGAATGCTAGTTAAATTCCCTGGAGTGTGTTTTCCTATGTAGGGCAACTGGACATCCCAGGGAATAGATCAAAGAAAACTAACATAGACTTACAGAACTCACTGAATCTACACTGCATCATATTAAAGCAAATTGGAGATGATATAATACGACACTCACATACAGCAAAATTAATAAAGGTGGAGCAAAAATTACTGAAATCTTAGAAACACTGAGCTAATCCACACACAGCCTTTAGAACGTTACCACGAAAAGTAGACATTACTATTATAATATCTCACTATATTACAATTTGATAGAGTCTTGTGGTATTATGGAAGGAAGACTTAGATTGTATGGGACAACCAGGATTTCCTCATTACTCTTTGCAGGACATGAATAGAAGCAAGCAGAGGATGAAGCTGATGTTGTCTGTGTTAGGAAAAAAGAGTCATACCTAGATGCATATCCAGGGTGTGTTTGAGCAGGTGACTAAATTAGGTGAACCCTGGGAGGGAAGGCTACACCTCTGACTCTGTGCACAGGTGTGTCATGGGTGGAGAGCTGGGGAAACACCGATCCATTCAGGTGGAACTTGTGATTGATCAATATCTGTATGTCAACATAACAATGAATATTTACACAGGGCTTTAAAATTTATAAAGCCTTTCCCCACAGTTCATTGTCTCATTTAATCCCGATAACCTTATAAGGGAAGGAGTATTTTGTCCTCATTTTCCAGATGAAAAAATATATGATTCAGAGATTAAGTGAGCTTCCTACAGTGTACATAGTCATTCATTGTGAAGCCCAACTGGAACACCACTCTCCTGCTTCCAGAACAGAGCCATGTTCACCTATCATTTGCCACCACTAGTTAATCTGAAAGTAGATAGGTGATTAGGATACATTCTGTGCTTCCAAAGAGCTCTTCCTTACAAGAATATTTGGTCCTGCTAGGAATTCTTAGAAGATAGAGAAAATGTATTTATGTATTATGACCTTTTCCCTAGGAGAGTTTATACTCCTAAAATTTTGGGGGGGGCAAGGGAGAAGTTGGGGGAAGAATTTTATATTTACAGAGAAGTTGCAAAGATGGTATAGATATTCCCATATACCCTTCATCAAGCTTCCCGTGATGTTAACATCTTATGTAACTATGGCATGTTTATCAATCCCAAGAAGTTAACATAGTATATTACTATTAACTAGTCTACATACATGATTTGGATTTCCCATTTTTCCACCTGTGTCCTTGTTTTTACTGCAGAATCTAATCTACATTACCACAATGCAGTCACTTATGGCTCCTTAAGCTCTCCTGATCTGTGACAGTTTCTCTATATCTATTTGTGTTTCATGACCTTGACCTTGATACTGCTCAGGTATTTTGTGAAATGTCCTTCAATTCTTGTGTGTCTGATGTTTCTCTTATGGTTAGACTGCTGTTTTGGATTTTGGGGAAGAATACACAGAGATGTTGCTATCTCATTGCTTCACATCAGTGAATGAGCCATATCAACATAACTTACCACTGGTAATGTTGCCTTGAGGACTTAGCTCAGGTGTTGTCTGCCAGGTTTCGCTACTGTAAAGCTATTCTTTTTCCCTTCCTAGACTTTATTTATTAGGAGTGAGGGAGTGACTGTCTAACCCATACTCAAGAGCAAGAAATAAGTTCAACCTCTGGAAAAAGGAGTATGAAGGAATTTAGGACATATGCTAAAACCACCACAGTAATTAATACATACTTGAGAGAGGGTATAATTTAAGGCTACACAAGTATCTTGTTCCTCCTAAAGGTTTCATCTGTTAATTTAAGCGTTCATCAGCAGATTTTACCTGAGGTAATTATTGCTGATTATTACAATTGTTACAGTTAATATTTTGTTGCTTAAATTGTTATAGTCTTGGCCATTGGGAGCTCTTTCAGGTTGGCTTCTGTGTGCTTTTAACATGTTCCCATCTTTTCTGTTGTTGTTTTGAACACTTGCTTCATTCATTCATTCATTCATTCATTCATGCCACCATAAGATATTACAGTTTCATCTTATATTTCCCCAAGGAATCCTGATCTCTTTTATTGGAGAATGGTTTTTAGAAACCTGGGCACATAAGTTGTACTTACTGCTATTGGGGTGTCACTCCTTCTGGGCCCTCTCAGTGGACACAGCCAGGGAAGGATGTACATCTACTAGCCTACACAGACCCACATCTCTACTCACATGCAACTCATTGATTGGAATGGGATTTCTACTGACATCACCAACTCCAACCCAGCACCACAGAGTTCATCCTAGCATTTCACTGTTGCTCATTTGTTATTTCTTCCTACAACAGTGAGAAACCTCAAAGGGATGATCTTGCAAGCTGTACAAAGATTCTACAACCATGTGGATGTGGAACTGTCTCTGAGTGGAAGAAACAGGAAGTACAACAAGAGACCACAGAACCCATCTGTGGGACTATGAGCAACTCAGTTGTGTAGGACAGATTTCCCCAAACTTCAGAATCTTTGGGAGATGTTAAAAAATGTTTTTGGGAAAAATCCACATTTAATGGAAAACATTTGTTTTTGTACTCCTCTGTGTCCTGTTCCTCCATTCCCTCCTGTTGCCACAGCAGCCCCAAGTAAATAGCAGGGTCTTCTTTCCATGTCCTGGATTAGAATTCCATCTGGTGGGACTCCCTCATTTTATAGGTGAGAGTACCTGGAGCTTAGAGAGGGAGGGACCTCACCTAAAGCCCCACAGCAAGTCAGCAGCAGAGCTCCCAACTCCTAGGCCAGTGCTCTTCCTAATAGCAGAACATGGTAGAAGTGGGAGAAGTCCACCGTAGATGTGGAGTACAGACACCTTCGCTTCATTTTGATAAGGGTCCTCAACTGCCATGATAAAAATGAACAGTCTTTATTGAGGGCTACTTGTGTGTCAGGCACTCGGTTAAGCCCCAGTATCTTTTTAAACAACCCTATGAGGCAGGCATTACGATGCCCATTTGCAAACTGAAAATAAAGAGGTTCATAAACTAGCCCAAGATCACAAGTAGTACTGAGATCCAAGCCTGGACCTGCAGGGTAACCACCAAGCTGCTGTCTCCAAGTTCTTGACTTGTTCTTGGGCTGTGGGAGTCACCTCAGCTCTCCCCCAGGAGGGATTTTTGTCTCCATCATTGCTGGGGGCTAAGCAAGCACTGGCCTGGGCAAGGGCTTGTTAGGACAGTATAGCCAGAGGTGCCTTGCAAAGCTGCCACACAGAGGTAAGGAAAGCACAGGGAAGCTGTGCAAACATGCTTGCCTCCTGCTCACTCCTCTCTCACTCTCACACATGTGCATACACACACACACACACACACACACAATCACATACACACACAATCATACACATACCACCCTTCCTTCCTGATGTGACTCTTCCGCCCTCACTTTCTCAGACCCAGCCATCTTCAGCGCTGGCTGGTTATGTATCCTTAGCAGATCATTGGAGAAAACCAATCTTAGGCATTACATTATTATACATAGAGCACAAGCTTAAGAGTCAAGAAGGTCTGGGTTCTAATGCTACATCTGTCCTTTATGGACTACCCCTCGAAGAGAGTTGAATGACCTGGAAAAGTTACCCAAACTTTTTCAATGGGCTAATAATACCAGGTTGTAATATTGGAGTCAATAGAAAATGTACCTTGGGTTCCTCTGTCTCCTCTTTTCCTGCCCCCAATCCAAGTCATTGACATTTTTGCTGAGATTATTATAAGAGCCTGCTGTCTGTCCTTGTCCTCTCTCTTGCTCCCTTTCAAAATTGCCAAGTTATACCTAGGAAAAATCTTTTAAGAACATGAATGTGATCATCTCAGGGCTCCTGCCACTCCCCTAATATTATCATCAACAAACCCCAAGGATTCCTCACTGCACTTGGGACAAAACCCCACAAGCTTATTGTGGAAGGACCTTTGTGATGTGGCCTGTATATCTCTCCACCCCTTCACAGCCTCTTCCACAACTCTACTCTTTCTTTTGTCATTTTCTCCTAAGCAGAGGCTCATTCCTGCCCTAAGGCCTTCCCGCCTGCCCTTCCAGCAGCAGGAAAACCCCTGCCCCCTTTTCTTGCCTGGCAAATGCCTACTCACTCTTGAAATCTCAGATTACCTTCTTAAGAGAGGCCTTCCCTGCATGTTCTGTTTCGATCCAACCCCTTCTTTCATTGTTTCATGCCACTAGTTCTCTTAGTTCTCTTCCTTTGTAGCTCCTAGCATGATTTACAATCATGCATTTGATTGTATGATTCCTTATTTAATGTTTCTCTCCTCCATAGGTGGAGAGCAAAGAGTGTTTCTTCTGTTCCTTTCTGATTATCCATGTGGTCAGTCACAGTACCTGGGACATAACAGGTGCTCAAGAAATCCATGGCGTAGGAAGGTATGATGAAGGTTGCAGGTAAAGCACACATATTGAACATGTAGTAGACTTCTGACAGATCTCTGTCGCTGTGTCCTCTCTCTTCCCCTCCTGGTGGATGCTGCCAGAGTGTGGTTCTCAGGAGGGGTGTGGTCCCTCCCATACCCCAATTCCCCAGCACTGGGGAGAGTCCCCAACCAGACCCCATGAGGCTAGCTGGGCGCAAAGCCCCTGAGGCTGTGGAGCCAGGCTGGGCAGGGCCAGTGGTAGGCCTTGCCACCCCAGAGAGCAGGGAGTAGGGTAGGGCTGTTGGAAACTGGCCCCCTGGGTCTTCATCAGGCTCAAACCCTCCCTGTTCTTTCTTCTCCCACTGCAGAGAGCAGTTTTGCCCTAGCCAATGCCAATTGGGCTGCTCCTTGTTTTGTTGTACATGCTGCTAGGCAACTGGCCTGTTTTTGCTTATTTACCTCCCCTGGGCCGTTTCACAACACTTTGTATAGGCCCTGCTCTCTCTGGTGCACATCTGGTTTGGATTTAGCCTGTCAGAGCCCCCTTGGCAAAGAGAGCCAGGACTTTCCCCAGCAGTCACCAGGATGGACCCCCAGGTTCTGGCTGTGCAGGCCTCCTTGGTGTTGGATCACGCCAGCCTGGATGCCTTCCACTTGCCCAGCCCCGATTCTCCTCTCCACCCTGAACCTCTTACTTCTTTTTGTCAACAGTGTGCACATTTCAAAGCCTGAAAGTGGAGAAATTTTGAGAAGGAAAAAGACTGAGGAGGGGTCAAGAAATAGTAGAATGAAGGGCCAGAAGTTTAAAGAGAATGAAGTCTGAGCCCTCCGCCCAGCACTACTCTTCCCTCACCCACAGAGAGGGAGACAGGGAGACAGGGACAGACCTAAGACCAGGTTCCTTGGCATCTCTCTCCTTTACTGGAGAGCCTTCCGATCAAGACCACCTTGGGGATAGAGTGGGTTAAACTGGATGTTCTTAGGTTTGAAAGATTTAGTAGGTTTATCCTTCTCCCCATCATACCCCAAAATTCTGGTGGGATTATAAGGATTATAAAGATATAAGGTGGGATATAAAGGATCAATAGAAAATCAGAGGTTTGGTAGATGTCATTTTATAGAGAATGAAAGTTTCCAATTTCCTCACCCTACAGAGAACATACTGGTCAAAGCAGGGCAGGGTCAGGAGTAGAAGAATGAAGTAGGGGTGGGAAAAAAACACAAGGCACCCCTCTTGCTTCTCCATTCCTTATTGTTTTGGCAAATTCATCACACTCAGAGTAAAACCTAAGGTTCTGACAACGGTTTGTAAGGCTCTACAAGACCAAGCTCTTTGACCTCTGTGACCCCATTCTTCCCTCTCCTCTCTGTATATTCAGCCTCAGTAATTTATGTAAAGAAAGAAGAAGGTTTCCTTGGTGCAGAAGCAACCAGCTGGGCATAGATCGGTGAGCAGAGCAAGGATGGGTTTCCCCACTCACTTCCTCTATTAGCTGGCCCCACTGGGCAGAGAACAAAATACTTGAACTGCACAAAACATACAAACTGCTTATTTTTCTCCATGACACTCATTTGTCCCTGACATGTGGTTATATTATTTATTTATAGCCTGTCTTTTCTTGTTAGAATGTAAATTCCTTGAGGGCAGGGTGTTTGTTCCATTTGTTATTAGGTCTTTGAACCTAGAACAGTTTTGCATGAAGACTGTACTCAATAAGGTTTTGTTGAATGAATGGATGGATGGATGGATGGATGGATGAATGAATGAATGAATGAATGAATGAATGAATGAAGTCTGCTTTTCCTCCCAGCAGGTTCAACTCAACTGGGGGTATTTTCTTATTCTGATCTCTCACCTATAAAATAAAATGCTCACCTATCATCTATCATAAACACACTTGTGTCTCTGTTCCAGTTCACCATGATCCTATCATCTCTGAACTGGTGGACCACATAGTGTTCCTCTGCCTGGAATGACCCTCCCAGTCCAACTCTGAATCTTCTGGTGGGATTTCACCTAGTAACTTTTGATGCTAGGATGGACCTCTTGATAGCTCTGCATACCTACCTGTGGTTTGCCATAATGGTGATTATGGCTGCTCCACGTGGATTGATTAATTAATGAGGGATAAGGGACCAGAAGACCAACTGGGTAGCAACTGAGCCATAGTCAATGGTCTCTGTCCTCTTAGGTGTCTTATTGATTCTTTTTTTAGGTTACTTTGTCACTTGTTGACCTTAGAGTATGAACCTCTCATACAAGAATGCAGACTGATACACAAAATTGAACTCTTGATTTATTTTTTCTCCTCAATTCTTTGTCTTTCCCAGTTACCTGCAGTGAATGGCAACACCATCTATTTCTTAAGTTTCTTGAGGCAAGAACCTGGGACTTAGCCATTGATTGAGATTGGGTCCACCATCCACGATCCCTAAGCCATAGGCAAGTCCTATAAAGTCTACCTTCATAATACATCTGAGTTCTATCTTCTACTTTCCCCTTCCATTGCTCCACCCTATTCCAGACACCAGCATTCTTGCCTGCACAGCTGGCTCTTTATTTCTACTCTCTGTTCTCTAACAAGTGCTCAGAATCAGGTTTGGAGGGAGGGAGGGAGGGAAGGAGGGAGAGAGAGAGTGCAGGTGGCAGGGAGAGGGTCAGAGAGACAGAGAGAGAGGATGAATCTTTTTTTTTTTTTTTTTAAAGATTTTTATTTATTTATTTGACAGAGAGAGAGAGATCACAAGTAGGCGGAGAGGCAGGCAGAGAGAGAGGAAGAAGCAGGCTCCCTGCTGAGCAGACAGCCTGATGAGGGGCTCAATCCCAGGACCCTGAGATCATGACCCGAGCCAAAGGCAGAGGCTTTAACCCACTGAGCCACCCAGGCGCCCCTAGAGAGAGGATGAATCTTAAACAGGCTCCACAGTGCAGCTTAGTCTTGCAACCCTGAGATTATGACCTGAGCCAAAATTAAGAGCTGGATGCTTAACTGACTGAGCCACCCACTGCCCCCAGAATCAAGTTTTAAAACAGAAATGAGATCATGCTACTTCTTCATTTAAAACTGCCAAAATGGCTTCCTGTTATGCTTAGAATAAAAAACAAAACAAAAAAACCCGTTCTTTATCCTAGCCCCCAAGGCCACGATCTAGACCCTGCTGACCTCTCTAACTTAATTCACATCACCCCCCAATTCCCCACTCTTTTCAGTATGTTTTAGCCACGATATTCTTCTTTCTGTTCTTAGAACAGGTCAATTTATTCCAACTTCAGGGCTTTTACACAAATTATCTCCCCTCCTTGGAATACTCCTTCCTCAGATCTTCACATGGCTAATTCCTCTGACTGTTCAGATCGTGGCTTAACCCATACCTCGTCAGAGAAGCCTTCCTGGACAACTCAATTTATAATAACATGACTCCTCCCTACCACACACACAGTTATACTCTCTCATGTGTTGTTTTAGGTTCTTCCTAGCATGCACCACCAGGTTGTCTAGTGTTTATTGTCTGTCTTCCCCCTATTAGAATGAAACTCTATAAGGGTAGGGACCAATGTGACTCCAGCACCTAGAATAGGGCCTGACACATAACAGACATTCAAAATGTTTCTTGAATAAGTGAATGAATTAGTTCATTGTAGCTTAACTGTGGGATAAGAGTTAGGAGTCTTGTGTTCAACTCTATCCTGGTTGCTCTCAAGCTAAGTGACTTTGAACATGTCATGTATCTGCTCCGGACCTCTTCTCTACATCTGTAAACTGAGGTCTGATTTCCTGATCCATAAAGTCCTTTCCAGCTTCCAGATACTCTGATCCTATCAGTCTTTCCATATTGTTGCACAAAAAGCTGTCAAAGTTGGTGATGACAACGATGATCCAACTAAAATTGATAAATTATTTTTTTAATTTCATGCAACGTCCTAGGCCATTTTAGTTATTTCTGATTTACACTTAAGCTACATATCCCAAAAGGGTTGTGTGGCTCAGGTTTCAGACCCACTTTCCCACCCACATCCTTATTTGCTTTATTTATACAGGGAGAAGGGTAAATGCTCCCATTAAATTTGCTGGACTAGAACGGAACCTTGTGATTGCAAATGACAGAACCCTAACCCAACTCAAGGATAAAAATTAGAGATAGGTTTTGGCAGTTCATGAGATCCACAGAGATCTGAATAAGTAAGATGCTAAAAGGACAGCAAGAGAGCAGGGCTTCAGGTGTTGCTGGAACCAGATGCTTGAATTACACTAGTGTTCCCTCCAGCCTTTTCTCTGCTTCTATTATTGTGCTGGCTACACCCTCCTCTCTTAGTGCAATCTAACTCCTTCCACATAGTCCCACCACAGCATTGATCACACTGAATTATTTGTCTGGTTGTTCCCAGTCTTTTCCAGCACAACAAAGTTCACTGAGGGAAAGGATCTTGTCCATTTGTTAATTTCTATATCCCTAACCCCCAAGATAGTGCCTAGAGCATAGTAGGTGCTCAATAAATACCAGTTGAATAAGTGAATGGTAGAAAATGTAGTCACCAACTGCCCCAGAGTTAAGTATAAAAGCACTTCAGTTATTGAAAAGCCAGCAAATCTATACACCTACGATCTATACACCCTCCCACCCAATCCACAAAATCTCACAGAAGGGATTCTTTGGTCCAACTAGGCCATGTGCTTACCTACCCCTTGGCAAATAATAGTGGCCACTGACCACACTAATGTCTCAGCATCCATGTGAATTTGGGGAAGAGAAGCTTTTCAAAAAGGACTGTGGAAGTAAATCCTGTAGGTACCAGCACACTTACAGAGCTATTGTGGAGATCAAATGAGACATTGCAAGAAAGGGTGCTTGCAATGCTATTACAGGTTGCTATGTGTATAGGTCAAATATAAGCAATTTTGTATGTTTCAACTTATTATAAAAGTATTAAAATCATTAAGTGGATGTAAGATGATTATTTGATTATATGTCAGCAAAATAAAGAATACTGTTTTTAAGATGAGAAGTTAATTTCTTTTTAAAATGATGATAGCTAACATAATTTACTATGTGATAGCTTTGCAATGAACAATGCTAATTGCTTACGTGGATTATCTCATTATTTCTCCCAATGCTTCCATGAGGTAGACACTATAATTGCCCCCATTCTACAGACAAGAAAGCTGAGGTTCAGTGAGGTTAAGTTATATGCTCCAGATAATACAGTTCAAAATGTGGAGAACCAGGATTTGAACCTAGGTTTCTGGAATCTAAGGCCATTTGTTATGCTACATTAGGGAAGAGGCTGGGAGTCCAACTCCTCCAGGAAAGCTAATCCATTGCTACTAATAAGAATAACTCAAAGAAGTAGATGCAGTACAAAGAAGGGCCACATGTTCCCCAATGTTCATAGCAGCAATGGCCACAATCACCAAACTATGGAAAGAACCAAGATGTCCTTCAACATATGAACGGATAAAGAAGATATGGTCCATATATACAATGGAACAT
>CM053606.1:40256070-40281719 GCA_028646535.1 Procyon lotor | reverse complement strand
ACCTGCATTGTATTACAACTAGTAGTGAGTGTATCTGGTAACCATGGCCATACTAATCTCCTTAATGGTCCATCCATCTTATTCATCTTTTCACTTAAAATAAGCCTTACATTCTGCCTAGCAGGTAAAAGGCACTCTCTGAAGTTTGTTGAACTGAGCGAGGTAGGCAGACAAAAATGATTTGATATCTCCAAAGGATATAGTCTTTGGTCTACATCTTTTCAGTGGTGTAGGGGATGGAACAATGGGAATATGAATAATTATGAAAACATAGCTACCACATGTGGAGAGCCTGTTATGTTTTAGGAAGTTTATGTCCATTATCTTTAGTTGTTATAACACCTTGCAAGGTAAGTGGTGGTGTCCCCAAGTCTCACTTTTTCAAAGCAGCGGAATGTATTCTTTCTAGAGACTATAAACATCTCCTCTATGGTATCAAAGCTGGACCAAAAAAATGTGTTTCTTCCAACTAAGGTCACACAGAACTTTGAACCTAAAAACTGTGCTCAGCCAGAATCTTACAGAATTCCATCCTGGGCAGGATTGCAATTTCCCCTAAGCACAAGCCCTACCCACACTCCAGAGCCCTACAACTCTGTCAAACCAATGTTTGACTTGATTTTGTACGTGAACTTGATTCTGCGCCATGGAATTTCAAAGCTGGGCCTACAAATCTGGAACTTAAATATTAGCCTTTCTGACCTGGATAGCTTTGACCTCCCAAGTTTACATGCACAAGTATTGATAACACAGCTCAGATCACATGGAAGAGCACCAAATCTACAGCCCAGGACTGCCAAGTGCGTGCATGGATACAAAGATCTCTGCTGAGATCAAAATGGATTTAGGTTATACATGGACTTATCTGATGGTGCGGGAAGTCCCACATATGGGCCAGAGAGACAGAGCTCACTTTCATTCAGCCAGTCATGCTTGCTTCATCCTATAGGACAGAAATCAAAAGTAAACTGCAGCTGAACTCTGGCAAGACCAGGCTCATGCAATACGGCCCGACTTTCCTTAATTTCTTTGAGTCAGCTTTCTCCCTGGGGAATGGCTGCCATAGTTAGCATTTGCCAAGCATCTACCAGGTACCTTAAGTGTTTATATAATATTAATCATAATACATAAAATGTATACCTACTAGCACTATTCACTGAGTTTTACACTGGTATTGTTTCATCCACACAAAAGTCATAAAGGGAAAAATACTATTATCTTCATTTCTCAGATGAGGAAACTGAGGCACAGAGAGGTCACTGTGCCAGAGAGAGGCACAGTGAGAGTCACACTGCAAGTGGAAAGCAGAGCTAGGAGTCAAACCTAGGCAGTATCTCTTTCCATCCTCTCAACAGCATGGTGAGGCTGGTGTGGTCATTTTATAAAGAAGGGAAAGAAGTTTAAGTCATTTGCCAAAAGTCACACAATCTGTTAGTGGCAGAACCAAAATTCGAATCCGGGTCAAATCCAATGGCCATGCTTTTTAAAATACACTGAATGAAAAGAAGAAGGGAAAAAAAAAAACACTAGAAAGGCCTGTTTTTGTGTGGCCTAATTTTATACAGCCAGCAACCTAAGAATGAGTTGTTACCTTTTTAAAGGGTTGTTTAAATATTTATTTTATTATTTATTTATTTAGGCGGGTGGAGGGAGAGGAGAGATATAATCTCAAGCAGACTCCATACCTAGCACATGAGCCCAACATGGGGTTCAATACCGTGGCCCTGAGATCTCGTGACCTGAGCAGAAAGTAAGAGTCAAATGCCTAACCAACTGAGCCACCCAGGAGTCCCACTTAAAAAAAAAGATTTATTTATTTATTTTAGAGAGAGAGGGTGGGAGAAAGAAAGCATGGGCGAGCAGGGGGAGAGGCAGAGGGAGAGAATCTCAAGGAGAGTCCCTACTGACCGCAGAGGCTGACATGGGGCTCAATCTCACAGTCCTGAGATCATGATCTGAGTTGAAATTAAGACTCTGACACTCAATCAACTGAGCCACCCAGGTGCCCCTAAACATTTTTTTAAAAGAAGATATCATGTGACAGAGATGGGGCCCTCAAAGCATATAAAATATTTCTATCTAGCCCTTCACAGGAAAAGTTTGCTGATGGCCACATTATACCTCTCCAAAAAACCATTATGAAGATCAAAGGAAAGAACGGAGGTGAGTGTGTCTGTATGTAACTTGGGGAAGTCATTTCTCCTTCACTGGACCTCAGTGTTGCCACTTAAAAGGAGAATTTAAACATGTGCGCATCTCCTTTTGGCTTTAACCTGTGCTAATGGCAGGTGTCATTCTGGTGCTGTACTAACATAAGGTAGTGTTTTCTCCCATCTAATTATTCAGTCACTTACTTTATTGCATGAAATGCAGACATAATTAGACTTCAGTGGTGAAGAAAAACATCACCCACCAAAATAATCCCTGGAAGCTAAGAAATGGCCCCATCCCAGATATCCGCCCTTTTGTGATGTGCCCTAAACATAGGCATCTTCTTCTAACCTCAGGTGAGGTTCTTGCTTGTTCTCCCAGCCTCCTGGCACTTCAAGTTGTTAATTTCATCAGCAATGTTTGCTTCTGATACTCCCAAACTCTCCCAATCAACCCCTGCCTCTCCATATTCCCCATGGTATTCAACACTGGCAAATGATCATCATCGCCATCATCATCATCACAGAAATCTACCAGTTTCCCTCTCATTTGTTGCCTAGCATCTGAGGCACACACTTTCCTCCTTCTGGGATCCATTTCTTCCCCTGGACATGGCCTACCACACATTCTAAGAACAACAATAGCTCCTTTTAATCTCTGGACCTTGTCTCTCCTTTCCTTTCTCTTTTGCATGGCCAAGGCAGCCTTGCCCCCTACAGTCTCTCCCAAAGTCTTCTCCTCAATCTCTCTCCATCCAAAAGGAAACCAAATCCAGAACTGTCTCCAAGATACCATGACCTCACTCTGGTCCTCAGCACTGGGCCACCTCTGTCCCATGAGTACTCTTGAGGGCAGACCAGGGTACCATGTGGAGGTAAGTCCAGGCCCTGTGATGTCTAAGGGTCTGGTCTGTCATCATCTTACTTGAGGAAGGGTATGCTCCTGTCTGATCAGACCCTCAGTTTCATCTCTACAGCGCTGGCACAGTTGGGTCAACAATGGGTTCCTTTGCCTCTAGACCTCTTTTCCCTTGCTTGAGTCATTCACCACTCTGCAGTCAAAGGAAGTGCTCCAAAACACAAACCCTCTGCCTAACTCTCTTCAGTGGTTCCTCAGTGCCAATAGAATAGAGTCCCCTGACTCAGCCCTCTACAACTTAGCCCCTGCCTCTCTCTCTAACCTTATTTCCTACTACTCATCTCCCATTCCTAGGGTCTTTGCCACGCCAAGGTACTTAGAGTATTCCAAACAGTCTGCAAAATAGGAATGCACATCCTTTTCCTCAATGGGGTGCACTTCCCAGCTCTGCTTTCCAGAAAACACCTGCACATCCTCCCTGTCTATGCAGAATATCTTTTGTTTGTTTTTCTAGATCCACGTTTCATCATTCTTCATCTGCTGTATGCCTAAGAGGTTGATCTGTGTGGATGCCACAAGTAGGTCCCTGGCTAATTGGGAGCCTCAGAAGGGGCCCAGAGGGAGAGAGGGGGAAAGTGTCCCTTTGATTCTTTCCTGGTAAGGTCATAGATCTGTGTCCCTCACTGTTTTTGCTAAGGCGTCAGCTGTGTAGGATTCTCTATCCCCTTGTAAGAACAGTTCATCTGCTAAGTTCTTACACTGTCTCCTATGACTTTTCTACATATGCCCCTTTGCAAATAAGCCCTCTTCTAAATTTATCACAAGAGCCATCAATAGGCTGTTGAGACTCTGACTGGTACATGCCAACCCAGCACAAACCAGAGGGTCCTTTGTAGACCTGTTTGCTTCCCTGTCTGCCCCAGAAGACTACTTCATTTTACTTTGTTGTCTTAGATTTGTTCTTAGATCTAAGTTGCCCACTCATATTTAGTGAGCAGCTACTACACACTGGGCCATGGCTTAGTCACTACAGATTCAGAGATTAGTAGATAATAATTCTTGACCTGGAAGATCCCCTACCCACATTCAGGAGGTAAGACTTAGGCTCCATTTGTGGTTATGAGCACAGGACCGGTTAGCAGTCTGTTTGTGCTCAAATCCCAGCTGCACCATTGACTAGCTGTGCGATCTAGGCACATCCACCACTCTGAGCCTCAGTTTCCCCCTCTATAGATGGAACTAACAGAAGCTACCTCCCAGAGTGGTTATAAAGATTAAGCAGTAAGCCTAGTGGCTGGCACTTGCTGGGCACTCAGTGAGTGTCCATTATTACTCTTATTAGAGCAGAGGTTTAGTTAGCATATACTAAATAAATAGATGACTGAATTTATTATCTCATCCAATCTCCAAAGCAATCCTCCCCCATGATACACATTCCAAATAGACAGGGAAGGAATCCCTTCCCCATATCATAGATTAGGAAATGGGGAGCAAATGAATGAATGAATGGATGTCTAGCCCGCCGGGCCTGCTGTGTCTCCCACCTCTTCCCAGCAGCCATAGCGAGGCTGTGCACCCAGAGAGCTGGGAGCCCTGGGCCCTGGAGAAGCAATCCTGGCTCTCTCTCCAACTTTCCATCCACGGAGGACTCCTGCCAATAGCTCCCTGCAGTTCGCTCTGTGTGGAACACAGCCTGGGTCCAGGTGCTACAGGAGTTTGTAAACACTGGGCCTGCTGGACTCTGCCCCTGAAGCCCCCCACTTCCCAGAACCCATGGCCCCAGTTCCTGTTCAGCTGGGGCTCTTTCTGTAAGGCTCTGCAAGCCCCAGTGCTCCTTCTGGTAAGTGCAGAGGCCAGGAGGGAGGTTCCACTTTCACATTCGCTACCACACCCACATGAGGGACATTTCTCAACATGGAGGGGAAATTTCCTCTCTCTTTAGGCCTCCCCTCAAACCTGCTCCTTGACCCCCTAATTTCTTCAGGACAGGCTTAGTTTTCCACTGAAGGTTAGGTCCCCCTGAGATCTAAACTTGAATCTGTCCTGGGAATAAGGGTAAACTAAATCCCCGCTGAGCTCTCTGGCTGCAGGCCTGCCCTGTGCTCGGGTGTGCTGACCTACACCATGGGCGCTCTGCCCTGTGCCCAACATGGTGGCCATTACCCCTGTTTTACGCATATGGGGACTGAGGCTTGTGGCGCTGAAGTCACCAGTGTTGGAATGTTCAAATGGGAAGAAAACCTACGTGTTTGAGCTTGTAGAAACAGTTGGAAGTCACCTTGGAACAGAAGTCCCCAAATGGAATTCGTCTTGGCTGCTTCTGTACCACGTTTACAACTCTATTACTTGCTTCCTGTCATTTGCATGTTTCTTTGTGCCCCTCTCTGCCTCTTCTACTTGACGGTCCCTCTTTAAGGACAGGGAAAGTGACTCACTCATAACCTTCTTCTGGGTCCAAGCACAGAGCCTGAGGCAGAAAGGGATTGCTTGTCTGATAAGTTAAAGCAGGCCAGTGTGGCTCAGGGTAGGGAATTAGTGAGGCTAGAGAAAAAAGCAATACCACCTCCTGCAGGCCGAGGATGGGGTCTGAGAATGTGTACTACTAGCAAGATCTCAGATGTAGATGTCGCTGCAGATGCTGCTGGTCCCTGAGGACCACTGGCTTTAGGGTGAGAGAGGAGGGAAAGAATGAGTAAGATGGAGTCTTATCCTTAAAGAGTTCTCATGTCATGGGGGCACAAGGTGAACAGTGCACTTCTACACAGGTGGCCACAGCTCCATTGTGACAATCCAGGGAGGTGCGTCTCCTCAGTGTGGGAGGGAGGGAAAAGGTCAGAGGAAGGTTCTGGAAGAGGGAACTCTTGAATTGAGTTAGAATGTTTAGGAAGGAGCTAACCAGGGGAGGGAGTTCAGCAGGAAGGAAAGGAAGAAGTATTTGAGGCAGAAGGCCCAGCTTGAGCAAAGGCAAGGAGGTGAGAAATTGCAAGATGTGTTTGAACAATTGGGGCCGTGAGACTCCAAAATAAAGCTGGTGTAGGTTAAAACTATATAGAAGGCTTTGCATGTCCTACAAAGTAAGGAGTTTAAATTTTATCCTGTGAGGCAGAGGTTTGTAAGCTTTTTGGGGAGTGGGATGAAGATGTCACAGAACACTCCGAGAATCTGATCAAAGTTAACAGGCACACGGATAGAACCAGAGGTAACTTTCAGGGTATGCGCAAATTCTCTAAAGCCTATCCATGAACTTTAGAAACAAAACAAAAAAGTCCCTATAGTAGATGATGGGTTTTAAACAGGCAGATGTCCTAATTAGATTTTTTTCAAAGATTTTATTTATTTATTTGACAGAGAGAGAGACAGACCACAAGTAGGCAGAGAGGCAGGCAGAGAGAGAGAGGGAAGCAGGCTCCTTGCTGAGCAGAGAGCCCAATGCAGGGCTCAATCCCAGGACCCTGAGATCATGACCTGAGCCGAAGGCAGAGGCTTTAACCCAGTGGGCTACCCAGGCGCCCCCATTAGATTTTATTTTAAAAAGACCTCTTGGTGGCTATGCAAAGAATGGATTTCAGTGGGGGCAACCAGGCACAGAAAAGCTAGGGGTCAATTAATCTCATTAAAAGGTCACAAATGGTGGTGGGAGTGGGGACCAGTTTAACACCTACATGTAAGCATTTAGTTGGTAACTGCCAAGACCAGACTTGTTTTTTAGCAAGGTCAATTCAAAAAGCATTGCTTGAGAGCTGAGCTCAGAGGCTGTCTTTGCATGGCTTGCATCTAGGCTGATGGGTAATGTAAACCAGCCAAGCAGGAAGGAGCATCTCCACCCTCACCCCACCTACTGGAATCTGCTGGTTGGCAGTCAGTTGAGGCCCAGATATCCTATGCCTTTGAGGGCTGGAAGCCAAAGACGTGAAGGAAGGCAGCACTTCCATGAGCTAGGGAGAGGCCACAAGGGTAAAGCGGGGTAGTAAATTTTTGGGAGGCAGCCGGGGTGTCATTCCTTCCAGAGATTTTGCAATAGCCCTAGGAAGCAGACAGAACTAGATGATTATCTTTTTTAACAGAGGGACGCTGAAGGCCAGAAAAGGTGAGAACTTGCCAAAAGACACGTAGCAAACACAGGATAAAATTAAGACTAGGACCCCAAGAACACTGGACTCTATGTCAGTATTTTGCCTTAGGCTGGCTGTGGTGCAGATTTTGCTGTGGCTATTCCTGGTGGCTCTAAAACCCTGTAATTTGTGATTTTAGCCAAAGAATAATCTCCACCCATTAGCTCAATTCCCTTGGGTTCTTTTGATCTATATTAGCCTTTACACCCCAAGACCTTACTCTTAACAACCTGTGAAGCTTGGAGCCAGCCCTGTGGCCTCTCTGCCTTGAGTTTCTCTTCATCTTTAAAACAAGAGAATTAACACTAAATAGATGTTCCTGAAGTCTTTTTCTTGTCTGAACTGCAGTGGTTCTGCAAAGCCTTCCGAGACTCCAAATTCCCTTCCAGCTTCGATGTGACAACATGATTCCCACCTGCCCAATGCCTTTTATATGAGGTTAACAGGGAATAATAACAGGGATAATGAAAATAGAAACATTTTTTTTCTTCCCCAGGGCCAAACACTGATCTAAGTCCTTTCAAGCTTCCAAACAACTTTGTAAGGTGATGGCTCTTATTGTCCCCATTTCATAGATGAGAAAACTGGAATCACATAGAGGAATTACATTACTTAAGATAAAGTCCTATGGGTAACTATCTGTGGAGTGAGAATTCAAGCCAAGTAACTGCCTCAGGCTCCATGCTCCTGATCCCCCAGGAGCTGAGTAGTGAGAGATTAAAGATACAGAGAAGGAATGGCAACTACCAAGTGAACTCTCATAGGAGGCTCATGACCCCCCAGGTAGCATATTCTATTATTATTTCCATTTTGCAAGTTGTGTTCTGTCATACTACCTCTCACCATCTGGAAGGGAACGTGCTTGTAAGACATTCAGGGACTTGTAGAAGGAGTTGCCAAACATAGCGAATAAAAATATAGGCCACCTGGTTAAATTTGAACTTCAGATAAATAATAAGTCATTTTTTAGGATATCTCATGTAACATTTATAACACACTTATACCAAAAACATTTTTATTGTTTATTTGAAATTCAAATTTCAGCTCCTGTATTTTATATAAAATAAGGATAAAGGACAGCAAGTTCCCTTTAGAAGGCTGAATGAGCATTTCCGTTTTGTTCACTGGCCCAGAAGGTTTGGCATGATGGGCTTGGCTGAATCATTTTCAAGGGAAAGAGATGACCTGTCCTCCCTCATCGTGGTTGGGAAGTCTTTTGGGGCCTCCAAAGTCACCCCTGCGGGGACCTGGAACAGCCCTTTGAAATGGCGCAGAACTCTTTGGAATGACCTGGAACAGGCCATGTTTATTGGCCACCTATGACCCTGGCTCAGTTTCTCACACTCTGTCCACAACTTGGAAGGTAACTTAAACAGTGATCTTCCTCCTCCCTTCTCCAATAGATTCCCAGAGCCCTCTGGCACATTCATGACTTCAAATATGAATTACTGCTTCTCTCTGACCCCCTAGTAACTTCTTCTGTGATAATTAGAGAAAAATTAAGGAAAGCACATTGTTAATTTTCAATAAATATGACTCGTACTTCCCCCTTGCCCTTTCATATCAGGAATCAAAATGGGTCATTTACTTGGGCTTTCCTCATACTGAATGTGATGGAATTTTGGGAGAAGAAAAACAATTCCCAAGGATTGTCTGACCTTAATGACATGCCATGAATTCCCAAAAATCCCCCCCCCAAGAAACTGGTTTTGAAATATAAATATGTGGGGTTAGTCCACATCATAGACATCTGTGCTGAAGCTCGCTTTCTCGTGATTGGCATCCCAGATAGACCCCATTGCTTGCCTGAACTCCCACTTCCTCAACACAGCCTGACCCCTTGCTTCCCCCACCCCTGCAGTGTATCCCATCCATGCCTTGTGTGGAAAGATTTCCATCAACAGAACATGTTTCAACTCACTAGGAAACTGACCTGTCACACACTTTTAATCTGCTTTGTCTTTGCTGATTACCACGATGTCCCAGATTAAATCATGTTTGGATGAAATGCATTTGGGTAGGTGTATCCTGACTGCCTCAGCAAAAATATTAGAGCAGCCGCCCAGAGTATAGCTGAGACATGTGCAAAATATTGATCAGCATCCCACTGCAAAGAAAAACTTTTAAAGTATATTCTGTTAATATTCTTAAATGTATACATTTATAGGCATCCTGATTAGTCCCCAGGTAAAGGTAATAGCATTTCCTTGAAGAGGAGAATTCATTTAAAAAGGATTTAGAGGAGGTGTCCTTCTATTTTTAGTTTTTTTTGAGTGTTTTAATCATGAATGGGTATTAAATTTTGTCAAGTGCTTTTTCTGCATCTATTGAAATGATCATATGGGGTTTCTTTCCTTCATTCAGTTAATGTGTTATATTATAATGATTGATTTTTGTATGTTGAACCATCCTTGCATTCTAGGGAGAGATCTCACTTGGTCATGGTATATAACCCTTTTAATATGTTACTATTACTGGAACACCTGAGTGACTCAGTTGGTTAAGTGTCTGACTTTGGCTTGGTCATGATCTCCGGGTCCCGGGATCAAGCCCTGTGTTGGGCTCCATGCTCAGTGGGAAGTCTTCTTCTCCCTCTCCCTCTGCCTCATGTTCTGCTTGTGCTCTCATGCTCTCTCTCTCTCTCTCTCATATAAATAAAGTCTTTTAAAAATTAAAAAAAATAAATAAATAAAAATAAAAGTAAAAGGATTTAGAGGGGGAACCTGGGTGGCTCAGTTGGTTAAGCAGTTAGTTGCCTTTGGCTCAGGTCATGATCCTGGGGTCCTGGGATCAAGCCCCACACTGCACTCCCTCCTTGGCGAGGAGTCAGCTTCTCCCTCTCCTCCCTGCTTGTCCTCTCTCTCATTATCTCTGTCTCTCTCTCTCAAATAAATAAATAAAACAAACAAAACAAAACAAAAAGGGATTTAGAATAGGACAAAAACAAATTCTTTCTTGGGTTTTATAGCTTTGTGGGCTGGATAACAACTGTACCTTCCTCCTCAGCCCTCCTAAGGTGCAGCCTCTCTCAGTGTGGGACTATGAAGGATGGGATCCCAGCTTGTTTTCTGAATAGGTTTGCTGTGGAAGACACTAAGTGGTCCTTATTAGTCAGATGTGTTCTTGGTTTTGTCAGCTAGACCAGAATATTCTCATCACCATTTCCTCCATCATCCCATGACTGAGAGTCACTGATTATTTATTTTGTGCCAGGAATTTTGCTAAATATTCTATATGATTTATCTCATTTAATTTCACAATAATCTCCTATAGGAGACAAAATTTTCATTTTCTTAGAGCAGCTTAAGGTATGAGGTAGGGGAAGTTGAGGGGAAGTTATGGAGATTTCTCATATTATTCCCTGTCCCTCCACATGCATCACCTCTCCCCCCCATCAGAGTAGTATGTTTGTTGCCATTAATGAACCTACAGTGACACATCCTAATTACCCAAAGTCCACAGTTTACCCTTGGTGTTGTACATTCTATAGGTTTGAACAAATGTGTAATGACATATATCCATCATTATGCTATTTTACAGAATACTTTCACTGCATTAAAAATTCTCCATGTTCTATCTATTCACCTTTTCCTGACCATCCCAACCCCTGGCAACCACTGATCTTTTTACTGTTTCTATAGTTTTGTCTATTCCAGCTGTCCTTTAGTTGAAATCAATACAGTAGGTAATGTTTTCAGAGTGGCTTCTTTTGCTCTGAAATATGCATTTATGGCCCCTCCATGTTTTTTCATGGCTTGATAGCTCATTTCTTTTTAGTGTTGAATAATAGTCTATTGTCTGGATGTACCACAGTTTGTTTATCCATTCACCTACCCAAGGACATCTCCCTTGCCTCTGAGTTTTGGCAATTATGAATAAAGCTGCTATAAACGTTCATGGGCAGGTTTTTGTTTGGACACAAGTTTTCAATCCTTTGTCTAAAAACTAAGGATTGTGTTTGCTGGATCTTATGATAGGAGTATGTTTAGTTTTGTAAGAAACCTCCAAATTGTCTTCCAAAGTGGCTGTGCTATTTTGAATTCCCACCAGCAATGAATAAAAGTTCCTATTGCTCTATGTCCTCACTAGTCTTGGTCTTGTCAGTGTTCAGGATTTGGAGCACTCTAATAGGTGTATAGTGGTATTTCATTATTGTCTCAACTTATAGTTCCTTGATAACATATGATGTAGGGCATCTTTTCATTTGCCATCTGTAGATCGTCCTTGGTGAGGTGTCTATTAAGGTCTTGGCTCTTTTTAAAATCAGATTATTTGGTTTCTTATTATTGAGCTTCAAGAGTTCTTTGTATATTTTGAATAACAGTCCTTTATCAGATATAGCTTTTGGAGATATTTTCTCCCACTTTGTGGCTTGTTTTCTAATTCTCTTGGTATTCTCTTTTACAGAGCAGAAGTTTTTAATTTTAATGAAGTCCAGTTTATCAATTATTTCTTTCATGGATAATTTCTTGGGTGATGTATCTAAAAAGGCATCTAAATGGCATCACCACACTCACATCTAAGTTTTCTCCTATGTTATCTTCTAGGAGAATTATAGTTTGTATCTTACATTTAGTTCTATAATCCATTTTATTTAAATTTTGTGAATGGTGTAAGGACTGCGTTTTTTTGTTTTTTGGCATGTTTATGTCCAGCTCCAACACCATTTATTTAAAACACTAAATTTGCTGCACTGTATTGCCTTTGCTCCTTTATCAAAGGTCAATTGCCTATATTTATGTGGGTTGATTTCTGGGCTCTCTATTCCATTTTGTTGATTTATTTGTCTACTTTTTTACTAATACCACACTATCTTGATTACTGTGGCTTTATAGTTAAGTCTTGAGTTCAGGTAGTAACAGTCTTTCAAGATTTTCTTCTCCCTCAGTATTGGTTATTCTGGGTCTGTTGCCTCTGCATATCAACTTTAGAATCAATCTGTTAGTATCACAAAAATAACTTGCTGGGATTTTGATTGGGATTGCACTGAATCTATAAATAAACAATATTGAGTCTTCCTATCTATAAACATGGACAGGATCTTTCCATTTATTTAGCTTTTTCTTTAATATCTCTCATCAGAATTTTATAGTTTTTGTCATATAGATCTTGTATATACTTTGTTAGATTTATACCTAAGTATTTTATTTGTCAGGTCCTACTGTACATGGTATTGTAGTTTTCATTTCAAATTCCATCTGTTCATTGCTGGTATGTAGGAAGACAATTGACTTTTGTACACTGACCTCATATTTTACAACTTAGTAATAATTACTTACTAGTTCCCAGAGTTTTTTTATTTCAGATTTTCTACTTTGATTATCATGTTATCTGTGAATAGTTGGCTTTGTTTCTTCCTTGTCAGTCTGTTTACCTGTTATTTCCTTTCCTTGTCTTATTGCTTCTTCCAGTATGATGTTGAAAAGGAGTGGTGAGAGGGGACATCCTTGCCTTATACCTGATAAAGTGGGAAAGTTTCTAGTTTCTCAACATTAAGTAAGATGCTAGCTGTAGGGTTTTTTTGTAGATATTCTTTTTTTTTTTTTAAAGATTTTATTTATTTATTTGACACACAGAGAGAGATCACAAGTAGGCAGAGAGGCAGGCAGAGAGAAAGTGGGAAGCAGGATCCCTGCTGAGCAGAGTCCTATGCAGGGCTCGATCCCAGGACCCTGAGATCATGACCTGAGCTGAAGGCAGAGGCTTTAACCCACCAAGCCACCCAGGTGCCCCTTTGTAGATATTATTTATCAAGTTAGGGAAGTTCCCCTCTGTTCCTAGTTTGCTGAGAGTTTTTATCATGAAGGGGTGTCAGATTTTGTCAAATAATTTTTTTTCTGCATCTATCAATATGATCATGTAATCATGTGATTTTTCTTTTTTATCCTCTTGATGTGATAGATGACATTGATTGATTTTTCTAATGTTCAACTAGCCTTGTATATCTGGGATAAATCCCACCTGGCACTGGCATATAATTCTTTTTATATATTTTTGGATTCAATTTGCTAATATTTTGTTGAGGAGTTTTGCCTCTATGTTCAAGAGAGATATTGGTCTGTAGTCTTTTGTTTTGTTTTGTTTTAGTTTTTTTCCCTGTAATGTCCTTTTCTGGTTTTGGTATTAGAGAATGAGTTAGAATGAGTTAGAAAGTATTCACTCTGCTTCTATCCTCTGAAAGTGATTATACAGAATTGGTATAATTTCTTTAAAATGTTTGGTAGAATTCACCATTGAACCCATCTGGCCTGGTGCTTTCAGCTTTGGGAAGTCATTAATTATTGATTCAATTTATTTAATAGACATAGCCCTATTCAAATTGTCTATCTCTTCCTGCATGAGTTTTGGCAAATTGTCTTTCATGGAATTGGTCCATTTTATCTAGTTTATCCAAATTGTGGGTATAGAGTTGTTCATAGTATTCCTTTCTTCTCTTTAACATCCATAAGATCTATAGTAATGTTCTAAGAGGTACATTTTTTTTTAAGTAAGCCCTACTGCCAGTGTGGGGCTTGAACTCATAACCCCAAGATCAAGAGTCACATGCTCTCCTGACTGAGCCAGCTAGGTGGTCCCTGAGAGGCACAATTTTTAATCTTCATTTTAAGCATGAGGAAACTGACAGTTAACAAGATCAAATGATATGCCCAGATTCATATAGCTAATCAAGGGAAAACTGATTTTCAAACCCCAGACTGTCCAACCCAAGGCTGGAACATTTAACTGTGGTGCCCCTTACTTACCAGGGTTGATAGCAAGGAAGTTCTGGGCACATTCCAAGTACTTGCTAGCTATTTGACTAAGGAGATCAAAGAGATTAACTCATTTTTTTAAAGCCCCTCTCAAAACTCTCCTGGATGGGCAAAGTAGATCCATTTCTTCTCTTTCTACTTCTTTGCTCTATGAAGGCATTTATCAGTCTGAGCTCCTTTGAGAAGATAAGAGGGCACAGCGCAAAAAAGAAAAAGAATTAAAGAACCAAAATGCCCTTCAAAAGATGAATGGATAAAAAAGATATGGTACATATATACTATGGAATATTATGCCTCCATCAGAAAGGATGAATACCCAACTTTTATATCAACATGGATGGGACTGGAAGAGATTATGCGGAGTGAAATAAGTCAAGTGGAGAGAGCCAATTATCTTATGGTCTCACTTATGTGTGGAGCATAAGGAAAAACATGGAGGGCATTGTGAGAAGGAAGGGAAAGGGGAATGGGGGGAAATCAGAGGGGGTGATGAACTCTGAGTAACAAACTGAGGGTTTTGGAGGGGAGGGGATTGGGCAAGCCTGGTGGTGAGTATTAAGGAGGGCACGTATTGCATGGAGCACTGGGTGTGGTGCATGAACAATTAATCTTGTAATACTAAAAAAATAAACATATTTGGGAGAGAAAAAAAAAAACAAGACCTCTCTCCGGGGGCCTTACAGAATTGGGTATTAGAGAAGCAAGTATGGAAGCAGAGAGGTCCATTTGGAGGCTGTTGCAATCACCACAGCAGGAGATGATGGTGGCCAGAGCCAAGGTAGTTGTGCTGCAAATGTGTGAGAGTTCACTAGAATCCTAGGTGTGCTTTAAAAGCAGACCCCACAGCATCTGTTAAAGGCTCAGATGTGGACCTGAGAGCATGCCTCAGTCTCTGTATCTCTGTATCTGGATAATATTTGTGCTTCATTGTTGTTAAGCTTCACAGTGGATGCTCAATAAATGTGAATTTTCTCCCTTGACAGTACAGCACCTTGACTGGCACTGATCACAAGGCAATTGATCACGATAGATTATTCGAGGTTTGGATGGGAAAGAAAGATGATGAATTTTAAGAACCCATGGGACTTCCAAAGGAGAGGTTCCATTGCAAAGTGTACAGCATGATTCGAGATGAAAGCTCCAGGAGTGAAAGTTTGGAAGATGTCATGGTATATACCTTGCAGCTGAAAACTTTGGGGCAAGTCAAGAATAGCATTCTTTCCCATTTCTACAGCAATATTGTGTAACACTCATGGGACTAATATAAACCTTAAAGAGAAAATCACAAGATCATTAAAAAGAGAATTAAAAGTGTAGTTATCATATGAAAAAAGGGAATAATTATTCCAGAATATTAGGATAAAGGAAGCCAAGGAAACTGAGTTCACATGTAGGTGTGAGTTTGCTGGAAATGTAGTACAAAGGGAAACTGAGAAGTGGTAATCAAGAAAAGGAAGACATTTTAGGTAACATGGGTATGAATCAGAGACTTGAGTCCTCATCCAGGCCTTTTCCCTAGCCTACATTAACTGCTTTTTAGCATTAGCCATGTAACTGTCATTGGCTTCAATGTGTTGAAAGCACATCTAGTTGGTCAGTATTTCTGCAATCATGGGTGTGCTGGCTTTGTGCAGGTGCTTGGTTCACAGAAGCCCTGAGGGACAGTACACATGGTAAATTCCATGCAAAATATTGTGTTGTGCAAAGGCTGGTCCCCTCTCCCACTGGTTTGTTCATATTTCTCCATCTACCATAGGTACCTTGGAATCTATACAACTGGGCTCTGTCCTGGCTGTCATCACCCAATAGCATCTGTGAGCTGAGATGATTGATCTGATTGATCTGCTCTCTACACTTGCATAACCATGTGTGGTTCTGGCCCCACACTGTGTGAAGGTCACTGATGCACTGTGATTCCTGAAGGCGAGTGGCCAATAAGTCAGGGGAGATGGGTGCCTGGAAACTTACCACAGAAGGATGAGCTGAAAGGAATGGGGACTTTTTTTTCTTTGCACAGGGAACAGGAGATTCAAGTAGGGTGTGATAATGTCTGCAAGTGTTTTAAGGGCAACTATTTGGATGAGAAATTTACTTGTTCCTCTTCCACACTGACTCATATATGAATGTGTCAAAGAGATGTGCTTTGGTTTATCATTATAAAAGATATTTCTAATAATCTGTGCCATCCAACAGTGAAATGAGCGGCTTCTGGGGGAGGATGACTGATGCAACCTTCTTAGCTTGGGTGCAAGTGTCAGATCTGAGAATGGACTAGATGAATAACACTCCCTTGCCACTTCACTGCTCCCTTCTATCATCTCTCCCTGCCTACCTCTGTGGTCCTCTGGCTCTGTCTCAGAGGAACCAACCTACACAGATTCTCACTGAGTGTGAGTCAAGCCTTAGACCCCTTTGTCTGTTAAGATGAAAACTGTCAACCCAAGATATTCACTCTCGTGAGTGATTAATAGAGGAGGCAAATACCTCTCATACCTCAGGGCTACCAGGGACCATGTGGCCATGTGGTCACTGACCTCATCTGGGTACCGAATGGCACCCCACTCACCCCCAAAGGTTACTTCTCCCTGGTGCAGCCCCAGGTCAAGGCCTATCAATTTTGCCTTGAGGGGAGGAATGTGAGGCATGTCCTCTGTGAAGGCCCAGAACAGATGTTATGTTGTTCTTTCATGACTGCCTTGGCTAAGGCAGGCCCTTGGAAGTCAAGTGAAGTTTTGCTAGGGAAGCCAATCAAGAGAAGATCAGGCCCCCTCTTGGACAGAAGGTGAGAGTCCAGGGGCAAGATGGAGGAGGAGGAGCTATCCCAAAAGCTGGGGAAGTGTCAAGGAGTTTCAATGCCAGAGAGAACCTAACATGCCAAATTTTTGACCCCTTAGTTTTATGGATGGAGAGACCGAAGGTCAAAGAGACAGTGACATCCTTGAAGTCATGCAAAGAGTCACCCTATGAGGACTGGGAATAGGGGAGGGCACTGGCCTGGCCCTGAAAGTAATCCCTCCTTAAATTTTGCACCCTAGGCACCTTGCTTGCCTCACCTTGGTGTTGGCCCTGAACCCTGCACCGTGTGGACCAGAGAATACCTGCCACACTCAAAATCCCTCCAGAGAGATCCTATCCATGGGAGGTGCCATGTTTTCCAGCTGATGATCCTGCCCCAACTGGACCAAAGAGGAGCCCCCGCCCACAGGCAGCCAGTATGCAGTCTGGACAGCTGACCGGGGTTTGGGGTGGGTAGCTATCTCATTAGGGCCTACAATGAATCTAATGATTTCATCCGACAATCAGATTCTCCCTTTCAGAATCTGAATCAGCAATAAGGAAAGATGGTCGTTAGTAGCTGAGAGAACAAGTCAAGGACATTCTTGCTTCTCAGTTCTGTTGTTTTCGTTGTCCCCACTCCCACGATATTCAAGCCTGGGGACAGAGATAGGGATGAATAGTCCTGCACTTCTCCCGATTTCTCCCTGTCACTGATGAGTACACCCCTTGTGTTATTGTTTGACTCTCTTCCACCACTCTGGGGGCTACCTGCCTCCCCATTCACCCTTTTGACAATGTTCAAAGAGTTCCTTTTTGCCACATACAATATAATTAACACCAGGTCTAGGTGCTCACACCTTGGCAGGGGAGGCAGATGCAGGAGATAAAACTTTGTTTACCACTTGATAAATACAATGATGGAGAAAAGCAACACATATTGTGGGGGCACCAGGAAATGGCACATAAGCCATGTGACAGAACCAGGAATGAGTGCAAAGAGGGTTTCCTGGAGGAGGTGTTACCTAAAAACTCATTTTAAAGATACAAGCAGGATTTTGCCAAATGAAGAGTAGGGAAAAGGAGTTCCAGGGTTGGTCATAGTATAGAGCTGAGGACCAGCAGAGCACGTGCAGAGGAACTGCAAAGAGTATAACAGTTGTATGAATTTTAAGTCAGGGCATAGCAAGAAGGAGGCTAATCCTTATAATCCTTGTAAGCCAGGCCAAGGAGCTTGGACTTCATACTCCAAACCAGCTGTCATACACTGGCAGTCCAAGGCTCCACTCAGTAACCAGAACAAGGTTTATTTGACTCACAAGGGATTTTACATAATTCTGAGACTGAATGTCTTTAGAAAGCCATGCTTCAGTTCACCGCAATCCCCACTGCTCCCTATTGCCTACCCATTGTCCTGACAGTCATTTCTGTTTCTTTTTGTCCTCTGGAGACTCTCAGGGTGTGGTCCCTGCTCTGGATGATGGAGAGTCTCTGGTGGGTTTTTGGCAGCCATGATCAAGCTCCTGCTTTACAACAACTCTCTTGGTGATAATGAAAGGAGGTTTGTGGGGGTGTTCTGGAGGCAGAGGAGTTCTTTGAAGGCCATTGTGATAATCCAGGCAAAAAGTGTCCAGGGCCTGGAATTAAGCCATGGAAGAGGGCATGAAGCATAGAGTGATGGCCTTGCCATCCTCTATGGTGTACCCTTGAGGCCTAGCGAAATGTGGGACAGAGTGATGGACCAGGAGCCAGCAATTCTATGTCCAGCACCACTTTATTTATTTACTTAAAGATCTTATTTATTTATTTGTCAGAAAGAGAGAGAGAGAAAGAGCACAAGCAGGGGGAGTGGAAGGCAGAAAGAGAAGCACGCTCTGTGCTGAGTAGGGAGCCCAGTGTGGCACTGATCCCAGGACCTTGGGATCACACCCTGAGCCTGAGGCAGGTGCTTAACTCACTGAGCCACCCAGGTGCCTCCCAGCACCACTTTAAATGACAGAATGCCATAAGAGTCCCTAACCTACTGGGCACCTCTTAGGCCCCAGAGGCTTAACATTTATCATCACCCAATAATACTCTGGAGCTATTACTGACTCTCCTCCACTGTTTTATTAAGGCTCAAAGAGGTTAGGCAACCCTCATGGAGGGCTGGTGCTAAGTGGTTGGCCCGGGAAATTCAGACCCAGAGTTGCATGGCTGCAAAGCTGGGGCTCCACCCATTTTCATATACTTCACACGATGCCCCGTGGATTTGTCTGGACATTGTCCATGAAAGTGGCATCTTGGGGAGCTGACCCAGTGGAATATTAGTATGAACTTTTGGAACCACAGGACAGGAAAAAAGAACTGAAGAAGTTACCCAAGAGGACACGTCAAAAATACATGTTTGGAGCTTTTGTCATTAGCTTGGCAAAGCCCTGCTACCAAAATATAAGAAAGAATTCTAAGTTTGTTTACACATTAGAACACAAATGCCAAGGCAAGAGTAGGTGGTGGTCTCAGATCTGCTGGCAAGAAAAGTCTAAAGGGGAAACTAGGCTGGAGAGGATCCTTCTGGAAGAAATGCCCCAGATGCCCTGCACTAAGAGCTCTTGCCTCCAGCTCTGCTCCCCCTTTTGTCCTCTACCAGCTTTGAGGAGAATTAGAAAACACTGCTATACCCTAAAAGTCCTCCCCAGAGAGTCAAGCACTCCCTCTAAGGCAGTGGTTCTCAAACCGTGGTCCCAGGCCAGCAGCATCTCCATGACCTGGGCACTTGGGAGAACTGCAAATTCTCAGACACCACCTAAGCTCCCTGAAGCAGAAACTCAGGGGGTGGGACCCCCGCTCTGTGTTTTAACCAGCCCACAGGAGAATTCTGATGTGAGCCAAAGTTTGAGAAGTACTACAGTAAGTGATAATGTGACGGAATGAACGTTGACTTGAATGCTTTAATGAATCTTAGGTATTTTTCCTGCAATGTCCTTCCTTCCTTCCCCCAGATGAGTCAAGAATACCCCCAATGTTCACTTAAGAGTCCAGCAGAATCACAGGCATGGGCCAGTCAGAGAGTGGGCATGGGCAGAGAGACCATCGTAGATTAGAATTTGGGTCCCATGTTGGCCTGTTTCATTTTGTTTTTATTTTGCTTGGTCTGAACTCGGCTTCAATCTCACCTCCTCAGGAAAGGCATCCCAACCTTCTCCGGCTCCGTGAGCAGCTCCTGTCACATTTCCCTAGAAACGTTCTTGCTTCTTGCTCATCATCACTGCGCTCACTGCACTTTCACAATCGCCTTTACTAGCCCATCTCTTCCACTCTAAGCCCAGTGAGGATGGAGCCTGTACTCTTCCTGTTCATCCTCGCACCCCCAGAATCTAGCAGAGGGACAGTCAGTAAATAAGAGCTTAGTTAACTGAATGCCAAGCTCATCTTTGCTTGCAAGGCCTTGTCATGGTGGTTTCCTCAGCTAGATTGTTTCTCTCCAGCAGCACCCATGGCTTTGTCTATGTTCTCACTCCAGCCTTAGCTGTCAGATCACCATCTCCTCATTACCCAACCTAACCCAGGCCCCGAATTGGTCTCTGTCTTCCCTGCTGCTTTGATTTCAACAGAGCATTTATCACTCTTTGACAAGCTATTTGATTATTTTCTATTCTGACCCCTGCCTGCACACCCCTAGAGTGCAAGTTCCAGAATCAGGGGCTGGTCCCTCTTGCTCCACTTTGTAACCCCGGTGCAGGAAAACCCACTCCATAAATGATTTTTGAATGCTGCATGACTTTTCACTGATTCATTGTTTCAAACGCTTACACATCAACCACATATGATTATTTTAGAGATGGAGAAAAGTAATCCAGAAGAGAGCAATTGCCCAGGTCACACAGCTAGTGGGTAGAAGAACTGCCTACTAGAATCTATAGCTTCTGGCCTTCAAGACAGTCCTCTTTCCATCACATCAATTACCTCTTGCTGGACTAAAAAGGTTAGTATTTTTTTTTTCTGTAAGTTATGGGGTAGGGGGCATTGAATATTTAAAAACCTAAAGAAATGGCAGGATGGGTTCTATTTTATTAATAAGCTTGGTCCCTCTCTCCTCCTTCTTGCCACATTGACTTATTTCAGAAGCATCTGCTTTTCCACCTGTAGGTCACAAAGTCATTGCTGCATGCCATAAATCCATCATCATCTTTCCTTGCAGCTTCGTTAGCCGACAGCTCTGAATCACTGGTGTCGTGAAGATGCCAGGGGAGCTGGGGCCGTCAAAGCCCATCCATCAGAGACAGCCTGTGGTTGCCAGTGGCTACACCAGGGTATCTGCACTGGGGCAGAGGCCCCTCCACCCTGCCTGGCTGCTGTGGGGAGGGATCCATTGGACATGAAAGGATGTCACTTTGAGAGGCAGCTGATTTATGTCAGAGGATTAAATAGGACCCCATATCAAGTTCAAGTTCTGCATAATCAACCTAGAGCTTCACGAGCTTTAGAGAAAGGCAGCCTCTCTGCTGTAACTCTGGACCAAAAGGAGACCAACACTGTTCATTGAAGTATCTTTGAAAGAGGCAAAAAACAAACAAACAAACAAACAAAAAAAACCCAGGGGATTATAATACCAACTTTAGTGCTTTCTTAATACTAATGACATCTGATTAAAATAGGTAGACATAAGTGGATTCTCATCGTAAATTGGTTTGAAAAATTAGGCTACAAAATGTAAAGTACCTTATGAACTTATTTTTGTTTTAGACAAGTATAGATGGGTAGACAGATGCAGGGCTGGATAGAAGGGTCATAGCTTTGCAGGAAGGTAGGGATATGGCTGGAAAAGCAGCAGACGGGTGAAACGGAAAGACAAAAGAAAGACTAGAGAAACCTACACCAGCGTTATCAGTGGTGGTGACTGGATAGAGAAATTCACAGCAATTTTTAAAACTGCTTACCATTATTTCTTGAGTATTTAGGAATGAACTTATGTTGCTCTTGTTAACACATACTTCTAATATTCAGAGTCAAGAGCTCATCTTTGACCTCTGTTTCCTTTTTATTCTTTTTAGTCTCTGAGTGGATGCTCATATCATCCAACCATCTACCCATCCATCCACCCACTCAGGAGGCAAATCTATTTAGACTTTAGGGTGGCATTTAAATGATACCCCATGATATTTTTATATCCACACTAGATCCTTTCAGGACTCCTGGTTGGTTTGGTTTTGTTTTGGTTTCTTCTTTAGACCTTGGAGCCACTTTCTACACTGCATCTTACCATACCATCCTGGTCAGTACCCGTTGATGCTCTAAGACCTTCTTCAGATCTCGCCATTCCCCCTCTCCTTTGTGGTCGCTTGCATCCATTCACTTCCCTCTACTCTCTCCTCCCCCTACCACCTGGGGTCTCCTATTACTCCTTGTACCATACTGTATTGGAACTCCCCACTCGGTGTAGTTGTTATCTACACAGCTGCTATCCTTGGATCAGATGAGGAGCTTCCTGGTCCTCCAGCTCACTTCCATTTCTACATCAGGGCCCAACTGCCGAGTAAAAGCTCATCTGCTTCCCCTCATGTTCCCATCGGCCTAAAAGGAGACTTGGCTAACAACAACCTTGATGCTATTCCCTTAATCAACAAGCATTTACCGAACATTTACTACATACCAAATACAGAGACTAACAAGGTACAATATGTCCCTCCTGGGGCTCACCTGGGTCGGGGGAGGCAGACATAAGCACCAGAAAGTGAACCATAAACCTCATTCCAGGGGATACTGGTATCCCATTATGGCCTAGATAGTGAGTTTTCTTGGAGTTCAAGAGAAGACCCTGGCAGACTATGTGGATAGGAAGAGACTTCCCGGGGGAGTTGGGCTTAGAGCAGGGGCTTCAAAACAGAGAAAGATTCAGATGAACAGAGAGGATGGGGAGGGCATTTCAGGTGGGGGAAGTGGGGTGGGCACAGGTGCAGAGGTGGTGGGCTCCTGGTTTGCTCCTGGGGTTTACAGTCTGTGGGAGCTAAAAGGCATCAGACCTCATTTAGGCCTTGGGGTCACATCTAGCTGATCACTTGGAATCTGTGTGGTTTGTCTGAGCCTCAATTCCCTCACTCATGGGCTGGATGGTTTATTACCTGCTTTTATTTGCCTCCCAGGGAAGTTAGGAGAGGCTAATGAAACAATCACATGATATGCAAAAGCTCTTTGCAAAGTGTAAAGCATCACACACATGGAATTCAAAGAACAATAATAATCAACAATATAGCTAAAGGAAGGTGACTTAGAATGAAGGGAAATGCTGAAGTGTGTTATAAATATTTAGGGCAGGGTTTGGAGAGGCTTTAAAGGTTCTGAGTTTGTTTTTACATTTGGATCTCACCATCCCTGGGTTCATTGTCCTGTGAATTCTTCCTCATTGACCTTGCCCCTTCATTCCAGTCTGGGTTAGGCTGCACTTCTGTGTTCCTAATCCCACTTACTAGTAAAATAGCTTTTTAATTTCTGTTCACATATCTGTCTCCCAAACCAGGCTGGGAGTTTATTGAAGGCAGGTACATTTCTCGATTTATTTTATGTCTTCAGTGCCTGGCCCAGTGCCTGGCACATGGTGAGCCATCAGTAGATGTGTTAATGGTAACTATCCTAGTTAACTCTTCACAATCAGTCATTTTGTTAAGTACTTCCTAAGAATATGCTCATCCCCACAACAGCCTCATGCAGTAGGTCTCGTGCCCATTTTACAGACAGAAAAGGTGAGTCTTAGGAGGCTAAGTAACTCAGCCAAGTTCATTCAAATCATCAGCACTCGTGCCAGATTGAAGCTGAAACAGGCTTCAGGGCACTACTGTGCTTTCCTGTGAATTCATTCACTCATTCGTTTCACCCCTAAGAATCACGTGCCTCCCGTGTGCCAGGAAATGTTCCAGGCTAGAGGACTATGTCGGGCAGAAGTGATAAACAGGATCTCGGATAAACCCATGCCAGCTGAGAAATGTGAAACAGATGTGGGACCAAAGTGCAGAGTTTGCAGAGGTGTGGGTGGGGGTGGAGGACACCTCCCATCGAAGAGAACAGGGAGCAAGGGCATTCAGTCCAGGCGGAGGGAAGGGCAAGTATGAGGACATCAAGGTGAGAAGTCTAATGTGGATGATACACTGAGCCTTCCTCACTAGACAGTGTTCTTCTTGAGGGTGGAAAGCATATGTTAAACATCTCCCTTTCAATAACCCTGCACAGGCTTGAGACGAGGTGCTTCAAACTAGTGAGAATTTGGTGAGTGAATAATACTGGTTTCCACCTTTGAACAAAAAGGACAAACTTCGGATTTCAGGAAGACACTGGGTGGCTGAGTGGGAAGATGCTCCAGCTTGCAATGGGCAGCCAAGGATGACCAAAAGGAAGTGAATTCGTGTTTATCAAAACCTCTTTGATGGGCTCAAAATATCCAGGCCCCCATCTAAACCTACTCTCCCATTAACAAAATGTGAAAACAAGTCCTCGACTAAGGTACTGTGGCTTTTGCCAGTTGCTAGGATATTGATATATTTACCCACAACCGCAGACATTTGGCTTAGGAACAGCCCACTCAGTCCTCACATGAGGCTAGATCATGGGGATTCAATCCACATGAGGTCCTAAGGGGGCTTTGAAATCAGCCAGGGAGTTGATAATTGCTTGGAGGTTTTGCTATAATAAGCTTTTTTTTGTTGTTGTTAAGTTGATTTGCTTTGGTTTCTTTTGGGGTTTCAAATTCAGTTGTGATTTGCACCTGCTTTTTTGAACCTAACAAAACATATGAGGGAGAGGACGGAGTCATATTTTTCTACTCCACATTCCCTGGGCTTCCACCATGGGGATGTTCTGTGTCTGGCTACCCTAAGGGAAAACAGGACATTTGGGTTTAGGGGCCCTTTAGGGAAATGCAGGAAATATGGTCTAGAAAAGGTTGAAATACTGGCCCAAGTAGCGAACACTAGACCACTGGATGTGCAGTGATTTTGGGGCATGGTGGGACAGACGGCTTCTGTCAAATTACAGGATGCAGGAATGACTCAAGACCTATTCCAAGGCCACACACCTAGCCTCTATGTGCCTCAAATGCAAATCAATTTGACCGGAAGAAGAGGAAAACAAAAAAACCTGATTTTTAATTCTTCTAAATCATTACATTCTCTAAACAGAACACAACAAGATTCTACCATTTCAATTCTGTCATTTTTTTTAAAAAGAGCTGCAAACTTCTCTTGGCATCACCATTACCCATTTTTTTTTAAGAGAGAGAGAGAGAGAGAGCATGTTCCCCCGTGAATGAGTTGGGGGGGAGGAGTAGAGAAGGAGAGAGAGCCCGGCATGGAGCCAGACATGGGGCTTGATCTCAGGACTCTGAGATCAGGACCTGAGCTGAAATCAAGAAACGGAGCCTTAACTGACTGAGCCACCCAGGTGCAGCACCCAATATATTTTTTTAAAGATTTTATTTACTTATTTGAGAGCGAAAGAAAGCATGAGCAGGGGGAGGGGCAGAGGAAGAAGCAGACTCCCCGCTGCAGGGCTCTATCCCAGGTCCCTGAGATCATGACCTGAGCTGAAGGCAGACGCTTAATCAGCTAAGCCACCCAGGTGCCCCACACCCAATATTTTTTAAGGCCCTCTTCATGTGGACCCCAGGGCTACACAGACCAGTGCTGGATTCTACCTATCATGGTCAGATGATAATTCACAAATGTGCCCATGCCACATTCCCATAGCAAGTGGGTGGAACTCTTTGGCTTAAAGTTATTATTTCAATGGGCAAATGATCTATCTAATTATTGAGCTAGGACAGCTTAATTATCAACACTTCTAGAACTCTATTTTGGACTGACAACGTCTAGAAAAATGTAATCGTTCCTTAGCCCAGAACTCTTTCAATGGCTCAAATGTGTATGGTAATTTCAGTGACACTGTTTATAACTAATTTAACCCAGAAGACTCACTGGCAAATTATATTGCTCAAAACTACATGCTCTGCAGTATATTATTTTTTTTTTTTTTT
>CM053606.1:40178029-40255570 GCA_028646535.1 Procyon lotor | reverse complement strand
GTCTCTTATGGTTTGTCTCCCTCCCCATCCCTTCGTGTTTCATTTCTCTCCCCCACCCCCCCAAACTCCTGCCTTGTCTATCAAGTTCTTCATATCAGAGAGATCATGTGATACTTGACTTTCTCTGACTGACTTATTTCGCTTAGCATAATACCCTCCAGTTCCATCCATGTCGTTCTGCAGTATATTATTAAAATATTTTCTGCAATTCTAGTGGACAACGGGCAACGCCTGCTTTGAAAATATTCAGGTCTAGATCATTCTGACTCTATTCACTGGTATCTACTGGCTTTTTTCAGGGCCTCCTTTGCCAAACACAGTGACACAAGAAGATCACCCATGTTGAGTTCTGTGATTGGTTTTGACCACGAAGCTGCACACAATCAAGTGGATAGTTCACCAGTAGAAATCATGAGGTTCCTTAAGTTCTGCAGACTTGTGTTCCCATGCCACCCCAATTTTGACACCTACAAGAACTTTATTTTGTGGATCTGCCTGATTTTTGTTTCATATTTTGATTTACATTTTAAAATACTTACTAGAGATCAAGAAACACACTTAAGACATTATTTTAACATCGCCTCTGGCCCCTCCATCTTCCTTCCCCATCAGAGCTTACACAAGCCTTTTTAGGTACATGTTTTCACTGCTTGTTGAATTTAAGACATACTTGACCTCAAGTGGCCACGGAGAAAGGACAGGTGGAAGCCATTTTCTGTACTTCTGCTTTCCCATGGGAAAATTGGGGAAATAAAATACACTCGTATCAGCTCAGGTCTGCTGTAGACATGCTGTGTCCATTCATGTTCTATAGAAATGACTGCTGATCATTCCAGTGTAAATAGCATGACTGGTCCACAGCAACATCTATAGCTATCCTATATTTATATCACTGGCCCCGTGCTATCACTTTTTACTTCCCTTCGTCTGCCTGGTTTGGATTTGTTTTATTTTTAAAGTGGATATCTTATATTTTCTCTTCTATTAAACCATGAGCTCCTTAGAGAGAGAGGTATGATTTACTGATTTTTGCATTGCACACTGGCACACAGTGGGTCCTCAAGGTAAAGGCAATGTCAGGGGAAGGTAGCGCCCATCAAATATACCTGCTGGGTCAGATGTTGTTCTGGACCATGAAGTCACACCACCTCACTTAATCCTCATCACCATGTGACCCTGTCTCTCCCTCTCCTGTACTGTGCTCCAGCCACGCCACTAGCCTGTTTGTAATGCCTTAAATATACAAGCTTGTTTAACCTCTGACTTTTCCACTGGCTGTTAATCTGCCTGGAACACTTTATCCCCAGATCCTTCCATGGTTGGCTCTTTCCTTTCATTCAAGTTCAAAATCACCTCCTCTAAGAGTCTCATCCTGATCAGCTTGGTCAGGAAACCTGACCTGACCCCTACCCCAGCAACAAGGTTATTCTATATTCCAGATCTTCTTTTATTCTCTCCATAATACTTAATGCCTCAAATTGTTAGCTTGTTGATGTATGGTATGTCTCCTCCTGCCCCTTCCCCAACTGAAATGTAACTGCCATGAGGGCAGGAGTTAGCCTGCATTGTTTGTGGCTATATTTTTAGCTAGAATAGTGTCTGACACACAAATATGCTCAATTGTCATCCAGGGAGAAAAGAACCTTGAGTGGAGGGTGTAACTAAACCAACTTGAGAGATGAGGAAACAGGCTCATGGATGTGGGGTGACATGCCTTCTGTGAGTAACTTGGGATTGGCAGATCTGAGACCCAAAGCCCTCCTCCAAACCCAGACCTATCACATTATAGGATAATAGCTGCTCTGTGAGCACAGGGAGATGCATTGATGGAAATGTTATGTGTCTTCTACTATGTGTTCATGTGTTCATATGTATCTGTATGTTCAGATCCTCTGATGTTTCTCTTGTTGCCTTGTCTATTTTTAAATTATAGGCAACCTGGCCTGTATATCTTTAAGTTCAGAGTTTTATTCACCAGGGTAATAACAATAACTATTTCTGTGTATGCTAATAACCTATGAGCTTTGTATATACCACGTCAATCCCTGTAACAACTCTATGCGAGGATCATTTTATCTCCATTTTCCACATGAGGAAAATAAAACTCAGGAAGACAAAGACCAAATACAAAGTCAGTGGTATCAAGACAAGAATCATAAGGTACAAACAAGGTAATTTGAGAAGTGACCGATAAAAGACCACAGGAACCAAAATTTCTCTCTTTGCTTCCAAAGCCTATATTCCTTAGTACTTTACTAGATTCAGTACTTTCTAAAAAACAGGCTCTGAGCTGGGTACCAAGGATATGAAGAGTCCCTGACCACAACAAGCTCAGAATCTGGAAAAGGAAGACATGATTGGAACAAGAAAGGAACCCATGGGGCACCTGGGTGGCTCAGTTGGTTAAGCATCTGCCTTCTGCTCAAGTCATGATCCCAGGGTCCTGGGATTGAGCCCTGCATTGGGCTTTCTGCTTAGTGAGTAACTTGGGATTGGCCAGTTACTTGGGATTGTCCAGAGCCTGCTTCTCTCTCTCCCTCGGCCTGCCACTCCTCCTGCTTGTGCTCACTCTCTGTCAAACAAATAAATAAAATCTTAAGGAAAGAAATCTTGAAGGAAAGGAAGGAAGGAAGGAAGGAAGGAAGGAAGGAAGGAAGGAAGGAAGGAAGGAAGGAAGGAAGAAAGAAAGAAAGAAAGAAAGAAAGAAAGAAAGAAAGAAAGAAAGAAAGAAAGAAAGAAAGAAAGAGAAAGAGGGAGGAAAGAAGGAAAGAAAGAAGGCAGGCAGGAAGGGAGGAGGGAAGGAAGAAAGGAAGATACCCAGGCATGGGGAGGGGATGAGGGGAGAAGGAGAAGGGCTGTGTCCTGAAGCCCTGAATGCCGGTGATTAAAAAAGCAAATGAGCTTCTAGTTATTCAGAGTAACATGGACTGTGGTGGGAGAAGGGCCACTTGGAACTTCCATTTCAGTGATGTGGCCAGCAGGAGATAGCCCGCTCACCTATGGAGGCTAGAGAAGTATATGAATGAAGGGTCCACACAGCCCTGGAACGCAGGAGAGGGGAAAGTAGGAAGCTGACTCAGGACAGCAGAGCTACCACAGTGGTCCCCAGACCTGCTGGTCTACTTCCCTCATGTCCTCAAGCCAGTCATTCTGACTCATGGTTTTTTGGCTGCAGGAAATCCACAGTGACCCAGTTTTCTGCCTGGGGCACTTGGTTTTGGTTTCACTTTCTAGTATGGAGTACGATCATAATGTATATTCAGCTTACAAATTTTCTTCATACTTTCAAAGCTTTCTACAGAATGAAAGAGAAGAGGTCTTGTGACAATGTGGTCACCTTCGTACATGTTCCATAGCTGACCAGAGGGACAAGGGCTCTCTTATCAGGATGAGGTCTTCTCAGGCTATGAAGCTACCAGCCCCGATACCTGAGTAAAAGTTGTCAGGCAGGGTTCCAGCTGGAACAGAAGGTATGCTCAAATGGGGTTATTTGGGGGATATTTAATGAAAGTATCCTTACTTAGGTGCAAAGGAAAGCAAATCAGATAGCACAAAGGAAACCTTGGGGCTTACAACAGTAAGGAGCCACTACTCTCACTAGGTCATGAAGGGACAAGAATAGAGAGCAGTTCCTGGAACCAAAGATGGTAGTAGTTGAGAGAGAGCCTCCTCTGAGAAAAGGCTGCTCTCAATAGAGGAGATCAGCCAAGCCCCAAAAGCCCTGAAAGTATGAAGCCAGGGAGAAAAAAATACCCCAATGTCACGTTCCTTCCACTCTCTGCACCTGCTGGTGTCTCCCATAGGCTGGAATCATTTGGAAGCCAGAGGGAAAGGGAGCTTATCAACATGGTCCTTGGGGTGCAGAGTGAAGAATGGTGGCAGTGATGTGAAGGGACATGGACACGCGCCAGGACAAGGGTTATGGTTGGTTGAGAATAGCTAAACAAAGAGTAATGATTTGGGTAGACAGCTGTCATTGACTATTTGCAGGATACATCGCTTCTCGGCCTTTTGGCTAAGATCAAGTGTATTTGCAGGATACCTAGCCCTTCAAAATCATGTCCGTGGATTAGCTCATTTGATAATTAGAGCAAGTCCATAAGGAAAGCACTATTCTGGTCCCATTGTACAGATTGGGTAAATAGGGATTACAGAGGTCAAATACTAGCTGGTAAATGGAAGAGTGTGGACTTGAACTCAGGTGGCTGTGATTACAGATCCAGTGCCCTTTGTCTACTGGACCACCCCATCTTATCCAAAGTGAAAATTGATGAGTTAGGTCATAAGGCGTTGCTAAAATGGAGGGAGTGACTGAAATACAACCTACAGAGACAAAGATGAGATAGTTCCACAAGCTAAATAAAGTTATGTCAGATAAGGCATAACTGAGATTGGACAAACACACTCCATTTAAAAGATATTAAAGTATAAGCTGAAAGAAAAGGGACAAGGGGAGACAAAAAAACAGAGAGAGAAAGAGAAGAGAGGCAGAGAGAGAGAGAGAGAGAGAGAGAGAGAGAGAACGAACTAGCCAATTGCATATAGGACACAGGCCAAATGTCTAATTATAGCTGATAAGGCCCCTTATGATCTGTACCTTGCCCGACTCATCTTTCCCCATTCCCCATGGGGCACTGTGTCCCAGCCAAACTAAACTTTATTTAGTTCTCTAAATAGCCTTCAGATCTTACCCATGCTGTCCCTTCTGCCTGGAACACGTTCCCTCGCTTTCTAATCTATCCTATTTATCTATCAGGCCCTAAATCTGACCCTTCTTTCTTCTTTCTTCCCTCTCTTGCTTCCTCTCTCCCCCTCTAACACATATTTATTGGGTGCTCAGTACATGCAGGCACAGTGGTAGGCGTTGCTGACTTTGGCCCCCACTAGTGTCTGCCCTCATAGAGTTTCCATGAGGAAACCTTCCCTTCATGCCTGAATGTGGGTTGGAGTTTCTCCGGTGTATTTTCTTGCCACCTGGTCTACTCCTATTACAGCCTTTTCACTATGTGTTCTGGCAGAATACTCTGTCTTCTGGTTCTGCACCTGTCTCCCCTTCTAGACCAGAGGTTCCATGGCTATGGGCCTATGTCTGTCTCATTTTCTATTGCTGCTGTGACGAATTACCCCAAACTCAGTGGCTTATCAGAACCCAAATTAATGACCTTACAGATTCTAGAGGTCAGAAGGTTGACACAGGTTTCACTGGCTAAAATCAAGGTGTGGGAAGGCTGCATTGCATTTCGTTCTGGAGGTTCTAGGGAAGAATCTGATGCTTGCCTTTTCTAGTTAGAGAGTTGCCCATATTCCTTGACTGATGGCCCCTTCCTTCATCTTCAAAGGCATCAGTGGCTGGTAGGGTTTTTCATATTGCATCACTCTGACAATGACTCTTTCATCTCTTCCATTTTTAAGAAAACTTGTGGTTTTTTGAGCCCACCTGTACAGTCTATGCTACCATGCCTATCTTAAAGTCAGCTAATTATCAATTTCAATTCCATCTGCAAACTTAATTCCCTTTGTCATGTAACAGTGCATACTCACAGGTCCTGGGGATCTGCCAACCACACAGTGTATGCTAGTCCAAGGGCAAAAATAAAATCTCTGAATATGCAGGTGGGCTTTTATGTGTGTGGAAGAGATAGAATATGTATGTCTAAGGTATGTGTCTGTTTGACACATGTGTAGGTTGGGTGTTCACATGGGTAGCTCTGTTTGTGTGTAGTTCAGGGGCATACACTGCCTGATCTCATATGTATGTGTGTGTGTGTGTGTGTGTGTGTGTGTGTGTGTGTGTGTGTGTGTGTGTTAGGGGTGGGGAATGGCCCAAGGGGAAATATAGATGGCCTAGATAACCAGGTATTATTTTCCTGACAATTCAAGTTGTGAAATATTTGGTTTATCCCCCATATGGACACTTAAGCCTCAGAGACCTGGACGTTCTATTCATAGAGAAGGCAGCACCCTGCCCGGGCCAGAAAGGCCTTCTAGAAGGACCTGCATGAGTCAGCATACAGATCGGAGGCACATTCAGTGCTTCCAGCAATAAGCAGATCAATCATATCATGATTTCCCATCTTTACTGTGAGAGTACCAGCTTCTGACATGGAATCTTGCTCAAATTGCCAGACTATCCCCTACCTCATTTCATGAAGCCAAAAACCATGGAACCCTTGGGGATCATCTAATTCACATTCTTCACTTTACAATGAGTATGGGGCCAAGGCTGTAGGTTACTTGTATAGGTTCAGACAGCCATCCTGGATGGGACAGGGATGGGGACCCCTACGGCAGTTAAGATCCTTATGAGGTGACTGTCAACTCCTTGAGGACAGGGACCCCACATTATATGCTTCTATGGCACTAGGCTTCCTTGGGGCCTTCTGTTCCCCAGGTGTTCATGTTTCTAAGAGATAAAACCTAGGGATGTGCTTCTAGACACAGCCTCCTTATTCCCAGGAGATGTTTCTACTTGGAATCTGTCATATTTTTCACTTCTCATGGGAAGCTGAGCAGGACAGTCTAAAAATCTCAAGCTATGCTTTTCTGTCCTTAATGCATAGATGAAGCCAGACCAAAACCATAACTTTTATTCTCAGGGTTTTCTGGCCCTGTCCCAGCCTTCCAAAGAAAATGTGCCTTCTTCCTGTGTTTGATCAACAACATTTGGGCATTACTACTGACTGTAGTTGCTATGCTAGAAGTACATGCATTACAGTGAACAAACAGATATGGATCCCTGCCCTCAAGGGCTGTATGATCATAGAACTTCCAGGTTAAAAACAACTTCAATCAGTCCCAAAGTTGTTTCATTTTGAGAAAAAGAGAGAGAGAGAAGAGAAAGAGGAAACATGAGATGAACACCTCCAATCAGAGTAGGGGTGGGTGGAGAGAAGAGATCATGAGAGCAAGAAAAAGACAATCAGAAGTACACGAAGACCCAGAGGGACCACGATGTGGTGAAAAGTCTAGAAACAAAGAAAGAGAATGAATTGTCTCCCTATTGCAGAGACTTCCTTTGCATCTGCAGAGGATCCTAAGTAAGGTTCTTACCTCTAGGACCTATGATCCCTGTGTGCTTCCCTGCAGTGCTTAGGAAAAAGGAGGCTAAGATGGAAAGGGACCCTCCAGGGAAGCTCCAATATACCCAAAGAAGCCTGGAGGGAGGGGTCAAGAGTATATGATGTAACTCTACCCAAGGGTTGCTCTGAATTCCCCTCCTCCATGTGCCCTCCCAAGCATCCCTGAACAGAAACCACTCTCCATCCAGAGAAGAGGAAAAGCAAGCCATCTGTCCCACAGGCAGCCTCAGCTCACACTGGTTCTGCTGGCTGTGGTTGTATGTGCCCAGTTGTGACACAGGTAAAGTACAGCAGGTGCTCTTTGGCCTTTCTTGATAAGGCTGAGAGCAGAAAACAGTCATTCATTCTATTTATCCAACCAATATTTATTGAACACCTTTAGAATGTAGACACTGTACTAGATGTGTATTTGTATCCCAAACTTGACCTAGGGCTCCACATAGCAGGTGCTCATACCCTATGTATTATGAACAAGAAAGGATGGGGATCCCTACTTCATAGATTAGGGAACTGAGACCCAGAGATAGTAAGGGCTTCAGAGAATGGCAAGACTCAGGTCTTCCCAGGACTGACCTTTTAGCTTTCTCTTCCCCATCTCCAAGCCCAGGCCTATCCGTCCTGTATATACACCCTGACTGTGAGCACAGATTTCCTGGTCCTCAGGCTGGAACTGGTGCTGGGAAGGCCCCAGAAGGAAACCTCTCAGACTGAGTCAAGAACTCTTCTTAGACAAGGACACCATTAAATTAATCTTTGTAACCTCAACACCTAGCCCCACTCTCTAGTGCATAGTAGGTTGTCTTTAAAGTGACTTAAACAAATGAATAAAGCTGTGTGGTTTTGACCTCTCAGATCCTGGAATCTTCCCTGTCTCATTCAAGTCTTAGCAGAGGGGACACTGTACTCAGCCTCATAGCTTCTCTGCTGTCCTATTTCTGGACAAAACGTGTGCCAATAGCCTACAGTGAGATCATCCTTGAGGCACACTGGGACTTCCTCATGAATGACAGAAGCTAGGTAAGTTGAAGAAGGGAGGACCCTGAACCAGTGTGATCTCTAGTTCAATCCTCCACGTTGTAAGGGAAGCAGCAAGGCCAGGCTTGGAATCTGGTATCGAAGAGTCCAAGATGATTGAAGGTGTCCAAGGTTCCAGACAATGTGGGATACCTGAAGTTAGGTGAGATCTGAGCCAGTTTTCCCTTTATTCTGAAAGGACTCTGAAGGGGACACAATTTGTAGCCTCTGACAAGAAAACTCCAGATTAAGGAGGAGCAGGAAGCATGGAAGAGCATGGTGTGTATCTGGGGATTAACCAGCTATGTGATGGGTGGGTGGATGTGGATCTTGAGCAGCAGGACAAGCCTGGGGAGGAGGCTGGAGCTAGGTCCCAAAGGACACTAAGTGCTGGGGGCCCTAGAACAGCCAGATTGGGCAATGGAGTGAAAGGGACAAAGTGATGTCCATTCTGAGGTCAGAGCACTCTTATACCTTGGCGGGTGATACCTTTAATGGGGGTGAGGGAGTCAGATTTGCATAGACTGCCTTAGTCCAGTTGAACTGCTATAACAAAGGACTGGTGGAATGGATTGCTTATAAATAACAGAAATTCATTTCTCACAATTTTAAAGGTTGGAAGTCCATGATTAAGGTGCCAGCATGATTCGGTTCTGGTGAAGGCCCTCTTTTGGGTGGTAGACTGTGGACTTCTCACTGCTACTCACATGGTAGGAGAGGGCTAGGGAGCTCTCTGGGGCCTCTTTTGTAAGGGCACTAGTCCCATTCATGATGGTTTCATCTTCATGACCCAACCACCTCCCAAAGGTCCCACCTCCTAATACCATCATTTTGGACATTCAGATTTCAACATATGATTTTTGAGAGACACACACGTTCAGACCATAGCAGAGACCAAGAAGGAGACTATAGCAGTGGTCTAGGTGAGAAGCAATAAAAGCTTGAATGAGGCAAATGTCTTTGGGGAAGGAGAAAAGTGATCCTATTCAAGAGACGGGGGCAGCTAGAATGGACAACATTCAAGGCCTGATCAGGTAAGAGAGACGGGGAAGGTGGGATGACTCCAGGATCCCTTGTAAGGGGTCTCAGTAGATGATGATGTCCTACACTGAGGTGGGGGATTTGAGGAGAGTGCAGACTGAGGGTAAGATCGCAACTCCATTTTGGACAGTTGGATTTGAGGGCTTCTGTCAGATACTAGGAGAGATGCTCAGGGTCAGGTCTGGAATTTCACACAACAGCTGATGGGATGGGTGAATCTGAGATTCTGGAGCCACTTAGAGTCAGTAAGGCTCTCTGGAGTTGGATGTATGGGTAGATGGTACTGAAACCAGCAAGATACATAGGGCCATATAAAGAAGGAGACAAACAAACAAGGCACTATCCTTTTGAGCCCCAATTTCACCCAGAACCAATGGTTGCCATTGTTAGAGTTTCTTTAGTCTTCAAACTGAATACACAAACATCAAGGTTAGAGTCACAGTTTGTAGTTAAAGCAAGCCATCACCTGTCTCGTAATCCAAGATTTTGCTAAGCTATATTAGCTTTTGATTTTCTAAATCCTATTTCTTTAAAATGCACCAAATTTCTATCTGAGCTTGGAGGCAGAAAGTTCCCAACTTAAAATGAAAAGTCAGTCATCAAGGCAGCCTTTTTCTCAGCTGAGGCTTACACACACAGTGCTGTCAAAGGCTCCTTGTACAAGATCAGTCTAATTTCCTCCTTTTACCAATTTACATATTTTTCCTTCCGCCATCGGAAGGAGCGCTTCAGGATTTTCTAATTTCCTTCTACACAGTAACAAAAGGCCACAGGGCCCCCAGTCACCGAGGCTCCCATGTGCCGAGGAGAAAATGTTTACGGTACAATTTAGCCTGCAGCAAATCCGCCATCAGCATTTTTACAAACCTCAGGGAAAGAAGAAGAAACAAAAGCTGTTGAAATGTGAAAATAATTAGAGAAGAGACTTTCCCAGGGAACAAACACGGCCCACACTGTACAGAGGGAAGAACAAACAAACTTTGGGGAGGTTATGGAGTTGTAAAATCTTTGTTTACTTCTGAAGAAAGAAATAAAGTTGGAGGGGAGCCACGGGTCTGCAGAATAATAAATCAAGTTCCAAGGGGGGGGCGGTGTGTGGGGAAGGAGGGGCCCGACTATAAATCCAGAGTCCAAAACAAAGCAACATTCCAGCAGTCCCTGGTGGCGTGTGAACCTGTACCGTATGATTTCTGAGGAGATCTGGCTCCTGCCCAGTGTCGCTGTCTTCACGATGTCAGCATGCCCCCACCCCAGCAGCAAAGCATTTGGTTTGGGTTAAGATTTCTGAAACGAAGTCGCAGGGTTGCTTGACTTTCAAAAAGAAAGGGGAAAAAAAAAATCAAAACACCCTAGTTCCCTCTTCCTCTCGAGCTAAACTTTCCACAGCCTTTTCAGCAGTGAGAGAAACCACCCCGCGGCCCAGTCAGGCGCAGCCAGGGCCGGCCCAGGGAGGCGGGAGGAAATTCCCACCGACGGGGGCTCACTCGGGAAGGGGCGCCCCAGGCCTCTTCCCGCCCAGGCCTGAGGTAAATTTGCCTGTGAAAGGTCACAACTGAACAGCCTCCCAGGGTGAGGGATTTTTCTCCAGGCTAACGCCTCAGGTTTCTGGGAGGGAAGCGTCCTGTTTCCTGTTAAGTCAATCTCCTAGAAATGACAGAGGGTAATGGAGAACCTGAGGCCTTTTACAGAGACACACACCAGGTGTGAAGTGACAGTTTTCACCTTTGGCTAAGAGCCCAATGACATTCATTGCCAAGACCCTCAGACTTCTCTCTCTCTCTCTCTCAATCTCTCTCTTTATTTGTTTGTTTATTTATTTATTTATTTTTTGTGTGTGTGTATGTATGTATGTATGTATGCATATATATATACTTAATTTTATTTCATTTTTTCAATGTTCCAAGTTTCATTGTTTATGCATCACACCCAGTGCTCCATGCAATACATTCCCTCCTTAATACCCACCACCAGGCTCATCCAACCCCCCACCTCTCCAAAACCCTCAGTTTGTTTCTCAGAGTCCACAGTCTCTCATAGTTCGTCTCCCCCTCCAATTTCCTCCAATTCACTTTTCCTTTCCTTCTCCCAATATCCTCCATGTTATTCCTTATGCTCTACATGTAAGTGAAACCATATAATAATTCTCTCTCTCTTTATAGATGGAAATGAAAGCAGGGGAATAGAATTCATCCAATATGGATTGAGAGCCTACTCTGTGCTAGCTCTGCTAAGACCTGTGAATACATTGTCTTATATAATCCTCACAACATGTCAAAGAGATAAATAGCATTACCATAAATATCATTATCATCTTACCAATGACAAGACTGAGGTTCAGAGAGTTCACGTAACCGGCCCAATGTTACACAGTGTGAATAGGATGCAAACTTCTGTCTGCCTCTAACTTCATTTCTCTTAACCAGTAAGCTCTACTATTCCCACAACACAGGTTCTGCTGGTAGGAGTGATAGCAAACTGATTGAAGAATATAAGAGAAAAATTTTGCTAAAGTTAATTAGCTTCATTAAGAGCCACATAGCAGTAGTAACAATAATAATATTGCTAAGAAACTGCCCATTATTGAGCATTTACTATGCCCAGCCTAAGCATTTTACATATGTTATTTCAACCACCCCACAAACGTACTCTCTGAGGAAGGTGGAATCCCCATTTTGCATCTGGGCTAACTGAGTCAGTGAGAAGGCGAGGAGCTTCCCTAAGGTCACCTAGCCAGTAAGTAGCAGAATAATCTCAGGGTGTCAACTAGGCTCTAGCAGTGACCCAGCACTGGTTCTGATGTAGAAGCTCAGGGTCTTGGTGGTCTCTGAGGAGTATCACCTAGAAGATTTTCTTTTTAACTTAAGATGACTAACTAATGTATAATTTTGTACTAAGTTGGGTGCCATCTTAATTGGTTTTGGTATGGCCAAACCCCAAAGGCCTTTGGTTTGGGTTAAGATTTCTGAAATGACGTCACTGGTTTGTTTGACTTTCAAAAGGAAAGGGGAAAATAAATCAAAACACCCTAGTTCCCTCTTCTTCTCAAGCTAAACTTCTCAAGCTAAACATTTGGTATGGCCAAAGACCAAAGGCCTAAATGAAAGTATGAGAACAAAACATCAAACTAACTAAACTACTCCTTCTGACTCCTTTCTCCTCCTGTGATATGAGTAAGGGCGACTTCTAGTCAACTTCTGTAGGTTACATCAGTCCAGTGTCTTCTGTGGAAGCAGAGTTGGTCCCCACCCCCACCATCTTGCCATGATATTCTGTCATTCTTTAACACTAAGAGAATAGCAGTGGCCCCTTAGGAGCATCTCCATTTCCCAGATGAGAAGATCCTGGTTCAGAGGTGAAGTGATTTGCTAAAGCAGCCAGATGATGAAGTAATCAGGACGAGCACTGGGGTCTTTGGTATTTTCTGAAGGGCTCTTCCAAGCACCCATATGGGCTCCACTACTCCTTATTTTATTTCCTCTACTTCTTTCCCTCACTTTGGTACATTCATTTCCTATTGTTGCTTTAACAAATTACTACAAACCTGATGGCTTAAAACACCACATTCTCTTATAGTTCTCTGGGCCAGAAGTTGGAAATCAGTATCTCTGAGCTGAAATCAAGGTGTTAGCAGGGCCACATCCCCCACGGAGGCTCTAAGAGAGAATCTATTCCCTTGCCTTTTCTGTGTCTATAGCTGCATTCCTGTATCCCTTGGCTTGTGGCCCCTTCCTCCATCTTGGCTGCCGGCAGCATAGCCTCCGATTCTGCTTCACTCTTCTTGTAACACGTGTGCTCTTCTCTTTGTTGTAGTCAAATCCCCTTCTCTGTTTCCAACCACACATTACCTTCCTTTTCTTCCTTCACCTGATTGATATCCCTCATCCCTCTTATGAGGATGTCTGTGATTGCATTTAGGGCCCATCTGGATAATCCAAGATAATCTCCCCGACTCAAGATCCTTCACTTAGGGGCACCTGGGTGGCTCAGTGGGTTAAAGCCTCTTCCTTCAGCTCAGGTCATGATCTCAGAGTCCTGGGATCCAACCCCACATCGGGCTCTCTGCTCGGTGGGGAGCCTGCTTCCCCTTCTCTCTGCCTGCCTCTCTGCCTACTTGTGATCTCTCTCTCTGTCAAATAAATAAATTTTAAAAAATCTTTAAAGATCCTTCACTTAATTACATCTTTTTCCACATGAGGTAATAGTTGCAGGTTCTGGGGGTGAGGACCTGATATCTTCGGGAAACATTTTTCAGCCCGCCATGTTTGCTTTCCCGCTTGAAAATTGTACATTGCATTATTTTTCCAGGAGCAGTAGTAGGTTTGAGTTTGGTCATCTACTTCTGTTGCCTTATCTCCTTGGTGACCATGAACACTCTACTCACCTGTTTCTTTCCAGTTGTTCCACTTTGTGTGCCAGTTGCCCTGTTAGAGTATCTAGTCCCTGACGCTCCTTTCCTTATGCAGTTCTTATGAGAAAGCTTGACACAAGGCAATGCCTGGTTGAAAGTCATGTACAGGGAATTAAGTTCGTGAAAAGGAGAAAAGTACCTTTGGGGAGCTGATGACCTAATCAAGGGTGTTGCATACGTATAAAAATGGTAATGCCAAAGATTGTCCACTAAATGCCAAGTCCTGAAGGGCAACAGCAATTCAGAGAAAAGAGTCCTGTGAGCAGAAGAGGTCATGAAAGCCTTTCTAGAAGGGCCACAGCCTGCAATGAGTTTTACACACTAGCTAATATTTTTGAAAAAAGAAGGGAGCTCTCTTATTTGAGCATCTTCTGTGAGCTAAGCCTTTTACACCTGCCATCTGGGGTGGTTGGTAAGACACACTTACAAATGAAGAAACTGAGACTTGTCAGAGAGATTAGGTCCCTTTCTCAGCTGATAGATGTCAGAGCTGAGATCCCATCTTGGGCCACCTGTCCGGAGCCTGCGTACTTTCTATATTCCGGTGCCCTTGGCCTTGGCCTACAACCCTGGCTATAGGGTAAGCAATAGTAACATGTTCATGGTATCTGGTGTACTTAAGGCAGAAGATGCCCATATTGCAACAATCAGAGGAACAGAGACCACACACGTGAACACACAGAAACATGAACACCTAGACCAGCAGGGGTGGTACACTGGGGGCCCACAGCCTGTCCCAGGCTTGCAGATGTACTGCAAGTACTTTTGAGAGTGCTCGACCAAGGTTGAAAGAAAATCTGAAGTAGATCCCTGTAGCTAAATGGAAAAAAAAAAAAAATAGCCATTAGCATGGTGAAAGGGGTGTATTTTCATTCCTCCCAGGCAAAATCCTATTAGAAAGGACAGAAGATCATCACTTTGAGGCATTAATGTCCAGACATCTAGAAACATGTGAGTTTGAGAGTTCTGGTAAAATGGTACCTTTCAACATTCAGACATCCATTCGGAAAAACAAAAGCAGATATCCTCTGCCTTCAAAGTGAATTATAATTCCTAAGTAATGTCAATATACTGATTGAAAACAAAGCACCATTATGTTTTCAAGCAAGACTTGCCCATAGGTCCATCATGGTGTGCTTCTTCAGCATCACTGGGAGGAGTCTATCTAAGATAAGTGAGAACTTGTCAGCTGTATGCTGCTTTAGAGCACAAGACATGTGCCTATGCCTTAACTTTTATTATCCTCAGAAAAATAGTTTGAGTTGATGCTTACTATCTGCTTCCTGTCTGCAGATGAGAGAACTCTTTAAAGTGGCCACAGCACCTTTTGGAAAGAACACTGGCATTTAGGTTGAAGTGCTTTGTAGGTCTCAGTCCACGGCTTCCCTCTCCCAGACCATAAACTCTATATCGTAAGGGGTTTGCCAGATAAATTGGCTGGCATGGACCCATCTACCCTGAAATTCTGTGAAAGAAGAGAAAAATTTACTAACTCTAAACATATGCACTATTCTTTGTAATGACTTAGAATTGTCAACATTTGGAATAAACTGGCTTGGTGGGAGGGCTTGGAAGTTTTAGCATCCATTTTGCTCTTCAGCACCAGTCCTGTCCTGTGTCTCTGTTGGCCTGGAAGGCTTTCTTGGGTCTCCTCACAGCCAATCAGATTTTTAGAAGGAATGAACCACTGACTGTGGAAACCTCAATTAGTGTTCTGAGGAGGTAAGACTCAGAGAAGTTCACTAACTTGCCTGAGGACACACAGCTAGTGAGTGATGGTGAATCAGAGTTCAGGGCTCCAAGCACACAGGGCAAGACTTTGTGCAGAGTTCCAGGCAAGAGCAGTTTCTCCAGCTCTGAGTCTGCTTGGGGTTGAACTTGAGTTAAATTCAGATCTGTCCTTGAGGATGGGCTCTTAGGTCACATTCAACCACACCTACCCCTTGACTTTTGGAGGGTCTGAGACCTTGGCTTTAAGTATAAATAAGGACTCATGGTATCACAAGGAAGAGCTATGGATATTTCTGAGTCTGGGCCTAAAACAGAATCTTTGTGATTGGCTGTCCCTCTGACCAGCTAGTACCATGCATGAGAAGCAGCCATGGGTCTGTGGATGGACACTGCCTAGGAGGCTCCTTAGGTGAGCCTGCAGTCCAGGTTCATCTCCAACTTAACCAGTGATCTGTTGCATCTCCTCCACTTCTCTCTCCTTTGACTTCCTCATCTGGAAAATGGAAAGTTGATGCGAATGTCCAGAACCATCCTGAAGGCCAAAACCACCAATTCCACATGAGCCTGGCTCTAAATCTCAGCTTGGTTCCTACTGGCTGTGTGATTTAGGGCATGGTATTTTACCTTCTGAGCCTCAGACTCTTCATTAGTCAAAGGAGGATGAGAATTAGGTTTCCAAAGGGTTGTTAGGATAAAATAAAATCACGAGGGTAAGGAGCCAGGCATTTAGGATAAAGGCAGTCATTTTTGTTCCAATACAAAAGAAGTCTGTGAAACAGAAAGAGCTACTGAACTTTAAAGTGGAGGCATTATCATTGCTGGGTTATTGTTACTTCACAGATGGGCCTGGACAGGAGGCCCAAGGTGGTAGGAGGTAGGAGAAGGCATGAGTCATGGGAGGGAACAGTCCAGGGGGCACGACATTTTTGGCCAGTTGTAGAATCCCTTACTACCTTCTCCATCCCCCCCCTACACACACACACAAGCGCGCGCGCTCTCGGGCATACACACGCAATATTAAAAAGCAAACCACAGCATTTAAAAACCTCCCATTGGTTTTGCCTTTCCTTCCCCCACGTATTGTTTTTGGGAAGAGCTGTTTCAGCCACAGCGCTGCCAAGAAAACAGGGTGGTTTCCCTTGACCACTGGCCATGAATATGTGCCTCTTCCTCAGCTTTGGTGCAGGAGCCCACAAGTGATTTTAAAAAATAATAAAATTCTTCTCTATAAATAAACCCTTATGCTTTCTGCTGTGGGTCTTGGAGGGATGAGTTTCCTCTCCTTTTGAACTAATTAAGGGCTACATTCCCCCTCCATGGAGGAACCACACATCATGAAGTGAGAGATATTCTGGGTAATCATCCACCATTGTGTTTCCATCAACACAGGAATGGCAACATTCCAGAACTTTTACTTGAAGAGCCACCTCGCTCCTCACCAGACACACATCCCTCCACAGAAAAACCCATCCCCAGTTCCCCTAGAGATTTTACTGTTGCATCCTTTACTGACTTTCCAGAGTTGGGAAAGTTAAGCATTTGCAAGAATTTACTAAGTGACATGGAGCAGCGGAAGGGGATAAATTCTGGAGTGCAGAGACCTGGAATTGAATTCTGACTTTGTCCTTGACTAGCAGCGTGATTCTGGGCAAGGGACTTAACATCTGTGTGCCTGCCTCAGCTTCCTCCTGTCAAAAATGGATCCAGAACTTATGAGCCATGGTGAAAATGGAGTGCAATGGACTGCATGTAGAGCTTCAAGCACACAGTTGGTATTTAATAAATGCTCATTGATAACACATTCTCAGCATGACTAATTGTAAGAAAAAGAAGGCTCATTCTGCTGGTCTCATGAGGAGGACATCACAAAGGGGTAACATAGGCATGGGGTGGGGCTAAGGGACCCGATAAGGGATACTGAGGCACCCAGAGACCTGCCACAGTTGGGAGCTATCGCTACCCCTGAACCTGAAGGCAAAAGAGGAGAGCCAGGTGTTGCTGGAGCCCCATTAGAGGTAGAGCTGGAGGAAAGGGGCCACTGGCAGAAGCTGTAGATTTAGAGGTACATGGCCCCTGAGAGACCAGAGCACAGAAGCAGGGAGGGAGCTAGGGGGAACTATCGCAATCTCTTCTTCCCCCATCCTCTGATCTCTTGTGATGCCTGTCACTGGCCAAACTCACCTGGAAGACAGAGACAGCCGGCCCCCTGATGCAATCACAAGCCTCCCAGTGCACAGTGCAGACCAGAGAAGAAATATGAGTGGAACGAGGGTGCAGATGGTGAATCACAGGCTGCTCAGAGAGCGGAATTCCTTGTGATTTACATATTGGCTAGTATTACTCAACCCAAACCATAAACAAAACTCTTGCAAAAATCCTCAAGTGGTGACTGCCATCCCATCACTTCAGGCCTCCAAACTACATTGTTCCCCACTGCCTAAGGAAATGAGTCCCCTCCCTCCACCCCCGGGATCCTGTCCCAGGCCCCCTCTATGGGCTTAACCCCTGTCTCTCCTACTTGCACCTTCTGAAAAGCCCAGGTCCTGTCATGCCTCTTGGCTTTGCACTTGTAGTTCACTTGAAACTACTGATGGGCGAAAGTCCTCACCAATCCCCGTCTTCTCAGCTTTACTGACTTCTTGTCATCTTCCACCACTCCGGCAGGGTACCGCCTCCTTTAGGCAATGTGCCTTACCCATTTCCCACTAAGTTCTCCTCCAGGGGCGGTGGAGCATTAGCATAGAGGCTCTAGACTCAGCCTGCCCTGAGTGCTATTTCTGGCTGTAACACCTTCTTGCTGCACTGTGCCCTTGCCCCTGAACTTCTCTGTGCCTCAGGATCACTATCTATAAAATGGGGAGAGGTTAGCACCCACCTCACAGGGTTCTCTTAAGGATAAAATAAGTCCTTGTGTGCAACTCGGAAGACTGCCTGCCTGGCATAGGGTAAACAGTTAGTATTAGCCAATTTATTGTTATTTTTTATTGTCACTATGTCATAGTACTTAACATGCTATAGCATAATTCAAGGTTTATTGGTCTGATTCCAATATGGATTCTTTCAGCAATTCAGCTATAGGGTCTACATGTGTATTCCCAGTGCCTAGTCCACATAGTAGGTGCTCAACAAATGACCGATGAGTGCAGAAATGAACAAGGGAATGAATATGTGAATGATAGGAGGACTCAAAGTGAGTTTCTGCCATCTGGTTTGGACTTTTGTGTGAAGCAGACCATAGGCCTTTTCTCAAGAATATGAGGAGCTAATGAAGTCAGATCCAGAAAATTCAAGCCCCTCCAGAGCAAAACTGGGCCACCCAGCAGGGCAACTCCCCGGTAGGCCTAGTTTGGGTGGGTCCCTGCCCGGAGCAGCCAGCCCCTTTCTCATCTAATTGTAAGATAAAAGAACTAGCTCCTCCGCCCTTCACGCTTCCTCCTCCCACATTAAAAACCCAGAGCAATGGTCTGCAGTCATATCAGAGCCCCAGTTGTCTCTGGGGAAGACACACGCCAAATTTCCGCATTAGGACGTTCAAGGCAGAGGCATGTGATCAGAGAATCCCGTGAGCCCCCGGGGTCTGCCTCTGCGTTCCTTAGCTCACACTAGGTCCTAGGAGCAGGTGGGGGCTTGGGGAGGAGGGATGTGGAAGCTCTGCCAAAGACTCACAATAGCTCTCACTCTCTTTTGGGCTTCCATGACCTCCTCCTTCCTTCCATTCACACATCTGTGCTCCCTGCCAGTGCTTCCCGTCGTATTTGGGGAAAATAAAATGGGAAGTCCTTCCAAGCCCATGTGATCTGCTTCCTGGCTGCCCCTTACCGCATGTGCTCCCCACTGGCCCCGCACCACCCCCGTCCCTCTCCCCTTCGCACAGCCTCCTGCAGGCAAGCAGGTCCCTTAGCGGCTGTTCCAGGAACTGAGCACACTTGCTCTTTTCTTGCTGAAAAGCTGTTGCTTCAGACATCCTCAGAGCTCTATTCTCCATGTTCACTTACTGGTTCTTACATTTAACGGATTTAAAATTTTTATTTATTTTTAATTACGGTAGGAAAGACATGCATGACTTTTCGTCCTCACCATTTCAAAGCCCACAGTTCAGTGGCATTAAGTGCATTCACACTGTTGGGCAGCCATCCCCCCATCCATCTCCAGAAGTGTTTTCACCTGGCAAGACTGAAACTCTACACCCATTAAAGGTGAACTCCTCGGTGGTCCCACTTCCCCCAGACCCCCGGAACCGCCGTTCTACTCTCTGCCTTTGTGAATTTGACTGCTCTACATGGAATTATACAACCTTTGCCCTTCTGCGGCTGTCTTATTTTGCTTAGGATCATGTCCTCTAGGTTTATCCATGCTGTAGCCTGTGTCAGAATTTCCTTACTTTTTAAGGCTAAATAAGATTCCATGCGTATATACTCCTTCCTGGTTATCCATTCATCTGTTAATGGACGCTGGGCTTGCTTCTAGGTTTGACTGTTATGAATAATGCTGACGTGAACAAAGGTGTACAAATGTCTGTTGGCATTCTCTTCTTTCATTTCTGGTGTATACTCCATTTCTGGGTATATACCCAAAAGTGGAATTGATGAATTCTGTGATAATTTTATGCTCAATTTTTTGAGGAGCCAGAATATCATTTTCCATAGCCACTATGCCATTTTACATTCCCAATGACAGTGCACAAAGCTGCCAATCTCTCTGCATCCTTGCCAGTGCTCATTATTTTCACTTTTGTGTTTTGTTTTAATAGTACTCATGGGATGTGGTATCTTACTGTGGTTTTTAACAGATAATTTCTGAGGACCTACTATGGTCTGGATCTAAACTAGATAATCGTCAGGAAATACAAATAAAGTCTAGTCTTTGCCATCCAGGAAGAAAGAGGGCAGCAAAATTAAACCTGAAATGAGTCATACATGGACCTAAATCCCTATAGATATTATTTTATTTAATCCTCACAATCCCCCTAAGGTGAGCTTAATTATCCCACATTAACGAAGAAACCTAGCTCACCCAAGTTCGGTGACTTCCAGAGCTATTAGATGTGGAAGAACTAAAACCACATGTTTTTGAGACACAAAAGCCTACGTATTCTTCTCTATGACAATTGTCCTCAGATATTTTAAAAATTTAGCTAAGCAAAAAAATATATATATAAATAACTCTGAGGCACCAAAAGAGTGTTGCCAACTTTTTATGTGGCAAAACAAAGAACACTGGAAAGCAATTAATTTGCCATAATGTCACTATTCTTGCACAGGAAGAAAACTTAACCACATACCCATCAGAAAGCACCCGCACACGATGAAGTTTATTCAACTGAGTAAACTTAGCTTTATGAAAACCTCACTCCACTGTCCTACCCAGGTAGTGAAGATCGTTTCCCAAACCGTGATGTCCTTGCCTTCTAGATGGCAAGCGCCCCAGCCTGGAAGGCCCTCAGCCAGGTGCTGCGGGAGATGCCAAGCCGAGTGGAAGTCGGCCTTGGGGGCAATTTGGACAGGCACAGAACAAGAAAATTAAGTGTCCCTGCAGGTTAGCCAGCCTGCTCTGCAAGTGACGAGGAGGTAGAAAGCTTTTCCAAATCCTGCCACTTCTGCCACCTTCATGACCTCTCTTCAATTTTTCTCCTCCCTCGCTCTTACCACTAATCCAGGTCCTGTTTTTGAGAGGAAATTACAAACTTCCATATAACAAGAGCCACCATAAATAAAGGGAAAAGATGAGCCATGAATGGCAAAAGCAGGTACGTGTTAAAGAATTTATAAAACAAAGGTTTGTATTAAAAATATATAAGGTAAGGGGCACTAGAGTGGCTTGGTTAAGTGTCTGCCTTCGGCTCAAATCACGATCCCAGAGTCCTGGGATCAAGCCCCATATCGGGCTCTACACCCAGCATGGGTCTGCTGGAAATTCTCTGCCTCTACTCTTCCCCTGCTTGTTCTCTCTCTCTCCCCCCCTCTAAAGTAAATAAATAAAATCTTTAAAAATATATATAAATTTTCAGTTAGAAAAGAGTCTTCGACGGTAATACCCTGCTATGTCTGCCCCCAGGCTCACCCAAGTATGTACAGTCCCCCACACCCACACAGAGAAATGACTCAAAACTGAGATTGAATCAATTCATCATGCTGCTCAGAAGTGTACTGGGCTGTTCTCACGTGGCCAGCGGAGGATTTGGGTCCAGAGGGCCTGGTTTCCACCCCAGCTTTCCCTTTACTAGCTTCCTGACCTAGAGCGAGTTATTTAACCTGTCCGGGTTTCATTTTCTTCCTTTATGAATGAGGTTAGTTGTATGTACCTTATAAGGCAGTTGTGGGAAATAATTAAGTCACTACTTCTAGAAGTCACTACTTTACAACATTGCCTGGCCTATAGCAAGTGTTTAAGAACTTTTAGCATCATCTGCAGGAAACCCTCCAAGACAGAACATTCTTCCATTCTTGCCAAGGCTTTTGATCTTCCATAAGACCCTGAGTACCCCTTCATCGCATTTAGAGGAATGCTAAGATATTCACCATGCATATATTAAGGAAAATATAATGAACAGTCCTGTTTCTTCCATTCTGCTCTTCACAGCTTACCATTTGACCATATCTGATTCAGATTTTTTTTTTTTAAGCAGGAAGTAAAGCTGTAGCCCCTTGTGAGCCACATTGGATCTCTTCTCTTACTCCCCGGATGCGGCCACTATTCTGGCTTTAATGTTTTCTATTCTTTTGTGAGCACTTAAACATTACCCACATGAGCAATATGTGCTAGTATTCTCCTGGGCTAAAACCTTTAGGGATTTCCCTTCACCTACAAGATGAAATGTAAGCTACTTTACAGGGTAAGCAACAATAAAACACCCCCAGGCCCAGCTCTTGCTGGCTTCTCCTGGGGTAGGTATTCTGCTTCTGCTAGCATCTGGGCTTCAGACATACCACACTGTTCCTCTCGCCCCCAGCACACCAAGCATCTTCACATACTGACTTCCTTTGACACCTTTATATTTAACACAACTGTGACAACTCCCTCCCTCCCCTGCCTCAACATAATATTACCAAGGCTTCACAGGCGGGGGGTGGGAAGTTGGCCTGCAAATGAGCGACTGTGTGCCAGACTCTTCTCCTATGTTACAGTCACATTTAATTTTCACAACAACACCGAGTATAGACCAGTGACCTCATTTTATAGACAAGGAGGTCAATGTTCAGAGATGTTAAGTGACTTGCTAAAGACACACAGCTATGCTTTCTACCATTGCAAGTGGCAGAATCAGAGGCTGAACCTTCACATTTCTGGTGCTCTGATTCTTGACCCACAGTTATCCTGGTTCTTGAGGACCAGGTGTAAAACCTGGCTCTGCCCTTCACTTCTTTCTTGACCTTGGACAAATCACTTCTCTTCTCTGAGCCGCTGTTTCCTTATTTCTCAAATTAGAAGACTGCACTCAATGGTCTGGAAGCTCTCTTCCTTCCTAGAGACACAGAATTCTCTGCAGGGCCCTTATAGTCCTACACATTCCTTCAATCTAGGGCATTCCCACTGAGAATAGTCTAGTCTCTGAAGATGATCCCAATTCAGCAGAAACCTGACAATCCTCTTCTACACTCTTTTTTTTTTTTTTTTTAAAGATTTTATTTATTTGACAGCGAGAAACACAGCGAGAGAGGAAACACAGCGAGAGAGGGAACACAAGCAGAGGGAATGGTAGCGGGAGAAGCGGGCTTCCTGCCGAGCAGGGAGCCCGATGCAGGGCTGGATCCCAGGACCCTGGGATCATGACCTGAGCCCAAGGCAGATGCTTAACGACTGAGCCAACCAGGCGCCCCCTCTTCTACACTCTTTAAAGAATCTACATCAGTCTCTCAACTAGCAACTCCTGCCACAGGTCTGCATGTCTAGGGCTCATACCTGGCTTACTGCGTTTCTTCCTGAAGCCAAAAAAACCATAAGGAGAAGAAAAATAGTGACTCCAAAGACAACATTCTCACGAAATTACGTTCAATTCTTCTCACTCTCTGAGTGACCACGTGCAACCTACTGCTCCATCTGATCCTCGATGACCTCCCTCATAAAACACCGGGGGTTGGTTTCCAGTAGACTGAGCTCCCTTCTAGATCTAACCTTGTATCATGCTGGGATGCTACAAACTAACTGTGGCCAGAACTTATAGATGAATGAACCATTAAACAAAGGCCCATTCGCCATGGGAGAACTTGACCTCAGCATATTCAGATATCTCTTTTGGAAATCAGAAGTCCCTAACTTACCGGCTGGGGGATATGTTCCAAGTCCCCCAGTGGATGTCTGAAACCACAGGTGGTACCAAACTCTATATTTACTATGCCTTTTCCCATACATACATAGGATAAAGTTTAATTTATAAATTAGGCCCAGTAAGAGATTAACAACAGTAATAAAATAGAACAATTATAACAATATACTGTAATAAAAATTATGTGACTGTGGCCTCTCTCTCTTCCAAAATTACTTAATGGACTGTACTCACCTTCTTTTTGTGATGATGTGAGATGACAAAATGCCTGTGTGATAAGATGAAGTGACATGAAAGAGGAAGGCACTGGCACACAGCATTAGGCCATTATTGACCTTCTGACAGTACAACAGGATGGAGAATTATCTGCTTCCTGACCGTGGCTGATGGTGGGTAACTGAATCCATGGAAAGACAAAGCATGGAGGAGAGGATTGCTGTAACTGGCCTCTATCCCAACGTCAAAGTCCGATTGGAGAGAAGGTTCCCCAAAGAGCAGGGACTTAAAACTGAGAAGAGGAAGGAAAGAAGGGAGTAGAACAAAGTCCTATCCAACAAACTCAAGACATTAAGGAGGGTAGATGAGTTTGCACAGACTTCAGAGTCAGGTGGTCTTAGAGTCAACTCCCCACTCCAACACCTTATAAACACCTTGTGTAAACTTAAGGATAAACTTAACCTCCCTGGGTCTGTTTCTACATCTGTTATAAAAAATAGGCTGATCATTTTTACTCACAGTGACTTGTGGAGCTTAAAGGAGATGGTGTATGAAAGTGGCAGTTTAGTGCAATGAAGGTGTTTCAAATTGCTCACTGTTTTTATTGTGTGTTTCCTATTTAAAGAGAGTCGGGGACTGCCAAGAAAACACAAAGAAACTTAAGGCCAGATGTTTCCCAGCAAACACATCTATGAGAAACATGCCCTGGGAGCATCCTTCATCACAGTATCCTAAAAGTGGAAGTGACTCTAGTAATTATCAATTACAGAATAACTGTACCCAATTCAGTCCTCTCTAACCTTACTGCCCACCACTGCTTGAATGCTGGCACTGAGGGAGTATTCCACTGCTTGCCAGACTAGTGTAGTCATTGACAGAGGGGAGGTGAGGCAGACCATTGAGACATTGAATGTCAGACCCTGTGGCCCTTCCAATAAACGAGGCCTCAGTCTCCTTTACCACCCAGCTGTCACCAAACCATTGGCAGTTTTCAGTCCCCTCTAAGTTCTATTATTGCACTGAGCCTTTGTTCTTGCTGTGCTCTTTCCTGGGGACCTCCCCTCTTCTTGACCTAAAGAGACACCTACTCATCCTTTAAGATGAAGCTCAAACATCACCACTTCTGCAAAGTCCTTAGTGAACTCCCACCCCAAGCTGGGTTATGTGTTCCTCTGCATCCCTAGCTCTTTCTACTGAGCACTTAACTAATACAAGTGAAATGATCTATTCATGTTTTGGTGTCCTCGAACTGCGGTTCTTCAAAACCAAGGGCCTTACCTTACGAGCCTCATATCTCCACTCTTCCCACAAGGCCTGACTCAATGAACAGAAGCTGTGTAGATGCCAAGCCACTCGAAGGGGCAGAGAGGTCCGTGTACAGCAGGCAGTGGCCGTGTTGCATCGGGAGGAGCTGCCCAGGGAGTATGTGGGGCAATAATTAAAGCCTGGATCTAGTCTCCTGAGTAAGAGGAAATGGAGAAGAAAGGTTTTTATTTCAGAAATGCTCTGGGAGTTGTTTTGGTTTTATGTCTGTCTGCCACCAGCTGAATTCACGGAGAGGCCTGTTGAAAGCATCATGACAGACGTTTCTTTTCTTCTCCATTATACCCAACAAATCGATGGGATGCTGGACACATGTCTCAACCAAATTATGCTCCAAGAGCAAGATGGGAACTATTCTTTGAGGAGATTTTGAACAGCGTAATGGGGTTATAATGCCATTACATGATCAAGTTATTTGGTCATTAGGGAGAAGGAGGGATGGACATTCTGCCAGTTTACATACCTGACATTGTGCTAGGCGCTTTCCACATGTTAGTTTACAATATATCTGTGAAATTCAGGATTGGTTATCTATTTTACACATGGAGAAACTAAAGGTCTAGATGTTAAATAATGTGTGTGTGTGTGCAGAAAGCATCTTTCTTATTTTCTAAATTTAAATTCAATTAGCCAACATATAATACATCATTATTTTCAGATGTTAAACAACTTTTAACTAGTTCTACATCTCATTAGGGACTGATCCAGGTTTAATTTTTTTTACAGTCCCAGAACCAATGAGATAAAGATTAAAAGTTATTTACCAAATATCCATCTCCCCCTTTATGGTTACATGTGGAACCCTTACTCTCTACTGGGCAAATTGTTGTCAAGAATAAATGTATTTCCCTGGATCCCTTACGGCTGAAGAAGGTTCCATCTGATGATACATAGTTAGAAGGGGCAAGTGGGGTTTCAGAAGAGGTTCCTGGTAAGGGAGAGAGCATCCACCCTTTGTTTCCCTGATTTCTCCTACTACTAAGCTAGAACCAGGTGTGCTGATTCTCCAGAAGGTTCATGGACTTCCAGAAGCCATGTTGGATCTTGAGGTGACCTTGAGAATGGAAGCCATATGCTCACATGGGAGCCCCTGATAACTATGGAGCCTGTAACCAACTCTGCACCATCAGACTTCTTTCATACGACCAAGGAAATTCTGGTGTGGGTAAGCCTCTGTTTCTAAAGCTAAAATAATACTCATGATGCCTCAGCTCAATTACAAATTTCCTGTGATCCCATTGGCAAGTTGTTTAAACATTTTGGACCTCAGTTTTCTTAACCGGAAAATAAGGAGATTGAATTAGAAAGGCATTTTCAAGGAAGGTTCCTTCTGGCACTGAGGTACCTAGTACACAGTATAGCAGTGGGCAGCCAGCACCACCAGGTCTTGCAAAGGCCACAGAACAGAAGAGCCTCTTTTTCAAGGATTTTCAATGTAGTTAGAAAGAGAACCAGAGCATTCATCCATCCATCCATTCATTCATTCATTCGGTGTAGTGGATGCTGTGGTATACTGTCCGGATGCCCCCTTAACGCCATTTCCCCAGGTGCCAGGAGTGTTGGCTGCTGGGAGCTTGCAGCTGACTTCATCTCCAAGAGTTGCCTACTTGAAGGGTGCTGCCTCCGGCAAAGCCATACCTGCTTTCTGGCAGCCAAAATTCATCAAAGGGTTGATGTGGACATTCAAGTACCTGGCCCCCTTCTCTCAAGTTGTGACAACTTAGAAGGCCATCCCACCTGGAGTCCCAGCCTAAACTCCCCTTACCCCTTCTAATGCTCCCAAAAGCACTGACGTCTAAACTGTCTACATACAAACCCCTGCCTCAGAGTCTGTTTCCCAGAGCACCCAACCTGAGACCGTCAGTAGCAGCATGGCTCTGTGTGGGATTTTGTGTCCCATCATGGGGACAAGGACAGTGGTGAGAAAACCTGGCACACTGAAGCTCTGAAATTGGGATGACTTCTGGTCTTGGTGAACCAGGTGGGATCACAGTAAGAGGAAAGCACTGGCTGATGCTTTGGGGAATGTTCGAGAGCTTTGGGGGAAAGTAGTCCTTATTAAAACCATGGAAAGAGATGGCTCAACTGAGTGTGACTGATGTACTGGAGAAAGTCAATGAAAGGCTGGAAGAGATTAATCACTAATTTAAGACAAACTATGAAAGTCAGAGGGGAGGGCCTCCTTGGCAGCATATCAAGAGATTCTCCTCTCCTACAGCTGGAGAGCAGAAAATATGAGGACCAGGCCTGGACTTAATTAAAAGGGTAGCAGGGATCCAGTGAAAGTGTCATTTTCCACCCTGCTGTCACTAAGGTCAGGGCTCTGATTAGGAAGGAGTGAGACCCTCACATATGGGGTGAGCACATCTGGGTTGATGCACTTGAGAACCTGGGACCTGCCCCTCCAGCTGTGTTGGAACTGGGCTGCCAAAGTGGCCCAATATAACCAATTATGGACTAACACCTCCCCCCACTTGAAGATGACAATGGAGGACTTGGCCTAACAAAGAAGCAGAAGTCTGCTTCAGGACTTCCCCTCTGGGCCACCAGATCAAACACTAGGACCAGGCCAGCCCATAAGCCCACCATGGACATGCTGGGCCTTCAGGAAGGGCTATATCCCAAAGGAGCCACAGGGCCCAGCCCATCTGCATTGGCAGGCGCTAGGTGCCCATGTATAGGACTGGATCCAGAGACAGCAGATGGACAAAACAGAGTGTTTGTTTATATGCGAGCACTCTCCCCCCAGACACCAGATTTATACAGGACAAAGACTCTGGAAGACAGTCCCAATATACCAGGAGATTGGCTGTGGGGATCTGGCTGAAGATCATGTGAATTGCCTACCCTAAAGGAAGTGGAAACACCAGGACAGAGAAGAGACAAAAAGATCAAAAGGCTCAGAAAAGTGGGCATGTTGGGGTGAATGGCCCCAGAGAGCCAAGGAGCCCAATCTAAGACACTCAATGACTATGTACTGAGTAGTAACCCCTGTGGAGATAGGCACAGTGATAATTCCTTGGGATTCTGGGATAAATAAGCATGGCCTTGTCCGTATGGTATCTTTAAGCTGTGATTATGAAATAAGGAGACAGATTTTTAAAAACAAAATTATTCAGAATAGATGTTTCCAAATGGGTGTGACTCTTCTGAAAGTCCTACTGGAAACCAGGCTTCTCACTGATGCAGGGGGAAACCAGGGGAGACAGAGTCACATGACCTGGCTTTAGTTTAAGTCTGGTCTTGATAGAAGGCTCCCTTCAACCCACAGTTTAAACCTGTGTGACCTGGAGAAATGTTTTAACTTCTCTGAGCCCTGTGTTTCTCAAGCGTAAAATTCGAATGATAGCTTCTGCTCTGGTGGGGTGCTTCCCATTTACATTAAAGTGAAATAGTATAAACAAATGTCTCATTCAGTAAATGCAACATAAATACTCAATAAAAGCTGGTTCCTTTTCCCTCTCTCATGATTCTATTACTCTGTCAACTCCCTATGGTAAAGTCCCATTTCAGTTTAGTTTAAAAGCCAAATAAGAAAACTAGTCTAGTTTTGGTTTTTTTTCCTTCTGTCATTCTTCTATTTCTCGTACTTCTTTCTTTAGCAAGCATGGACTGGAATACCTCATGTTTCCTTAACTTATCTTCTTCACATCTCTGAAAGACTTTTGCCTATTGGTTGTTTTTTTTTTTTTTCAGTTTTATTTTATTTTTTTCCCCCAAATATGTTTATTTTTTCAGTGTTACAAGATTAATTGTTCATGCACCACACCCAGTGCTCCATGCAGTATGTGCCCTCCTCAATACCCACCACTAGGCTCGCCCAACCCCCACCCTCTCCCCTCCAAAACCCTCAGTTTGTTGCTCAGAGTCCACAGTCTCTCATGGTTCATCTCCCCCTCTGGTTTCCCCCCATTCACCTTTCCCTTCCTTCTCACAATGCCCTCCGTGTTATTCTTTATGCTCAGCATGTAAGTGAGACCATAAGGTAATTGGTTCTCTCTGCAGAGTGAAATAAGACTTTTTGCCTATTGTTATAACAATGTGCATTTCCCTATGGGATGAGGACTCACCCCTCTAGGGGGCTCAGAAGGCCCTGCCTCTGGTTCTGAAGCTACTTGAAAATCTGGAGCAACAGCAGATTCCCTGACATGAACCTTGCCTTCATAATGGGATATATTTGAGAAGTCTGCCTTCATCGGGATGTCCAACCTACACATCAAAAGTGAAATAGGATAAGAATGAAGTGGCAATACAGACGAACAAATGCAAAGATGAGCTATCTTATCTGTAAAATAATCATAATACACACTGAGCACTTACTGAGCATCACACGCAGACACTGGACAGTGGCCGGGGAGACAAAGATGCCTGAAACATAACTTCTGAGAGTCTAGGGAGAGAGGCTAACTGGCTCATAGGTGGCTACAGCTCTGTGCTAGGAGACAGAACAAAAGATGCTGGAAGAAATTCCCTCCATCCCGGGAACTGGGAGGCTTCAGAGAGGAGGCGCCCCTTGGCCAGAAACTTGAGGATGCAATGGACAGGGTGAGGAGAATGGCACTTCAGCCAGAGGGGACAGCACATGTAAGCAAAGGAGCCAGAACACGTGAAGGGCATTTGGTTAACTACAAGTTATTCAGTAGGTGCTGGAACACTGCAGGCTGACTGCAGAACCAGAGAGGTAAACAGGCTACACAGGGACCTTCTGCCCTGGTTGGCTTGCTATCACCCTGCTTAGGCCTGTTGTTCTAGCATTATAATAGTAGCATTCACTTTTGCCCTCCAAAGTATCCCTATTGGGCCGATATATTGTAGGATCACCTGATTTTAAGCAGGAGAGGAGTGTGCTCCAGCCTGCATGGTGGGTGGTCACTCTGGCTACCATGTGGACATCTGGGAGGGGTGAGATCAGAGGCCTGATGTGGCCTTTTGAGGTCCCATCTGGCCCTGGCATTCTCTGATCCAGACAACCCTGGGCCAGGCACCAATTCTAGAAGCAGAGAGCTGTCTTTTACTAATGGATCAATGCCTAATGAGTCTGTAGACAGGATAGGATAGGGTTGAGGGGAGGGCGATAGACCTTTATGGCCTGAGGTATTCTGGGTGGAATTCCTGGACCTTGATGGAGGTCTGGACCTTGACCTTGAAGGATGGGTAGGATTTAAATAGTCAAAGGCCTGGAGGTGGACCTGGTGTGAGATAAGGTGCAAAGGTAGAGATTAGGGAGAGCAATGAGAATACTAAGAACCCTTACATAAAATGTCAACAGCCACAAACTGCCACCCAACCTTAGTAGCTGCTTATAAGCATAAACTCTTGTTATTTCTCCAGACTCCTGTCATGTCCCTGGGAAGAGTGCAGGGCAGTGTGTTAACCTGTGTATTTCCAGGGCACTTCGGGCACAGCACCGGGAGCCTTCCCATATGCACAAGGGGCTCAGTGTAGGGTCTGCCCTTGCTACAGCAGAGACTCCCAGGGCCAGCACCGTGTACCCATATAGCTCTGGGGCTTGGAACAGACAAAACACCCAACAGGGTCAGTGAATTGACTGACCACACAGAAAACAGATACTTGGAAGTGTTGAGTGACTTGTCCAAGGTCACATCGGGAGCAAATGCTGACACTGGAGCTTAAACCCAAGACTCTAGAACCCTGTGCCATGTGGTCACAAGTACTCAAAAATATAGACCTTAGCATTGTTTTTTTTTTTTTTTTAAAGATTTTATTTATTTGACAGAGAGAAACACAGCGAGAGAGGGAACACAAGCAGAGGGACTGGTAGTGGGAGAAGCAGGCTTTCTGCAGAGCAGGGAGCCCGATGCGGGGCTCGATCCCAGGGCCCTGGGATCTGACCTGGGCCGAAGGCAGACGCTTAATGACTGAGCCACCCAGGCGCCCCAGACCTTAGCATTGTTTAACTAATCACAGTTAAGAAGTGATTCTAAGTTCCTCCACTTTTTGCCTCTCTGGGTCTTTACATGTCCTTCAGCCTACCAGACCCTTTCCTCTATCTCTTTGTAAAACTTCATGCATCCTTCAAGGTCCTGCTAGAATGTCCACCCTCTGTGGTGCTGTTCCCACCTTCCTGGGTGAGTGAGCAACCCCTCCTCTGGGCTGCTGTAGCATCATGCTCAAACAGCAAGTGTCTATTGTAGACTGCACTGTTAAGTGGGGTTTTATAGAGTAGAACTCATAGTAGGGTCTGCCATCTATGCTGCACTGAGAGCCCCTAGGGGGTAGGGGACTGTTTCTCATTTATCTTTGGAGCCACAGTTCTCAGACCAGCTCCTGGTCCACTGTAGGTATTTGGCGAATTTTCACTGAATAAATGAATGTACTTAGCCCTTATTCAGGGCTCTTGATGTGATCATACACTATTATATCATCAGGTTTTCAGCAGGGTTTAGCCCATGGGAAACCCTAGCTGCACATCAGGGGCTAGGAGGAGAGAGAGGCGATTTATTTTTTCCCCTCTTCCTCTTTCAAGCTTAGAAGGCACTGTATTAGTTTGCTAGGCTGCCGTAACAAAGCAGACTAGGTGGCTTAAACAACAGAAGTTTCTTTCCCCCAGTCCTGGAGGTTAGAAGTCCAAGATCAAGATTTTGACCAGGCTGGTTTCTTCTGATGTCTCTTTCCTTGACTTGTAATTGACTTCTCTAGGTGTCTTCACATGGCCTTCCCTCTGCGTAGTCTGTGTCCAAATTTCCTCTTCTTATAGGAACACCAGTCATACTGGATTAGTGCCCACCAAAATGACCTCATTTTTAACTTAAGTATCTCTTCAAAGACTCCTGTCTCCAAATATAGTCACATTCTGAAGTCCTGGGGGTTAGGACTTCAACACATAAATTTGGGGAGGGGGACACAATTCAGCCTGTAACAGGTGCTAAAGTCCCCCCACTCCTGTGACTTCCTGGGGGCTAGTCCCTAACCCTGCCCACACCTCTGCAATAGTGTCTTTCTAAATGCTATTCAATGTGAACCCATTATGAATGTGCTGGCTGTTTTCTGGCAGGCTTCTCAGGGATACAGATATTGAGGACTATGGTGGAAATAACCTACAACCACTATAAAGTTCCTCAGGAAGGGCAAAGTTTAATACTAAATTGTGACGAATTCAAGGCCAAATAACAGATCTTTCCCTCCCTGTGCCTCATTCTCCTCATCTGCAAAATGGGAATACTAAAAGCAGTCCCACAATCCCTTTGAGAGTCTAGTGTGACAGAGGGCAGAACAGCTCTGCAAACTGGAAAAGCGCAATGAGAGTAGAAGGCTACTGAGTCCACAGGGAGGACCCCCACTTTTCCAGGAGCAGAGAACAGCTCTACAACTGTAAGTTCCTAGGCCAGGAGCCTGCAGATCAAAGCTATGAAAAAAGGAGAAGGAGGTCCAAAAGGACAAGGCCTAGCTGCTAGCACCAGAGAAAGGGTGGGGCAGGAGGTGGGGCACTTTTTAATGGGCCTCTTGTCAGGATAAGTTCTAGACACAAGGGAGGGCCTCTTTCCTCCTCCTTGGTAATAATGACCCACCTCATGGGCTTGCTGAGTATCTGTGGAAAACAGCCCAGGCAGAGATCCTGGATACGTCTATTTATGATGATGTTGACATAGAGAAGACCAGTATATTCATGCAGAGGCCATGTTTCCTGTTTCTATAAACATCTTCAATGTGAGAAAAGGCTTCAGTGGGTCCATGGGCACAATTTATAGCTTGTTCTGTGCCAACATAAATCAAGCATGCATACCATCCCAGTGAAATAACTCAGATCGCTGATGTAGGGTGGTAAGGATCTGCAAACAGCCTGGATTCCAAGGCAACTCATTCTTACACCCTGTGGTGGGCTTAGCTTTTGTCTTTGGGAGCAGAGAGGGTCCATCTGGCCACAGGTGCAATCTGGCACATGGAAAGCATGTGGGTTGTGCTGTTAAGACAGGATGGCTTCAAAATTGGGGTGATTTAAGCTTTAGTTTCCTCCTCTGTAAAACCAGGCCACCAGCTGCCTCAGGAGGTTGTTGGAGGAATTAAATGAGGCCACAGGGCCTTGATAGGTGCTACTTTGAGGATAAAGTCACCTTTCTTTCTAGAAGCTCTTGCATTGTTTTGTTTTTTATGTCTTCTAATTTAAAACTGGTCTCTAAATTAGCACAAATAGAGTCAGTCACAAGGTGTGAACACTAAAGACACTTAGAACACTTGCAGTGTGCTTGAAGACAATGAAAGGGGCCCCAAGACTCAGGCCGAAGCTTTGTCCAGCAGCGCGTCGAAGACCACAAAGCCCTTTCTCTTGCAAAGCTTCTTTGGACACGGATTCTCATAACTATCTTAGTGTGGAGACAAATGATTTTACTTTAGAATAATAGCTTAACAAGACAAGTCAAGTTACATCCCATAACACTGTGCTCTTGGGATTAAACTGGTTCACGGGCCACTGGGGATCCTTAGCAGTTTCTGAAAAAGTACTGCTATTAAAATTGAGCTCATATGAATCCTCTGTGGATGAGTATTTTTTTTTTTTTTTTTTTTGCCACCCTGCTCAATGTCTATACAATCTTAGAAGCAGCAGAAAACACATGTGCAGTGTCTCTTAACGCTCATACCTAGGGAGTACTGTGTTTAGTAGATTCAGAAGATCTGACTTTGGCCCTAACTGCTATTCGCTTACCATGAGACCTTGCAAAATCATTTTCCCACTCTTGGCCTCAGTGTCTTCACCGGTGGAAAAGAAATATCATCAATCCTAATTAACTCACAGGCAGACAGGGGAGGATCCAATGAGAAGATGAATGTGTGGTAGTTTATTAACCATGACTATCAAGCATCTCGGTGCCAAAAAAGAATGCTGATTTCTGCTCCCCCAACTTCAGCCTCGCCCCACTTCAGTCAAAGGCATCAGCATCTTCCCACCCCTGGTGCCTCCTCTGGTGCTGTCTTTCCACAGCAAGCCCTTTTACTGCTTCCTTCTATGTATAGCGGACATTGTTATTTTTAATATATTTATTTTCATGTATTTTCAACCTTTTATTTTAAAAGAATTTTGAGTTACAGACATGTTGCAATACTTATGCAAAACATTTTAATGGATCCTGCACCTAGATTTCCCAAATGTTAACATTTTACCAGAGTTGTTTTATCTTTCTCTAAGATTAGATATAGATAGATAGATAGATAGTTGATAGATAGATAGATAGATAGTTGATAGATAGATAGATAGATAGATAGTTGATAGATAGATAGATAGATAGATAGTTGATAGATAGATAGATAGATAGTTGATAGATAGATAGATAGATAGATAGTTGATAGATAGATAGATAGATAGATAGATAGATAGATAGATAGATAGATAGATAATTGATAGATACCTTGCTCTTGCTCTTTCTGGCTGTTCAAGTTTTAGCCAAATTGCCATCTCTGACAGGTCACTTTCCCTGATCAGTTAATCTGTTAAATCCACATCCTGGGGCACCTGGGTGGCTCAGTGGGTTAAGCCTCTGCCTTTGGCTCAGGTCATGATCTCAGGGTCCTGGGATTAAGCCAAGCATCGGGCTCTCTGCTCAGCAGGGAGTCTGCTTCCCCACCCCCTCTCTCTGCCTGCCTCTCTGCCTGCTTGTGATCTCTCTCTCTTGGTCAAATAAATAAAATCTTTTAAAAAAAATCCACATCCAAACACTGTCCCACCATTCTCACTGAAGTTCTAGACAATGCTGATATTTTTCTTGTCTATTTGCTGGTTCCCTCTCCACCTCCCTGGCTAGGATGGAAGTTTTGCATTTGCCTTGTCTTGCTTGCAGCTGAATTCTCAGAACCTAGAACAGAGACTGCAAAGAACTGACACCGAATCCCTGTTTTGCTGAATCAGCAACTTGGAGAATTACTAGGTCTGGCCCCGGACAGGATCCAAATACACATATGGCGTGGTCTCTATGTTGAATGTAGATGTTCCCCAGCATCTGCACGCCCTAGCCGCAACATTCACTGGCATCAGGAAATCACGGCCGTATCCTGTTCTAGGAGGAGATGACCTAGAGCACGACTACCACTTCCATGGAAGTCCTCTGAGAGAGAAAGAAAACCACACCAATGCCCACAGACACAGAAAGAGAGAGCATGGCCAGTTTAGTGATTTACATATGGGTTCTGGAGACTGTCTTGTTCACCTTCAGGTTCTGCCACTTACTATTGTGTGACCTTGGGCAAATTACTTAAATACCGTGTCTCAGTCGCCTTATGTGTAACATAAGATAATAAAATGATTTTCTTCCTAAGTTGTTCAATGAGTAAACGTATCAATATATTTTACATGCTTGGAGCCATGCCTGGCACACAGTAAGTGTTCAGCAAATGTCAGCACAATGTATATTACATAATTGAGAGCAGACAGTATGTACTGCTTTAGAGGGTTTTTCCATTTGGCCAAATATCCTGAATATTCCATGTCAATACATACACCATGGTTATTAATGGCTAATATCTCTTCATCATACAGATGCACAATAAGTTTCCTAACTTGTTCCCATTGCTAGATATTTAAGGTGCTCTTGATTTTGCTCTATTGTAAATGACACTATGCCGAACATCCTCCTACGCATATCCTCACATGTACCGGTAACTGTTTCTTCTCATTGTATTCCTAGAAGCAAAATTGCCAGGTCAAAGGCTATGCATATTTTCTAACCTGAGATATAGATTCCAAGTGCCCAGGACAGGTTTTCCTGGCAGAGGCGTTTCCTCAGGGACCCAAGTCCAGAGGCCAGGGCGGGTCCCAGTTCCAGCCATTTCCATGTCACCCCACGTCCCTGGGCCGGCCAGGCGGCAGTCTGTGTGTCTGGTGGAGGCCACCACAGGTCCCAGTCATCCTGTTTACTCTGCTCTGGGCAGGAAAACAACCTGGATGTTCTCTCCTCAGAAGATATCAGAGATCTTTGCTCTGAACTTCATCTAAGAGAATAAAAACAACCACATGCACCATGCCTTCTCTTTCCCTGCTGGCTTTTCCTCTGTTCTTTCACCTGTGATACCACATTTGCAAAAGTATCCATACTTCAGAACCCCTTTCAATCACAGCTTCCCCACCCCGTCACCCAGCAGAAACGTTTCTGTCCTTTACAGCTTAGCTCAAATGCCACTTCTTCCAGGAAGCCCTCTCCCCTTTCATCCATGCATCCTGGTGGGAGGCGAAAAATATGTTGTTTTTGACCTGCTTGCTCACAAATTGTGGAATGCCTTTTTTCACAAAAGGAGGAGAGTCTGCTGTTGATTTTCAGAAGGTCTGAGCAGCACTTACACATCCTCTCCCCGGTTAAATAGGGATCAATCACTCTGGAGCAGGAAGAATGGGCCAACACTGGTACTCAAGTTGAAAAGGGGGAATGGCCTGACTCCAGCAGGTTTTCTCTGAGATGGCAAAATAAATTGTGGCAGCTGTTGTCTCCAAAGAAGAGGACCCGTGTCCCACACCTGGATAGCACCCCTCCCCTCGTGAGGGAAGAACCTCTGAGTCAAAGTAAAAGCCGTAAGACTTAACAGGAAGAGACATGCAGAGAACACAGGAAGAACAGACCTAGGTTTTATGGGGCTTGAAGCTTATGCAATTGAGGGGGGGGCACTTTCCTTAAGAAAAATAATTATGAATGTAAAATGTCCATGACCATTCCAACTTACTCAACAGGGGAAACATGATGGAGAAGAGGAGGTGGGGAATGGAAGAAGCAGCATATTCACCCACTGAGCTTAAAAAATCATTCCGCTGCACATTGTATAACTTAGCTATGGGCAGATTCCAGGATCCCTCTCAGGAGGGGCTAAGCAAGCGAGGGGCTCTGAAGCTTGAGCTTCATTACCATCACCCTTGTGGTTAGAACTTTCTAGAGCTGAAGACCAGAGGAAGATTCTTTTCTAGACTCCATTCCTTATAAGCCTATAAGGGTTTGGGGCATAGAGCTGAGATGGAATCTTCTGTTAAATGCAGGAGGGATGGTAAGCCAAATTTATTTGGTTTAGAAATACAAATATATATGATATTTATTATATATTTATAATTTATATTGTATATTTATCAAATCATGGTCAATATGCTATTTCTTACACTGAAGCATCCTAAAACATTTTACCTATACCATACTCAGGTAATACCTTTATTTTTAAAGGTGATCAAGCAATGTATCCTGAGAAAATTATTTCCCTTCACGAGTCTCAGTCTCCCCATCTCAAACATGGGGATGATAAAACTGACCTCATCACTGGTGTGGCGTGAGAAGGAAATGAGCTAATACACTGAAAGATCCTGGCGCAGGGGAGCCATTATTTCTGAGCATCTGCTCAACCCCTGGCACTTGGGGAGGTCCTGGGCACAGGCCTGGTAACTGCCAGCTTGCAGACCAGAGGACCTTACTTAGACTGAAGCCCCAAGAGTTTGGGAACACCGGCAGGCTTTGGGACCACACCCAGATCCAGCAGTTTGGGGGAGCATATCCAAGCACAAGACCTGCCTTGCTGTCTTCCATGGCAAACCACAACCCCTCGGGACCTCAGTTTCCACCAGCATCTGGGGAGAACGTGAGGAGGACTAGACGAGGTAAGCACCTAGCACCGAACAGGTAGAGGTGGAAACATGCTCTGTTACCTCCATTCCTACTCTGGCTGAGGTTCTTTGGTGGAACCCTCCCTCTGGTTCCCTGGGAGGCATGCTCCAAGCAGAAGGCTTAGGATACTTCCTCCTTCCCCTTAGTTCTCCTGAATTCCATTTAAATGAAGCATCCTCCTTCAAGCAGGAAACTCAAACCACTTCCTCCAACTAGAGAGTTTTTGCAATGTCTCTTTTTCTTACCATCCAGCCAGATGCCCAGCTGTGAGAGCTAGAAGCCTTTGATATGGGGGTGGCTCTGTGACACTTTTTCCTGGTTCCTGTGCTGACTCAGGACAATGGGTCTGGACAGAGAACCCAACTCTCCATCCCCAAGCTCTTCCCCATTGCCCTCCTGTGGCTTCCTACCCATTGGCATCATTCAGCCCACGAGCAGCCTGCTGCCAAGATGTCAGGCCACATCCGGTGATACTTTGTTCACTCCCAGTATCTTCTCCCTCCTGCCTTTCCCCACTGCACCAGCTGTGTCTTTGTCGTAGCTCATTCTCATGAGGACAAGGGACGTCCTGATATTATAGCTTGGGCAGTGAACTGAGAGCCCTGAGCCCTTGGCTTTGCCAACAATGCGTACAGTGTCAGAGATGTCCTCAAGCTTCCACTTTCTCATGTGCAAAATAATAGGAGTTGAACCAGACTGGTCTGAGGGGTGTCCTGAAGAGCAGTCCATATACCCCTCATCCTGCCACTTGCTCTTTGTGTTAAGGACCCAGCTCCCTGTTCATGTCAGCATAATGTTTAAACTCCAGTGCTCTTCTTTCAACCTGTTGTTCCCTGAGCACTTGCTAGAGACCTGGCCCCATGCCAGGACCTTAAGATATTTAAATGAATAACACTGCTTCTTCTCTGAGGGAAATCCCGGTGGGATTTAAAGATGATAAGGAAGGGGCTAATTGCTGGGGGTGGGAACCCACAGAGCTGGCTACTGCAGGCCTTTTGGAGGCTTTTTCCCAGAGGGAGAACCACACAGAGTATTGAGGATTCAATAAGAGATCTCAGAGTTCAGAGCAGGTGAGGGAAGGGTGTTCCAAGAAGAGGGGACAGCAATTACAGAGATTTAGAAGGAATTCAACATGGCTGCCACCACAGTGCTCGTGTCGTGAACAGCAGAAGAGTCTGGGAAAGAGAACAGAGGACGTGCCAGAGGTTTTTGGACCTTGGACCTCCCCACACAGAAGGAGATACCTCTGTCTGAAAGCAGTTTCTGGAAGCTTCCAGTGCAATCAGAGGTCAAGGCACTTGCCAAATCCAGATAGCAAAACCAACCTCCACGCACCACAACCCAATGTAGCTTGAGCCCAGGACTCTTCGATGGTTTCACAGCAGAATGTCTTACTAAGCCTTGAAGAAAACAGTCTTAAAAGTAAGACAAATATTTAGAGTTTTTAAAGCTCAGCCTACAAATTAGGAGGAATGGGAAACTTGTTCAAACTTGTTCAGATGTGCAACTTTGTTCTAATTTAAAGCAGATTTTGTTTTCTGGTGGGAGATAGATGGAAATCCTCCTGACTGCTCAATAATACGATGGAAACCACATCTGAGGAGCCAGTGTTTTATGGTAGAGACAACCAAATTCAATAAGGTAACAGAAGAAAAAAAAGTGACGTCAATACAGCTTTATCTGAGAATCAAATGAAATATGCTCTTGACCTGACTGAAGTTGTTCCAGTCTTAACTGCTATAGAAGGGAAAAGTGAAACTTTTCCATCCCTTGGTCCTCTTTGCATTCCCCATCCCCCGACCCTAAGATACTCATTCTGCAAAAAGTAAGAGCTTGCTCAGCAAAAGGAAGATGGGAGTTTCACTTCATTTTTCTCCATCCCTTCAGTGCAGAAGGGAGCTAATGTTTCCTGAGTACCTGCTCTGTGCCTGGCCCCTTATCTTCACGGAGCTTCCACTATAATGTGGAACTCTGCGAGGAGCCCACTGTTGTCTCCTTTTTAAAGAGGAGGCAACCAAGACTCAGAGAGGTTAGGTGAACTTGTTAAGGTCACACAGCTCAGTTAATATTATACCCAAGACCGACTAATTTAGGATCGTGATCCCCTTCTTACCTGACACAAAAGCCTGTGCTCTTTCCACCTGCCCCACTGCCTTCCTCGAGTCCAGATGTCTGGTGCATGGAGAGTGGCTGTCTGCACATAGTGTCTGTGAATGAGGGGCTTTCAAAGCAATGGAGTAGTGTAAGTCCCATTTAGTCATGCATCCAACAAGTAATTCTTGGGCTCCATGTGCACTAGGCATTATTCTAGGCACTGGGAATCAGATAGGCAAATCCCTGCCTTTGTGTATTCACACCCTATGGGTGCAACAGTGTGGTGGGTGTGAGTGAGGGCTCAGGACTCAGTGAGGCCCAGTCACCTGAGATCAGGTCTTAATCCTGCCGCTGGCAACCTGTGTGACGTGGACGTATTACTTCACCTCTCTGTACCTCCATCTCCTCATCTGTACAAAGGGGCAAATAGTAGTATGTCCCTATATAGTTGTCATGAGGACTGAATCGGCTGGTATTTGCAAAGCATTTAGAGCATATGAGTATTGCTAAATAAATAGTGGGGGAACATAGGCAATAACAAAGTAAGATGTTATCGGATATCAAGTGTGAAGGTGAAAATCGAATCAGGAGGGAATGGGGATAGAGTATGTTGGTGATAGGTTTGTAATTTTAGTTACGGTGGCCAGGGAAGGCCACACTGAGAAGGTGTCATCTCAACAAACACCTAAAGGTCAGTGAGCTGACAGGAGCTGTGCTCAGGCCTTGCCTTGATGGTTCAGAAAGCAATGAAGGATTTCACGGCCCTACCTCTGAATCTTAATTTGAGTATTGATTTCCTCAGACTATAAATTTAGTGACATGCTTAACAAATTAGATGATTACATCATGATGTGATATTAATTATCAATGTATTTGTAGAACATTGATGTGGTCTCAGAGACAAGTGAGGGATAAAGTCATTTCTGGAATATTCCTTTATAATAAGGACAGAGTTATTGAAATTAACTCGTGGTTTATAAGGTACATTCACCATACTTATCTCATAGATAAAGCTGGCCCCAGCTGTCTCCAGGGCCCATACAAGTGTGCTTGTATTCCGCCCTTGGCTTTCTCTTGGCTCACACCCTGCTGAGACTCTTCAGTCTCGGGAGTGGACGTGGGCATTAAGACATCGCTGAGTCAGATGTCCCCTGAGTGAAAACAAGTAAGCCTGACCACATGTCCACTGCTCTGACCATATAGAAATGGTCTTTTTAGAGGCTGAAATGCTTAAAAAACAACTTTATTTTAGTGTATTCTCCATATGCTCTCTGAAAAATTTTTTTATGCTTCCATGGCACAAAAGTTAAGAATCCGGTTAACAAATTTCATCCTTATTATTATAATGTGAGATAAAGAACCCTGGCCTGGGAGGCTGGAGGCAAGCGTTCATCTCTGGGCTGCGTCATTAACTCCCATGTGTCTGTGTACATCACAACTTCTGTCTCTAGCTCTCAGTACTCGATCTACAAAATAAGGACATCAAAAAAAAAAAAGGAAGGCAGGGACACCTGGGTGGCTCAGTCGGTTAAGCTCCGACTCTTGAATTCCGCTTAGGTCGTGATCTCAGGGTTGTGAGATTTAGCCCCAGTCCAGATCTGTACTGAATGGGAGCCTACTCAGGATTCTCTCTCTCTTTCCTCTGCCCTTTCCTATAATCCCCTCTTAAAAAAAGAAAGAAAGAAAGAAAGAAAGAAAGAAAGAAAGAAAGAAAGAAAGAAAGAAAGAAAGAAAGAAAGAAAGAAAGAAAGAAAGAAAATGAGGTAAGGGGATAAATACACACACACACACACACACACACACACACACACACACTGCTCTTTATTTACTGCTTATCTTCTCTGGACCAAAGCATAGGACACACACTATTTCATTTTAAGATCACAGCAATCCTAAGTGAGGGTCATTACTGCTACATGATAGATACAATGTTGTGCAGTAGAAAGAGGCCAAGAGCAGGACTGGAACCCTGGCCTGACCCAGCTATTCACTGCAATTACTTACAGCTTTCTAAGAATCTTCCTAAGTCTGTCATTCCCTGATCTTTGAGAATGCAGGGACTTTTCCACCTGGCTTTCTGCAGAAGCCATTCTGTCCCCTTGATGCTTCCTTTTCTGCAGCTTGAGTTGTAGATAATCTCTCTTTCCCTCCAGTGTCTGTCTCATGGGTTTCAGCCCCGTTATGAAGAAACTCCCCTCCCACCAAAAGGAAAACAGAGGGACAGACTGGCATGCAAGTGACAGCCGCTGTCCAAGGCCGTCCTGTTTCATCATCTTGCTTCTGGAGGCAGACCAGACTAAACACAGAAATGGTACTTCCAAGCGGGGCCAACAGCATCCCCCAATGGGGCTCACTCAGCTTTATAAGAAGGCCGGGTCTCCTGGGATCAGCTGTCAGCCCTGAGAACCTTCTCTGGAAGCCCCTTCCCATGGCAATGCCGAGAGCAGACAGGTGGTGTGGTCTCAGGCAGAGACACTGTATGTAGCACCACCTCTAATTCTCTGTGTGACCTGGGGCAAGTTGCCTCCTCCATTATTAGGAAGAGAGCTTTGGAGCTGGACTAGGGGAAACAGGCATCTCAGAGTTTGGGAAGGAGCCAGACAGGGTTTGGACCCCACTTCTGCCACTTTCCAGGGCAATATGATATGTGACCTTGGAGTCAAGGCACTTGGCAACTCATCCAGAGTTCCTCTGCTTAAACTTGAGCCTGGACCAGAAGACAAAGCCTCAGGCTCTGCTGCTCACTAACCGTGGGGCAATGGGGCATCACTTCAGCTTCTCTGGGCCTCAGCTTCCCCATCTGTAAAATGCACAGCATAACAAAGTTCTGCACACCTCAACTATCTGCTGCTCCTACCAGTGCAACCGGCTTTAGAGGCTGTGGTGGTCTTTGAGTGTATCAAGGCAAGAGTGTGCAGTCAGATTTGATTTCTAAAAGTCACAAAGCCGTAGAGAGTTGTGCTTCTCAAACTTTAGTGTGTTTATGAATCATCTGAGATCTAGTTACAATACAGCCTCTGATTCAGTAGGTCAGGAGAGGGGGTTGGTGCTGAGATGCTGCTTTTCCTGCAAGTTTTCCGAGCAGGCCAGTCCAAGCTGGGGCCCACACTTTGAGTAGCAAGGATTTAGAGTCACGTGGCTTCCATGGCATACGCCATAAGAATCCACTACATGATGATCATGAAGCGATAGCCTGCTTTTAGTGATTTATTGTTGAATTCATTAGATAAAGAAATGTTCGTAGAGGGCCTGCTACATACTAGGCACAATGGTGGGAAGTAGGATTTCAGTGGGAAACAAGGGCCAGGGCCTGTCTTCCCAGAGTAGTTATTCTAGTGGCAGAGAGGAATGAAGCAAGCAATTGGGATAACCCAGGTGCAGGGGTTGGGGTGTCCAGCATGTTGAGGGGGCAGAGGGCTGGAGAGCATCAGGGAAGGCCCCTGGGATGCACGGACATGGAGACAGAAAGCTGGCCCTGAGAAGGAGGGGTACTGCAAGCAGAGAGAACAGCATTGCTGGGGGCAAGGCCACCCAGCCAGTCAGAGGCTCAGTCTTGATTCAAATCAGGTCTGTCTGATCCAAAATTTACTCTTGCTAGTATCTTCCCCAATGCATGAATCAAGTCTTGCACAAAGCTGCCAGCGGCCCTTCCCCAGTGATGTCAGAGCACCTGGCCTCAGAATGGAAAGATATCTGGGGAGCAGAGGTCTCAGCATCACCTGACAGCTATGGCAATTACGAAATTTGTCTCCACACGAAACATGTTGCACCACCAACACCATCCAGGCTTGGCTTCCAGGTCCTTTCTCTTAAAGACATGTGATGGGGAAGTGTGGTTGCCCTCCCATCGCTGCTAATAATAACCCCTACTTTTTTTAACCAACAATGAACTTTGAAACTTGGCTGTTGGTAGCCAGTCACATCAGCTGGCTATTCCTTGGGTGAAGTTCATTGGAAACTTACCTTATCTACCTTATGTACATCAGTGTTTCTAAAATGCTAAGCTCGGTGACTGGGATATTATAAGCACTCAATACGAGAGGGAAAGAGAGTCAGATGGGTTAAGTGATTTCCTTAGTCTCCAAAGCAGATAAATGGTAACTCAAATTTGAAATTAAGTCTACCTCTGGGGCACCTGGGTGGCTCAGTCTGTGAAGCATTTGCCTTCAGCTCAGGTCATGATCCCAGAGTCCTGGGATCAAGTCCCGCATCATGCTCCCTGCTCATTGGGGAGTCTGCTTCTCCCTCTGCCCCTCCCTCCTGCTCCTGCCCTCTCTTACACACAAAAATAAGTAAATAAAATCTTTAAAAAAAAAAAAAAAAAAGAATTAAGTCCATCTCTGCAGCCCAGCACCTTTCTCCAATTCCACATGCTCTCCTTATGTTAGAATTATACCCTTTGCCATTTGACACTAGGGTGGGCAGATATATTTCCATGCCCAGTGATACTGGGCTTGGCCATCTGACTTGTCATGGGCACCTGGAAAGAACAGCATGGCAGTTCTGTCTTGCAATCTCAAAAAGCATTATCCGTTTCATGTTCTTGTCTGCTCATTCACTCAATTACCATGAGAAGAGCAACCACAGGCTACTTTTCAGCCTAGTCACCAGAATGGGACAGAGTAGCCACAAACCTGACCCAAAGCTGCACCAAACCTGAAACCTGAAACCCAAGGCAGCCAACCCTCAAACTCATAAGTGAGAAAAATAATCCTTGTAGTTGTGACTGAACATTGGTGGTTTGTTACCAAGCATTATTGTGGCAACATCTGACTAATACACTCTGCAAAAAAGTACAACGAAGCCAGGTCAGCTCTGCAAGTATTTCTTGAGCCCTTCATGGGAAATAAAAAGGAATTAAAGTCATTTCTGCCTTCAAAGATAGTTTCATTGCTTCTGTCTCTTGTCGATTGCAGATCGTTATCTGATAACAAATAAATAGATACATCTGTCTTGTTAAAGAGAAATGCATAGCGCTATTAAATGGTATCTGGCAATATCAAGACATATATTTTCTGAGAACTCAGCTGTACCATAGTATTAACTTACTCTAAGTTATAAAATCAATTAAGGTATTAAGCTAGGCTTACTGGGTATGTAGGCTTGACTCAGTCGGGTCTTACTTAGGGATGGAAAGGACTGAAAGACCCTAGATACAGTCTTCCTGCCAAGTCATAGGGCTTTCATGTTCAGGAGCTTTGGCTAAGATGGGAAGCAACCAGAGGGATCTGGGTTCAAATCCTCAGGCTGCTGCTTCCCAGCTGTGTGATCTGGGGAAGTCACAGATCCCTGACTTCAGAAGAGATTTCCCCTGAGCCCTTGACCTCATGAGCTCTCTTCCCTTTACCTGCAAGGGACCTCTCCACTTTTATCTGCCTGGGAGGACCCTTGTTGGCCCCTTCTCTGTCCAGAACTAAGACCTCCTCTCTGTTAGGTCCCAGCTACACCCAGCTGAAATGATCCTGCTCTTGGGGGCACTCTGGCATCCTCCTTTGCACATGCGTCTCTTTTCTTATGACAGATACTGAGCTCCTTCAGGACAAGGCAGCACCTCTGCATCCTTAGATCCCCAGTGCCTTGCACAGAGCCTGGCATGTGTCAGTAAACACCAGCTGGCTTTAACTAAACTGAATGGAATTGCCCCAAATATCATCCAGCGATAAAGTAGTTCAAAGTACAGTTCCTATACTGTTTTGTTGTTTTGTTTTGTTTTGTTTTGTTTTGTTTTGTTTTTAGAAAGCATTTCAGGGCTAAATACATAAATAAAAAAGAGACATACGTTTTGAAAAGCAGGTCCACACAAACACATATGCAGGCAAACAAACATACGCCAAACACAACCCTAGGAGGTTTCTGCAGCCTTGTCTCTCATTTCAAGCCTGTAATTTCCCTCTTGGCCCACATCGGATTTGGCCTGGACCATGTTTCAGACTGCTGGCAAGCAGCCTACTGGGTTTAGGTTTATGTTTTTGTTTTGTTTTTCCTTTCCTTTCATCAGACCTGAAACTAAAGCCACGGGCCTTTCTGATACCTCTCAGCTGTGGCTGTCTTGTTCATGTCACCTGCTCCCCCCTCCCAGGCCACGTGGATCCATAAATACATCCAGAGGTAACAAGCTGGCCAACAATGGCTTCCTTCTAGAAGGAGACAAATGGAAGCCCCAAAGGGACAGAGAGTCTGGTCTGGAAAGTGGCCATGAACCCAGCCAAGCCTCCACTCTTCCAGACCAGACTGTAATCTGATGGCTTGACCTATTGGCCAACTTCCAACGTCAAAGAGGGAAGGACACTGGGAAAGTGGGGCACGTGAAAATGAAATAAAATGAACGAAGTTGTGCTGGTGACATGGGCAAGGCTCAAAGAGCCTAAATCCTGGGGGAAGTAGGGACAGGTGTCTTATGAGATAGAGCTCTGGGGTCAGACACAGCTTATGTTCAAATCCTGGCTCTGCTGCTTCCTCCCAGGGAAGTTTTGTAACTTCTCTGACCCTTGTTTCCTCAGCCTTCAACTGGTTGACACCTACCTTGCAGAGCTGATTTAAAGACTAAAAGTGCATGTAGCAGATGGGCCAAGCCCTTTGTAGGGAACTACTCGATGGCAGTTTCTGTAGTGATAGCAGGGCTTCCAATCCCGGAAGCAAAAGAGCCCGTGAGGATGCATCTGGTTCCCCCCACTCTCCACAGCACCACCTAAGGTGAGGTCTTTCTGCAGATGCCTCCCATCCCGTGCCTGCAGGTTCTCCAGCCAGCCTGCTGCCCCCTGGAGAGATTCTCACCACGAGAAAGTTATTCCTTAGGCTGACTCTGAAGAGAGTCTGAAAATGGTCTCTCCGGAGCTTTTACCCATCAGCCCTTCCTACTCGGGGCCATTCCCCCATGGCAACCTTCTCCATAGAAGCAAGCTCCCAGGCCTTCCCTGAGGTGACTCCAGAATTCCCGAGGCTTTCTGTATATACACAGACACATATTCGTGTGGGCGTATATGTGTGTGCGCGTGCACGTGTGTATGCGTGCATGTGAAGGCAATTATGAGGAACTACATAGACACATGGAAGAGGCACCTGTCCAGGACTTGGAAGGTCCAGGAGGCTCCCTGAAGGAAGGATGTTGAACCTGGGTGGCAGCTGGGAAGTGATTATGCAAAGTCCTGCCGCTAATAAGGAGAAACTGAGACTCGGTGAGGTCCCTCTCCTACCGTGCCAGTGGGTGATCGTTGATGTCTACAAAGTGTGTAAAGCAAGATATCATGATTGCTGAATTTTTATGATTTTTCTTATTTTTCAAATATACCTTTCCCAGGGCTGTCTGGTTGGCTTTGTCGGTTAAGCATCTGCCTTCAGCTCAGGTCAAGATCCCAGTCAAGATCCCAGTCCCAGGATCGAGCCCCACATTGGGCTCCCTGCCCAGTAGGGAGCCTGCTTCTCCCTCTGCCTCTGCCCCTTCCCCTGAGTGCTCTCTCTCTCTCTCTGACAAGTAAATAAATAAAATATTTTTTTCTTTTTTTTTTTAATTAAAATAGGGGCACCTGGGTGGCTCAGTCAGTTAAGCATCTGTCTGGCTCAGGTCCTGATCCTGGGGTCCTGGAATCGAGCTCCATGTTTGGGAGCCTGCTTTCTCCCTCTCCTCCCAGCTTGGGCTCTCTCTCCCTATCTCTGTCACTATCTGTCTCTCTCAAATAAATAAAGTCTTAAATATGTGTGTATATATATATATATATACACACACACACACACACACACACACACACACACACATATATATATGTATGTATGTATATATATATATGTATACATATATACCTTTCCTGGCCCACTTTCCTCAGCTGGATTGGCCCAGTTCATCCGATAGTATGTTTCTCCATTCACCTATTTTCAGTAGACAGAGAGAGCTGGGTTTGCATGCTGCTGTCAGTCACAGCGGGGTGACTAATCCAAGTGAGAGGACTTCTCCGAGCCTCCACTTCCAGTGTAAAATGGGGACAACCCTGCAGACTCCCAGGGCTGGCACTGTATGGAAAGTCACTCCGCACTAAGCAGATGTTTTCTTTCTTCCCTTGCTTTGCAAGACACTGCAGGCTGATAGGATATTAGACCTCTGCTAGCAGTTGATAATGTTATCAGAGGATGTGCCTTCAAAGGTATTTGCATTTAAACTAGAGAGCACCAACCAGTTCAGGGATGGCCAGCCCCCTGTTGGGCTGAGGCCTCAGGGGGAATGATCAGACCCTGAGACCAGGCCAAGGAACTCACCCCAGAAAGAGAAGGTCACAGAGCCGACTGTGATAGTTTTATGCCCACAATAGGAAGGGTGATCCCCTAAGGCTTCATGGTGGAGGAGGCCAAGGTCTCTGATGGTGGCAGTGCTGTAAGGTAACATGGGAACACTCGGTTCCCAGGTATCTTTCCTGGGTCTACACTCAACCCTCCAGAACCTCTCAGAAGACAAATCCTCCACAATTACAAATCAGACAATGGCAACCCCTCCCCCAGCCCTAAAATCTATTGAGACTTATTGTTCTTACAGTAAAACACCAAATCTTCCCCCTGGCCCTCAAGGCTGGTAGTGATGGGGCCCTGGCTTCCTCTGCAGCCCCCCAGGCAGACCAGCAGGGCCTCTGAAAGCTAGGCAGCTCCAGTCCCTTCAGAACAGAGGGCCAGACAGGACCTCCACCCACCCTGTTAGAAGATTACCAAAGTTATGAGAAGGTGAGGAGAGGAGCAGACTGGTGCCCGGCTCTTGGCTAGGGCAGGGTCTCTCCGAAGAACTTTGGAGAGCCTCCATAAGAGTACTGATTGGAATCATAACACAAACCAAATGCACTCAGAAGGGCTGAGCTGCAAATAATCTAAGGGTGACATTCTTTTTTTTTTTAAAGATTTTATTTATTTATTTGACAGAGAGATCACAAGTAGGCAGAGAGGCAGGCAGAGAGAGAGAGGGGGAAGCAGGCTCCCCGCTGAGCAGAGAGCCCGATGTGGGGCTCCATTCCAGGACCCCGAGATCATGACCCGAGCCGAAGGCAGAGGCCTTAACCCACTGAGCCACCCAGGCACCCCTAAGGGTGACATTCTGTTTGGAGGTGAGGGCAGGGTTAGGAAACCAGCAGGATGGGTGGAGATAGCCCAGGCTAGGGGAGCAGGCAGCTTGGACCTCTTGAGGGGTCGGAGGAAAGAAGGAATGTGCTCTAGTGACCATGCCAGCCAGAGCCAAAGCCAGAACTGTGGAAGAAAGGAGGGGAGGGGGTGAGGGATGGATCCCTACCCTCTGTCTCCTCCCACACCCGCTCTCCTGCTGTAGCTGCCCTTTGGCCCTCTAAATCCAGCTAGAATTTAGAACCTAAGGCCTGGGTGATATAGTTCTTAGGAGTTAGCCCTCCAGGGGTATGAGCAGGCAGAGCAGGCAGAAAATTAATTGGATGAGAATGACCACAAGGAAAGAATTACCAACACAGCAGGCATCCCGGCATCCTGCAGGGAGCACGAGAACAGCCAACCCCAAGAGGGTCACCTCTTCCCCAAGAAAGAGACAATGCCCTGTAAGGGGAAGAAGGAGCCTGGCAGACAGGCAGCATTCCCAGGCAGGCCGGAGGGTCCACACAGCATCCAGATTCTGTACCCAGCACACTTGCCAGACTAGTCCACACAGTCAGACCTCTCATACGTTGGCCCATGCACACAGTGGCGGAAAGGGTTGTCCTGTGATCCTGGACCTCATCCATCCTCCCTGCTCCTCCCCAGGACCAAGACCTCGGCAGGTGAAGGGAGCTTGTGGTGCCACCCATAAGAGAGGCAAAGATGACGCAGATCCAGTCATAGAATAATGATAAGAGTAAGCGATAAGGATTGTGCGCTGTGTAACACGTTATCGATTGTTATCACTGCTACGATCACACAATTAAGCTCTACTTAATGTGCCAGAGACCAGGCTCACTCTATTAAATGATCCAGTGCCAAACCCTGGAAGGTGGTGGCTATTATTATTCCCATTTTAAGAATGAGAGGAAGACCCAGGAGGGGTAAGCAGCTTGCTAAGGTTACTGTCAAGCCCAAGTTTGCTGACTGAGAGCCAGGCTGTTAACCACCATGCCAGACTGTCCTCAAAGCCAGCCAGAACCCACAGATGAGGAGCAGAGGCAGGCAGGATTCACACAAACCTCTGTGGTCAAAGGGTTGGAGTTTGCCTCTCCAGGGTGGTCTTAAAACACTGGCCCTGGACACTGTTTTCCATTATGCCAATCTCTGACATCCTAAGCACTCAGCTTTCTCTTGCCCCTTGGCCTTTGCACAGGCTGTTCTCTTTACCTGGAAAATTGTCTTCCTCCTTAATCCCCTCCTTATGGCAGGATTAAGGACCTCCATTTACTATTGCTTGCTCCACAAAGCCTGCCCCTTATCCTGCCCCACAGCAGAACTCAGCCCTCCATAATGGCTCTGGGTGTTGACCTGTTTCCCCTACCAGGCAACAAGCCGTGCCAAGGCTGAGACACAGTTGTCTGGCTTACCCCCATGTTCCAAGCGCCCAGCCCAGTGCCTGGCATGTAATGGGTGCCTGGTAAATGTGTGGCAAAGGCAGTTGGATATTGGCACAGACTTGGCCACCCAGAGCCTAGAGAATGCTGCAGCCCACACAAGGAGAACCACAGCCAGTGCTGCAGGAGCAAAGAGAAGGGGGAATCTCTCCACCGATCTGAGGCTAGAGCAGACAGGACCTCAAGGAGGGACTCTCAGAGCAAGGGCTGCTGAGCTGAAATCCACGCATGGGCAGGCTCTTGGTGGCATCAAAGAAAAGGGAAAGGTGTTCCAGGGAGAAGGAATAGCATGTACAAAGGCTCAGAGGAAGGAGTGTGCACGGTGAGTTACTTGGAGTGAATGACAAGAGGGGCCATGGGAGAGGAGACCTGAAAGGGACAAGGCTGGCCGGTGAGGAGCGTCTGAGATGGAACACAGGAGGCCAGACCGGGTGGCAAAGAACACGAGCTTTACGCTCAGAAGGACTAGAGTTTGGCTCCACATTTTGCCATTTCCTGGCTCTGTGACCTTAGGTGAGTTGCCTAATGTTTCTAATCCCTAGTTTCCCCATCTGCAAAATGGAGTAATCACAGAATTTTCCCCTAAGGGAATTAAATGAAGTAATATATGTAAAATGCTTTGCACCAGTGAATGGCACATGGCAAGCATCAGTAAGTGTCCACCCTTCATGGCCATGCTGTCCTTGCTGGCGGTGTAGGGGCAGTGGTTGGGAGAGCTTTGTCCGGACGGAGACAGGGAGACAGAAGCTGTCCAGGAAGTGTTTGTGGAAGGGAAGAGGGGGGAGGGGAGTTTTGAACAGGACCTTGAAGAAGGGGCTTGGAGAGGTGAGGCAGGGGTGGGAGACACGTACTAGGGGAGAGGGGGCCAGAGCACAGGAGCTGTGTGGGACCAGTGGAGCAGGGTGGAGGGGGCAGGAAGTGGGATGGGCCAGGGGAGAGGGATGTGGTGCAGTCAAAGGAGCGGGACTTCTGGAGTGAGCAGGTCAAGGTGTGTGTGTGTTACACTGTGCAAACCAAGAAAGGACTGTGGCCTCTCCCCTTCTCCACGGTGAAACCAGCTAGTCATCCTGGCACGGTGGCCTAGTGAGGTCACCAAGTGGAATACTCTCCGACCCCCCACATCTGGTGGCCACAGTCACTATGGGAGGACATGATGGAGCCCAGAGAAGGCACAGCCCTTTGCTCCCCGGAGGCGGAGATTCCTTAAGCTCCTCCCCCCACATTGGTGGCCTTGCTCCGCCTCCACCCAGCCACTTGGAGGGACAGGTGGAACCAGATGTGACCAGACTCTTTTTATGATTCTGAGTTCCCCAGCGTCTGGGGAGAAGGACTGAGGAAAGGCGAAGACAACCAGAAAGGGTCCAGCATCCAGTCTGAGCCAACTGAATGCTCCCTGTTCTGGAAATACTGGGTATTATTACCGTCTCTCTGCAGTTCACCAGGAAAATGAACACGGTGCTTCCAGGGGCCAGACATCCTAGACGCACCATCAGAGCCAGAAGGCTCCTTGTTCCCACAGGGACAGAGGGGCCCAGACAGGGCCGTGGACTTGCTCAGGGTCCCCAGATAGTCAGGTGATGCCAGAACCAGACTGATTAGCACCACCTCCCCGCCCCACCGTTGTAAGAAACCACTTCAGAGAGCACAGTATTGTCTCTGGAAGTATACTATAGTGAGTATAGTCTCACTAGGCCACTGTGCCAGGGACAGAACCAAGACCAAACATTGCCGCCACCACCGTCAATAGTAATAGCTGTGTCCTGTGAGCACCAACGACAGGCAGGGGACCCAGCACTGCCTCCTCACTGACCCTCCAGCGACCCTTCAGGCTTCTTTAAAGATAAAGCTGTGTGACTTTGCCAAGGTCACCCGGATGAGAGTGGGGGTCCCGATCTAGTCTTCTCGGGCCACCATCAGGTCCCTACTCTGTTATGGCCTCCGGAGGAGCAACCTGACCTTTACATAATTCAAACTCTGCCCGGACACCTATCCACTCAGTGCTCTGTCAACACCTTTTTTTTTTTTTTTCGACTAATGTTGTCGTAAGCACTCTGCAAAAGTGATCCCCATTTTCCAGATGAGGAAACTGAGATGTGCAGAGGTTGGAGAGTCTGCCTGGGGTCACTCAGCCAGGTAAGTGGCTGAACTGGGAGCTCTTATCACAGTCTCGGAATGAGGCGAACCAGGAGGGCTGCTGCCCCAGACACGATCGTCTCACCATTGGTGAGACTCACCATCACGCTCACCATTACACACAAGCATCAGCTCTTTGGGCAGCTCCTGAGTCTCCAATGAAGAGCTCTCCTGTGGGTGGAAAAAACTGCCCCAAACAGAAGCCATTCCGGACAAGCGATGACTCTGGGGCTCAGTTTCCCCATCTAGAAAATATCCCCGCCTACTCTGAGAGCTTAGGAAGAAGTCAAGGCCACAGAACTCATGAGGGTCAAGCCCTGCCCAGACACATCTGGTTTCCTGATGTCTCATCTTGGGTCATTTCCCTTGTATGGAAAGCTCCAGCCAAAGGATTTTATACATGCAAGCACACACACACACACACACACACGCACACACACACACACACACACACACGCCAGGCGCACTGCTTAGAAAACTACAGGCCAAGTAAATTCTTCTGTTCCCACCATCCTGAAAGGGGACCATGCGACACACCTTGGGGAAGCAGGAGTTTGCATTGCTGTCAGCACAGCTGCCCACTCAGGAGACACCCCAACAATGCATCCCTCCCACCCACGTGCCCCTCCAAGGAACCAGTGCAAGGTAAGGAGCATGGGCTCTGGCGTCAGGCTGGTGCAGGTCTCAGCTCTCTGCCTTGTACTGCTTGCTGTGTGACCTCGGGTGAGTTACTGAAACTCTCTGTGCCTCAACTGCCCCCTGGTTATTGAGAGGCTGAAATGAGATCCCACACAAGAGCCCTTGGCCCAGAGGCCGGCTCAGAGCAAGCGTCCTGTCCACGTCGGGTCGGCTTTAGGTTACAACCCAGCGGTGCATTCACACTGGCCTTCACTCACCGATTCACCCTCTGCTCCAGGCTGTGTCAACAAACCTGGTTTGGAGCTTTCCTCAATGACCTCCTTCCACCCAGTCCTAGCCCTGGGAGGGACCTAAGAGGAGAAGGAGACCCTCCTCTTCTGGATTCCTGTATGAGCTCAAATGTGGTAGCAAATTACCGTGAACTCAGTGGCTTTGAACAATACAGCTTCAGCCTGTTCCGTTTCTGGAGGTCAGAAATCCCAGTCTGCACGGGGCTGCAGCCAAGTGTTTGCAGGGCTGGTCCCCTCTGGAGGCTCAAGGCTCGAGTCCCTTTCTTTGCATTTTCTACTCTCTAGAGGTACCTACCAGCCCAGGCTCAAGGTCCCTTTCTCCATCATCGACGCCAGCAACACACTATGGTCCCTCTGGTCTGGGCTTCTGTTCTTCCATCTTCCGCTCTGACCCTTGTGCTGCCCCCACTTGATGAGGCCCTGGAAACTCTAGGATAATCTCCTCATCTCAAGACCTTTATTTATCTTAATCATATCTGCCAAGTGCTTTTTATCAGGCCCAGTAATGTATTCTCAGGTTCTAGGGATTTGAATGCAGACCTGTTTGGAGGGGCAGTTCTCCTGCCTACCACACCCAGGCCCAGGATCCCGGCCCTCCGGCTTCCCCAGGGCCTCGGGAAAGAGAGAGATCAGGTTGCTGGCCTTCATCCCTGGACACAGCTAAGAAGTCAGTGGATGTCATTCCCTCTCGGATGCATAGACACTCCGGTCAGTACTGCTGCATGCATTTCTCAATCCGCAGCCCCGAGACCTGGATGCGGTGCAGCTCAGGTCAGGTCCCGGGTAAACCAGGACCTCCCCTCTGCTGAGGCCAGCTACACTGTTGCCAGTTACCTTCCTGATGTGTCTCCAGACTCCAGGCTTTTCTCTCTCCAGCCCAACCTCCACCCAGCCTCCAGTATGATCTTGTTAAACAGATCCCATCATTTGCATCTCCTGCTTGAAATCCTCCCCGAGTTCCCTGCTGCCTCTAAGGTAAAATCCAAGCTTCCAGGTCTGGCTCACCAGGGCCCTTTTGGCCCAGATTCTGCCCACCCCTTTCTCGGCTTCTGCTCTCCCCTCCCCCACCTCCACATGTTGAGCCCTTCCCAAGGACATCATTATCTTCATTATTTTCATCATCGGTCATTTTGGTAACAAAACCCACAGCTTCCTCATACTGAATGCAAATAACCGGGCGAGACAGTGTGCTAACATTCAGTTATCTTTGCAAATGCTCTTCTCCGAGCTAGAATTCAGGACTCTCTCCCAACTGTTACCTAATAGACCAGGCTTGCAGGGAAAACACCAGCCCACCCGCCCCTCCAGGGAGGATTAAACTCACCCCTCTCTGGGCAGCCTGGAATGACCTCTAGCCTCCACGGCCACTGCTCTCCATTTCCTGTCTTGCCTGAGTTCCTTGGGGATGGTGATCTCTTACTCACTGAGGCAGTCCCAGCACTAAGTGCCAGACGTGGTACAAATTCAATGCCCGGTGAAATGCTGGAGAAGAGAATGAATTCAAGCCTCCTCTCAAGCTATTCACTTCCTCTTTATCCAAGCCTCCATTCAGCAACCTGCTCTCCACGCAGGTGCTGGTTTCTAAGAACATGAGGCAGGATTCTTTGGGGATTCTGCCTGATCCCGATCCAACCCTGTAGTGGGGAAGGAGGTAAGAGAGAGCGTTCTAAGTGCTCTGCGTGTCTTTAATCTCTACTTGTTTAGTCCCTACAGCTGTCCTCCTGAGTAGATGCTGGTATTATATCCATTTTACAGATGAAGAATCCAAGGCACTGAGAGTTAGAACCTGCCCCAAATCTCAGGGCTGGTCATCTGGGTGGTAGAATATGAGATGGAGCTGGGGTCCATGTGTAGGCAAACCACCTCCAGGGAGCCACATACCACACCCCCCAGCCCACTCCACCGCCTTGAGTTTACTTATTAAGCACTTACTGTGTACGAGGTACCACACAAGTGTTCTGCTCACAATGCTTATTTAATCTCCCTCACGATTCTGGGATGTACCAATATCACCCCTGTTTTAGAGATCGGTACGGCCATACTTAGGCTAAGATTCCACACTTACAAGAAGAAGCCTCCTGACCAAAGCACAAAGGTTGGCTTTAGCCTTCTTTCTTTTAAGGCTCAACTGAAGAAATAATCTGTGGAGAATACATTAGTCCAACCAACACTGGGGGTTTCCAGTTGCAGTGGGCTTCTTCCCTACGGTGCCCACTGGCCCAGGCACCCTGGGGGGTTGCCAAAAGGCAGTGTGGCCATCTCAGGATTAAGGCAGGTGGTTGGGAGGCCAGCCCCTGAGCCCTGTGCTGCGTGGAAGGAGAAAGGAATGGGCTTGGGGTCAGTTGTCCTGGGATCAATAATATTTCCACTTTTCCTAGCCTCTTACTAGTTTTATGACCTTAGGCAAATCACTGAAACTTCCGTGCCTTAATTTCCCTGTTGGTAAAATAACATCTCCTCTGCAGCACTGTTACGGGATTCAGTGAAATCCGCCGCCACTACCTTCCTGGGATGTAATCATGATGATGTTAATAATGGCAATAAAAACTGAAGCTTGCAGAGGTGCAAGCCCAAGGTCACACAGCATCCAGTCTGCTCATGCTCTTCCTTTCATAGCTTCTGTTTTCATCCAGGACTCCAGCACTTAGGCAGTTCCCGTGGTTTAAAACCAGAGTCCTCTTTGACGAGTCCTTCTCCCTCATGCCCTCCCCCCAAGTCAAGACACGTGCAAGTGCTCTGTGATGTGTGTGTCTGGGTCCCGAGTCTCCTGCCCCTGTTCCTGCCCCTCTGCCTCTCCTCTGGCCTAGCTCAGTAGCCCTTCCTCAGTAGTACCTCCTCTGTACTCAATAAATGTTGAATGAATGCTGTCGTGCTCTCTCCACTTTACTTCTTGATCTCCACCTTGCCCCCAATTCTTAATCCCGAGGTAACTGAACACCCTGTGCACATACACAGCCTTTCTGCAGAGCCTCAGTGTCATCTCATGGGTCCCACTAAGGACCCTCAGCATTTCCTGCTGTGTCTTTCCAAATTCTCAGCATAAGTCTGTCTTTGTTCATTCTATCCCCTGGGCTTGGAATGCCCTCCCCTTCCCTCCCAGACCCAGTTGGTAAATTTCTAGTCATCTTTCAAAACACTATTCACACCACACATATGTAATGAGTGTCCATGATGTGTCAGGCACCATTCTAGACTCTGAGGCTACGTCTAGTAACAAAACAGAAGTCCTTGACCACAGGACACCTCTAGTCTATGGACAGTCTGGCAGGGGAGGCATCTCAGTTGATTAGAGATGGAATGCAGGGAGGGGGTCCTACAGCCCTAGGAACCCCCTCCAAGATCCCTCTCTGCACACCCTCCCTCCGTTCTCAGATACCACTGAGCTCCCTCCTGGCGCCTGTCTGTACTGGGATATGATCATAAAGGCCTGGTTACATGTCTATCTGTCAGATGGCCAGGACTATGGTTTCTGCATTATGGCGTCTGAAGTTTGTTCACTGGCTGGAAGGCAGGAAGAGAAAGGTTCCCAAGCAGTGGAACAGCAACTTGCAGACAGGCAGTAATGCTGAAGGAGGCAGGGAGGCTGCAGACTCCTGCTGTACACAGACTGGATTTACCCCTCCCATAGGCACACCAAGCTCACGGCCGACCCTGGACCCTGCTGCAACTCTTGAAGTGACCACCAAGCTGGCGCTGGAAGTTTTCAACCCTACTAGACTGGATATTTTGCATCTGGAGTGCTGCTGGGGCTCCTAACCATCCTGACAGCTTTCAGCCCACTTTCCTGGTTGTCCTGGGCAATCAGTCAGCCTCACTGCCAAGCTGAGACCACGGAGGAGGAGGCATGGGAGGACAAGGAGAGAATTAGCCCTTGGTCTTTCACAAGAGAAGGACCTTGTTTCTGCCACCATCTCTCCACAGTAGTATTATCAACCCCCTTTTCAGCTGAAATACCAGAGGTCAGAGGTTAAGTAATGTGCCCACACTGGCCGGCTGTTGGTAGAGCCCAGGTGCACACTCAGGTCATCTGGCCACAGAGACCACTCACTTACCTAATTTCAGTCCGAGTTTCAGGGGCTCCACTGGGTTTCCCACCCTCAACACTGCTGACATTTGGGTCAACTCTTTGGGCTTTATAGGGTATTTAACACCATCCCTGACATCTACCTACCAGATGCGAGAAATCACCTCCTTCCTCCTACACACACACACCAGTTGTGACAACCAACAAAGTCTCTGAACATTGCCCAATGTTGCCTGGCGGCAAAAATCTCCCCACTGATCTGCTCCAACCTGAGCAATGCGGACAAGATTCATGGCCTTGGCTACCACTGTCCTCCCATATAACACAATCTGGATGAGTGGTCTCCAAGGGCTCAATGACTCAATGGGGGGGGGCAAGTAGCAATTTGATTTATATGGATTTTAATCCTTAATCTATGTATATTTAATTTTATCCAAGATCCAAGAACTTGATCTTCACCAGTGTTTTCACCAGTGTTTGCTATTTATAATGCTGGTAAAACACAGCTATGTTTCTAAATAAATATGATGAGTGAGGACTAATATTACTTACAGAGAGAGGAACAATCAGAAAAGTTTGGAGACCACTCTACTAGATGGTCCCACAGTTTCTGTTAGGCGCCTATCCTAAGTTCTATGAGAATAAAAGAGAGTCTTCTGCAAGACTGTGATGACCAGGGTACTATTCCTTTCTGGGCTTCAGTTTCCTCATCGGTTAAATGGAGAAAGGAAAAAACCCACTTCATAAGGTTGTTTCATGGACCAAAAAAATAATGCATGCACACTCTTAGCACAGTGTAGAATAATATTCAGAAATGTGATTTTCATATACAGATGAGAAAACTAAGATTATGGAATCTTCCAAAATTCCCCTTAGCTCTTAAGTTCCTGTGTGGTAAAGGCCAAATTCAAAACCCCAGGGCTCTCACCCTAGTCCACCTCACTCCCCACCTCCCAATGTGTGGCTCCTGTGGAACCTCAGAATATTCCCAGTGCTTTTCTGCCCTTCCACACTTGTGTCCCTAGTACTTGGCACATAGGAGCATGTGTCAAATTTCTCTTCAATTTGGTGGAATAAATAACTGGTTCCCAGTCCCATTTTGTGCTATATCTTTCTGTTCGCCTTAATTTCTACTTTCCTTGGGAATGCAAAATACAAAGCCACTGCTATGACAAATAGATGCTCACTAAAATTTGTTGAAGGAATAAATAAATGTATGAATGAACAATGACCAAAGACAGTTTCTATTTGATGGGTCAGGCCTCAGTCAGATTTTCCAAAATTACAAAAGTGCTTAGGAAAATGTGCTCTTGTAACACTCTAGAATGTTCTTTCCAGGCTTGTATTACGGTTTATAATTGTGTGATTGTTAGTCCTCTCCCCTTCACCATAGGTGACACTCTCCACAAAGTCGGGATGGGTCCTTTCTGCTCATTGTCATATTCCTAGTGCCCTTTCTTTGTCCAGCACCTATGACTTGTATGCTGAGGGAACACCTGTGTCCATAAAGCAAGATTTCATCCTAGCTTCTCCTGCCTCGTACAGCTGAGGCCCAGAGGATGAAGATGACCTGGCCACAGTCTTTCAGCCAGCTGCCATCAGAACCATGTCGATTGCCACCCTCATTGTCTTTCTCCCTCCCTTCCCTTTACCAGGAATCCTGAGGACAGTGGCACCACAGGTGCTCAGAACCCCAAGGGCATCTCTAAGACAAAGGAGAGTAATGTCTCAATACTTCCCTCCAGGTGTTAGTGGAAGACGTATGGCAGCGGGAGGAATCTGTCCTTCTAGATTGCACCAACGCAAAGCTGGGATCTTGAACCAGCCCCCGTCTGCCGCCTATACCATCTCAGTAGATAATGACTGAGAAACACTTCACAAATGAGCAGGCACCTCTGCGGGAGACACCAGTGAGTACCGGCCAGCTCCAGGCTCACCAAAACCATGCAGACTCTCTTCACCTGCCCACTCCTCCATCATCCCTCCACTGGTACCTGACAGCGAGTGGCGGTCATCAGCCATGCCACTTACTACTTGTGCGACTTAGAGCAGCGTTCTTAACATCGCTCTGCCTTGGTATGCTTCACGTAAAATGGGCACAACAGGATTTACTTCCTGGGGCTGTTGTAAGAGTTTGAAGTGAATACACGTAAAGCAGCCCTGGAACACAGCGCGTGCCATGCGAGTGGGGGTCTCTATTCCTCTGTGCTAGGCACTGAGCAGACACTGCCCTGCCTCTTCTGCCCCTCTACTTCGACCTCTCCTTTGTTAGGATGGTTCAGGTCTGTGCTCATAGCAAACAGCTGCTCCTCCCAGGGCAGCAGATCTCATCCTTCTCATCTCCTCAAAGCCATTGCTCTAGCAATTCTCTCCTTTTTGGTCTGAATCATCAATTTTTACCTCTAGGCTTAATGCTTCTCATCAGCAGAAAACATGCTCCTTCTCTCTCTCTCTCCCTTTCTCTCTCTCTCTCTCACACACACAAACACACACTTCTCTCATGCCCACATCCTCCCCCAGCTTCCACCGTGCATCTTTGGTCCTCTTTATAGCAAAGCTCCTCAAAAGAGCTGAAGACATGCCCTACTTCCAAATCCTTGCCTCCCTCCTGCTCTGGGAGTCACTCTGGTCAGGCTTGCACCCCAGCCCTCCTCCAAAGGGGCTCTTGCCAAAGTCAACAGTGAGCCCTCACCGTCAGTCCGATGACCAAGCCGAGTCTGGATCTTCATGAGCCAGGCAGCGCTGTGACACACCACTTCCTCCTCCGTGAAGCTCTCTTTCTAAGCTTGCATTTCAGGACCGACTCAGTGGCTTCTCCCCAGCCTCCTTTGCTGGTTCTTCCTTATCTTCCTCCCTCCCCAAACACTACACAGGAATCCCAGGGCTCCGTGCTTGGCCCTCTTCTCCCCTGTGATCTCCTGCAGCCCCCTGCACTCAAACACCGTGCATACGCTGTCCACTGTGGGCTCTCCAGGGTCTGTCTCCAGCCTCTCCCGCTCCCCACCTGCGCAGGGATGTGGCATCTCGCATCAAACATGTTCACCATCAGTCCTACTTCAGCAAATGACCCCGAATGGCTTCTCCTGCCATCTTTCCATCTCCGTTAAATGACAGCTCCATCTTTCCATTCGCTTAGCTCCCAAATCCTCAGAGTCATTCTGATCTCCTCTCTCCCGTTCATGCTGCTTTCCAGCCCGTCAGCAGAGATTGCTGGTTCTCCCCTCAGGAGCTGTTCAGAGTCTGACCATGTCTTGGCACCCCTGCCAACCGGTCTGATGCCACGATCTCACCTGGATTGTCACACAGTCGTCATCGAAGATCCTTCTGCTGCTGTCCTCATCCTCTTTCGCTGTTTCCAACACAGTCCCCTGAGAACTGTTAAAACAGAAGGCAGATCATGTCACTCCACTGTTCAAGCCCTCCGCTGGCTCCCATCACAATCAGAAAAAAAGCCAGAGTCAGCATACTAGACCCTAAGGTCATGTAGGACCAATGTCCTTCCCTGGCACCCCACGGCCCCCCATTTCCCTACTGCTCTCTCATCCCTTCACTCTGCTCTTTGCTGCTTTGGAGGCCCGTCTGGGCCTGGCATGCTCCCTTCTGGGGGCTGTGCATGGGCTCACCGGCTCCCCCTTCACACCCTTGCTCCAGGCCACCTTCTCAGTGAGGCCTTCCTTGGCCCCCCATTTCACTGTGTGCACCCCTTACCTCACCACGCTCTCCGCCCTGCTCTGCCCTAGTTCTCTCTCTGACTCATGACGCATGGGGTGCTCCGCTCATTTGCTTCCCGGGCAGCCCACTGGAATGTGAGCTCCATGCCAGCGGGGGGTTAGGACAGTTTTGTTCACTGCTGGGCACACATAGTCAACGTGCAGTCAGTGTTGAATAAATGAATGGATGTTCTTCTGGCTTTGTTTTCCTCTGCTCATTGTGAGGGAAGGAGCTGCCCCTTCTGCACGCGTGCAACCCCCCTGGTGCCCAGAGGAGACCTTCGCTACAGCCTCTCGTGAGGATTTGTCAGAAGAATGGACAAGGAAGTAAATAGATATGTGAAGAATTCTGTCGTAGCAGAGGTCATGCTGGGCAGCATCAGTCACATTCTTCAGAAACCAACATCCTTCTCAATGTGCTTCTTGGTGACTGCCTTCCAAGTCAGGCCACGTATGTGGGCTCTGACTATGGGAGACATGTGGCCGCTCTTTTCCCACCTCGGGGCTGCCTGGTCACAATCCCAGGCCCTGCTGTCTTTCCGCGTCTACCTAGGTTCCTCCCCCACCTCCAGGAAGCCCTTGCTGACACCCTAGCCCACCAGGCTCTCCCTGCCTCTCAGTAACCTTTCCACCCCCAGCCTCACCCCGCCAGGTGCCCGGGGAGTGAACAGGGGGACTCTCTCTCTCTCACCCCTCCAGGCGGGGCGGAGGCCGTTCCCTGAGTGAGGAGAGTCCTACGTCTCCAGAAGTCTATCTCGGCTTCTGCCCACGGGCTGCACCATGATGGACAGGGTTGGGAGCACCTGGAACTTCTCTTCTGATGGCTTCTATTTCCTCCAGGGAGGTGGGCAGCGAGCTCTTCAGCTGAAAGCGATGATGGGGAAGGAGGTGGCAAAGTTCGCAGGATAGAGGAGAAAGTTTGAAACAGCTGAGAACAAGGGAGTACCTGGAGGGGAGAACTAGAGCTTGCCAGGCAGTAATTAGCAGGTTTGGATGTTTTTCTCAGGCCATGGTTAACGCACAGGTGCAACAGTGGAGTAGGTGAGAGTCACCTTTGGCCAGAGTTGGGGTTTTGCCCAACGCTATAATGAGTCAAGTGGGAACAAGAGAAATTGTATGTCAGGGAGTGACTATAATGAAAATGACAATATGAGAGGTGAGAGTGTGTCATAAAGACACCCAGTGGCCTAAAGGCCTAGGTTTGCTGGGAAAACTCTGACAACAGGTTTGAAACTAGGGCTGTCCCAGAATGCCTTTTCCAGAAAGTTCCCTGACCTACCCCTTTCCAGTGTGGGATGGGTCACTGTCCCCTGTCTGCTCCCACAATACCCTGTGCTCACCTGCACTGCATTTTGTACTTGACTTACCTGTACATCTTCCTCCTGGACTATGAGCACTCGGAGGAAGGAAGCCAGTCTCATATTTCTTTGAACCCCAGTGCCAGACCCGAGGAAAAAGCTCACTATGCAATTGCTGACTGACTGAATACGTTTATTTGATAGAACCCAGACTCTGTCCTGTATAGTAATAAATCCTCATGTTTGTATAGCAATTTGCAGTTTATAAAGCAATTTCATATCCATAATCTTCTTTCAATCTGACAACCACCCTTTGAGAAAGCAACTCATTCATTCATTCATTCATTCATTCACTCATTCATTCATTCATTCACTCATTCATTCATTCTACTAAGTAGGAGCACTTACTCTGCAAGGTACTGTCTTAGGCACCAGAAGACAGAAATGAAACAGACAAAACCCGTGCCTTCATGGAGCTTATACTCCTGCAGAAGGGACTACCTGATTTACAGATGGGCAGAGCTGGGGGGTAGCTCAGAGAGGTTAAGCAACCTGGCCAAGGTCACACAGCCTGTGGGTAAAAGAATCCGGATCAAGACACAGGACTGTCTAACTACAAGGAATGCATTTTCCACCACACCACAGTTACCTTGCAGGATCGTGGACTTATCCTTGAGCTGTCTTTTTCCCCTCCCCTAACTTAACAACAAATAAAAGGAGACTTGGCAGAAATCCACACCCCGGGACTACCTTGGAACTCCTTCCCTTGTCTGGTGCATGTGTTTAACAAAGATGTGAGAAATACCTGCCAGGTCTCTTGCCAGAGCCAACGACAGAAGCCACACCGCACTGTGAACACAGCGTCTGCTTGTGTGCAAACCCGCAGGCATTTTTAGCAACTTTGGGGAACATAAAGAAAGCTGTTGGTTTTGTTTGCACATATTTTTCGCCTCTGCAAAAGGCTTCTTACCAAGCAGCAGCCTAGGAGCTGCCTTTTCTTTGATCTTAAGACATGCAGTGTCTTTATAACTCACTAGCTGGGCTACAGTTGAAAATTATTTCAGCTGCTCTTGGTTCCCTCACTTGGAAAATGGGTCTGGTAATAAAGGCCCCTACCTCCTGGGGTGGTGGTGGGGTGGATTAAACTAGGTCCTATGAAAATGCCAGCCTTTCTGGAAACCTTTATGCCATGGGGGAAGACTGGGGGGTGAGGTCAGTGGAGGCAACCTGGGGAGGAGAAGCCTTCCTCAGAAGCCGAAGCACCTGGACAAGAATCCCAGCTCTACCATTTGGAGCCACAGAACCTTTGAGAAGTTACTTAGCAGCCCCCCTCCCCCGTTCTTCCCACCTCAGTCTTCCTCCTCAGTTTCCCAAAGGACTGCACTGAGTGTTAGAAACAAAGCATAGACAGTGTCCAACACTGAGCCTGCAGTGAGACTTGTTCAGAAACGGCATAGTGTTTATGTTTATTATTATTATTATCATTATTATCATTAGCATCAACACTACTGGCACTCATATCTGGGTGGTCGGGTCAATAACGATTTTAGGAATTTTAGACTGCAAACCTTGAGGCAAGGATTATGTTTTCTGTATCTTTGTGTACCCAATGCTTAAAACTCAACCCGGCAGTTAGCAGCTGCTAGTAAACGTTTGGAGAACTGGAGTAGATGGAGGAGGAAACAGCCAAACCCCCTCGGCATGGTGAGCTGAGGCTTGGGCAAGAATGCTTGTGTGGGGCAAACCTCAGTCTTCATGTGTGTTCACGCATCCAAACACACAAGGCAGGGATTACTGTTATCCAGATTTAAAAAATAAGGAAACTGACCCTCCGTGGTCAAATGACTTGCCCAAGTTCACCCAACCAGGGGATGGCAGAGTGAGGACCAGAACCCAAGGGCAACTCACTCCTGAGCCCATAGCTCTTACCCTCTGCCCGGCGCTGCCAGGAAGAGCTCTGCCTTGAGGTTTCCCGTGCTCTGACCTTGTTGAGTTCCTGGCCGTCTGGTTGTTTCTGATGTTCCCAGCAGGCCTGGGTAAAATGATTCACATGGCCAGCCTATGTTGTTGTTTTCGGGTGTTTGTTGTGTTTCAGTGTCCCCCCCCACCGTGGCGGGCACTGGCATTGTGAAGGGAGACCGTCACCTGTCTATGGTCACCCTGTCTTTGGCAGTGCCCACCCACTCTGGAAGCAGATGTCACCCTCCTCCAAGAGGCACAGGGGTTCCTACTCATCCCCACCTCCTGGGAATATGTGCTGGCCCTGAGAGTGGAAGGGGAGAAGAAGTAGGACCCCCCCCTCCAGGGGGATTGAGAAGGGCCAGATTGCTCCTCTGCCCCCTAACTCATCAGATACTTCTGTTAGCACAACACAGTGGGTATTCCCACTAGCCCAGTGTGTAGTCCAGACCTACCACAGAGTCAGGGCCCCTCAGTCAGGAGAGCAGGGAAGCTTACCCTGGGTCACACAACCATCACTAAGGAGCCAGCACGACCACCATCCTCATTCCCAGACCTGTGATCTCTCTACAGTGCAGTGTCAGGGGATGGAGAGCAAATCCCACAGGAGAGTCCCTGTAAAGGACTCTCTCTGTTGGGTAGCATCATACCATCGCAGGCCACAGTTCCATCTCTAAGCTGAGAGTGACCTGAGTCTGAATTCCAGCCCCGCGGCTAGCTTAGTGACCATGGACGAGCCACTCTGGGGACCCCCAAGTAGAGGAATTGGTGCCCCTTCCTTGCAGGCTGCCTTGAAAAGTCGAGGATACAGTGCATAGGAAGTCCTGTGCCCACTTCTTGGCAAACCTTTGTTTCTTCCTTGGTTCTCCAAACACTTTCTGGGCATTAAAATGGTCACTTTACTTACAATTTGTCATTCAATGCTCTAAGGTGGAAATTAAGATCCCTAGTAAGCAGACAAGTGAACACAATGTCAGAAAGTTTAGGTAACTTGTCCAGGGGATGATTACTCTCTGACTCCAGAGCATTTGTTGTCTGTACTAGTTAAGAGATATATTTGGTTTTGTTTGGTTTTGTTTTAATCCACGGGTGGTGTAGCTGAACTAACATTGCTTTGTACATTGTGCCATCGAATATGCATATGTGACATTCCTACTATCCTTATGAACCTCCACCATTCATTTAGAAGAACAAGATCTCTCTGACATGTTTTCTCTTAGCACCCATCTCAGAATCACCAAGCGGTCTCATCAAAAATGCAGCTCCCAAGGGCCAAGCCCCAGAGCCACCGGACCAGAATCACTAAGGCGTGGGGCTGTTTACCAAGCTCCCCAGCTGATTCTAAACCACACTCAAGGTTGAGAACCACTGCCTTTGGGAGTCAGTCATCCAATAAGCACTGGTTGCATGGAAGAGGGAAGACCGTTTCCCAAAAGCTAAAGCCAAACATACAGCAAGCTTGAAAAGCCATCTTGTGTGCCAGGATCAGGGTCTGACCTTCTGAGAGAGGTCTGACTTGCTCTGGTTTTGCCACACGGGCATCAGAGGTACATGGGTGATGGCAGACAATTTTGCTGGGGGTGTGAGCAGGCTTATCTTTTGTTAATACAACAACAGAAAGAAGAGGAAGAAGAGGAAGAAGAGGAAGAAGAGGAAGAAGAGGAAGAGGAAGAGGAAGAGGAAGAAGAAGAAGAAGAAGAAGAAGAAGAAGAAGAAGAAGAAGAAGAAGAAGAAGAAGAAGAAGGAGAAGGAGAAGGAGAAGGAGAAGGAGAAGGAGAGGAAGAAGGAGAGGAAGAAGGAGAAGAAGAAGAAGAAGAAGAAGGAGAAGGAGAAGGAGGAGAAGAAGAAGGAGAAGAAGAAGAAGAGGAAGAAGAAGAGGAAGAAGACGGCAACGATGGCGACGGGGAGGAGCAAGGAAGAGGCACCCAGCACACCCCACTTCTTGGAGGGGTGCCCGAGTCTATGAGGAAAATCGGAGTGCTCTACCTAAGTGACAGACTAGAGGAGGTGGGCCGCATGGGAGCTCTTGGCTAATTTGGCAATTTATGAAATGATGGGGGCAAACTGTTCTGCTCACTCAGAGAATGTAAGGAGGAGGCAGCAAGGTAACTCTGCCAAAATATTTCCAGGCTCGGCGGCAACAGGAGTAAGGGGCAGAGCTTTGCCTATGGTAGTAAAATTGACTGAAATCTTAGAAAGGCTTTTAAAGATGCTGGAACGAACCTCCTGATGCTCAGGGTGGCAACAGGAAGGTGGGAGGGAGTGGGAGAGAGAAGGGGCCCTTGAAACCACATGGCTCTGCTCAGCATGGTCAGGGGTTTGAGGACAAAGTGGGTAGCCTTCTGAGCTTTGGTTTCTCAAATGTACATATGGTATCGTGTAACTTATTATAAAAAATTAAGGATCACTGTACCCGAGCTCTTACATCCTAAGATACTGATTTAGGCATCTCTAAAATTGGAGTGTGTCTTGTGATCTATCACATTTTAGAGTCTATGAAGTTAATAGCATGTCAAACTCATCACACGAAGTGAACACTCAAAACTATGGACAGGTATGATCTAGTTAGAGCCAGAAGATGTGTTGTGTAGCACACCCTGCAGGACAGGGAAGGCCGCTAACTACAGTGTCAGGGCGGCCAGGTCGCTGAGGCACAGGAACCCCTTCTCCTTCATTGTACACGATCCAAGATCTGCTGGATGAATGGATATACCGAAGGGCCTGGAGGTTCATTCAAACCCAAGATTCTAGATTCCTCTGACCTTAGATCTGCTACCATAATTCTCCCACAAAGAGTTGCCTATTCTCTGAATTCAAAGTCAGGACGTGTGATTTCTCCTCACCACCGAATAAAATCCAGTCAATGTCTGATCAGACTCAAGTCATCTGCGGAAGCCTAGAACCATCCAGAACAACGCAAAGTTCTTGAAACCATATTGCGTCCCACCGCTGGCTTCTTCCTTCCTCCTTCCCTCCTTCTTTCCTTCTCCTGCGCTGGGGTCACTGGATGCAGCAGGGGCGAATGGACAGGGTTCCTGCCCACAGATTACTGAGAGCCAGGCAGCAGAGACAGTTAAACAGGTAATAACAAGCAGCAACAGAAAATGCAGGGCGTGCTGAGATCAGTAAAACGGGGTGAAGCTCTCCTCACACCGGCTGCCTGACACAAGCCAACTCCTTTCTGGAGACAGAGCTCAGCACACCCTCCGCTGAGAAGCTGTCCTGGGCCCTCTCCTTGGGCTGACTTCCCCATCGACAGGCTAAGGCTGGGTGGCATCTTTCACTCCGGGCTCTGGACCTCTGACGCTGCTTCTACACTGTGAACCCCCCGGGGCACGAACGCGTCTTTTCACAGCTTTGTTCCTAGCATGATGGTGTGAGCATAGGAGGAGCCCCAGAAATGTTTGCTGACTGGAGATCCGTTAATAAAGGATTTGTTTTGTGTTTGGTGGGTTTCTCCATAAGAAAAGTCCTACACAAGATATAAAGAGCCAATTGCAATTCGCTGTGTTCCTCTGAGGCTCAGTATGTCTCTCTAAATTGAAAAAAATTTACCAGTACTTTTCTCTCTTCCTTCCTTCCTTCCTTTCTTCCTTCCTTCCTTCCTTCCTTCCTTCCTTCCTTCCTTCCTTCCTTCCCTCCCTACCCTTCACTTCCCTTCCCTTTCCTTCCTCACTCCCTTCCCCTTCCTTCCTTCTTTCTTTCCTTCCTTCCTTCTTTTCTTCCTTTCCTTCCTTCCCTTTCTTTCCTTTTTTAATAATTCCCCTTTTTCTTCTTTCTCTTTTTAAGTAGTGGAACACTTTCTTTAAGTGCATCTTACCAAGAAGCCCAGTATGTAAAGCAAACAAAGCCTGAGCTTCTCTGAATGGAGACGTAGGACCCGAACATCCAAAGCTCACCTCTACTTTCCTTTCCCTGAGATGAGTGAAGTCCCTCTCACCTCTAACGCCGAGACTGTAACTTACTGTATCTCGAGTAGCCGGACTCACCAAGACCAGACATTACCACCTGAACACAATGCTCAATGTGTATTGAGTGCCTAATTCATGCCAGGGCAGCTGGGCCTTTTAAAAAATTACCTCATTTCCTCTTTTTTTTTTTCCCTTGCCATCCCTTTCTCTTTGCCCCAAATTCTGCATTTTCAAGTTAAAAATAATCCTGTATTGTCGTTAGCTGCCTTGAATACTTTTGGAGAATGAGCTAGAGTTATAAATAGATATAAATACAAAACACGGTGTTGGTTTAATCCTCACAACAAACCTGTGGGGTTGGTTTTCGCAGTTCTGTTTCATAACTGAGATCAGCAGGGCGCAGAGAGGAAGCGAACTTGCCCAAGATCATTCCAGGAAGTCAGGGAGTGCGATCCCGTTTCCCACCTCGTGGGTGCTTCCCACGCCTTAGCACCACCCTCTCTAAGAGGTGTGCACTTACTAATTTATTTAATCCCCACAAAAACCCTGTGAGACGGATGCTGTTGCTACAGCGATGGTACAGATGAGAACCCAGAGGATTGGAGCTGAAGTCGCTCGTCCAGGGTCACATAATCAACAAAAACCAAGCCAGGTCTTGAACCAGGCCTGGGCTGGTTCCTGTCCAAAGCCCGCTCCTTACCTCCCTCCTCCTCTAAAAGGTGCTCTCTCTGCCCTCCTGGGGGCCACTGGGGAGAATGCAGAGAAGTCAGGGACAGCACAGCACGCTGCAGAAGCCCAGACCAGGATCCTTAAGCAAACCAGACTGCCCTGGGGCAAGCCTGGGTTTCCGCTCAGATTTGACTGTGTGACCTCTGGCAAGTAATTTAACCTCCCTGGGTCTCCGTTTTCTCAAGCACAACTTGGTGATTATAATCCTAATCATCTCAGAGGCATTGTTGTAAGACAGGGAAGCTCGGGGACCGTATCGAGCACAGAATTAGTACTCCGTAATTGCTAGTTCTTACGATGTGTATCTAAAATGACCTGGAATGACTACCAGCTCTCTCCCATCACGTTATTACAGTGTCGGTAATGCCGACTCTCTGGGTCGTGAGGGGTCTCACCCCTCCGCAGAACTCACAACAGAAGCTTATTGGAATTGACTAACACTCCTGAGCGCCTACTGCGTGCCGGATCCTGCTTGAGACTCTGGGTGTCGGGAAGTCATTGTGGCACAGGGGCTCTGTGCCTTGTCCGTGTGTGGGGGTGGGGAAGATGTTCACGCTATAATATGTATCATTTTGACCGTTCATCATGTTGCGTGACCATGACCGCTATCTATAAGCCAAATGTTTCCCTCTCCACAACTCTGTACCTATTAAAAAGTGACTCACCCTTCCCCACCTCTTCCCAGCCCCTGGTAACCTCTACCCTACCTTCTGTCTTAACTAGATCTTTTTTTTTTTTTTTTTTTTTTAATTTTGTTGTAGTGAGCAAACAACACCAAACTTCCCTTCTTAACCATTTGAAAGTACACAGTCCAGGGCCCTCAAGTACGTTCCCATAGCAGGCAACCATCCCCATCAGCCACGTCCAGAGCCTTTTCGCTTTTCCAAACTGAAACTCTATACCCATCAAACACAAAGCCCCCCATTCTTCCGGCCCTCTGGCCCCTGGCAAGCACCATTTCTACTTTGTGTCTATGAATGTGGATACCCTAGGGACCTCATTCTCCTATCAGTGGAATCATGCAAAGTTTGTCTTTTTGTGACCAGCTCGAGCACCACGTCCTTGAGCTTCATCCGCGTTGTGGTACGTGTCAGTTTCTTCGCTCTCTGAAGCTGGGTGATATTCCACTGTATGTACGTACAACGCTGGTTTATTCATCCACCCATCGATGGACTTGGAGTGCTTCTAGCTTTCAGCTATTGTGAATGATATGGCTTTGAACAGGGGTGCACGGTTCTCCCCCCACCTCTGAGCTGCCTGTGGTCTGATGCAGGGGTGACACGTATGTTCATCAGCAGGTTGCCTGCCAGAATCCTCCAGCTCCTCATCTGTGAAATCGGGATAATACTCCCTGGTGCAGGAATTAAATGAGATGATGCCTGACTCGGGGCAGTGCCGACCCACTGTGAACACTTGAGAGCTATTAGCCTATTGCACCTGCGGCTGCTGCCAGCAGAAAGTGTCTAGAGAAGAGGGGACTGGAAATCGGTGGCCAGTGGGGGTTCTTCCTCACTGTCTCATGAACATCCTGGCAGGTAGGCCCAAAGATCTCAAGTGTCCCGATGAAGCCGCAGACTCAGAGAGGCTGTGAATAGTACAGGTGGATCTGGACCTTTGCTCCTCAAGCCTTCCTACCTGACTCTAGTAAAGGCTCAGGGGAAGGCAGGTGCCACGTACCGAAGCTCCCTGAATGTCCACAGGGCGGGCCCGGGAGTAGGGAACAACACACTTGTCTCGGGCGGTCTTAGCGTTGGGGGGAAGAGCCCGGCAGGCAGAAGGGAGGAGAGCTGTTGGCAGACACAGAAAACAGGGCCCAAGCAAGAGCCGAGAGGTGGGAGATGTCGTGCCTGCAGAAATGGGAGGAGGCCCGTCTCCGGAGAGCCCAAGGTGTGGTGCAGGGGAGGGTGGGGTTGGGTCACTAAGGGCAGGCGCGGTGACCCAGCCCAGTCCGGTTCCAGGGCTGGAGGGCTTGCGTGAACTGCCCACGGTGCTGTTTCAGGAGATTAGTCACACTGATAGGATGGGGACACTGGCTTCCCAACAGATCCCTACCTTCAGACTACAGGGTATAAAAAAAATGATGTGTGTTTCACCAGTAGCATGGGCAGAGTGCAAAAAGTCCCACAGTTCTAACACGCCGGTTCCCTCACCCCATTCCCCTCCACACTGCAGTCTCACTGCCCAGAGGCAGCCGCTGACCAGGATCGCTTCCAGCATTTAACTCTGGATTTCTAAATTATGGGTTGAAGCATCTCTTTCTTCATTTTCTGTCTGACACGGGCACTATCGGCCCACTACGATGGAGAAAGAGCATCGAGCACCCTTCTCCACAGAGCCACCCTGCCCCTGGCTTCCCAATCTAGTTCCAGCATATTATCTGGTTAGATGTAGTGTTTATAGTAATGCAATCATGTAAGTGACGGCTGAACCCTATCACACTAAGTTTTTATGCAACTTATTCTTTTTGCTGAAATTAAGGTCTCCATTTTTTAAACCAATTTGCTTCATTTTCTAGGTACACTTCTCTGTCTCCTCCCTGTGAGAATGTAAGTCTCCCCTCAGAAGCTACAAGCACAACAGGTAATGCATCCATCAGTCCGTCTCCCTTTCAGAGTCGTCAGTGCTCCTGGTCTAACCTGCACACCTGTCTTCTGCTGGGTGAAGAGTTGAGCTGTGGCCACTTGGGTTTTAATGAGGCCCCTGGGGCCAGCCACGCAGGGGAACAGGGCCAGATGCATTGCGGCCCAACTGTCATTCGTCTGTAGATTTTATTCAGAAAATACCCACTGAGTCCTTTCTAGATCCCAAGGGAGTCCAGTGCCAGAGGCCAGCAAGACAGAATGAATTAAATGTGGTCCCTCCCTTCAAAAGTATCTGAACCCTGAGGTAGACACAAGTTAGTGCTGGGCCAAAGGAGGGCTCTAGGAGTTATGGGGGGGGGGTGCGGTGGCAGGAGGAGAATCCCTAATGCAGCCTTTGGAAGGGCCCGTGTGGAAGGCTGCCTGGAGGAGGTGAGGCTGAATGAGTCTCAGCTTGTTGGAAGGAATTGTCTAAGAGCTCTGGTAAGGCCACTTCAGGTAGAGAGCATCATGAGCCCAGCCACGGGTGCATGAGAAAGCATGACTCGCTCTGAGAATTTCAAATAAGCAATCAGCCATGATCATGTGGGAGGGTTCTAGTCAAGGGGAGGCAGGATCTCACGTACCAGGCTAAGGGACCCGAGGGACACGGGGAGCCACAGAAGGATCTTTAAGAGGGAAGACATGATCAGGTCTGCATTTTTTTTTAAAAGATTTTATTTACTTATTTGACAGAGAGAGAGAGAGAGAGATCACAAGCAGGCAGAGAGGTAGGCAGAGAGAGGGGGGAAGCAGGCTCCCTGCTGAGCAGAGAGCCCGATGTAGGGCTCAATCCCAGGACCCTGCGATCATGACCTGAGCCGAAGGCAGAGGCTTTAACCCACTGAGCCACCCAGGTGCCCCCAGGTCTGCATTTTTAAAGAGTCAGGATGTCAGGGAATGTGGGTGGCACAGTTGGCTAGGCATCCGACTCCTGGTTTTAGCTCAGGCCATGATCTCAGGGTCATGAGATCAAGTCCTGTGTCAGCTCTGCCCTGAGTGTGAAGGCTGCTTAAGATTCTCTCTCTGGGGGCGCCTGGCTGGCTCAGCCGTTAAGTGTCTGCCTTCAGCTCAGGTCATGATCCCAGGGTCTTGGGATGGAGCCAAGCTCCCTGTCGGGCTCTCCACTCTGTGGGAAACCTGCTTCCCCCTCTCCCACTCCCCCTGCTTGTGTTCCCTCTCTCACTGTCTATCAAATAAATAAAATCTTAAAAAAAAAAAAAAAAGAGATTTTCCTTCTCTGTCTCTCTCTCTCTGTCTCTCTCTCTCTTTCTCTCTGAAAATAAATAAACAAAATAAGATATAAGGCAAGGTGACCTCAGGGTATCAGAGAGATTAGAGAGAAAGACGGGCAAGTGAGGGGGACTCTGAGGCCTGGCAGAGGAGAAGGAGCGTCTGAACTAAGACGGGCACTGGGGACGAGGCACGGGGCTCATGAAACCCTGCAGAGACCACACAGCCTGGTCTCGGGGGTCACAAGCAGTGTGAGAAGGCTGACTGGTAAGTCCCAGGTATCTGTCTCTGGGACTGGGATGAAGGGCATTGGACTCTTGGGATGTTTGGGGAGCCCGAAGTGCTAGGAGGATGGATGCCCAGGGCCTGACAGAGCAGGGCCAGGCCTGGGGCTTTCAGAAATTAGAAGGCAGAAATAAGCTCGAGAGGCCATGGGGTCAGACAGGCTGGTACAGTCCCGCTGGTGAGAGCGTGAGCTCTGGACTCGGGCAGCCCTTGGTTTAAAGGCCACTTGAGCCACCTGCCCACTGAAACTCTGTTTCCCCATCTGCAAAATGGGGACCAAAGTCCTCCCTACTTCATGGGGCGGCGGTGGAAGTTCAATGAGATCTTAGCCGTAAAGTGCTTGGCAAGGTGCCCGGAATATAAGAAGTGCTTCATTTAGTGACTTCCTATCATTCGTCTAGGGGAGCAAGGACTGCTGCAAAGAGCAGGTGATACTTGAGTTGACCTCAGAAGGGAGGAGGCAGACCAGGCTCCCTGGGCTTGCGGCTAGTGCAGTCACACCTAGCCCCATGCTCAGAAGAGCTCAGAACTTGGTTTTACGCTCTGCTTTGCTGTCTTGAAGTTCTTAACAATTTTTGAACAAGGGGACCCACATTTTCATTTTGCCTGGGACCCCACAAATCATGCAGTGGTGCTATGAGTTGGAGACCACCAGGAAGAGAAGAGGGGGTACTTTCTAAGGAAAAGGCCCTGAGTGTACACAGGCGTGCTGGACCAGGAGGCTGAGCTTGGTCCAGAAACAGTCAGCACCAGGCTCGGGGCTTCTAGCTGGAGAGCTGTGGGGGGGCGGGGGGAAGCAGTAGAAGCTCGGAGGGATCAGTAGCGACATGCAACATGAAGGGGCTGCATGTTATGTAGGTACACGGGGAGCCTTCCCAACTCCGTGAGCCTGGAAGTGCAGAGGTGAGAGCTAGCTCTGGGAGAGCACGGGCACGGCAGTGGTCCATGGTGTGGACGCTGCTGCTACCTCCGCTTTCCAGATGAGGAAACAGCCCCCGAGAGGTGCAGAGCAGGGCTGCAGTGGGACTTGTGTGGGATCTAGGCACCTGTGACTTCATGGGCTCCTGTCTCTATATACAAGTATCCACATAAATATCCACATATGTGTACACATACACGTGTGTGTGTGTGTGTGTGTGTGTGTGTACGTATGCACGTAATTACGCATTGCAGTGGCACGGGTATAAAGGCAACTACATTAATACTATATACTAGCACATTTTCTTCGACTGGAAGTATGGGGTGTCTGGGGATCTATGCCTACTTAGCTCAGCAAGGGCTGCAGCCGGGACCGCCAGGTCTCTTCAGAAGGCGCAGGTGGTTCTTTTTTTCCCTCAAGGGAAGACTGGCCAATCCCCAGGACTTTTTCAGCTGGGACCTGCTGTGCCTCCAAGGACTGTCCATCCCCATGTCCACGGAGGGAGCTGATGGCTGTTGGGGTCTTGAGCCGGCTGATGGGGCTGAGTGACAGGTGAAGGAGAGAGAATTGCAAATATCCTGGAACTTGGGGAAAAATCAAAGGTCTCCATGTCTGCAGATGTCTGTGACTTGATGCCTCGTGCCACGTACACCGTCAGCCCTGGGGATCAAGCTGCCTGCCTACCGCACCCAGACAGAGGTGGGGAGGCTGAGTCAGTGGCAGCTGCTGAGGATGCTGTCTGGAAAGGAAAAACATCACCATCTGTCTGTCTGTCTGCCTGGGGTTGTAAAGAAGCCTGCCCGGAGACGGGGAAGGGCATGGGCCTTTCTTGGCGTGTCAGTTGCTCACGTAGCCCAGGAGAGTCACAGAGCCTCGAGGGGTAGCCCCACTCTATCTCCTTCCTCAGGCTTTCTTCACAAGCTCCTCACTGGCCTTCTCTTCCTTTCCTCCACATACCCAGGTGGCGGTAGGATGCCTAGTTTGAGAGCTTCAGTCCTGTCCTCCCACTGCCCACCTTTGGCCACTCCATGTACCTGGGTGGGTGGGCAAGAGGCAACATGGGGAGTGCTAATTTGGAAAGAAAAGAGGTCCAGCCTGGTTATCCCTTGAGACCTCAGTCTTCTCTTCATCTTCAAGTCACTTTTCTCCAAGCTCCAGGCCCCTTCCTGCTAGGTATATATGATGGATGGATGCATGGATGGATGGATGCATGGATGGATGGATGGGTGAATGTTCAACCTTTCCCAGTCTTAGAAACCACTCCTTTTGCTCTCCAAGTTCAGTGGTCAGGAGCACAACCCCAGAACCCTTTAAAGGGTTTTAAAGCCTCTAAAACAGGAGGGAGACTGAAACTTGGGAGATTTGGAGAAAAATGATTGGAAAAATTCTACATGGTTGCTTCTATTTTCCCAACATAGGATGAAGTTTAGAATCACTCATGTATTACAGTTCAGCTGGGGATTTGTAGACACATCACAAGGTCATGACACGGGCCCTATGGCTTTTGGTGGTCAGAGCAATAGCTAATATTTCCAGAACAATTATCACAGGGCAGGCACTGGGCCTAGTGCTCTCTGCTCACTGCTTTCATCTTCACACCCACCTGGGGGCAGGTGCCTCAGTAAGGATGAGACATGTCATGCTGCAGGAATTTAAAACAAAAACAAAAACCATTCTAAGTGGTTGACAAACAGAAAAGCTGATTTCTTGCTCGTACTATCTGTCCAGTGTGGCTGGAGAAGAGACATGGCAAGAATAAGAAGCCAGGAAGGTCTGAAAGACTGGGAAGGTAAGGAGGGAGGGGGGTCCAGAGCCTGGTATTCAGAAGGAGATCCAAGAGCCAGGGTGAGGAGAGCTCTGAGTGATGAGAGGGAGGGAGAGTGGGACACTGCAATTTGAGATTTCAGGGGTGGAGCAGGAGCCAGCCCAGGTAAGAGCCAGGTGTGGCTCTGAGTGGGGGTGGTTGGAGTGGAATGAGGCTGAAGGTCCCCGGAACTGAGGTCAAAGGTTCTGGCAGATGGAGTCAGCTTCCATTCCTGGGGAAGAATGGGGATCTATGGGAGGATTCCTGGGCTGTCAATTTTACCAGGAGATGAGGTTTAGAAGCTGTGTTTTTAATAGTCAAACGTGGAAACATGAAGTATAAGAGCTCTAAGAAAGGTGTGTGTGGGTAAACCCACCACCCTTTGCACTGGAAAGCTGGAGAAGCACCAGGTGGAGAAGAGCTACTGAAAAGTCATAGATGAACACAACCAGATGCAAACAACCAAGGACAAAGGATCCAATAAAATTTCCAATAGTCCTAAAATAGTAAACCGTTCATGAGAGCTTATTTCATGCTAGACACAGTTCTAAACTCTCTAGATGTATAGCTACTTCAATTCTCTTGGTACACCCTACAGGAAGGGACCATCTCTATCCCCACCTTACAGATGAGGAAAAGAAGCATCTAGCACGGCTGTTGGCCAAGGTGGCCTGCCAGTGTGTGTCAGAAGTGAGATCTGAATTCAGGCAAACTGGCTTTGGAGCCCATGCTCTTATATGCTATAGCAGTGGTTCTCCAACATGGATGATCATCAGAACCCCTTGGGGGGCTTCCCAAAGTAAGTTGTTGGGACCCCTCCCCTAGAGGCTTGGGGTGGCCCAAGAATTTGCATTTCTGAGAAGTCCCCAGGTGATCCTCAGGCCACGGGTCCCTAGACCACACTTCATCTTGCCTCACATAGACACACACAGCAACTATTCAGTGCATAGTGGGTACAGCGTCTCTTTCCAAATGTGGCTACCAAATGCCTGGTATGGTGTGTGTGTGTGTCACAGAGGGCAGAGGAGTATGGCTTAAGTAGCACTAGGATACAAAGAAGAAATTGATCCTGCTTCTTGCCCCGGAGGTAGGGGGATATGGAAAAACAAACCATCACCACAAAGAGAGCAAGGGAAACAGGTTCCACTTAAGGTCTGGAGAGAGATACACAGAGCATCCAGCCTTTCAATAAAGGGTGTTTGGTATGGTACAGGGTCTAGAGGGCAGAGTGGGAGGAGGAGCGGAGAAGGCGGCAGAGATGGGCCAGAGTGGGCGAGAGTGAGTTGTTGTCGATGGTGGGCTAGTAAGGAAGAAGCAGTTATCTGAAGATGGCCATACAGGAGAGGGGTGCAGATGGCTCGTCGCCGAAGGCCTTTCTGAAGTTGACCAACTCCCTTCCCCTTATGGAAATTTCCTAGGGTCCAGTGATGACAAATAGTACAGGAGCTGAAACCTGAATAGAGTCCCCAGGGCTTCTTCACACAGAAAGGAGTGAGCCAAAACCAGGCGTCAGTTTCTGCAAAGCCGGGCTAAATCTTAAATTCAGAGTCACTGAAATCACCAACTCTCTGCCCCTTGAAGAAAACCTTCTGCCCTTCTCATTCACTGCCTTTGGGGAACCATGTGGGGGCCCTGTCGGTTCCCCAGCAGCTGTCTCTCCTGTAGTTTGGGGTCCAGCTTAATTAAGAGCTCCGCTGGCCGATTAGTCTTGGT
>CM053606.1:40153395-40177529 GCA_028646535.1 Procyon lotor | reverse complement strand
AAGACAGTCATGATTTCCCACTTCCCTGGAGCTTACATTCTAACTGGCATGGAGAGAGTCTTACATAGTAGTAAATAAATAATTGTTGATTGGGACTAGGGGGCTGAAGAGGGATGAGACGGAAAGTGACTGTCACTGAGTTCTTGTCCTGGAGCTGTCCACAAGCTAGTGGGGCATATCACACATCCAATGGGAAGTCTCCATCTCATAGCAATGGTGGTAGTTTGCAAACTCAGAGGCAGTGTGCTCTGTCTCGAGTGCACGGGCTTGGGTAGGGGTGAAGGCAGGGAAGGCTGCCTGAGGAGGCAGCACCTGAGTAATTTCAAACACAGATAGGATTATCGAGGAAAGGGGTGGGGAAGATTCCAGGTCTGTGCAAGGACAGGTGGCAGGAGGCCAGCTGGCACAGTGCAAGGGGTGACTGAGCCTCGAGTGTAGGGTGGAGAGAGAGGGAAGAAAAGAGGTGAAGGAGACAAGCATTGAGCAGGTCCAAAAGTATCATGTTGTGATGGTGAGTTTTATATGTCAACTTGGCTAAGCTATTGTTCTGTTATTTAATCAAATACGAATCTAGGTATTGCTGTAAAGATGTTTTGTAGACATGATTAACAACAACGGTCAGTTGACTTTAAGTCAAGATTATCCTCACTAACCTGGGTAGGTCACATCTTATCCATTGATGGCCCTCAAGAACAAAACTGAGGTTTCCCTGAGGAGGAAGAAAGTCTGCCTGGGGATTATAGCTTCTGCTTCTGACCAAGAGTTTCCATAGTGTGGGCAAGACCCCACAGTCACAGGAGCCAAGTCCTTGAAATAAATCTCTTGATATATAGATGATAGATAGATAGATAGATAGATAGATAGATAGACAGACAGACAGATATAGAATCCTAATCTACTGGTTCTCTTTCTCTGGTAGACCTCTGACTGACTAATACTTAGTAGTTAATTACACTTCACCCTTAAGGTGATGAGAAGAAGCCATAGGAGTCTTTAAGCAAAGGGGTAGCATAACCAGATTTGTGTTTCTAAAAACCATGGCTCTGGCTTCAGTCTTGAGTAGATCAAAAGGGACAAGACTGAAGGTTGGTAAACCAAGTCAGAAGCAGTTGCCTGGACTATGGCAGCAAGAATGGCCTGGTGAGAGGGAGATCAATGCAAGGGAGATGATGAAAGTAGAATGGAGAAGACTCAGGGTCCAACTGCAAGTGTAGGATAAGGAGGAAGGGAGTTGCAATGAGTCCCGGGTCATTGGACATCTCGGCAGATGGAGTGTAAATGCAAGGAGAGCAGGGCTTCTGTCCTGTTCCCTGCTGTCCCCTTCGCGTGGAGGACAGTACTCGGCAGCCAGAAGGTGCCACTGCACATTTACTGAATGAATGGTGGTGCAATTCTCTGAGGTGGGCAGGACGGGGAGCGTCAAGTGCAGCTCGGGGCATGTTGAGCTTGGTGGTGCTGTCAGACAGCCAGGAGGAGAGGTCCGAAGGGAGCTGGAGAGATGGTCCGGCTGCAGGAGAGAGCTCCGAGAGAGACTGAGTGCTGAATGTGGGTGTGGTACCTGAAGCCAGGGGTCCGTGCCCTTGAGAGGGTGCGAAGTGAGAAGGGAGGTCAGGAAACCAATCCTGGAGAAATCACAGCTTTCAAGGACTGCAGCAGAGAAAGGACCGCTGAGAGGAGAATACGAAGGGGTAGGCAGAGAGAGAGACAGAGAGAGAGAGGGAGAGAGAGAGGGAGAGAGGAGGCAAATCAAGAGAACACAGTGGCAAAGGTTGAGCTAGGAGGGAGGGTTCCCACTGCTGCTGGGAGGTTATTTACAGTTACAATAGCGAACTTGACCAGGGCAATTGTGGGGGTGGGGGTGAGGGGGGACAGAGATTAGACTGCAGATGCTTGAGGAAGACATGAGAAATGAGGCGGGCGTGGCGGGGTCTCCACTGGCCTCTCCCAATCCTCCTCCCAATAGTTGACCGGACATGACCAGCGCATATTCAAGGACAGTAAAACTGAGGCACAGGAGTAAAGCTGGTTCAAAGCGATCCCACAGCCATAGGGGGCTGCGTCCTAAGACAACAGCTGCTCAGACGGCACACTACCTTTTATGGCTTGGCGGGACACAGACTTTGCAAAGAATGGTTGCGCAGGGTGGGGCCCAGGCCCTGTCCAGGCTGATCGCTGAGACGTGCAGGGCAAGAGCCTCTAGGGCGTGTGAGAACATTTTCTCAAGGGGAACCACCTTCCCCTGAAACAGCTTGTTCTGCTGAGTTGACAGGAGGGAGGAATGGGGACTCCTCAGTCCTGGGCCTGGCGCCAGACACGGCGCCAAGGCGGAAGGCTCAGGGAGGTGGGGTCTGGCTGCCGCCTCCCTGGGCTCGGCGTGGGCCATACCATCTCCTCTCCTTCTCTGGGGCCTGGGGGGAGGCCGTGTGTGCTGAATTTGTTGGTTTTAACTAGCATCCAAAGAACACTCACTATGGGCCAGACTCTCTGGTCATCACTTTACATACTTGAACTTATTTAATCCTCGCAGTGTTCTTTGAGGAATGCGGGCTGACTATTCTTGCTTAAGGATGGAAAAACGAATGCCTAGAGAGGTGAAGCCCCTGACCTCAAGCTTCTCAGCTTGTTCTGTGGGTGGAAGAGCAGGGAGGCTTAACTCTTGAATCTGAGCAGATGACTCTTTAGCCCTGGAGGGTGGGTTCAAATCACCAGCAGGGGCAGGGATGAGGCTAAAGGTCAGCCTTCCTCTCCAGCTCTGGGATCTTCAGTAAATTGGATGATGGCTCTGAGACTCTGTCTCCTCTTCTATAAAATGGGGCCAATGTTGCCCACATCATAGGGCTGTAATGAGGACGAAAGGAAATGTTTGTAAAGTGTTTTGCAGAGAGCATCCAGCCCAAGGAAGGTGCTCTGTAAGTGTTAGATGTCTTTGCCTTTTTTGTTCTTTTGCAGAAGCTTGGTCTTGAATCTGTAGGTCAGAAAATTAGGGCAAGAGCCCAGGACTCTGAATCAGACTGACTAGGAGTCAGATGCTGCTTCTGATATTTGTTATTTGATTTTAAACAAATCACTTTTCCTTGCCAGGTCCTCAATTTCCCCAACTGTGAAGAATGGGAAGATCAGTTTAGACCAGAATAGCCCTCAAGCCCCTACAACGCCCTTTCACCCTTACACAGATATCACCAACTAATCGTGAACTTGGTTTCTACTGAGCCAGGGTGATACTTGAATATCCTTTCAGTATGAACTCCTATAGTTTGGTTACAATCCAAAAATGTATAAGCTATATAACATATAAGATTTACAAGATAATAATAGCCACTTCCAGAGATTTCTATGAGTTTTTTTAAATTTTTATTTTATTTTTTCAGTGTGCCAAGATTCATTGTTCTTGCACCACACCAAGAAATAATCTTCCTTCTTCCCTTCCTTCCTTCCTTCCCTTCTTTTCTTTCTTTCTTTCTTTCTTTCTTTCTTTCTTTCTTTCTTTCTTTCTTTCTTTCTTTCTTTCTTTCAGAGAGACAGCGAGATCACCAAACAATGGAGGAGGGGCAGAGGGAGAGGGAGAGAGAGAGACTCTTTTTTTTTAAAGATTTTATTTATTTATTTGACAGAGAGAGAGATCACAAGCAGGCAGAGAGGCAGGCAGAGAGAGAGAGGGGGAAGCAGGCTCCCCGCTGAGCGGAAAGCCCGATGTGGGGCTCGATCTCAGGACCCCGAGATCATGACCTGAGCCGAAGGCAGAGGCTTTAACCCACTGAGCCACCCAGGCGCCCCGGGAGAGAGAGACTCTTAAGCAGGCTCCACACTCAGCATGGAGCCTGAAACAGGCGGTTGCTCTCACGACTCTGAGATCCTGACATGAGCTGAAATCAAGAGTTGGACGCCTAACCAACTGAGCCACCCAGGCACCCCAAAAGGACTATTATTTCTGAAGCATGCCATCCTGAAAACTTTGAATACACAGTAGGTTGTAGTTCCTATTAATCATTCTGTATCTGCTTAGCAACTCCATGAGGTTGGTAACTATTTTCTCCATTTTACACAGAAGGAAATCAAGCCTCAGAGACATTAAATCTCAGAGAGGCTACGTCACCTGCCCAAGATCGCCCAGCTAACCAGGGGTAGGATGGATATTCAAATCCAGAACCACCACCTCCATCAGGCAAACGCGACGCCACGGTCACATGTTCCCCCAAACCTACAGGACGGGCAGCCGAGCAATAGAGAGCCACGTTCCTCCTTGGCGACTTATGCAACAAACCATATGGACCCTCAAGCTCTTACATAACAGCCCCAATGCTAACGAGGGGAAGTTTAACAACAACACAAAAAACAGATCGCATTCACAACAGACCACCATATGTTCTCCCGTTCCCTGACAGCAGCCGCACCGACTCCTCCGCGGGCGCCCACGGAAATTTTCTCGACCAAAACAGTTTTATTCCCAAGTGACTCAAACGATTGATGCCTTTATAAAAAGAATGGGGGAGGGGGCGGTGGTGGAAGTCTGTGCTTCTTCAAAATAAATAAGTCTTGCTAACTCCTCGGGAAAGCCCAGAAAACTTCAGTCTCCACTCTTTGGACTTGGGAGCTGTGGGCTTCTCCAGGGACAGTGTGGCCTCTGCGACCTGGCCGCTCCCTCCCACAGAGTGAGGGGAGCTGCACTGATTTCTGGTTTCTGAGTCTCTAAGCTAAATAGCACAGGTGTTTCGGGTCATCGTCTCACTTGGTCTTGAACCCCTTCACTCTCTTGTGTAATGCTCAGTTCAAGAGTCTTAGGTTTGCTGTTGTCTTTCTGGAGGTGCCCTCTGGAACTGAATGCAATTCATAAAGGGTGGTTTGACATGTGCACATCGGGGAAGGGTTTCTGCAAATGGCTCCGGGCCAGCCATCAACTTCCTGTTCCATAGTTTTTTGCCTGGTCTTCTGCCTCCTTCCTCCCCTCCTCTCCATTTCCCTGTCCTACAGCTGAAGAAATCCTGGGAATTAGGAAGTCTGAGCATGGTACTCCAAATTCCCTATGCCCCCCACCCTGGGCCCTGCATGCTCTAACTTCTGCACCCCACCTTGCACTGCTCTTCTGCTTGTCCTCGGAGCCTCAGCCACATTAGCTTTCTTTCGGTTCCTTGTGGCTTTGTACGTGCTCTTCCCCCTGCCTGCCCATCCCCCTTCCACTTAGTCCTCGTCATCGGCATCTCAGCCACGTGTGGCTATTGCATCCTCGAAATGTGGCTATTGAAACTGAAGAGCTAAAATTTTAATTTTATTCATTTTAATTAGTTTAAATTACCTTTAGACTCTCAGGTTGCAAAGGAATTTTCTTTCCCATGTTTTCTTCCTATACTTCATGGATTTATTTTTTTATATTAGAATACCTGTGGCCATAATCATAATATGAGATACTGATAGATGAAAGTTGTGTATCCAAATGTGTCCCCATGACACTTTGTATTTTCCAAAGATGGCCATAGCAAAATAAATATTCCATCCCGTATTCTTCTCTTACAATGTGATACTGATGGTGTCATAGAGATAGAACTGGGTGGAACTTTTTAATTGACCAAGAGAAGATGATGGCAGAGGTAGCATGTGTCTTCTGAGGTTAGGATGTAGGAGGTACTGTATCTTTCACCCTAGTCTCACCCATTCTAGTCCTCGCTCAGGGTAACAAGCCACCACAGTGTAAGGACCCTGACGTCGAGAGGAGCGACCTCAGCAAACAGCCAACAGCAACTTGCCAATCATGTGAACGAGCCACCTTGGAAGTGGATTCTACAGCCCCAGTCAAGCCTTCAGATAACTGCATCCCTAGCAAATATCAGATTATGATTTCCTGAGACACTTCACCTAAAAGGAGACCTGTCCAGCTGAGCTTTTCCAGAAATCCTGACACTCAGGATCTGTGAGTACTATAAATGTCATAGTTTTGGATTTGTTGTTGTTGTTTCTAACAAATGTCATAGTTTGAAGGCACTAAGGTCTGGGGTGGTTTGTTATGCAGCCATAATAAAAGGAACACTACTCATTTTTTTCCCAACACCACTTACTGAATAGTTATCTTTTCCCTCCAGATACAAGATGTCGCTTTCATTATAAGTGTAATTGTATCATGTGGGCCTATTGGACTGATTCTGTTCTATTGGACCAGACTAATTCAAGCACTAATACCAGATAGTTTAAGTCAGTGATGCTTTATCGTCTATGTTACTAGATGTCAGAGGAAGCCACCCTCTAATACTGGGCTGCTTTTCCTAGTTTGCCTGGATATTATGGGCTTCTTTTTTCATAGGAATTTTAGAATCAGCTTGTCTAGTATTAAAAAAAAAAAAAAGGACATTTTTTTTATTTAAAAAAAAGCATTTCTATTGTGCTTGTGATAAATTTATAAAATAACATTAGAAAAACTGATATATTTATGATATTGCAGCTTTTTGTTTAGAAACATGGTATGTATTCTCATTTAAGTTTTCTTGCATGATGTTCAGGAGTGTATTAAAGTTTTCTTCATATCCAGTTGCGTATTTCTTATAAAGTCAACACTTAGGTGTTTTATATTTTAGTCAGTGTTTTGAGTGGAATTTTTTGTGTTATACCTGCTATTCTAAATATTTGTAACTTCTATATATGAAAACTATTGATTTCTGTTTGTTAATTTTGTATGCCACTTCCCTGCTGAATGATCTGTTTGTTTGTTGTGGCTTTTAGTTGGTTCTCTTGGCTTTACCAGTCATACAACCATATTACCTGCAAACCAATATAGCTTTATCTTCTTCTTTCTACTACTTATTCCTCAAATTATTAATTGATCTTTTTGCATTGACTAACACCTTCAGTATAGTGTAGTGGTGATAGTGAGCATTCTTTTGTGAGACTACCTTTTGAGATTACAACTAGCCATGTGGAACTTTTGGAATCTTGACATGTGGCTATTGAGACTGAGGAATTTTATTAGTTTTACTTAATTTAAATGTAAATAGCTATTTACTTAAGTCTTCTTTAATTCCTCTCAGCCATGTTTTGTAGTTTGCAGTGTATAGGTTTGGCACATATTTTGCCAGATTTACCCCTGAGTATTTCACATGATTGGATGGTATTGAAAATGCTTTCTCCTACAACTGGAATTTCCAGTTGTTCATTGCTGCTTTATAGAAAAACAATGGATTTTTAATGTTAATCTTGAAACTTGCAGCCATGCAGATATCATTTATTACTTCTAGTAGCTTTTTTCTGCATTCCTTCAGATTTTCTATATAGACAATCATAATATTTAAGAATAAAGAGAGTTTTATTTCTTCCTCTCCAATCTAGGTTCCCTTATTTTTCTGGCCTTACTGCACTGGATAGAAACTCCACTGAAATGTTGATAAAATGTGATTAGAGATCATACCATTGTTTTCCCAACATTAGGGGGAAAGTATTTATTTTTTTCACCAGCATGTATAATGCTAGCCAAAGGTTTTTCATAAATACCCTCTATTAGGTTGAGAAAGTTTTCTTCTATTCCTAGCTAGCTGGAAGTTTTTATCAGGAATGGATACTTCAACAATTGAGATGAACATACGGTTTTTCTTCCATACTTTGCCAATGTGATAAATGTAATCGATAAATCAACTTTGCATTCCTGGGATAAACTCCATTTCATCATAGGTATCATTAATTTTATATATGATTGGATCCAGTTAGAATTTTTGCACCTATGTTCATGAGCAATATTGGTCTATAGTTTTTGTTAGCTTATTTTTCGGTGGGTTTGTTTTTTTTTTTTAATCTCTGTTTTGATATCAGTTTAATTCTGGCATCATAAAATGAATCAGAAAGTATTCCCTCCTCCTCAATTTTCTGGAATAGTCTGTGTAGAATTGGTATTTCATCTATGTGTTTGGTAGAAGGTGTCCAGTAAAACCAATTGGGCCTAAAATTATATTTGTGAAATTTGTTTTCAATTACAAATTCAATTTCCTTGATATAGGGCATTTCAGGTTATCTGTGTCTTATCAAGTGAGCTTTAGTAGTTTGCATCTTTCAAGGAATTTAGCCATTTCATCTAACTTGTCAACCTTATTGGCATAGAGTTACTTAATGATATTCCTCAATATTCCTTTTAATAGTGTAGTGGTGTCACTTTTCTTGTTTCTGACATTGAACATTTCTGTCCTCTTTTTCCTTATCTGTCCAACTGAAGGTTTACTGATTTATTTTTTTCTCAAAGAACCAGTTTTTTGGGTTTTTTTGTTGTTCATTGTTTTTCCATTTTCTATGCCGTTGATTACTGCTCTGATCCTTATCATTTCCTTTCTTCTTCTCATTTTCGGTTTGATTTGCTCTTCTGTTTCTAGTTTCTTTTTTTTTTTTTAAGATTATATTTATTTATTAAGAGAGAGTGAGAGAGAGAGACCATGAGAGGGGGAAGGGTCAAAGGGAGAAGCAGACTCTCCACTGAGCAGGGAGCCCAACATAGGGACTCAATCCTGGGACCCCAAGATCATGACCTAAGCCAGACGCAGTCACTCAACCAACTGAGCCACCCAGGCAACCTGTTTCTAGTTTCTTAAGATAGAAGCAGAAGTAATTTATTTGAAATCTTTCTTTACTAATGTAAGCATAAATTTTCTTAGAAGTACTTCTTTAGCAACACTCTACAAATTATAATATATAGTATTTTCATTTTCATTAAGTTCAAAATACTTTATAACTTCCCTTTGAGTTCTTCTTTGACGCATGAATTACTTACAAATGCATGTGTTGGGTATTGTTCCCTCTAGCTCTTCTGGCTGATTCCTTCCCCGGTCTCCAATGGCTTCCTCACATGTGTGTACTGACCAAAATCCTGTGCAGATCATCAACGTCCTGTTTCCATGTGTCTCTTTCCTGTCCAGTGCTCTGTCCTATGCATTTGATCTGCCTTTGTTGCTCTTACCTCAGCTTCATCTCTTCAAAGTGGAGTCTCCTAGACTCTGCCTGAGTTCCTCCCTCCTGCCACAGCCTAGAAACTCCCTCAAGGCTGATCATTCCTCCCCCAGATCACTGGGGCAGTTGTAAGGCTCCCCTTATTTGTTTTTGTCTTTCAGGGATCATTGCCCTTCACTTCTTGAGGTCTAGTATTTTGAAAAACATTATTTCATATATTTTGTCTGGTCTTTTTGGTTATTTCAGGTGGGAAAAAAAATCCAGTCCTTCTTACCCATTGTGGCTGGATTCAGAAGTAAGGGTAGTGAGTTTTTACTTACTTATTTTTATTAATTTATTTATGCCATTTACTATAAACTATTTTGATTTATTGTTTTTATGTGTAGCTTTTCTGCTATTTAGGACGGTTTGTATTTCTGTTCTAGTGGTTACTAGTTTCATTATGTCTTTATATCATACCTTTTGTTCTCTCTACTTTTTGGACAGTATCTATTAATTCATATTAATAGTTCATTACTCTAAGCCAGACACAATCAGTGTGCTTGTCTTCCTCGTACTCCTCTTCTTAACAAACCAGTGTCAGTCAATAACATTATCTTTCTTAGTGTGCATGTTTGCACGAGTACTTATGCAATTAAGCTTATATTTCCACTACTTGAGTCTTCAACTCCTTGACACCTCCCCCCATTCTTATGTTTTCAGTATAATTTCCTGGGAGGATAAGGGAGGAAATGTTGACTTGAACAGACATATTTGCATCAGAAGTCCCAAAAGCATCAGCACAGGACACAGAGACATGCATCTGAGCCCAGGCTCCCTAATCACCAGCTCTATGGTGACCTTAAGGTAGCTGCTTAAGCTGTCAGAGCCTCCACCCCCTAGTATTTAAGATGGAACAATAATATCTATCTTTCAAGGTTGTGATGGGACTGGAATGATAGAATATGTGAGATGCTCAGCATAAATCCCAATGCACATAAAATACTTATAAAATATTGGTTATTAATAGTAAGCCACAGCAAGAAAAATCAACAAGAAAACATCTGTGGAGTACAAATCCCATGCCAGGTACTGTGCCAGCTACCTCACATCCTTTATTTCATTTAATCTTGACAGTGAACGTATGGTAAATACATTGCCCTCATTAGAGATAAGGGGGATACTATCAGAGGTTAAGAATAAACCAAAGTCACCCAATGCATAAGTGACTGTGGTAGAATTAAGACTCAAAATTTGATGCCAAGTCCAGAGCTCTCTTTCTCTCACCACTGCTCTACAGCTGCCTTTATGATCCTGAGCTCTGCCCTGCTAATGAAAGTGTGTGCACACACATTGACACGCACATGTGTGCACTCACTTTATTCTGAGAACAAACTTGGCCTCACAGCTCAGTATATAGACAGGATACACCTGGACGAATATAATTTGCCTGTTTTTCCAAACTCTAGGTTCAGAGTCTGGCTTACAGACAAGGTACAGATGGAAATCTTCCTGGACTCCGACCAAGAAGAGAAGAAAGGGTGGGAAAGGCTTGCCCCATGGCCTGTGGTAGCACTGAGTAAACCCAACTTAGACTGAGGTTTGGAGAATAGTTGGAGGAATCATGCCATTGACAGCTGCTGGCTTGTCTAGCACTTTACCAAGTTCTTCAGCATCCATGCCCTCTTGGACTTTTCATAGACATTTTATAGCTGAGGAAATGGAGGCTGAGAGAGGTTGACATTTTGCCCAAGGCCACATAATTAATTGGTGAAAGGCCCTAGACCACAATCCCAGATCCCCTCAACACTTGTCCAGTGCTTTTCTGGCACATGACATGTGTTTGACTTTATGGATAGCATTTACCCTTTCATAATTCTGCTGGGGTATGACTGTACCCCATAGATGGAAGGGGAAAATCAATATTTAACTGGACCTGTCCAGTCTTTAGCACTTTACTATCAGTGGCAACAGAGAAAAAGACATAAAAGTGGTCTTTGTTCTCAATATTCACTCATTTATTCTAAAAGTTTACCAAGTGCCAAGTTCTGTTAGGAGTTGGAGAATATTCTTCTACCATATAATGAAAGAAACAGATTCAAAAGTCAACTGTTCCAGTTCAGTGGGAGACATTAAATTAAGAGCATTTGGGTGATGGGCATACCATTGATAGTACTTCACTACCAATGGAGAGTGGGATCTAGGAAGGCATCCCCAAAGGGGGTGAGTGTGGAAGGATCCATAGGAGCTGAAGGAGTGGGATTTACCACCAAAAGAGGCAGAAGTGAGCATGTTTCTTTCAGAGGACCACAAGTGATTCCATGTGGCCAAGACCAGGGAAGGCTGAGAGCAAAGCTGAAAGCTACACAGTGTTCCTGAAGGGGAGTTAGGAGTTTCTCCTGCAGATGGTGGAAAAAGATTCTAAAACCTAAGAAGAGTAGTAATATGACCAGATTTGGCTAGAAAGCTCACTGTGGGGGTACCCGGGTGGCTCACTGGGTTAAAGCCTCTGCCTCCGGCTCAGGTCATGATCTCAGGGTCCTGGGATCGAGCCCTGCATCAGGGTCTCTGCTCGGCGGGGAGCCTGCTTCCCCATCTCTCTCTGCCTGCCTCTCTGCCTACTTATGATCTCTCTCTCTGTCAAATAAATAAATAAAATCGAAAGAAAGAAAGGAAGGAAGGAAGGAAGGAAGGAAGGAAGGAAGGAAGGAAGGAAGGAAGGAAGGAAGGAAGGAAGGAAGGAAAAGAAAGAAAGAGAGAGAGAAAGAAAGAAAGAAAGCTCACTGTGGTACAGGTGGGAAGAACAGACTAATGGGGGAGGGACCAGTGAAGAGGCTGGCCGAGGTTAGGGGTGTGTCAGTGGGGGTTGGCAGTGGGAACGGCGAGGATTGCTCTGGCTCACCCCTACTCACATTGAAGGGTCAGCATAGACAAGAGCTCAGAGAAAGACCTTCAGTCTGGTTATAAGCTCTTCTTATGGCACCCTGAAAACTTTCTCCCATCCCCTGGAGCAGAAGCAGAGTTTGGTGGTGGTGAACAGCCATGGCTGTGAAGCTCAGCTTTTAGAACACTGCACCATGCCTCCGCTGCTAACTAGCTGTGTGACCTTGGACAAGCTGCTTATTCACTCTGTTGCCTCCGTTGCTTTATCTATAAAGTAGTGACAATAAGAGTACCTAGCTCTTAGGGTTATTGTGCTTTAATCATTTAATGCGTGTAAAGCACATAGAACAGCATCTGGCAGTAAGGAAATGTGCCCTAAGTACAGGGGTAAGTAAGTATCATTGCACCCATTCACCAGAGGGGAAAGGGTATGATCCTGGGTGCACTTGGCCAGTCTGAGAGCTCCCTGGGGACAGGTATCCTCACGTCCAGCAGAGAGCCTGGGACACAGCAGACCCTCAATGAGTATCTGTTGAATGGATTAAAGGTGATGTTAATGACAAAGAGATATTTAGCAGTTAAATCATGCATCACTGGGGGTATTGATCAGACATTAGGGAGAGGGTTAGTGAAGAGAATGAATAATTTCTCAGGTTCTGAACCGGGGCAGGAAGATGATGGTGTTTTCATGGCTGAGATAGGGAATTTGAAAGAAGGAGCTGAATCAGAGGGTTAAGTGGTGAACACGTGCAAGACCAAAGCTACAGGACCGAAAGAAGCTGAGGTTTGAGCTCAGGTCTATCTGCATTTGTATTCCATGAACAGTTTCTATAAACTCCATGTCTATGCCGAGCACAGTACCTAAGGCAGTAGGTACCCCGTAATATAGATCAAATGAGTTGGTGAATGCTTGAATGAATGGATGCCTTTTGTAAATGCCAGGGGACCATGGTTGCTTTTCTTTTCAATGGTAAATAGATGTCTGTGTAGAGGTTAAAATAAAAAAAAGAAGAAAGAAAAAAAGTCACCATAAGATTTAAAAATTAAGACCTAGTAACCAATATTTTAAGTGAATGAAATGGGAGTCATCTTCCTTCTTTTTCCCTTTTTCTCACACATCAGGACATTTTTTATTCTCTCTAGCTTCATAACATACTCTTGCAGACTGCTAGGAAGGATGACTAAAACTACCCACCAGGAAGTTTTGCAAGGCCCAAGCCAAAAAAAAAAAAGAAAAGAAAAAAGGCAACATCAAGGAATCTAGGAACGTAGGAAAATGCCTGGTGACAAGGGGGACCAGTTAAACAGGCTCCTCCATGGATGATTCCAAGTTCAATCACCACCCCTCAGACACAAGCTTAAGTGAAGCCACTGGTGGGACCCACAGCTGAGCAACAGAGCAGAAAGAACCATCTGCAATAGTTCATATTTGGAATTGATAAGCTCTCCCTCACCACAAGTTGAGTCACAGAGTAGTAATCATAATTATACTAAAAATGCCTACAGTTTATTGAATATTTACTAGTTCCAGAAACTGGTAAGTACTTTACAAACACTATTTCATTTAAACCTCATCAATTCCTGCAAGAAACATGCTGCTATTCCCATTTGAAAGATGGGGACACTCAACCTCAGAGGAGTTAAAAGAACCTGACCAAGGTCAGGTGCGAGTGAGAGCATAGGATCTGAAGCCCAGCTTGCAGACTCCAGAGCCCAACCCTATCCACACACGGTTTTTCTCCATGACTGCTTTACACTGAGGCTGTGAAGAGTTTAACTTCGTTCCAGGGAGTCTCATTTAAGCATGAAGCATGAAGCTTACATTCCCACTCCAGGTATGACCAGATTAGAGTGTCCCCACTCAGAGGCCCTTCATCAGTCCAAAAGAGTCAGTGCAAGGATCTAGAAGCACGGGCTAGGAGAACTGGGTTCAGATAATGATGTTACCGCTTACTAACTGTGCGGCTTCCCCTGGATCACTTAAATTCTTTGGACCTCTGTTAGTTTCTCAGTTTTTACCCACCCTACTCTTACCCCTGATTCTGGAATATAAAATAATAGGGTTTGTCTAAATGATTTCTCAAAAGGTTTGAAAAACTGATATATTTTTGTTTTGTTTCAACATTTTTGTATCTTTTCTAATATGAACTTTTCTTATCAAGAAGTAATACATACCGGGCCACCTCAGTGGCTCAGTCAGTTAAGCATCCGACTCTCAATTTTGGCTTAGGTAGTGATCTCAGGGTTGTGAGATCAGGCCCTGGTTGGCTTTCATGCTTGGCCTGGAGCCAGCTTGGTATTCTCTTTCTCTCCCTCCCTCTGCCCCTCTCCACCCCACTCACTCTCTCCCTCTCTAAAAAAAAAAAAAAAAAAAAAGTAATATATGCTTACTAAAGAAAAAAACATACTTCTCCAAAAAAAAGTAACATGTAATTGTTTCAGAAGGATGCAGAAGAGTAAAAATAATTCCAATTCTTTTGAGTACAAGTGGGATCACTATATAAATTCTGAATTTAAGGACTATCAAAGAGGATTGTTTCAGCTTAAGCATTTAACAAAAGCAATAAAAAGTCATGTTTGGGGGGTGCCTGAGTGGCTTAGTGGGTTAAAGCCTCTGCCTTCAGCTCAGGTCATGATCTCAGGGTCCTGTGATTGAGCCCCACATCAGGCTCTCTGCTTGGCAGGGAGCCTGCTTATCCCTCTCTCTCTGCCTGCCTCTCTGCCTACTTGTGATCTCTCTCTCTCTCTCTGTGTCAAATAAATAAAATAAAAATCTTTTTTTTTTTTTAAAAAGTCATGTTCCAGCACTTTTTGTCACTTCCTAAACATTTCTTAACTTTCCTTTTGAAAATTTCTGTATTTCTATCTATGGTTCAGTGTTCTCATCTAAAGACTTAACAACAACTTCATATAAAGGCTTTATTTACTCTTTTGATGATTAGATAAAATAAAGCAAAACAAAACCTTGTAGAGAATTTTTTTTTCCCAAAATAATGTACTCCACAACCTCTTGTTAAGAACTTACTGTGTCTAGGACTTGTGCAGGGAGATACCCAGAATGCCGCGTGATCCTGGGTGAGCAGGCCCAACGTCTAGTGGGAGAAGTGAAGGAAGGTAAGTACGAAATGCCCAGAGCTCACACATGTGAGCTATTAATTCTGTCACAGAGGAGGAAACAGAGGCTGAGTCTGAAAGAGGGGACTATCCAACACATGGCAAAGCCTCAGAGAAGTAACCACGTGGGCAAGCTTTAGCTTCTTAGCTAGCCCTAGAATGACATAGGATTGATCTTCTACACTGGGGTACTTGATAATGGAAGGGGAAGTACTGATAATTAATTATGTCAGCATACTGGGTGAAAACCAGAATTTCCTGGGCAAATGAGATCAGATGGTCACCTTATTTCATGCTAATATTTTAGTGTGAAAAATGGGGCTCTGAACTGGGTGTGATGGGCAACTGAGGAATCACTGAATTCTACCTCGGAACCTAATAATACATTATATATTAATTAAATTGAATTTAAATTTTTTTAAAAAAAAAGAAAGAAGAAAAATGGGGCTCTGCATCTCATTCCTTACACATTGAAACCTGTGTTGAAAACGGCATGTTCAGAATGCCCCAGGGAAGGCTTCCCCACCCTGGCCAACTTCCTGAACAACTTGTAGAGGTTCCCCTAACAATGCCTTTCAGTCCTGCTGTGAGAATCTAGCATAACATCAACACAGCAAACAAATTTTTCAAACTGAAAAAGTACATTCTTGTATCATCCTTAAATTAGTGCCGTAGCAATGTAAGACTTTCCAAACCACATTGATATTCAGACTTAGGAGTTTGGGGTTTTCCACAATGCTTCAGAGAGCCACTCAGAGCCCTAATTCTCAATGTTTCCAGTTGATGTTCCTTGATTTGTTTATTTGTGTATTTAGTTATAATTCCAAAGAGGCAATGAAGATTTTCTCTGTGTAGGCACTATTCGGAAAAGTCTTGGGAATGGAAGAGGAAATTCAAAACCTTTTAAGACAAGACTGGGGTCTTCTAGATGTGACAGATGCTGGTGTACCCTGAGGCAGAAGGAACAGCATATGCAAAGGCACAGGGGCAGGAACAAGCATGGAGTACCCAGGGAACTGAGAGGAATTCTCTGGCTAGGAATGAGCCTGGGAATGTGGTGGGAGAAGAGAGAAAGTGTGGGTTGAGACTAGATAGCTGAAGGGCCTTGAATGCTACCCCAAGGAGTTTAGACTTCATCCTGTTGGAGTTGATGAGACTCTGGAGCTATACAAGCAGATATTTGTTTCTGGAAAGAGAGCAAACCAAAGAAATCCAGGGAAAGTCATCCATCCTGGATCCAATTTCTCCCTTCAGGTTTGCAGTCCTGATTAACACATTGTTAATGTGTTCCCTGACTCACTATACCTCAAACACCACCCCCAAAGGAAGGTATTTCAATCGACTAGTGATTATAGACACAAATTTCTGATGCTTTGAGTTCAGCGCAATCCCAGCATAGGCCAGATTGGACTATTTTAGCATCCCCCAGCTCTACTCCCAGATGGGACTCTATGGATGAGGTCCTGGGCCAGACCCAGAGAGGTGAGAGTGGGGGGCTTCTGTCTTCTGACCACCCTCTTGGAAACTGCTCCCAATAATTTTCCTTGGGGGAATTTATAATCTTCATTCCCTCAATTCTCCACCCCATCATGTCTGCCTGAAGACCAAGTCCCAATGGCAACTGGGTACTTTTCAGCTCCTTGGGATGCTTAATAAATGGACCGACTTGAAAGATAAAAGCCTCCTTGTCCCCAGAGGTATTTGAACAGCTATGCTCTGGAGAGGTTTCTTTCAGGCCATAGGGAATTGGAGTCTGACAAATGAGGATTCTCCTCCCCATCCAACTACCTCCAACCTCTGAGCCTGTTATCTCAGCTGTAAAATAAGGATTATAATAATTCCTTCATTAGAGGGTTCTTTAGGAAAAAAGAAGAAAAGAAAAAAGAAAAAAAAAAAAAAGACCAAGATCATGATGTCACGTGGCCTAATGCCGGGCGGCCAGTATGTGCTCAGGAAAAGCTGGCCATCACCACGGTTAGCGCAGACATCTGCCAGTGGGTGAGCTTCGGGCTTCCAACGGTGAAGCAGCCGTTTATTTCTGAGTATGACCTCCACCCGGGAACGTGACACAGGGAAAGTTCTATAGGCAAAGAACTGGTCATCAATACCAATGACTATTACCCAACAAAGACCATCTAGCTGTGGGAGCCAAACCTCCCATTTTGCAGAAGGAAAAATAAATTCAGAGAGAGGAATTAGAGGCCCAAATCCAGTAAGTCTGGTGAGCTACAGACAGATTGTGGATGAGACCTTCAGTGTCCTGATGCTTCCTATCGTGTTCAGTAATGTTCTTTTAATGTCTCCATTTTCTGTTAATAAGCAACATTCAGGACCTTCGGTGATCCTGTCTTCCTTATGTATACGAATTCATTCAATCCTTACAGCAACCTCAGGAGGCTGACCCTATTGTTAATTTCCATGTTAGGGATAAAGGAAGTGAGAGAGAGGTTAAGTGACTTACTCAAGCCTCGCTGCCAGCAAGCGGTAAAGCCAAGGTCTGAGCCTGGGTTTGGAAGCCTGGATCCTTAACCACACACACATACTGACTTTCCTAAAGTGAAAAAAAGTGTATTGTGTCTCCCTCAGAGGAGCATACTCAAGGAGTATGGAGGAGAGACACAACTCCCAAGAGTGTATAGTCACATGCTTCAGGCCCCAGGAGAACGAGAGAGGGAGGGTTTAGTTCTGCAAAGTGAGGAGGAAGAGAATAAGGATAGCTTCCTGGAGGAGGCGGCCTTTAGCCCGTTTGTTTCCAGAGCTTGCTTGTTTTCCTCTAAGCTGCTGAGGGTAGGGGCGAGGGAAGGCGTTCCCTGCAGGTAGAGGCATCTTTGCTGAAATAGGCAGGTGTGAATGGGTGGGTTTTCAGAGGCACCAGGAAGGAGTGAAGCCAGGACGCCAGCCACTAACTCAGTGTGTGACGTGGGCAAGTTACTTAACCTACAGAAACCTCAATCTTCTCATCTGTAGAATGGGGTAATAACACCTGCCTTGTGAAGCTGTTCGAATATTAAATGAGGTCATGTGTATACACTTCTCAACCCAGGGTTGTTCCTCTTTCTTTATTTACCTATTATAAAACTATTTGCCTCAGTAAAACTTTTTAATTGAGCCTATTTTTTTGCACTTAGGCTCGCAGTAGCATCAGTAATAATCCCAAGTGGGTTGTTAGTCATTCGTAATAATAATATAATTAATGATAATGTTAATTGCCGTTGATGGAGGACACTGAGTACTTAATATGTATAATCTGTATTTATCTAATCTAATCCTCAGAACATATCTTAAAGATAAGTATCATTATCCCCATTTTTTCAGCAAGATCAAGAAATTTACACAAAGGTCACCGGCTAGGAAGTAGCAGGACTGGTTTTCAGACCCAGGTCTGTCTGTCCAGAAAAATATCCAACAGACAGAGAATGCCCTGTGTTTTGAGTTCATGTTGGTCTTGGCAATGTCCCTCAGCCTCTTTCTCAGAAAGAAAACAAACTTTCAAAGAGGTTTGCTAACGTGTTGGAACAAGAACGCCCTAGTGAGAGAGGGAAGGGGCCCGCTGCGGCAGGGAGATGCATCCATATTTGGAGGGTGGGGTTGGGTGGGGGGGGCCCTCAGTCCCTTCTCCCCAAGCCCAGAGGTCCTGGAGAGAGCCTGACTTGAACTGGAACCTTGGGCCGCCCAGAAGTCCTGGTATCTTGGCAGGTCACTGTGTGCCTTCTCAGGCTTCAGGTGGTTCTGGGAAGCCAGGGGTGTCCTGCCCGCCAGTGGAGACTCCGGGACTGCCAAGGAGGCTGCCTGCTGGGAACCTAGCCCTTCCCCCGTGGGTGGCTCCCAGGCAGCAGGGAGTTAATCTGCTATCTGTTGGGAAGGCTTCCAGAACCCTCCTCCACGCCTGTGTTTGCTCAAGGCTGGGCTCTTCAGAAACTGAAACCGGCAGGACACCAGGCCCAGCCAGCCCTCATGGGATCCTGCCTGGGTTTACCTTCTATGGGGAGGATCAGAGGGCTGGGCGGAGCGGAGTCTGGAGCCTGGGCTGGGCCTGCGGATGTGGCAGGCCTGGTGGCCTTCGGCCTCCTCCCCAGGAGTTACCCGCACCCACGCCTCCACCACCACCTGGGACCAGCTCCAAGGCCCCGGAGAAGCACAAGGGCGGACAAGCCAGGGAGGCTTGAATTCCAGCCCTGCCCCTCACCACCTCTGAGACACTGAGTAAACCACTGAACTTCAGTTTCAGTTTCTTTCGCTGTGAAATGGGGGTAAATAATGCCTGGCCTTTGGAATCAGTAACCTACGTGCAGTAAAATAACACATAAGAAACGTTCAGTATATGGTCACTGTGTTGATGTCCTTGTTACTATTATTGCCGTTATTGTGACGATGGGTTGGGCAGCCTCCTTTGTGAGGTAGTAAGCTCCCGTCGCTCAAGGGGTTCAAGCACAAGCTGAGTGAGATGGGGGAAAAGACAAAAACAGAACAGAACAGGAAGGGATTCACATGTGCCATACCCACATACTGACCTGGTCATTTCAGAATCACCTGGGAAACCTCGAGCACCACCTCAGACCCACTGAATCAAAACCCCCAAAGGCAAGATTTTCCAAAAGTACAGCTTCGTTTTATAAACCACTCATCCGGACCAATCATGTCTACATTTTTCATCTTCAAAAGCCCCTAATGTTATTCCCTCCTATCCTATCGGTTAAAGAGGGTAAACCAGATTTGTTAAGTCATAATTCATTCATTCACTCACTACATAAGTTATGGACCAAAGGCCCAGAGTTCATTCCACAAAAGTCATCCACTCAACAAATATTTATTGAGTAACTACCATGTCCCAGGCCCTGTGCTGTGTCCTGGGGGATGGCGGAGAAGATGGACACGAGCTCTGTCCACCCCCTACCCCCAGCCCCACCCCCAGCGCTTGCCAGTCTGGCAAGGGAATGCAGAAAATGGACAAGGATTCAAATACTGACACTGAAGCCAAGAGAATCCTGCTGAGTGTAAGACACCCAATATTCCAACAGTAAAGAGCTGTGGTTCCATCAAATAACGTTGACGATGTGTCATTATAGAGAAAGGTGGATGGCGGTCCTCGGCAGGTGCACACACATACACGCCTGCAGATGGGCGCAGAATCCCAAAAGGTCCAGGGTCCCTGAATCAAGAATGGCTACGGCCTTATGAGGAAAGGAAGCCCCTTTGGACCTAATTCCCACTTATGTGGCCAGTCTCACTGCCTGCGACACTCATGAGGAACTCCTGGCCGGTGGCCCCAAACACTCTGAGCAGAGTCGCTAAGAGTGTGGGCTCTGAAGACAGGCCGCCCGGGGTGGAATCCCAGCTTGATTCCTTAGCAGCCGTGCGATCGTGGGCAGTTTACTGTGAGAGCACAGACACATGGGCGAGACCTCTGTGTGCCTGTGAGTAATAATACCTGCTCACAGAGTTGTCCTGGGGATTATAGAGATGGTACTGAGAACCACGAGAGGTAGGCATCCGCATCTGAGCTCCTATTATTCTATGCTACTTTTTGCCCTTGATGGTCTCTCTGCCTCAAGGACCCCCTCCTTTTTTCTGTCTGGGGAGGATAGAGTTATTGGTGCCATGTCCCCTCCTCTCTAGAGCCTTCCTTCCTTCCTTCAGCAGGCAGCATGTGCTTTCTCCTCTGGGTTCCTACAGCTCTCTATAGGAACCTCTCAGAGCCACTCTCACACTGGGACCATGTTTCTCATTATTGTTGAGGTCTTTTCCTTCCTTTCTGGGTTTTGGCTTCTGAAAAACAGGGGCACCATTTTGTACATCTTTTCTTTTCTTTCTTTTTTTTGGTAAGGATTGTATTTATTTATTTGAGAGAGAGAGAGAGAAAGAGAGAGAGAGAGAACATGAGTAGTGGGGGGTGGGCAGAGGAGAGGGAAAAGCAGGCTCCCCACGGAGCAAGAAGCCAATCCCAGGACCCTGGGATCATGACCCGAGCTGAAAGCAGACACTTAACTGACTAAGCCCACATCTTTTCATCTCTAGGGACAAGACGGTCCCTGGGATAAAATAAACACTTGTCACTATCTGTTGAACTAAAGAAGGATGGACAAGGGCTAGATGTGACGTGCCCAAGATCACAGAATTCTAATCTGCACTTAGTTTCCGTTGGCAAAAGGGCTTTCCTGAGCTTCTGGTTTCTCATCTGGAAAGCAGATCTGATAATAACGGTCCCTGTGTCTTGGGGTTGGGGGGATTAAATGAGGTGCATACAGGGCGATGCTGGAGTGTGAGCCCCTAGAATCAGACTGTTTGAGTTCAAGTCCCGGCTCCACTACTCATAAGCTGTGTGATGTGTGACATGTTCTCAACCGAGCTGTGCCCAGAGAAGACAGATCTCAAACCAAAAAGAACACATCGTCATTACAGGCTGTTGAGAGAATTAAAGGAGATACTCTTTATAAAGTCACCAGTGCCTAGCACAGAGTAGGTATTCAGTAAATACGTACTGGTTACTTCCCCCCACTTTCTCCAACCCTGTAGGCCCTGGACTCTGAAAGCCCGAAACAGCTGTTCAAATGCCACATTTTGCTCCGAGTGACTAATGTCCCTTAAGCCGAGGTTGGAAAGCCGACTCCAGAACTAAGCTTACATTTGAGGGCTGAATTAGATGCAGGGAATGCGGCTGTCCCGTTTATTTAATTAATAAGGAAACTTGGGGAAAAGGAGCAATTTAAAATCAACAAGCATGCCAAGGAAATTAAAAAGCAAGAGCTAGCCCACAATTTCATATGTGGGTTTCATATGTCATGGGAACAGTCCCTAATGTAAAGACAGGAATAATGGGATCATCCAAACCCAAGCTAATGTTTTACAAACTGTAAGACCCACGACTGGCATTCTGTTTGGGGAGCAAATTAACCAATTAAGCAGTGTGCCACACTGTAACAATTCTCGAGTTTCCTACTGCTTTATTGTAACATCTTCTAATAAACTTATTATTCAAAATTCTCCACTGGTCACATTTCTACTACTAAGCCCAAGGGTATGGAAGAGAAATAAGGTATTTTCATTCAGGACCTAGAATCCCATTGCTCTGCCACACCAATTGCCCCAAAGCCCCTTCCGTTGGTGGGATTTAGAAGAGGTTGACCCGAGGGGGCCCAGGCCCCTGGGAGCTGGGGTTGTCAGTGGCCCAGCCAGCCAGAATTTGGCAGTTGAGTTCAGAGAGGAAATAGGAGAGGACAGGGGTCTCAACAGACTTATGGGAATGAGCTGCATGGTGGGGAGGGGAGGGCAGGAATCTTACTAGCAAAGCCAGCTGTCCGCCAAGTAGGGCGCGGGGCGATTCTGCAGATAAGAGAGAACTGCAGGGGCGCCTGGGTGGCTCAGTCGTTAAGCGTCTGCCTTCGGCTCAGGTCATGATCCCAGGGGCCTGGGATCGAGCCCCGCATCGGGCTCTCTGCTCAGCAGGGAGCCTGCTTCTCCTGCTAACATTCCCTCTGCTTGTGTTCCCTCTCTCGCTGTGTTTCTCTTTGTCAAATAAGTAAAATCTTTAAAAAAAAAAAAAAAAGAGAGAGAGAGAACTGCAGCTGTTTTAACCTCAGGCCTCTAAGGACTGGGAGGAAAGAGGGGCAGGGGTTGCAAGGGAGACGACTGCACTCCCTATTCCCCAAGCACACTCCACCTGCATATTCTGCCCCGAGCTTTTATTTATTTATTTATTTATTTATTTATTTATTTATTTATATTTTTATTTTTGATATTTTATTTATTTATTTGACACAGAGATCACAATCACAAGTAGGTAGAGAGATGAAGCAGGCTCCCTGGTGAGCAGAGAGCTCGATCCCAGGACCCTGAGATCATGACCTGAGCCGAAGGCAGAGGCCCTAACCCACTGAGCCACCCGGGCGCCCCACCTCCGATCTTTTTTAACCTAAGCCTACTTCTCCAGACATTGAGCCAGGTCAGGCACCTGCTCCAAAAACTCTTTCCTGATCTCTCCAATTTGGGAAAGAATCTCTCTCTTCTTCCCCATACACCGAAGGACATTCGGGTCTCCGTTTTAACACTTCTCAGAGTTCTTTAAGAATGAACCTCCTTGGGGCGCCTGGGTGGCTCAGTCGTTAAGCGTCTGCCTTCGGCCCAGGTCAGATCCCAGAGGCCTGGGATCGAGCCCCGCATCAGGCTCCTTGCTTGGTAGGAAGCCTGCTTCTCCCGCTACCATTCCCTCTGCTTGTGTTCCCGCTTGGTAGGAAGCCTGCTTCTCCCGCTACCATTCCCTCTGCTTGTGTTCCCTCTCTCGCTGTGTTTCTCACTGTCAAATAAATAAAATCTTTAAAAAAAAAAAAAAAGAATGAACCTCCTTCATTCTTTTTTCCTCTTATCTTCCTCTTTTTAAATAGCTTCACGGTGGTGTCATTGGCTTGCGATCACCCGCACGCATTCGAAGTGCACAATTCCATAGGTAGGGACCTGAGAACATGAGCACCACCAAGATAGTGAACGTATCCGTCGCCCCAAAGGTTTTCTCACAGCTCCTTTCTCCAAACCAACACCCAGCTGCTTTCTGTAGATCGGCTTACTGCTCACTGTAGATCGGCTTGCATGTCCCACGGTTTTATACAAATGGAAGGACAGAGTATGTACACTTTTGGAAGTGGTTTCACTCCCTGAGCACAATGATGTTGAGATGCATTTATGCGACCTCCACTCGTCCCTGAAATGTGGGCTTCTCTGAGGAGAAACGGGCCCGAGCCCACAACTCGATGCCAGGCACAAAGGAAGACCCACAGTGGGAGACACTGGTGTGATGGACAGATCTCTCTGGACTTGGCAGTCAGAATATGCACGGATCTCAGGCCTCGAGTCGTGCCCAGACTTGACCAGCTGGGTAGCCAGGAGTGAGCCGCTTATAATCGGAGCCTCAGTTTCCTCATTTGTAAATCGGGCTGATGCCCTAAGCCTCCCTGCTCTGGGGAGAGCTCTGTGGGGCTCCACTGAGCCCAGAGATAAAGTGCTCTGTAAACTGTGAAAGGTCAGTCCTGGGCCAGGATTAGGCCTCAACCAAGCTGGCAGCACAACGGGAACGCCCCAGCTCCCAGGGCTATTTAAAGGGCTGCGTGGATTTCTTTTCTGGGGAAGCTGCACAGATTGGCAATTCCTCACAGTAATGGCCAATAAGGGTCATGGCTGGTGGCCTTTGAGCCTGGCCCAGTCACCAAAATCTCAAGGATTCTTTTCCCTCAACCTCCCCGCTTCCTCTGCAGAGGCCTTGT
>CM053606.1:40087028-40144329 GCA_028646535.1 Procyon lotor | reverse complement strand
AAAATATAAATAGCTCATTTTATTAAGCTGACATGTTTGATACATTAAAATACTGAAAGAAAGGGAGAAATTTAACATTACGAAGGTGGGGTGTGGAGCATTTTCTCATTCTTAAAAAAATAATCCTAGGAAACCATGCTTTCTCCATTTAGAAAAGTTTTTCCCAGTTCTTTCCTGCATTCGTATTAGAAATGTCTTCGTTCCTACCTCTGAAATATAGCCTCTTCAAGAAAGTGCTAAGAGCAATAGAATGAAGTCCTACCAGGAAGCTGAGAAGGGACAGGCTGGGATGGTCCTGGATGCTCTTCATCCTCACTGCTCCATTTGTCTCTGATAAACGAGCCACCGCCAACCAGTGTGCTCCCACTCTCACTCATGAGCCACCTTAGGTGACTTTTTAGTTACGTTAGGTATCTTTTTCTCACTTGATGAAGGTAAAGTCTTCCTGGAAATCATGTCTTCTGGATCAGAGTCATTTCTCTCCTTATTTTTTCCAATCATATCAGCTCCATGCTCCTCAACGGGAGTTCAAGGCCTTTCTTTACCGCAGAGCCAAAGTGTTTCCTGCCCCAAACCTGCCCTGCCCCGCCCCGCCCCACCTGGCCCCAACCGACCCCCGGCCCACCCCCCATCATCATCATTTTTAAGGCAGCTAAATTTTAACGAGTGTTCACTCAATGCCAGGCACCTTTCTAGAACTCTACATTTATTAACTCATTCTTCATAACCACCTTATGATGTAGGTTCTATTGTTGTTCTCAATTTATAGATAAGAAAACTGAGGCACTGTGAAATAATTCTGTTGGGTTACACTGATAGTAAGGGATAAAACTCATGCAGTTTGGCCTCAGAGTCTACACTCAACCATTTCATCTTCCGCCTCAACAAGCCATGCCCACCTCCTCCAGGTCTAGGAGACTTGGAGAGGCTTCTAGCATTTTTATTAGCATTTTTATGTTCCAGACACTATGCTAGGTGCTGTGGGAAAAGCTACAAAGGAGTAATTAGTAAGTTTAAGATTAAGAGGAATAAGTTAAAATTAAGAAGAATTAAAAAGTTTCTGCCTTCAGGAAGTGGCCAATCTAAATGGATAGAGGATGGATAAGAAGTCAATGCTGAAATAGGAGATACAATGGAAGTTTCCAGAAACCAGGGCGTTTGGGCTGGGTCTTGTGAAAGTAGGAAAGGTGAAAAGGTGAATGATGCTCTAGAAAAAGGCTACCACATGCACCCTACATGTCATCTCCTCAGGCACAGACATAGACCCAGTGTTAAGGGAGCATCAAATCCCTTAGTAGTCTAGAGGATAGAGGGTATGGGTTAAAGGCAGGGCAATTCAAAAGAGAATTGTGGATCCTGTGGCATTTGAGCTACTATATTAAATGAAATTGTTCACTATTTAGTAGATGAGCTATTAAAGTTTTACGAAGAAGGAAGTAATATAATCTGACCTGTGTTTCAAGGATCTAAGAGGATGAGTATGAAGATACACTCTGGAAGGAGAAGGCTGAAGGTGGATCATTTAGCTCTAGAGTATAATCAACTGCCCCATAATGTATTGGCCTAAACCAACCACCATTTCATTATTGCTTTCAAGTCTGTGAGCCAAGTGGGCAATTCTGCAGTCAGCTCACGGGCTGCTCACATGTCTGGCGGTCACTGGAGATTGGGTGGAGCAATGGGGGTGACCAGACCACATGTCTGTCATTACCCTTGGCTTCTTTGCAAGGTAGTGGTTGCAGGATTACCAAGAACAGGAAGAGAAAGCAAGCCCCGATGCACGTGTATTTTTCAAGACTCTGCTTATGTCATGTTTCTTAATGTCTCACTGACCAACCATAGTTTAAAAGGGCGGAACAATGGCACCACTTTTCTGTGACAAGAACAGCAAGGTCACTTAACAAAGTGCTGTGGATACAGAGATGGGATGAATTCACAGACATTTTTGTTAGGAGGCACTGTAATGGACCAAGTAAGATGTAATAGTTGTTTAACCTAGGAAATGGCAGAAGAAATGGAGAGATGATCAGAGCATATTTGAAACATACTCAGGAGATTATTTGCAAGGGAGAGGAAAGAATAGAGAATCCCCCCCACCGCCCCAGTTTTTTGGCCAAAGCATCTGGGCAGATGGTCCCCTGTATCAACGAAGGGAACCAATAGGAAGATTGGGTTTAGAAGTTGTAGACACATTCCAGATCATATCATTCCCCTGGAATCTATGAATGTGCTACCCTCCTTTCTTGGAAAAAAAATGCCCCTTCACTAACCTTCCCTCAACTTTGACCATGCGGTCCAAATAGAAAGTGAGGTCACTTGTATGACACTGATTTTCAGGCAGTAGTGATTGGCCAGGTGTGAACTTACAAACTAGGCTAAAGAGATTGGTCAACCCCACCTTCACTGCCAGCCGGGTCTACTATGTATAGCTGTGCAGGTTATGCCCTGCGTAAGGTTGTCTGGAAGGCAGGATAAATGGAGGCTGGAATCCAGCCTATGCTGTGCTCTACTTACGGAGATTCAGCACCCAGAGGATGAGATGCCTTCTTCTAATTCCCACAGAGGCACTCTCGATGCTGCCAGCCCCATTTACTGTTCTGGGATGGGGTGGGCCAAGGAGGTGGGAAATGTTCCACACTAGGCAAATTGGACTCCTCTATGAATTATCTTATTGGAGCATTTGGAAAAGAGACTTTTTCCACTCTGATCCCAAAGATGTATAGATGGGACCCCACAGATACCTATGTCCCTTTGATACAGAGGGAGCCGATGAGACACAATGAAGCCAGTATATCAAGGGACTCAGGAAAAGGAGTTGAAAGAGAGAGAGAGAGAGAGAGAGAGACCGCTATCATAATCAGAGCCCCCTGTTCCAACCCCACCCTCCCTGGGCCTTGGTAGTTTGGTTTTGGCTTCAGTTTTGTGATTCTCCCTATAGTCTTCATTTAAATCTCCCCCTTTTGCTCTAGTAAGTTTAAGTTGGGATTTTGTTTCTTTTAATCAATACAGTTTTGAACAATAAAAGCAAGAAATTCATGAGTTCAAATTTGGAGAGAAAAGAAATAGGCATGAAAGACAGGTCAGGGGCAGAATCAAAAGAATGTGGTAACCCATTTGAGGAGCCACATAGAAGGAGTGTCCAGAGGGAGGTCCCCAGGCTTTGGCTTGAATGATTGGAGAAGGATGGCGGTGTCTTTAGCAGAAGTAGGCAATCCAGAAGGTAAACTATTGGAGTGGGATGGGGGGTGGAAGAAGGGTAAATGCATTCATTCATTCATTCATTCATACATTCATTCATTGGACAAATATTTGCCAAGCCCTGTCTAGGCACTGGTGATTCAACAGTGGATACAGTGACTTAGATTTGGAGAGTATCTGTGGGCCACCATTGACTTATTTCTTCAACCAACAGTAAGCACCACCTGTGGGCTAGGCACTGTCCATAGAACTGAGCATAAATCTAGGCAGGGATGTCCAGCAGGCAGCTGGAAAGAGGGTTGAGTTGGCATTTCTGTGGTAAGCGTCATCCCCACAGGGATAATTTTGGAAGACGTGGGAGACAGTGCTTGGAGAAGAGAAGTCTAGCTCCACACGCCTTGTCCATCATGTCTTGGCTTCATTTGTGAGCTGAGAACACAGTGTTTCTTTGGCCCATGTTGCTGAGGCAGCCACAGAAGGAGCATGGGCTTAGGAGTCCCATCTGGTGCCAGCCTAGGTTAACACACCAGCCCTATCGGGTAACCAAGTGAATGACCCTGAATGAGTTGGCTTGCCTCTTGGAGTCTTGGTGTCCTCAGCTCCGAAGAGAGAATAGGAACACTCATCCCAGTGTTGACAGTGAGAAAGAATGTAGGCGTGCATGCACTAGATCACAGACATGTAGCGAACGCCTAGATGGACCAAGTTCTAGACCACAGGACTTAAATGGAAGTCAGTATTTGGGGGCTCCTCCAAGAGAGACACGTGAATCTTTGGGGCCACCATGGCTGGGTTCTGATTTGCCTAAAACAGATGATCCCACTCTCTCTCTCTCTCTCTCTCTCTGTCTGCCCACCACAATTCAGCACCAATCTGCCCCTTCCCTAGCCCATACAAAAGGCAGCATTTTCTGCGATTAGAGAAGAAAGAAAAACGAGGGTTCTGGTATTCTCTTAGAGTTGTTCTCCAGAGCGGCAGAAAAAGGGCCCACGTGAGCCATGCTGTTCTTGGCAACCACTACACCGCTCCTCACAGCCAGAGGCTTAAAGCTTTATTTGTGGTTTAAGTTACAAGCAAGGGCGAAAACCCCAGAAAAGAGAAGCGGGGGGAGGGAGAAAAATTTTAAAAGTTGAGAAAATTGCCCCGTGTTCTCAAGTGTGGGCGATTTGTCCAAACACCTGAGCTTTGTAGAGTCCTAGTGGTCTGACTGTGGTTTTATAACCTGGGGCTCTGGGCCCAGCGTCAGGGGTGGGGGGCATTTTTTCATACACGGAGAAAAATCACAAAATCACTTTTTACAATATATTAGTGAGTAGCTGTACCATTTCAATGGCGACATTGTTGGAAATTTTTTTTTTTTAATCCAGATCCAGGTTTTGGGGGGTTTTGTTTTGAAGATTGCCGCATAAAACATTTCACAGACATCACATGCTGGGTCTGGGCATTGCCCCCCAAGATGGAGAGTGGAGGATGCTAAACATTTTAGGGATAGAGTAGGCCTTTAAGGTCTTCAAGTCCCTCTCAAGACCCTCTCCTCACTCCAACAATGAAAACAAGGTCCAGAGAAAGCAGGAAACGTGCCCAAGGTAGCACAGTCTGTTTGTGGTAGAAACAAGTCTAGACCCCAGGCTCCTGGACTCTGAAGGTCTTTCTGGCAAAGCCTTGGAGGCAGCCCAGAGGTGACATTCCACCTCAGAAAGCATGACTGGCCTCCCCTTCGTGTTGACATTTCTGCGGTAGTGACTTTGAAAGCTGCCTTTTATGGCTCTGGCTTTGGAAGGGCAAACACTGTTATCAGTAGAACAACACAGGTGGCTTCTAAAGCTTGGCCCAGGTGGAGCCAGGCAGGAAGGGAGGCCCCTGTGCACAGGCAGACATGACCCAATCACCTGTCTGGGTTCAGAAGGTGCGCAGACACTCCTTGGAGAGCAGGACAAGAGGCTAGTGTGGCGGGCTGGCTTCGGCACAGACAAGATGGGTTCTAGTCCCAGTGACCCGACTTGCCAACTGTGCAATGAAGGCAAGCTCCCAGGCAGGGCTATATAATAGAGATTTCACCCAAGTGCTCAAGGGCCACATGTCCCTAGTGGCCACTCTATTAACACAGGGTAATCAGTCAGTTCGTGTTCGTTGCTTGCTTCTAGGTCTTACCCCAACCAGGTGACCAGCTCTAGAAACTCAGGCTCTGGGCAAACATCAGGATTCAGGCTCCTCTCTCTCCTCCTTCGTCCTCACTAACAATGCAAGGATTTGACTTCAAGATTGGCAGCCTGAGTATCCCTGTCGTGCTTCCTAGAGCACAATTCCAGGGTAGGAGGACGTAGGGGTGGGGGGCCAGGGTCTGGGCGATGCCTGATGTAAATGATGTGTTTAGAGTCAGAAAGCTTTGAATATAAGTCCTGGCCCTCTTGCTCAGGTGTTAGTGGCCCTGGCTGAGCCACTGAACCTTTCTGAGCCTCGGTTTCCCCACGAGTGCTCCCTGCCTGCCAAGTCACGTACTGGTAAGGGAATGAGGCAGCAGAGGTACAAACACTTCTGTTAACAATGGGAAACTTCTAAAAGTAAGGGGTTAGCTTTCTCCTTGCTCTGCTTTTTTTTTTTCCCACTAAAAAGCTATTTAGACGGAGGTCAGTAGTGGCCTTTGAATCTGATGTTAATGGATGTTGTATTACTTGGAAACATTCTCCAGAAGTCAGGGAATTAGAAGAACCTAGCATCCCAGACACACTCTGGAGGAGTTCCCTGGAGGAAGGGGCAGGGGGAGGAAAGGGGAAGCATTCTTTGAACATCTCTTATGTTCTAGATACTGTGACACTCACTTTCACATAGGAAGAGTGATGATGATGATGATGATAATGGCAACGATGGTGATGATGATAGCTACCTACATCCACAGGTTCGGCTCTGATTGCTTTACACATATTAACTCCATTTAGCACCCAAGGCAACTAGGGCATAGAGCAGTTAAAATAGGGCAGCTGGTTTGCCCCGAGCTACAGTTTAAATCCCAGCTGTTGGAGTTGGGGCCATGTGCACAAGCATCATCTGCCTTGCTCCTGTAGTCTGCACTCCTGTGGTCTGCACTTGGGTTCTCAGGTGACCGCCACTTGTACCTTCCAGGCAAGGAGACTGAGGCTTAGGAAGATGCAGTGATCTGGGCAGGGTCACACAGAGAAGAGAGAGGAGGTTCCTTGAGTTTTTTGCTTTTGTTTTTTTCCTTTCAAAATTATTTCCTTATTTGGCTGTCTTTTTAATTGGTAGAAAGGCATCATTCCGTTTGAATCAAACTCTAGCTTCCTCTTAGTTCCTCGCTTGAGTCCCATCCCCCCTCCCCCCCGTGGGTCGGGCAGAAGAAATCTAGGGCCTCACTTAAGGAAACCCCAAAGTCCATTCTCCCCACCTCCTCACCACTTTCCTTCTTTGGGAAGAGGAAATGCACGTCCTTAAGCCTAGACAGGGATGACAACGCATTCCCTTCTGTGTTCCGGTTCTGAGCCTTTGGACAAGTTCCAGTTTGACTATGACCATCTGAAAATGTGGAACTAGACCTTATCCCCACATTCCAGCTTCAGTCTAACCACAGAGGAAGTGCAATATCACCTTACTTATTTGACACTATGCTCCTAGTGATACAACCGAACTTTACATTATCTCTTTTGGCAGCCACCTCCATACCGGTGAGTCACAACCTTGTCATGTCCTGATTTCCTATCCATTGTTCTTTCCTCTATTTGGCCTGATTTCTTAAGACCTCAGATTCTTGAGGAATATTTTTCAGCAATTACCGCAGAGGAGACCTTAGGATTGGGGCTAATCCATACCCTCAAATTTGGCCTTTGAGGTCTCAAAGATAGCTAGATCCAGTGGGGGACTGGAGCCTGTGCTCTGACCATGCTAGGAGAGCCAGCAGACAGAGGGCTATTTCATTAAATGTCAGATCAGTAAGTGACTGGAAAACACCCTTTCCTGAGGAACAAACACTGCTGTGGGCTTGTCACTTTCAGAAGTCTGGGATTTGCCCAAGGTCACAATGGGCCACAATCCACTTGTACATATATTCACTTCAAAGTGGTGATTGGCAGTTCAGGCTTTGGAACTCAACAAGCCTAGATTCACTTACCAGCTCTGTGACTTCAGTCACAGAGACTAAAATCTCATCATCTTTAAGCCTCGATTTCTCTCTGTAAACCTGGGGCCACCGTGGTTCTTTCTTCCTCATGATGTTGTGAGAATGAGGAGAAAGCATAAGTAAATGGCTTCGCTCAGTGCCTGGGCATGCAGTCGGAGCTCAGCATTGATGATGAGTTCTTCATGCCTATGTTCTCCCACTGGAGCATTTGAGCAATCACCAAGAGTCGGCAGGGCAGGTGGCTGCTTTTCTGGAAAGAACACAGATGCTTCTGGAAGCTGGAGGGCAGGATCAGGCCCTTGTGCATAAAGATGCTTTTGGGAAACAGCTAATGAGCTGCAGGAACTCCTCTGGTTCTGGGTTTGCAATTCTAGGTGCCCATCTACTTCACCCCCCACCACCACCAACAAGTACCATCTCCCTGCCCAACTCTTGAGTGTGAAGCTTTTCAGATTACTCTCAATGTGACCTTGGGCAAATCCCGTAAGTCAGCCTCTGGCACATTTCCTATAAAACAGAGATAGTAATACCCACAGTGCTGAGTTTTTATTGTAGATTAACCAATAACAAATGTAAGGTGAACAGCCAAGTCCACACTTGGCCAACACTCCAGAACTTTTAGCTGTATTCCCCCCACAGTACCTTCTGCTCACTAGCCCTCTGTCCCTACATGCCAAGCTGAGGCTAGACCCTAGTGGTCAATAGACTAATGAGAAGTTAGCATTGCCTGTAGGGAGCTTAAAGTTTGGGAGGGGAATAACATTTGAACCTCCAGCCTTCACACAGCATGCTTAAAAACTGTGATGGAATCATGTTCAAGGTCATGTGGGAACACCAGGAAGAGCAAATCACTTGGCCTGGTTTGTCTTCAGTTTCCTTATCTGTCAAATGGGTGTAATGTTTCTACCTCACAAGACATGACTCAAGTGAGTCAGTGAACATGAAAGTATATGTTAGAAAGTTGAATTGCATGCTAATGCTTCTATGTGCTTATCTGTTTCCCTGTTAGAATCTGAGGGAGGGCCTATGTCTTATTTATTCTTTGTTCTCCAGCACCTCAGCACAAAGTAAGTCCTAGTCAACACTGGTTGAGTGAACCGACAGAAGAATTTATGATCTAATTTTAACCCTGTTGACCCCAGAGAAACACATTCATTTTATAGATAGAGGAGAAACAGTATATGGGGTTCAAGGAGTTGCCCAGCAATCAGTGACTGAACAGAAGTCTTCTGACCTGTTCTGATGACCTTTCTACTAGATTCCATAACAGGGGCCACCCTGGCTTGCATGTGGTAACATTACCATCCTGGTCATGACTCCACCCTTCTCCATGGGTCAGAGACAATCCATTAGCCTCTTGCACTGAGTCATGTGCTGAGGTGAACTTGGGACCTGAGGAGAAAGCAGAGCTGCCCTGTTGGACAGGTTTACCCAGGGATCCCTCAGGCCAGCTAAGCACACCACCTGGGAAATCCCTTACAGGTAGGTGTGAGGGGGTAAAGATGGGGTGGGTATAGGGACGTCACACCAGGTCTACTTCCTTCTTTCACAAGAGTGTCTGAAGACAACACCTAGCCAGTCATGGTGCCTGGTGGGCTGTAACTCAGAGGCATTCCTTCCTCTCCATTCCTAGTGCCAACACCCTAATTTATGCCCTCATCACTTTTCGTCTTGACTGGGTTTCCAGCATCCACTCTACTACCTCTCCTTCTAAGAAATTAGTTAACCTGCCACAGTCATACACATTATGACTATGTTGTGCTTATGTTCAAAAGACCCTTAATGGCTCCCTAGTTTGTAGGGAATAAAGTCAAAACCTCCAGCTCATCAGATAAGGCCCTATTGATCTCACCTCCCCCTGTGTTCAGTCCTCTTCTCTATACTCCCTCAACATCCCTCACCCTAGTGTGGTCAACCTGTTGCTATTGCTTGGAGTTGCTGTTCACTCTTCCTCCTCCTTACCCTTGCTAATATACTGTCTTTCACCTTGTAGGCCCTTCCCTTGTTTTACTCATCTTTCAAATCTGAGCTTAAAATCTGGAAGCATTCCCTGATCACCTCAGCACAAAATGATATAATAGTTGCATTGATCATCTCTCTTGTCTAAGTCATCATGATTAGTACTTTAGCATGCTTCCTTTAATTTGACACTTCCAACAATCTTACATGATAATGACTATTATTATTCCCTTTCTATCAATGTGGAAACTGAGACTCAGGAAGGAGCTCTAACTTGTCCATACTCACACCTCGTGAGCTTCAAGTCTCAGTCTGCCTGACTCGGAAGTCACTCCACAACTTTGGCTCCCGCTCAGGACTTTTTGGAGAGATTCATTTTGCTGGGTGTTATGTTTTCCTACAAGGCTCATGAGCTCTGATGTGATCTCCCGGAAGAGAAGGGACTACTGCTTGTGTGCCTTTCACTGTCTGTGTGGTATCTGACACAAACTAGGCCACGGGATAGAAAGCAAGATTTATGGAGCACTCACTGTGGGCCAGCCCTGTGCTCATTGCTACCCTACACATGCACACACACTCATTGAAGTATCTATCGTTAGTCCCATGTATAGAGGAAGAAACAAAGGCACAGAGAGGCTAACTGACTTTCATCATTAAAAACTGTGTATTTATATATAGAATGGAATACTATGCAGCCATTGAGAGAAACGAGATCTTGCCATTTGCAATGACATGGATGGAACTAGAGGGTATCATGCTAAGCGAAGTAAGTCAGTCAGAGAAAGACAATTATCACATGATCTTTCTGATATGAAGAATTTGAGAGGCAGGGCAGGGGTTTGTGGGGGTGTGGGGGAGACAAAGAAACAGGAAGTGATGGGGAAGGTTACAAACCATAAGAGACTCCTAAACTCACGAAACGAACTCAGGGTGGCTGGGAGGCAGGGGGCGGGGGGTAGGGATAGAGTGGCTGGGTTGTGGACATTTGGGAGGTTATGTGCTATGGTAAGTGCTGTGAAATGTGTAAGCCTGATGGTTCACAGGCATGTACCCTGGGGCAAATAATACATTATATGTTAATAAAAAAAATAAAAATAAATAAAAAATAAATAAAAATATATACCATTTATATGGAAAAAATAAAAAATAAATAAAAACTGTGTGTTTGAATTAGCTTTAATCATTTGCATGCACTTCTTTTTCAAAAATAAAATCAGTTTATTCGAAGTACAGACTCGCTTATTCAAAAAATTTTTTTAATTACACCCTGAGAAGAATTCAGGCTTGGGCTTTTCTGACTCCAGGGACCGTTGAACTCTAATGATGTCATTTCTGATGTACTTGGAGGAAATGCTGATACATGTTTTTATTAGAATTATGATCAGCTGCATATGACAGAAAACTCATGAAAACCATGAGTTTTAAGTCTCTCACGTGTAACAGAAACCAAGAGGGAACTGATCGTACTCCACCATGGCAGAGGCCCAGGCCCCTTCTATCTTGTTGCTCTGCCATCCTCTTTGCACATTTTCCACCTCCTTACCCAAGATGGCTGCTCCCTCCAGCAAAAAGGAGGACCAGCAGGACAGAAGGCAAGTGTCCTGAAATTAAGCACACTTCCCAGAAGTCTTACACACCACTTCTGCTCACACCCATGGATCAGAACTCAGTCACATGGCAACACCTAGCTGTAACAGAAGCCAGACAATACTGACTTCATTCCCAGCAGCCACATGCCCAACTGAAACCCCGGGGCTCTGAAGCAGGAAAGGGAGAACAGTGGTGTGAGTACCATTCTCTGACACAAGTAGGAGTGTTTCACTTTCAGAACGTATCTGTCCTGCTCTCTCAAACTGATTTATGATTGGAAATTCCTCATGCTTCTGACATACTCTCGGGTCCTCTGTAGGGAGCAATACACAACTTAAAGACCCAATTTCTAAACTAAGTGATCAGTGGGCAAATTAAGACAAAGTCCAGTTGTATGATCTTGGGCAAATCAATTACTCTAAGCCCTATGACCCTGGCCAAGTCACTTTACCACTGTAAGCCCATTCTCTATCAGTTAAACGGAGTTGAGAATAAAATCTCTACCTCATAGGGTTGTGAACAACTTAGATGACATTGTGGGAAACATGAGAAATTAATTTTGATAGTATATTGTATTTAACTCAATATATCCAAAATGTTATCATTTCAACATGTAATCAGTTTAAATTGCTAATGAAATACTTTACATTCTATTTGTCATACTAAGGCTTTGAAATTCAGTGTGTGCTTTATACTTAAATCTCAGTTTGGCAGGCACATTTTAAGTATCCAGTAGCCACAGGGGACTGGTGGCTACTGAGGTGGCTAGGACTGGTTGAGACTAATTTTAAGTGCCCTTGTAGATGTCCCCCTCATGCCTTTACTTACAGGGAAAGAAGTCATCCTCCCCCTACAAGGGTTTGCTTGACTTATCCGCAAGCAATTCCCTCGAGGAGAGGGAATGCGTGGTATCCCCAGGGACTAGCATAGTTCCTAGCACAGAGCAGACACTCAATAAATACTTGTTAAACAAATATTATTTGTTTCTCTCTCCCCAATACCCAGCCCAGTGCTTGACCCTCAGTAGGCACTTAATGAAGACCTATTAAACTAATGAAGTAATGACCCGGAATTTTAATGGTAAGTGAATTTGTGATTTGTCAGCAGGTGAAAACCGGGCAGTTCATTGCAGAGGAGACAATGGTATCTTTCTAGCCCTCAGAGTGATACCTGCTAAGTCAACCCACCTGCTAAGTCCACCACCTCCTTCCCCACAAAACAGAAACTGAAGCCAGATGGGAAGCCACAGGTCTGCACATTCTGGTTACATCACACAACGCCCAGCCTGCAAGGATAAGCGAGCCTATCAAGTTCCCAGGAATAAATGGTTAACTCCCAGTTAAGGCTTAATTTCTCAGTTGGTGCTGTTCCTTTTCTCTCAAGCTTGAGTCCACATAGTACAGGTGAAGGGAGAGGCTCCATGAAGTCACCAGGCATCCTGTGACAGAAATCTAGGGAACTTTACAGTAAGACCAGTAATAATCATAATGCTGGGACTCCTCAGCGTCAGCGACACCATGTGTGAGTGCGATGACCCGAAGCAACTGGTGTTCCTTCCCTGGGCCATTCAGTTCCTCATCTGGGATCTGGGAGGGATGGCACAGGCTTCTCCAGCCATGCAGCTGTGGCCGCTAGGAGGGCAGAGCTCCCTGCACTAAGCCACTACCGGTGTTCAGGGAGTGGGTCATTTGCATTGTTCCTGCTGCAGCCTTGCCCAGCTCTCCTGAATGACATCATTTTTGTCTTGACAATCAGCCCTTAGCTGGATGATTTTCTTAGAGTTATGTAGAGCTCTTTCCCCCCTCCTGTGGACAACTAAAACACAAACACTATTTAGAAAGATCTGGGCCGAGTCATCTCTTTGGAGCCTGGTGGCAGGCCAGGAGGCTGGTCACAAAGGCTGCATTCAGCTGCGAACAGCAGCCTGATGGGCAGGAGCCTTGTCCCAAACATTCTTTACTAGGCTTGGGGGGGTGAGGGTGGGGGGACCCGGGCAGGGAGGTGTTACAGGCCTCCTCCAAATATTTGTTGCTGTATCTCCATAGCAACCCCAGTGGCCATAGAGAAACCTTGAAACTGCACATCGAAACTTGGGAGGGGCTGCAAAGGCACACGTGATTGGGATAAGGCTTTCTCCGGGACCTCTCCCCCCTTCTCTACTGAAGTTTTCCAGTCTCCTTTCAAAGGGCATTAAAGAGAAGCCATTATGCTGGCTGCTCACAGCCCATTGCCTGCTCTAACAGCAGTTGTGTGTGCAAAGGCTGTATCAATTGTCCAAGGCAAGTCCAAAGACACTTAGACCAAGTTGAGCAGCCTGGAGTTGTCTGCAGAGCCTTTGTAGCCTGGCATACCGGCTCTCATTCTGACTACCTGTGTGACCTTGGATAAGTCACTTACAGTCACTGAGCCTTTTCCCCAGCAAAAAACAATAACAATAACAACAACAGCAACAATAATAAAAATAAAATAAATCAGTTAAGCCCAATTCTTAATTCAGTAAATTCTTATTGCTGCCCACCCTGAGCTAGGCACTGGAAATGTAAAGCTGAAAACACATGGCCGGTGCGTACCAGAGTCTTCCAGGTGAAGCTGTACGAAATATAGGTTGGATCAGACCCACATCCTGGGCCCCAGTGTGGAGCAGTCCATACTCAGTGTATTTCTCTCCCTTCTGCATTCTGGGCTGCTTCAAAAGAAAACCCTGAAGATAAACAGGGGCCCATGTGCTTTGATAATGCTTGTCTCACCTCCAAGACAAGTTTACCAATCTGGACATACCTGGGGAGGAACCGAACTTTTCGTTGATTTTACATGTGATGGCTTCATTACAACATGCTTTCATGACTCTTATATCACTGGATTTTATGATCTGCTGAATTTGGAAGGGCAAGGCATTGTTTCTACTCCAGACTGAAGGTGCTGAGGCACAAAGGAGGAGTGATCTGCCCAGGTCACACAGGGAAATTAGAGGCAGAGCCAGGATTCAAACACACATTTTCCAACTTATTCTTTCAGAAAATATATTTTGAGCAGCTACAAGGTGCCAACATTGTTCTAGACACTGAGGCTAAGCAGTGAACAAAACAAATTTCCGTCAAGGAACTTAAGTTCTAGAGGAAGGAAGGAAGCTACTGTAGCCATCATGTAAATACATACTATCTCAGGTAGTGATAAGCACTATGGAGAAAAAATAGAGTGAAGTAGATAGTGATGTGGAATACTATTTCCTATAGCCATCTGGAAAGTCTCTTCCAAGGAGACCTGAGAGGAAGGAGTTGCTAGCAACGTGGATTCCACGGTGGAAGAGCACCCAGGGAGGAGGAGGAGCGGGCCTGGAGACCCTGAGGCAGAAACACATCAGGATGCTTGTGAACAGGCAGTTGACCAGAGTGGCTAGAGCAAGAAGAAACATGAGGAGACCAGCAGAAGGCGAAACCAGAGCAGGAGTGAGAGGTCCAATTCATGAGGGCCTGGTGGGGGATGGAATGAACTTTGGATTTTACCCTGAGTGAGATGGGAGCCATTGAAGGGCTCTGGGGTAAGGAGTGACATGATGTGACCTGGCATCCCTCTGGCCCACATGAGCATCATTCTGAAGAGCAGCAAGGATGATAGAGGGACCAGTTAGGAGGCTACTGGAACAATCCAGGCAAGAAAGGATGGGGACTCGGAGTGGTAACCATGAGGTGGAGAGGTGACAGATTCTAGAACTGTTTTTCAAGAAGAGGCAATAGGAATTGCTGACAGTTGGAGGTGGGGTGTGACCAAGAAGAGTTGGTGATGACTCCACAGCTCTTGGACTGAGTAATTGACAGTGTGAAGTTGCCATTTCCAGAGATGGGCAATCCTGGGGTAGGAACAGGTTAGGGGTGATGGTGATGAGTTTTGTTTTAGATAGGGTACCTCTGAGACACGATGGGAGAAGCAGAGGAGATGGAGAGTGGCATTTTGGAGATATTCGGGTGGCATTTATCAGGGGAGCCATTGGCCTGGATTGAAATCCCCAAGAGAGTGAGTGGGGATACAGGAGAGGACCAATCCTTGGAGCATTCCAATAGATCAACCTAATAAAGAGGAAGAGGACCCATCAAGAAAGCTGTGCAGAAGGGACTTCTTAAGGAAGGAAGCCCAGAGGCTCTAGTCCTGGCAACTGAATGAAGTATCTCAGGAAAGGATCAAATCAGTGCTGGTTTAAGGTAGGGATCAGGAACTGACCTTGGGATTTGGCAGAATTTCCCATCTCTAGAAAAGGCAAAGCACGACCTCGACAATATCTGCTTCAGATATTGGGCAATTGGGCAAAAGCCCATTTGAGTGGGTTCAAGAGAGCAGAGAGAGTGAGTACTACAAGTAGGTTCAACTCACTGGAGAGTTTTTCTGGAAAGAGGAACAGAGAAAGGAGGGGGAAATGGGGTCAAATGGAGTGTTTCTTTTTAATGATGCTTGACATCGTGGCATGTTTGTGTGCTGATGGGAGGGCCCTACGACAGGGATACATTGATGAGGTGGAAGCTAAAAGGAAAGACTGGTTCTGGGGGTAACGCCCTTGAGTAGATGAGAAGGGTGGGATGAATTTCAATCCTGCTCTATCTTCTACTATGATAACATGCCCCCCCCCCCGGCTGATAAAAGTATACATTTGGGGATCATTTTAAGCTGCTTTCAAATGTAAAAATTCCTTTCAACTACATAGAGTACCTTTACCAGGAAGTGGGCTACCCATCAGTGGAGGTATGTAAGCACAGTCTGGACGATGTCTGTGAGGAATCCCAGCATATAATGGTCATTGGGCTTCATCACCTATGGTCCAATCCAATCCTGGGAGTTGATGAGTCTAAGACATATCATTCTATAATTGTATAACATATAACTCAGGGTTTCTTATCATCAAAATAAAAGCACACAGAATGTGTTGTGTCAGGAGGCTTGAGAGCATGATACCTAAACATGCAGATTCTAAAGTCAGACTGTCAGGGACAAAATCTGGCCCCCTGCTTACAAACCACACTGTGTGCCTCAATTTTCTCACTTTCAAAATAAGAATAATCAGAGCATATACCCCACTCTAAAATCCATCTCGAGTGCTTAGAACAGCATGTAGCACATAGCAAGTACTCAATACATATTCACTATTATTTATTTATTCAGTTCAACCATATTTTATAGACTTTGCCGACGGGGTCCTAGAACCTGCAGGTATCCGTTATGACCCATGCTTATACATTAAACCAACTCTAGTTAGAAAGATTGGGCTCAGCAGACAGAAGCCCTTGGGGATTGAGGTGTTTTCACAGGGGTACTGGTGGCCTCAGCCAAGCCTGCCCCCCTCCTGTTCCACTGGTGTGTCCATCTGCCCTGGTTGGGCAATGTGCAGAAATGTTTATGGCGACCTCGTTTGTTTTCCTTTCTGTTACTGCTGCCTTCCAAAGGCCAGGAACCGCTGAAATTCAACCAACGCAGGGACCAGGGGAGCAGCCGGGGCCTGGGCCAGGGCCAGGAGTAATGAAGTGGAAAATGTTCACACCACAGGCAGCATTACAATGCACCTGTACAAATAGAATGAGGACCTGCCCACCCCCTTTCTCCCTGGGGGCTCAATGAGCTAAAAGACTTCTCTTTATGGCTTCGCTTTCTGCCCTACCCGATCAATGCTGAGGCCCACAGTGAAGATAAGAAACCAAGCCATCCAGAGGGTAGTGATGAGAGGAAAGACAGGTGAGAGGACACCCTCAGCCCAAATATTTCCTGAAAGTTCTGGTGACTTCTCTGAAAGCCTGGTTGCCTCAAACAAGGGAGAAATGCACTGTTGATTCATGTCAATCATGTGCTAGGATTTGGGCAGGACACTTTCATATACCTTGGCTAATTTCACTCATCCAATATGAGTTCACCCCATTTTACAGATGTGGAAACTGAAGTCCAAGGAAACAAAGCTAGCAGGTGGTAGAATCAGGACTCAGAGCCAGATATCACCATTCCCATATTGCAATGAAGCGACTCAGAACCAGAATGTCAAATGCCTTTCTCAAAGTCATCCCGCTGTTGAGCAGAAACCCAGAGCAGCTGAGCTATCAGAGGGTGGTCTCTGCTGTACCCTTGAACAGATGGGGCAGCAAAGACAAAGGGCCTAGCTTTCCTCGGGGCAGGGAAGCAGGGCCATATCTCTATCCTGATGGAAGACAGAGAACTAACAGACTCATCTTTGATAAGTGTTACATCGTTTTTGAAGCAGCCCAATTCTGAGTGAGTCTTCAGCCTCATGGAGGCTCAGTTTCTTCATCTCTAAAATGGGTATCTGTGATCATTAAAGTGAGATGGTGTCTCTAAAAGCCCAAAGAACCAGGCACCTAGTGGCACAGTCAGGTAAGTGTCTGACTCTTGATTTCAGCTGAGGTCATGATTTCAGGGTCCTGGATCGAGCCCTAAGATCCAGCTCCCCATCAGGCTCTGTGCTCAGCACGGAGTCTGCTTGAGATTCTCTCTCTGTCTCCCTCTGCCCCTCCTGCTCATTCTCTCTCTCTCTCTCTCTCTCTCTCTCTCTCACACACACACACACACACACACACACACACACACACACACACGTACACACACACAAATAAATAAATCTTTAAAAAGAAAATAAAACAAAAGCCCAAAGAGATGTTGCTCTTCACCCCTCTCAGGCTCGACCTGCAGTCACTCCCAACCCCTGCTATTGGTGCTGCCCCGGCGCTTCCTTAGCAGCCTGAAGGGAAAGTACAAGCAAAAGTAGAGGTCTTGCCCTTAACATGTACTCCAGGGGCTCACCTTTCATCACCATCCTCTCTTACATAAGTCGTTAGGCTCCTTTTAAAAGAGCAAACAGACAGAAAAATGCATCCCGTAGAGCGTCTGGACATAGGGTGGGCCCTCAATAAATGTTAGCTCCCATGACAGAATATGAGCTCTTTGCAGACCAAAACACATGCTGCATTTTAGCCCTGGAATATAGAACATCACGTCCTCAGAGTAAGTGCTCAACAAATGTCTGTCTATCCAGTGTGTTAAGCACTTGGGGAGCTTCTATTATTGAGCCCCCTTATCTCAGTTGACATCCAGCACCAACTTTGTGGCTCTCCAGACACCAGGTGCTTGATTCACGGGTCCAGGCACCAAGGTGACACAATTCCCCAAGGAGGCACCCAGTGGATTCAAAGAGCTCAACTTCACCTAATTCGGTATTAGGAAGGAACTACTTTTGCTGTTCTTTGTTGCTATTGATTTTTTTTTTTTTTTGCAGGCACTATAGGCTTATTTGATTATTATTGTTGCATTAATTGAGGAAGAATTATAAGGTTTGTAACGTATCAAAAATCAGTATTGCCTTCTGTTCATAAAACCCTTTGTACTTCCTCCATTTTTTTCTTATTCAGTAAACTTGCTCTGGTCTCTCACCAGGTACCAGGCAGAATGAGGAGCTCACTGCTCATGGAGATGCTGACACTGGAGTAAATATATTCTGTACATTGGGACTTCTGAAACAATGGAAATAGGTACAGGTGGGAAAGAAAACTCAGTGCAGGAATGGGCAGTCAGCACCCCCTGCCCCACCACCCCCATGCCACCATCATCCAAAGGGTGGTGATCTGAGCTGGGTTTGAATTCCATCATGGGATGGTCCCTCAATAAACCATAAGCACTTGGCTAGGTCCTCTGAGCAGTCGTGTGGCCTGCATCTCCAAGGTGAAAAAGGCCCAGCCATACATGATTTGTTTCCCTCCATGGAGTACTTACTATCACCTCTAGATGGGCACCTTACAAGATGTGATCTAGTGTTGCCATTTAATAGTTTCACTTGAAGATTGTGCATAACAGAAGCTCCATAAATGTTTGTCAGCCCATCTGAACTGGGTGATGAAGTCCAGTCCTACAACTATAAGATTATAAGATTGTGAAGACTAGGGGCAAATCTTACTCATTTTAATCTGTGTATCTACATTTTCTTTTCTCTACCCCCATAGCAGCTGACTCTTATTTGTCCATCAAACTAGGATGATCTGCATCTCCCCAGGAAATCATCCCTGCTCCCCAAGGCTGGCCACCCCTCTGTCCTCCCATTGCACCCCAAGCCTCCACTACCACAGCACCCACTTGTCCATTTGCTTGTAGCAGAGAGTGAGACTCAGTCATCTACACCTTCCCCTTGGCCCAAAACACAGCAGGTCTTCCATAGACACATGCTGAGTGTATGAATGAATGAGTACCGTCTCTTCTACTAGGGCTGAATTTCCCCCAAATGGATGTTAAGTTCCCTGTGGACAGGACCATGTTGGCTGTGCAGAGCTGGAGTGAGCCAGGGCTCTAGGTAAAGGCTGTTGACATCAGAACAGAATGGTGCCAAAGGGTAAAGGAAAGAGATTCTATTTTTTGCAGATTTCCCTCACCTTTGGGATTCTTCCCGAAACCTGGAAGTAATTCTTGAAGCAAAGCTCAGTGTGTGATTTTAGGAGGGCTCAGGCAGGCCAGGTGTTTCCTGTGAGGGACTGGCACAATCCACTCTTCCTGGCCAGGTGGAGGTGCCATGGCTGGGAGGATGTTCTGGGCTTGAATTAACTGTGGAGGATGGGAAGCAACTTGGCCTCCCTGGAGAAGGGCAGTTTTGAACCCTCAGATACAAATGCCAGTTTACCATGCCGCCAACATCATGACCAAAGGTTGATATTTCTGGATTACAAGACTTTTTTTTTTTATATTATTCTATAAAAGCAAAATGAAAAAAATGAAAAGATTTCCTTTTCACAGTGGGAAACCCACTCAATTCAGCTAATATTCAATATGTTCCACTTAAGAAAAGACAGACCTCAGAAACATCACTGAAACATCACAGAGTGCATACCTGAAATTCAGAAGAGCTCCCTATTTGCAGCTGGCATCATGACAAACTTCCTTTAGATAGCAAGCAACACCACAGCTTTGAAACATTTCAATTTCAAAGACATTATCCACTCAAGAAACACCAGGCACACACTGGAGGTTAGGGGTGTCTAAAATGTCCCACACTTGTATGATACAATTTCAAGCAAACAAATAAACAAATATCAACCATTCCTTGTCAAGTGTACAGAAATTTAAATCATTCTTTCCTTCAAGGCTTCAACAGGCCATGACAATGTGACCTTTCTTGGTTCAAGTACAAACTACACGCACAGAATATTTTTCTGCCTTTCTTAAAATCGAAATATTAGACCCAAAAGTAACATCAGAAAGCAGGGAAAACACAAGGGTTTGACCTATCAGTGACCATGTGGAGCAGGGGTGAGAAGGATTCTGAGGCTGTGTTTGAATTCAGTGATGGATGAGGGATGTACGTCCTGGATATGTGAACAGAGAACAACACACCAGTGTATATTTGCCATCCCTGATTTCTGTTTGAAAGTCTCAATCTATATAGATGGTGAAACTGAGATCCAGAGACACAAACTGACTTGTCTAAGGTCACAGAGTGAATTTTTTTCAAAGGGTTCAGAATTATGTAGATATAATTCTTAGGCCGTTTGTATGAGCTAGAGAAGCTCATACCAATATGAGCTCATAATCTTTATGGCTTAGAAAAGACACCCAGCCTTGGCATAGAGGGTCTTGGGCAGCAGAGATTCCAGCACCATCCAGCATCTAAGAAAATATATCCCCATTGAATAGAACTGTACCACCCACTGGAGAGCCTTCTTCAACTGTATTTGAAATTTTTTTTAATTTTATTTTTTCAGTGTTCCAAGATTCATTGTTTATGCACCACACCCAGTGCTCCATGCAATACGTGCCCTCAATACCCGCCATGAGGCTCACCCATCCCCCCAGCCCCCTCCCTTCCAAAACCCTGCCTGTTTCTCAGAGTCCACAGTCTCTCATGGTTCGTCTTCCCCTCTGATTTCCCCCAATTCACTTTTCTTTTCCTTCTCCTGATGTCCTCCATGTTTTTCCTTATGTTCCACAAGTAAGTGAAACAATATGATAATTGACTTTCTCTGCTTGACTTATTTCACTCAGGATAATTAATGAACAGAAATCACAGATACCTTAATAAACCTCCGAGACCTACCACACCCCAGGTTCTTTAAACTCCTTCATGAGTCCGGGACATTGATGGTCACTAGAGAGGGCCTCCCCTCTTTGTTAGAGCTCTCTCTAACAATGAACCCATATCCCTTCACAGACCATGCATAGCTAGAGGAATTCTCTGCAAGTGGATCTGGTATCCTCTTCTAAGACAAATGTTTCCTTAACTTACTCAGGCTTTCTCTGAGACCATCTTCTCGTGCCCTGGCTGGATGGAGCACCATCTCTATGCTCCCTTAAGCTCCTGTGAGTCGTCCCTCAATCATGGTACCGATTACGCCTTCTTAGAACCACCCACTAGAGGCAGAGCTTCTCATGGGCTAGAAGTACTTCTTCTTCTTCTTTTTTTTCTTCTTTATTTATTCATTTGAGAGAGAGACAGAGAGAGGCAGAGGAAGAAGGAGAAGCAGGCGCCCTGCTGAGGCAGCCAGAAGCCCAATGTAGGGCTCCGTCCCAGGACCTAGAGATCATGTCCTGAGCCGAAGGCAGACACCCACCCATCTGAGCCACCCAGTTGTCTCTAGAAGTGCTTATTATTATTCAACATCATGGCCCTAGAGTACAATGTCTGATGCAGAGTAAGTGTTTCATGAATATTTGTTATAAGAAGGAATGACTTGAATGGATGACTAGCATCTTTTTCAGCTTTTATCTTTCTCAGAACTGTTTTAATCCAGTTGCTCCCAAGGCAAATTTTCCTAAATTCTATTCTGTGAAATGCTAGCAATGCAGGAGATAGCTGTTGTCCTGAGATTAATTAATTAGTTAATTAATTAATTTTTAAAAAGTAAAAATCATTCTTGGGATTTTTTTTTCCTAAAATGTCATTTAACACATATACATAAGAAATGTGTGTGTGTGTGTGTGTGTGTGTGTGTGTGTGTGTGTGTGCTCCATGTTATTACAGCATATGATGTGTTATGCTCTGGTCGGAAAAAATGGAGAAATGGCACACCCTACATTAGAATGCCTGGTGGTCTTGTGAGAAATTCCTGATGCACAAACCTGGAACATTCCAATAGTGTGATGCATTCATGGCTCTAACCAACTCGTGTCTATGACCTTTTGGATGACTGTTGGTCTAGGGTACGTATACTTTTTTATAAGAGCACCATGTATTTCTAATATTATTAGATGTTATACATTTAACATATGAATCAAAATGTCATACCTTCTTACAACAACTAAATATTTTCATGAAAACAATAAAAATGTTTTATTCCTAGTTTAATCAAAATGTACATTCCAGTTGTAAGCTCCTTTCGTATCCCATCAATATACTATTTTTAAGGGTCATAGATACATAAATCTGATCATTGAATTGCTCCTGCTCCAACTTGTTGGTTTCCTTGGGGAAATAGGCAGAGATTTGGAAATGGAGGGAAGAGTGGATGGGGAGCTGAAGGTAATAAAATGAGATCCCACAAAAGTTAAAGTTTAAAAAGACGCGAAGCTCTTGTAGGCCCACCATTAACCACACTGTCAAGGGAACTGTGAAACATATGTGGAGAAGCAGAAATGAGCTTTTAGGATAGAAACTCTTGGCTTAAATTTTAAAACAAAACCCAGTGATTTGCCTATATAAAAGACTGGCACATACTCTTGAGTTAAATTTTAAAATAAAACCAATGATATTTTTTATATAAAAGACTGGAACACAAACTGTCACTAACACTGCAAGTCAAATAAACATAAAGAGAAAGCATAATAAGTTAAATAGAAGACAAAACAATTTCAAAAGGGGGACAGGTAACAAGAACCATGTTATATTGCTAAAATTTATAGTCCCCAATGAGAATATAGTAGTGACGAGTGCATTTAAATTTTAAAAATTGGTATTTTGAAAAAGAGCAACAAAAAAAAGTTGAAGGTTTCAGGTGTTCATCAAATCTCTTCTTAATTTATTATTTTTAAGTAGAGAAATTAATATAATAAGTGGGTTCAACAAGAAGTAGGAAAAAATACATAGATATAGCAGTAATGCAGGAGCAGATCAAGAAATATATCTTCAGGATCACTCTCTCTCTCAGCCTTGCAACCTGCCCCAGGCTTTATATGGTGAATTCATTTATAATTTAAGGAAAGATATTTTTATGCTATCTGAAGTGTTTCAGAACATAGAAAAATATGAAAAATTATCTCATTTATTTTATAAAACTATCGTAAATCCTTCTATGTGGGTAAGGAGGCTCAAAAGGTATAAACTTCCAGTTATAAAAGTAAATAAGTCCTGGGAATGTATGTACAGCACAGTGGATACAGTCAATAATACTGTATTGCACGTTGAGAGTTGCTGAGAGTAGATCTTAAAAATCATCATTAAAAAAAATCCTCATTACAAGAAAAAAATTTTAGGGGCGCCTGGGTGGCTTAGTGAGTTAAAGCCTCTGCCTTCAGCTCAAGTCATGGTCTCAGGGTCCTGGGCATCAAGCCCCACATCAGGCTCTCTGCTCAGTGGGGAGCCTGCTTCTCCCTCTCTCTCTCTGCCTGCCTCTCTGCCTACTTGTGATCTCTCTCTGTCAAATAAATAAATAAATCTCTAAAAAAAAATTTATAACTGTGTATAATGATGGATGTTAATTAGACTTATTCTGGTGATCATTTTGCAATATATATAAATACAGAATTATTTATATTGTAGCCTTGAAATTAATATAGTGTTATATGTCAATTACACCTCAATTTAAAAAAAAAGAAAGAATAGATCTTAAGTGCTTTCACCACACATGCACAAAAGGGACCTGATGAATATGTTAATTAGCTTGATTGTGGTAATCAATTCACATTGTATACTTATATCAAAACTTCGCACTGTATACCTTAATTATGTATAATTTTTATTTATCGACTATACCTTAGTAAAGCTAGATAGATAAATAATTCTTTTAATCTGACAGATAATACCAAAAATGGGTAACTTTAGCTCAACCTCCCATATTAATATTTTTGTAAAAATTCTAAACAAAATGGTAATAAGTCGAATTCAGTAGTATACTAAAAATAGTAACTTGCCACGACTATGCTGGGTTTACCTCAGGAATGCACTGATTTTAAAATTCCTCTTGACTAATAAAGAGTGGAGAAATATAAAGATGATTTGGAGAATAACTATAGTGAAGAACTACCCTTGACAAATGAAAGCTTATCACTAGGTCATAGCTAATAAAATAGTGTAATACTAGTATAAAAAGACATGGGCAGACAAATGGAATACAATGGATATGAGAATTAAGCTCCATTTGACATTTGAATCAAATGTATACTAACATTGACATCACAGATCAATGGAAAGGGAAAAGAGAAGAGAGGCCAGGGTCAGGAGAAGGAGAGAATGATAACTGTCTTTATTACTTTTTTTATTATGTTATGTTAGTCACCATTCAGTACATCATTAGTTTTTGATGTAGTGTTCTATGATTCATTGTTTGTGTATAATACTCAGTACTCCATGCAATCCGCGCCCTCTTTAATACCCATCACTGGGCTCACCCATTCCCCCTCCAAAACCCTCAGTTTGATTCCCAGAGTTCATAGTCTCTCATGATTACTCTCTCCCTCTGATTTCCCCTCCTTCATTTTCCCCTTCCTACTCCTAATGTCCTCCATGCTATTCCTTATGTTCCACAGATAAGTAAAACCATATGATAATTGTCTTTTTCTGTTTGACTTATTTCACTTAGCATAATCTCCTCCAGTTGGTGAAAATATTGGGTAGTCATCCTTTCTGATGGCTGAGTAATATTCCATTGTATATATGGACCACATCTTCTTTATCCATTCATCTGTTGAAGGGCATCTCGACTCCTTCCACAGTCAGGCTATTGTGGACATTGCTGCTATGAACATTGGGGTGCAGGTGCCCCTTTTTTTCCTTACATCTATATCTTTGGGGTAAATACCCAGTAGTGCAATTGCTAGGTCATAGGGTAGTTTTATTTTTATCTTTTTGAGGAATCACCAAGCTGTTTTCCAAAATGGCTGTACCAACTTGCATTCTCAACAAAAGTGTAAGAGGGTTCCCCTTTCTCCACATCGTCACTAACATTTGTTGTTTCTTATCTTCTTAATTTTTGCCATTCTAACTGGTGTAAGGTGGTATCTTTTTTTTTTTAAGGTTTTTTTTATTTATTTGACACAGAGATAGAGAGTACAAGTAGGCAGAGCAGCAGGCAGAGGGAGAGGGAGAAGCAGGCTCTCCGCTGAGCAGGGAGCACAATGTGGGGCTTGATCCCAGGACCCTGGGATCATGACCTGAGCTGAAGGCGGCTGCTTAACTGACTGAGCCACCCAGGTGTCCCCTAAGGTGGTATCTGGATGTGGTTTTGATTTGAATTTCCTTGATGGCTAATGGTGATGAACATTTTTTCATTTGTCTGTTAGCCATTTGTATGTCTTCTTTGGAGAAGTGTCTGTTCAAGTCTTCCACCCATTTTTTTGACTTGATAATTGTTTTTTGAGTGTTGAGTTTGAGAAGTTCTTTGTAGATCTTGGATACCAGCCCCTTATCTGTAGTGTCATTTGCAAATACCTTTTCCCATTCTGTGGGTTGCCTCCTTATTTTGTTGACTGTTTCCTTTGCCATGCAGAAGCTTTTTATCTTGGTGGAGTCCCAGAAGTTCATTTTGCTTTTGTTTCTCTTAACTTTGGAGACAAGTTTTGAAAGAAGTTGGTTGTGGCCTAGGTCCAAGAGGTTCTCTTCTAGAATTTTGATGGATTCCTGTCTTACATTGAGGTCTTTCATCCATTTAGAGTTTATCTTTGTGTATGGTGTAAGAGAATGGTCTAGTTTCATTCTTCTATATATAGCTGTCCAATTTTCCCAGAACCATTTATTGAAGAGACTGTCTTTTATCCGTTGGATATTTTTTCCTGTTTTGTCAAAGATTAGTTGACCACAGCGTTGAGGGTCTGTATCTGGGCTCTCTATTCTGTTCCACTGATCTATGTGTCTGTTTTTGTGCCAGTACCATGCTGTCTCGGTGATCACAGCTTTGTAATAGAGCTTGAAATCAGGCGACGTGATGCCCCCAGCTTTGTTACTGTCTTTAATTATCTCAGGACCATTGGCTGAAGAGGACTCCTCCCAGTTTAGGCCTCGAAGATTGAATTTGACCAAATGGGCACCAAGGAAGGGAGGTTTCTCTTCAACAAATAAAAAAGCATCATAGCCGTCAGCCTCTTCCAAAGAGAGACACAGCTACCCCCAGAAAGTACGTGCAGGATTTGCTACTCAATTTGTGGGAACCAGCGCAAAATGGTAATGTGGTGCTCCTTGGTCCAAAGTTTTAGGACTTTCAAGATGGAGGCAGCAGAGCATGAAACAAAACAGGACTGGGGACCTTAGGGGCTGCACCTGCCCTGGGTGCAAGTTTCCTATCACAGGGAAATAGGGACTGGAAGAAACCTTGGTGTGGTGGGCACTGTCAAGTGGCTTCAAGTGTAAGGCTGGTAAGTAGATTAAATATTTCATTTAAGTTCAGCAATGATAACCATCCACCTCATTCTTATATTTTCATTAAAGTTAAAAAGTAGGACATAGGCACACCCGCAGGCTGATATTTTGAGACTTACCTCCTTCCCCACTGAGTTGCCTGGAGGCATGCCAGTTTTAAAATGCTCATTAAATAATGCTGAAATCTAAAACACTACTTTGCATTTCATGACTTTATTGTTTTTACAGCATTTTCACTCACATTACTTCTTATGATCATAATAGAAAAACATTGTTTTGTCCATTCCCTGAAAGGGAATTCAAACCCAAGTCAGTTCTGATATGACCACATCACACAACTGACAAACTGCCACCCAGGTCCTTCTGATGCGAAATCATTCAGTTATTTATTCATCTGTCCTTCCATTGGTCCCAACACCTGCTCCACACCAGGCTCCCCCTGCTAGGCCCTGGGGACCCCATAGCTCCTGACCTTGGGAGCTCATGGCTTGGTAGGAAAGATAGCCAAGAAAACAAGTTGCACCATAGCATAAAATGAGTAAAATAATGGAAGTGAGTACATGCAACAGAATGCTGAACTCTGTCTAAAGGGACCGAGGGAATCTTCACAGAGACAACAGCCACCAGGCAGGTTTTGAAGGGTGAAATCAAGTGTTTCCCATTGCACGGCTGAAGTGAACAGACACAAAGAAATGCACAAACTCCACTATGTTCTCAAAATAATTTTGCTAGCTGAAAAGCTTCTCACCTGGTTGATTTAGTCCCACCAATGGAAACTTGTACTACAGGGAGCCATTTGTAGTGACCAATTTCCCTTGCAAGTGATCCTGGGTTAGGAAGGGTTCCTGGGTTGGAACAGCCAGGAGTCCAGTGAGAGTCCACACCAGAGGAGTGCTTTCCAAGCATTGGGCAAATGTACTGCATCTCCACTGGACCTCACGGTCACCTGTCCAGGTGAGTGGGGCAGGATCCTATTCATGGTGCATAGACAGCAATTATACAGAACATGTCTAGAACTTGCTCTAGGCTATCCACTAACAGGTATCAGAACCTGTGTGGCTTACCAAATGTACATTCAAATAAAGGAATTCAAATTCAGTCTTTCCTAAGCATCTACTCCGTGCACACTGTTGAGTCATGTGCCATGGGACAGAACACCCTGTCCACCCTGCCTCTCCCCAACAGTCCCTGGTGGAGCACACAGCACATAGTAAGTGTGTCTGGTGTTTTGCCAAACTAAACTGAACTGATTCTACTGTCCAAGTGAAGTTCAAATTCTCATACAAATGAAATAGAACCAATCATTGGGCAAAGGATCTGTGCCACTGCTTCTCAGAGCATTTATGGTGAAAGATCAGGTTTTTATTCTCAATCTGTGGCCAGTTTTGTAAAATACAAAATCACATGATGGAATGCCATGGCAATGCCAAATGGCTATAAAATCTCTCAGCATTCACTCTCAATTTCTGAACTTAATCTCAGCAAGGACTCATAACAGTTGGCCGATTGATACCAAGCTGATACCAGTACACAGACCATACTTGGAGAGTCACTAGTTTATATGACCCCCCAAACCCTCGTTATCCAGAAAATCCAGAATGACTGAGGAAATTGGCAAGTTTTGTGAAACATATAATAATGTTGATGAGAGTATCATTTTCCAAGTGTTTCCTATATTGAAGGTACTGTCAATGATTAGGAACAAGCCTAATCCTATCTTTTCATGGAGGAGACTCCTGTTTAGTGAAGAAGACTAACAAGTGCGCACCTCAGCTCTTTTTGACCATAACTTGGATGGAGCAAGAGAAGATATCACTGGGAGTAGAAAACACAGGGCCTCTAGAAGTTATACAACTCTAAATATAACCCCTGAACTATTTGTTTACCATCTACATGAACTAGAGCAAGTGGCTCCCACCTCTCAGAGCCTCAGTTTCCCTATCTGGATATAAGAGGCCTTCCATAACATATGGTTATTGTTTCAGATGTATGATGGCTTGTTACGGTGTCATAGGAAGAGGTGACTGAGTGGTTTGTCACAGGCTCAGATGAGGAGTATCAGACAGAGAAAAGTTCTGATGACACCTGATTACTACACCCTCAGTGTTGTAAAAGGCCTCAAGTTTCCATGATAGAGAGCATCTCAGGTTGAGATAGCCTGGTTTGAAGGAAAAAATGATTCAGGGGACAATAGAGCTGCCTTCATTTCAGAAGGGCAATTACATGGAAGTGAGTATAGGCCTCCTTTGGGTGGCCCCAAAGCTTAGAACCACAGCCAGTATAAGAATTTGGAAAGAAATAGATTTCAAAAGAAGGAGTTCAAAGGAAAAAGGAAGAAGTTCAAAGTAAGAAATTGCTGGCGGGCAGAGTCTTCCAAAGATGGAAGGGACTGGCTTGACCAGAGTGAGACTTCACTAATGTATAAAGCTTGTGTCCATCGTCAGGAAAGCCTAACATCAGATCAAAGATGGATCTAGGTAGTCTCCAGGTGTTCTCTGGACATGACTTTACAACTCTGAAATTTCAGGAAATCAACTTTGTCATGGTGCAAAGAGCCTCCTCAGACTTCTGTGAGTTGGGGCATTTAAGGTAGGACAGCTGGGAAGATGTCTATCAATTTGTCAGAACTACTAAAATAGCAGTGTGTGCTAAAAAGTGGTCCTAATATTCTATGATTAGTCCATCCGTGTATAGGGCTCTTCTATTTGTCTAGCCCCACATAGCATATGAAACATCTTCACATGTTATCTTGCCCACAACTCTGAGAGATAAGTATAATTATTATTCCCAAACTACAGAGATGAAATAATAGAGAAGTTCCTAGTTCAGTGAAGAACACATATCCCATAAGTTAGAGATCTGGGGCTCAAACCCAATGTACTGGTTCCCAATCCCCAACTCTTCTCAATGCCCAACCTCCTCCCATCTTTCCCAGGACTCAGTGCCCTTATGCTAGATGACCATTCCTACCCCAGCACCCAAACTGTTTGTGAAGGTCAGATGGGGAAAGGCATTTGAAAATGCTTTGAACAGTTGGAATGATTTCCTTCCTTCCTTCCTCCCTCCCTCTCTTGCTCTCTTCTTTCCTTCCTTCCTTAAATGTTTACTGAACAGATTTAATGTTCCAGGCACTATGACAATCAGTTAGGATGCCAAGATGCATAATATATAGTCTTTGCCTTCAAGGAGCTACCAGGCTGGATGGAGGATACAGACATTCCTTAAAAAAAATCACAAAGTATGTCACTAGTGCAAAAATAAAAATGCATAAAATGGAGATTGCTCAGAGGTAGGGGTGATTAATTCAGATGGGGGAGTGGAACCATTAGAGAAGTCTTCCTGGAGGAGTTAACATCTAAACTAGGTTTGGAGGAAGGACTTTCATTTCACCAGGAAGATGGTGTTGGGAAGGTGTTTGGACAGGGAGAAGAAGATATTCCAGAGGAATAAAGGAACACTTACTAAGGCATAAAGATTTGGAACAGTATGATGTATTCAGAGACCTGGAAGTAATGTAAAGAGCTAGAGTGTTGAGTAAGAACCAGGAGCAGTGAGAGATGGGACAAGAGAGGTCAGAAAGGTCAACAGGAAGATTCAATGCTGGCACAAGGAGCTTTGGTTTTATCCTAAGTGCAGTGGGGAGTTTCTATAGTGGTTCAGTTGGAGAAGAGACATGTAAGGGTTTTAGAACTTGCACTTGAGTATCAGAATATGGAATGAATAAGGAGAGGATGCTGACCATTCTCTGTCCCTTCTTCCATGTTCTCAAATCCATTTTCAGCCCCTCTCTGCCCAATTCTGTGTCCTATGAAGGCTACCCCTGCAGACCACACCCTCAGAGCTCCCTTGAACTAGACTTCTGGGTTCAAACAATGGGAAGCACCAGCAAGGAAAAGGGAGATGGGTAGAAGGAGCATTGTGTGATTTCTTCCTTGTTTCCTCTCTGCTCTGTGTAGCCTCTCTGGTATTTCCCACTGGGTAGCCCTTCCTCCATAGTTCTTGTTCTCACTGGGCTTCAGTATCTTCATTCCTTTCCCCCGTGCCTTCAGTCCTACAGGTGGTAACAGCTTCCAGTAGTTGCTAGTCTCTGGATGCCTCCATTAACCCAACCTCTCTAATAGTCCTTTCATTAATGGTCCTTCATTTGAACCATGTGAGATGAGTTTTGCTTCCAGCCAAAACCCTGAATGATACCTGGAATTGAGGTTAGACAGAGGTCTGCAGCGAGGCAGAGTTGTTGCAGAAATCTGAGAGAGAATGCAGAGGTAAAGAAAGGGAGCCAAGTGGGATTCTTTCTGAGGGGGAAGCCATGTGTCTGGATTTCAGCCTGTGAAGGGTCTCCAGGAAACAGAATTCCTGCAAGACTGAGTGGGTGGGGGGGCACTCCCCAAAATGGAGAATTCAGGAGGAAAAGCAGGTACCAGTGGGCTGATGAGATCAGCTGAGTATGAGGTGCCTGTGGGACACCAGGAAGAGATGTCCAGAAGACTGGTGGACCAGAAGGTCTGGCCTGAAGATTCAGCCAAGGCACCAGCAGCACAGAGCTACAGTTAAGGTCCATGGACAACTGAAAAATGCACTAAATTTGCCACAGGCTCATCTCATTGATTGTCTTAATAATTATTGATATAGGGGTGCCTAGGTGGCTCAGTTGGTTAAACATCTGCCTTCGGCTTGGGTCATAATCCTGGAGTCCTGGGATTGAGTCCTGCATTGTGTTCCCTGCTCAGCCGGGAGTCTGTTTCTCTCTCTACCCCTCCCTCCTGCTCATGATTTCTCTCTCTGTCACACTCTCTCAAATAAATAATTAAAATCTTAAAAGAAAAGATTTTGGTTATTTATTTGACAGACAGAGAGAGATCACAAGCAGGCAGAGAGGCAGGCAGAGAGAGAGAGAAGCAGGCTCCTTGCTAAGCAGAGAGCCGATACCGAGCTCGATCCCAGGACCCTGACTGAGATCATGACCTGAGCCGAAGACAGAGGTTTTAACTTACTGAGCCACCAGGTGCCCCAATAAATAAAATCTTTAAAAAATAATTATTGATATATAAAAAAATAAATAAAAATAAAAAATAATTATTGATATATAAAGAAGTAGAGTTATAATGACCTAAGATCTCACAAAAGACTCTGTTCAGAAACTGCCTGCCTTGCACCTTGATTGATTACCCTCCTCTTGAAGATGTAGGGGTTTGTTTTTCAAATCCACAATTCTCCCTGGCATTACATTTAGTCATTCCTATTTTTCACCACCAGATTGTTTGCTAGGGAAAAGAACAAAAACAGCAACAGATGTCTTTGTTTTGGGGTTTTGCAAAACTCTCTGGTTAAGATAACACTTTCAATTAAAGAAGTTGTATCATCCAAATACCATATGCCAACAAGCCCTCATTTGCAAAAATCACCTGCTTTCAAACTTGATGAGTTGTCTTAAACCACCACCCAGTAGCTAAGGTAGGCATCTAAACAGATTCCTTCATCTCTCCTCTAGATTCTGAAAGCTTTCATCCAAAAGGTAAAGTCAAGAAGTTATCCTCTGGTCCTCTGGCCTCTGCCAACATTCATCACCACTTCCTCGGTCTTCATGCATACAGTACGTGCACGTGCAGACACACACACACACACACACACACACACACTCCTGCATGTTTGTAGCCTATGCTATTGATTGCATATAAAGGCCTAGAACATTTTAGGCACTTAATAAATCCCATGAGATAAATAAATTCATTCCTCCTTTCCTTCCTTAATCTTTCTCTCCATGTTTGCTTCTTCCTTTTTTTTTTTAAAGATTTTATTTATTTATTTGACACAGAGAGAGATCACAAGTAGGCAGAGAGGCAGGCAGTGGTGGGGAGGGGGAAGCAGGCTCCCTGCTGAGCAGAGAGCCCGATATGGGGATCGATCCCAGGACCCTGAGACCATGACCTGAGCCGAAGGCAGAGGCTTTAACCCACTGAGTCACCCAGGCACCCCATGTTTGTTTCTTCTACAGCTTCACATTTTCTGAGATTTCAGTGCTGCACAGTTGCTAAGCAGGGAAAGTACAAAGGTAGTTAATCAGATTCCCTGTCCTCAGCATACCTGCCATCGAGGAGATGGCCACATGCAAAAAAGAGCTCCAATCTCAGGAAGACTACGAGCTCCTTGAAGGCAAGAACGAGTCGTAATCCCTATGCAGCCCCTTTTTCACAGTGCTGGGATCTCAGCAGGCATTCAGTGTCTGTCGAGTGAAATGTTTGTCCAGTGAAACATTGAACAACACAAGTGAGTGCTATGCTGCAGAAACGCAGGGGACACGATGCTAAAATTCCAAGTGAGAGGGAGCCAGGCAGGACTTGGGAAGCAGTGGGATGTGCACTGAGTGCTGGATGGAGAAGGGCAGGAGGGCAGGGTCTGCTGGGCCGTGGGAAGCCCTTCAACCAAAGCATGGAGTCCTGACACTGCTTACGACTGAAGTGACCGTCAGCTGTGAGCTATCCACTTTGATCATGATATCAGGTGAGAGGAGGATTCCATGTGACCTGAGTCCTATTATAGGGGATCCTTAATGCCTACTTAGAGACTGGGCTTTGTTAGACCCTGGGGACTACTGCACACTGTGACAAATACAAAGTGGCATCTCATCCAGTACAAGGCGGCTGTAATAGACTCACCCCACTCTAACCTGGGTTGTGAATATTGGGTAAAAGTCTCATGTTCCCTATTTGACCATAAGCAATTTCAGAATGGGAAGTGGGATTCAATACGGATGGACTGCTTGGCTGGATAATCTCCATTTGCCCCTACAGACCCACTCTCACTGTTTCTCCATCTGACTCTGTGACCCAGGATGCTGACCTTATAAAAGACCTTATAAAGCTTCCCTTGCCCTCTGGCTCTCAGTTGGATCTGGTCAATAGAAGCCACCAGTAGGAAATGACAAAGTAAGAAGAGAGTAAGGATGGCACATGGGCTCCCCCGGCTCCCTCTGTGTCTGGTTGCTGTGGGTGAGCTATATTCCTCTAACAAAGACCACGGATCCTGAAAGTGGCCGGTTCTGTACAGTTGCTCTCTTCTGGGTCCATAACTGACTAGCTCTCTGAGGCTTAATTCCTCACGTGGACATTTGGATAACAATTCCTACCACACAACATGATTGTCAGGATTAAACAAGATAATATTCACAAAGTACCCAGGATAGAACAGGTGCTTAATAAATGATTAGCTTATTTACACAGAAAAAAATATGCATGTGTATATTGATTAGTACTCAGAACAATATTCACATGGACAGATAGCCTCAATTGAGTACTCTTGTCTTCTCTTACAAATTATTGCTCCAGACATACAGACAGACAGATGTACATACAATTCCTCATGGGTTAAATGAAGTTGTCAGTGCTTGAAGCTTCTTGTTTAGACTCTTCCTGTTTCCTCTACATGGCCGACTCAAAAGTTCCATGTGAGAGACTGTGCAGGTGGAAGGGATATGACCAGAGGGAGAAAGAAGAAAAAGGACGTATTTGAAAGCAGCCATGTGCTATGTATGTATTTCCACGTCTCCTATCTCATTAAATTTTCACAGGAGCACACACAACATAGGCAGAATTCCGATTTTCACTGGTGAACTTGGTGAAGTTCAGAGAAGTTAGGGACTTTGCTCAAAGCCGTGCAATGAGTAAAGAGTGAAATCAGGATTTGAGCCCAGCTCTTCTGGTCCCCAAGTCACACTCAGCCCTCCTAGAGCCTTGCTGCAGAGTGCAAGCCACCTCTTGCAGCCAGATAGATAGAATGCTTATGTGTTTTTCTCTTTAAGTTCAAACTTCTTTGGCTGGAAGCAGCAAATCATCCCAAGACACGTGACAGTTACTCACTTAGGAGTGAGCCACAGGTCTTTCCTGGCTGGCTCTGCCAACTCTCCTCTTTTAATTGTTTCTGGGGGAGGGGAAAACTCCACATTAATGGAATTCCAAAAAAGAATGTTATGGTGACAAAGCAGGGAGAAAGCTCAGACAATGGGAGGAAATGTTGAAAGATTCCCTTTCATCTCCTAACGGCAGTTTGGGGCTGCACACATCCACCCCTGGGAACGGACTCCAAGAGCAAAGGTTCCTCACGATGAGCTGCCCACATTTTGTGAGTGCATAGTTACTCTTCCTTCCGTTTTTTAAAAATATTTTTCTAACCAGGTCTCCGGAATTGAATATAAACACTGCAAGGGTTGTTTCATCCTTTCCAAAACAGCATTTCACTCTCCAGCCCCTCTCTAACGCCCCTGGTGAGAATTTGAGTATCTAGATAAATGGATCCGAGCCTTTGAAATCTTGGGGAAAAGAGGTGTGACATAACGAAACACAGAAGCTCTGTTCTGGTTCTGTTTCATCTCCAAAGCAACTCTGCGAGAGAGTGAGCCTGAGGGAAAATAGGACGGGGCTCTGATTTGCTCTTCACTGGTCGAGGAGGCTCAGCTGTGCCGAGAAAATGAGGCATTGTGAAGAAAGTGGATTTGGACTGAAAAGCCCTGCTTTTGCGTCCTGGCTGCTGCATTTATTAGCAAGTGACTCAACCCATCTGATTCTCAGTTTCTTTAGCAATGCAATGGGGACAGAGACATCCATCACTCAGAGCCCCTGTGAAGATTCGAAAAATCTCTGCCTTGTGCTTTGGTGAGTCTCCAGGCTGGTCTCTTTTGGGGTAGGTCTGGGCAGGTGGCAGCAACTTCTCTGACACCCCCACAGCCAGGTCTAACAGGAAACCATGAGCTCCTTGACACACAGCTGGCTGTTGACCAGAAGTAACCCCGTGGTGAAACTTCGAGTTTCAGTTACTGAGAGGCTGAGGTATAACTTCTCAGACTACAGAAGTTCCCCCAGTTCACGGGGTCTCCCACTCTCTTTTTCATTTTTATTTATTTTTTGGTTTAGGAAAAGAGCATTGGCACAAGTACAGCAACACAGATGTTCTAGGGAGTGGGAGCTGAGAGGAATGAGGAGGGGGAAAACCGGTGGGAGACAGTTGCTGGGGAGACCAGACTGGCTAGAGAAGCTGGTTGACCAGAACTTTAGAACCTGGCTCAGGGACTCCCTCCTCCGGGAAGTCTTCCCTGACCACCTTCTCTCAGGCCGAATTAGGTGTCCTTCACGGTGGGAAAAAAAGAAAGGTGTCCTTCAGGGGGTTCCACAAACCTCCCATGCTCACCTCCATCATTGCATTTGTATACAGAGCACTGTAAGTTTCCATTTGGTTTCTTTGTAATCTAGTGATGAGTATTTTGCCCAAAGTGGTAAATGTTATCGAAAAAATAGGTGCCTAACTGATTGAGTGAACCTAAGCTCACCTGTCCCAATGGCAGCACCAAGGGTGTCCTACCCTTCACTGGGACACAGCCACCAGCCATGTTCAAAACTGAGTGGGTGTTGACTACGTAAGGCCATGGAAATCATCCCACACATGCTTCTACCAGTACAGGATGAATAGGAAAAACACAACCTGGCCCCTCCCCTTCCCCTGCGCCTGCCAAGGAAAAGTAGATTCAGCAGCACGGTTCCAACCCATCAGGACTGAATTCAAGTCTGAGCTTAAAACCCCAGGAAGAACCTGAGGTATCAAGCAGGGAAACCGAGGCAGATGTCCAGAAATTTAGAGTAGGCAATAAAGATGTCTCTTGGCCCAAGAGCTGATACTACTAACAGTCAACTAAGAGAACACAGGATAGCAGAAGCAAATGTGGGGAATGCCTTCATCAAAATGACACTAACATAGCAAAAATACCCCAGCTCTGTCCAACAGTTATCAGCACAGATCTCTGGGGAGCTATGTTTTTATGAACTTCCTCTCTGGGACTGTGCAATTAAAGGCAACCATAAAAAGCAAATCACTTCATTCTGAAATTATCTCTCTCCCAATGCCAAAGATGCAAAATCACTTGGTGGCTTAAACGGAAACGTCTCCAGGGTAAGACCGGTGTGGCAATCAAAGATCAAAAGATTAATAAGATGGGGTGCTCATTTGTCTCAGCTCCTCTCCTATGTGAGGAAGATGGATGCTAAATGGAGAGGGCCCGGCAGCCTGCTCAGGAGAGAGCATATGGGGAGTCTGGCTGAATGCTTTCCTTGAACACGTCCAGCCAAGGGGAGCAGAAAAGGTGTCAATGCAAGTTCTTTCTGTGAGATGCTTTGTGACCACTGACAAGGACAGATCAAGATTTCTCAACTTTTGACCTCATCGACCTATGGGTCTGGATAATTCTTTACTGTGGGGACCGTTCTGTGCATTATAGGATGTGAAGAAACATCCCTCGCCTCTACCTGCTAAATGCCAGTAGCTACCAAAAATACCTCCAGACATTGCCAAATATTCCCTGAGGGGCAAAATCACTGCACCTCACTTCCACCCCAGTGAAGGACTACTGGTGCAGATAGACTATGAAGCTTACAGCAAAAGTCTGGGCTTGGGTGTGGCTTCACAGCTGCAGTTTTGGATATATAGGAGACTGGATAACAGAAGGCCCTGGTAACATCATGAGCACTATTATTATTAGACTACGTTTCCTCTACATCCCAAAAGACACCTGTAAAATTGAACCACGTAGAGAGAGAAAAGAACTGAAATCACAGAATGCATTAAAAACAAAAGCCACGGTACTCTAATCTAACCCAAGAATAATATGAAACTGAGCACCAAATTCAATTCAAAGCCTTGGAAGCCAATGGGAAACTTGAGGAATTTTATAAGTCTTGTTTTCTGATGAAAGGAAGCATGCCTTTTTTATTTGTTGGAAGAAACCTACTTTCCTCCTATAACTGGACTTGACGGGGGATTTATCGGAAGATCCTTGTAGAAGGATTATTAAAAAACAGAAGGACCAGACAAATGCACTATGTCAACCAGGCTGACAAAAGAATCAGGGCTCCCATGTATCCTACAAAGGGACAAAAAGCAGCTTATGCATTTATGTAGCAAGTTTTATTGAGCACCGTCTGCAGGCCAGGCCCCATACCAGATTCAGGTGGTATATAGATCTATGGTTGTTGGAGGTATATCTCTGAATAAGACCCAAAAACAAAACAAAACACCCTCCAGTTTTCCTAGGGCTTACATTCTTGATAGTTCAGAATCAACCACTTAATAGTTGCACATCTCCAAACATGTCCTTCCACTATGCGGTGTCTCCGTCCCTTCATCCGTAAAACGAGAGTCACACTCACCAGCAGGACCAGACTGACACTTAGAAGGCTTACATTCTTTGAATATTTGTTTAACATTTAATTAGAAGAGAGAGAACATATCAGAAGAGAGAAGAGCTGAACAGGAAGACTATGGCAGGTCTACCACGGACGGTTGGCTACACTGCAGCGCAGGGAACAGGGCTCCTCCATGCACGTACGCACATGGCGTGTGGAAGCAGGGCACGACCTCACGCGCATGAGTGACATCATGTCCCAGGATGGCAGCATCCCACCCCACACTCCATTGACCAAACAAGGCTCTGCTGTCATAACACCAACCCTCCACGGAAGACGCTTTAGGTACTGTCCAGCTCACTCCTCAGCCCAGGCAGCTTATCTAACTCTTTCTTTCATCCACGTCTTCTGCCTCAGAGAAGCTCTGGAAAGCATACATCTTGCATTTCCAGTGATGCTTAATGCTTAATGCCCTTTGAAGACTGATGGACCGGGTTACCGTGTCCCACGTTATTGGTCATCTGGCTCGCTCTGCTTGCCTCCAGGGCTTGAGGGTTAAATGAAAAAGAATGTAGAAACCCCCTGGCAGGTGGGACCCACTCAACAAGAGATAGTCGTCATAATCTCCATCAGCCTCACCCAGGCCTGTCTGAGAAGTGAAGGAGATGGAATGGAGCCCATGGGGATACCTGTTGTCCGAAGCCCCATAGATCCTAGTAAGGATCATCACTGTCTGTTCATCAGAGGCAGCAGCACTGCCAAAGAGCCAAACCTGAGCAAACTAGAGAGCTAAGGGTCCAAATCTGCAGCACAGATGAAGGAGACCTGAGAGTCAAGGACAGCTAGAAACGCTTTGCAGCTTGCAAAGCTCTGGACGTGCGGATTCCAGAGGAAACCCCTCCCCTTCCCCCCTTCTCCCCACCTCCTCCGCCCCAGCTTCCGCTGCCCAGCCAACATTATTTTCTGGACCCCTTTAATTTGGAGGCTTTTAGGGCCACATCCTGCCATCAATTTGGGGGCTGACTTCAATGAACATTCTGTGTGGGGAGGGAGAAGGGCAGGACGCAGCTTTCTCCTGGCGGGCCCTGATACAATAGGGTTTTCTACTGAGATCAATGGATTAATTGCGAACGCTCCATTTGGGGCCATAAGGAGATGTATTGTTTTCCCACAGTCGGCAGTCAGGGCCCGGGCTGGCCCAACTTCATTTTTGAAAAGTCGGGGAAAACAATTTTGTAAAAAGGGGTGGGGGTGGAGGGGTTCGGGAGAGTAATTTTGCTCATCTCACTAAAGGTCAATAACAATTACAGTGAAAATTCAGAAGGCGCATTTGTTCTCTGACTGGGGCCCTGTCTGGAAAATTCCATCCAGAAACAATTTGCTGTCTCTCTTGCCTTCCTCCCCTCCCCCACAAGGCTCTCGTTCACTAATGCCGCAAATGCTGAGAAGCAGGAAGGAACCGGGGGAGTTCCCTTCCCTACCGTTGGGAAGTTGAGGTGGGTACATTGGCACCGTTCCTTTCTCCATCGAGTTATGAGAATGTTTTCCTGGCACTGGATACCACCTGGGCAGACAGAAATTGGAGCCCTCACCCTGACATTGCATAGCTGATTAACTTGGCAAAATTCCAACTCTCTGCGCATCCACAGTGACATCTGCAAAATGGGAATATTTGCAAAATGCAAAATGCCATCTGTAATCGGGACCTGCCAGGTATACCAGGAAGATGAATGCAATGTGATGGGCAATGTGCAGTGAAGTCGGTGCAGCTCAAACACAAGGCTAAATGCAGCCCAAAACAAGGGGCTCTGATGGCAGCATGGCGGCATGGCCCACTGTGGCGATCTTCCAGGCAAACCATTCCCACACCATTGAGACCACATCTGCTGGCCCCACATTCCAAGCCCCCACTTCCCAGCCCCCCTCCCTTTCCAGCCTTATTTCCCTCTCCTCCTCACCCTACCCACCCACCCCCTCTCCCCCCCACACACACACTGCCTTGTGTGGATCATCTGTCCTTTCCTTTATGCTAGCCATGGTTCCAACTCTGGACGCTCGACTCTGAAATGCACCTGTTCACACCTCCCCCATTCAAAAACTAAGCTCAATTGTTAACTTCTCCAAAAAGTTTGATTGGGTCAGCTACAAAGCATTGATTCTTCTCACTACATTTAGCTCGCTGATTATCGCCATGCCTTCAGAATGCCACATTCTCTTAACTGTGGCTCTCCCAAACATTCATGTCACCATTAAACCATTAGAATCAGGGTTAAGTGCTCCAGCTCTGGGGCCAAGACTGGGTTTGAAAGTCAGCCTCACTTCTTGCTGGCTGTGGCATCTTGACCTTTCTGTGTTTTGATTTCCTCACCTATAAAAGGGAACTAATACCTGGAACTACCTCAGAGGTTCCTCGTAAGGCTAAAGGAGGTAATGCACATAAAAGCCTTCAAAGAATATTTGGAATGTAAGTGCTCAATAAACGTTAGTACTATTATTAAATACCTTGTCTGTTTCAGGACCTAGGGATACAGTGGTGAATAAGACATCCTTTCCTTCAACCAATATTTCTTACCTGCTTTCTGGGATGTTCTACTCCTGCCCAGGATTGTTCTACTCCTGGTGGGAAGCAGAATGGAGGGGAGATAGATAATAACACGGAAAAAAAAAATGGAGAAACGAGGAAAATATCTTCCTGTAAAAAGCACCACATTGCACATGACAATAGATTGAAATGATGGAACGTCACTGCGGATTTCTTTAGAGGGGAAGCCAGCGAAGGCCTCTTGGAGGATGTGGCGTTTAGGCTACAGTGGGAGGGCACATGTAGATTTAGTGCTCCTGAGGGGAGAGGACTGGTCTGGTTCATCTCTGTTGCTCCCTGCACCTGGTTCTGCAGTCAGTACACAGTGGAGAGTGAACGGGGACCCTGAATTCAAACTCTAACTCTCACTCCCAGCGTCCTGGGTAGGAGTGGTTTGGTGCAGAGGTTAGTTAGATGTGCAGATGATGACATGAATGAAACTGATGATGTGTTGATGGGATGGCAAACAGCCTTGTATTCTCTTGAGGGAGCTGAAAAGTGTGAGCACCCCAGCTTTAGAGATGGGCAAAGCTGGATTTGCATCCCAACACGACCACTCTGACCTCAGAGCCTCACTCCCCTCTTCTAGGGAACAGTGCCAATGGCATCTTCTTTTAGGAGGTTGTGAACACTGCCTAAGACCTTGTAGGTAAAGTTGCTTCACTGGTGAAGCAACCCCATAAAGATCAACTCCCCTCCCCACATATCAGAGCCCTCTGACCAAGAACTGCATTCCTGGACTCATCAATCTATTAAAAATCTGTAGGAAAAAGTAGAATATTCTAGTGACTACTTGTTCATCTTCCAGTCAAATGCCATCAAATGTTTTTTCAAGGGAAATAAAATAGTAGGAAAAGGAAGAACGTTTTTAAAAAAATCTCTCTTCTCCACTGCCCTCAAAAAAAAAAAAATTGACTTCCAGAACATCAAAAGCTCCTCAAAGAATCAACAATATTTTTGATGATGGAAGTATGAATAATCAAACATATGGATTACATTTCCTTAAATTATGCAGAGCCTAAAATCCAGGAGGAAAGGGAGGGTGCTGGTAAAATGTTTTTCACATTTTATTAAAACCTCAAGGTCTGAGGAATACTTTTATGACTATTATACACACACACACACACACATTCCCCCCTCAAGAAAAAAAAATGAACACACTGAGCATCTTTTTTTCCTGCTCAAAGCTTGTCTTTGCTCTACTTAGCTCTAATTTCTCAGCATCAGCCTCATTCATGGGAAAAAAAAAAAAAAACGGACCATAGGCTGGTGGTCCACCTTACCAGTCGTGTGACCCTGAGCAAGTCACTTCCATTCTCAGGGCTCGAGTTGTAAGTAGGAACGATGGTCCATACTTCATAGACAGTGGGGAGGATAAACGGTATGAGGCGTGTGAACATACCTGGGAAACTGTACAATGTCAGGTGGGGGTGAAGGATAGAAGTGCCTCTCGGAAGCTAGTCCTGCGTCAACAGGCAGACTGATGCACTGGTGGAGGTTAGACAACCTGACTGCCCACCTTCAGACCCCTGCTCTGCTGATCGGAAGCTGTGTGTTCCTAGGCAGACAACTAAGCCACTCACTCTCTTTGTGCTCCATTTACTTACTTGCCAAATGGGATGCTGCTGGTAATAGTAGTACGTACGTACATACAGTGGTAATGAGGACTAAATCAGTAAATATCTGTAAGACACTTAAGTTAGTGCCAGAGTTTATTTTGAAGGGCAGAGAGGGCATGAGAGGAAGGAAAGGAGGGAGAAAGGAGGGAAGATCAAAGGGAGGGAGAGAGAAAGGAAAGAAATGTCCCACTGAAGATCCCCGTGCCAGAAATTCACCACTTAGTAGTTGGTGTTAGGCATTATCTTTTCCAGGAGTCTTTTTTGAAAATGCAAATACTCTTAAAAGGCACGGCATCACAATTGAGACTTAATGTGTATTTACTGAGCACCTACTTGTACGCAAGATAGTGTATTGTGTTCTTTAATCCTTTGGAAAATATTTGACTCCTTGAAGGGTGGGGGAGGTGACAAGCGGGAAAAAGAGGAAGGGGGGGTGGAGAGAGAAGAGCCACTTGCCTACTATGGCTTTGGCATTGGACAGACTTAAGTCCATTGGTCTGCTCTGCCAGATACTAACTGTGAACTTGGACAGGCAACACCACTCCAAATTTGACAATTTTACCCTTGAAAATGGGGATAGTGACAACAGGTTGTAGTGGAGATAAAATGAAGCAGTGTGTGTAGAACATGTCCTTTTCCTTCTCCCCAGTGCCACATCTTTGTCCCAGCACCCCCCACCCACCATGACAGACCTCTCAGAACAGGAAATCAGTTTGTCATTTTCTCTGTACAATAAGCCCTCCCCCCTTTTTTTTGAAGACCGTGCTGTGCTAACTCATAAGAAGCGCATTTCCTCCCCGTGACATCTCCGATCAATTTCAGCCAGCAGTAACCAAGTGACTAACTCTGCCTCCAGAGGCAAAGAGCCAGAACTGGTGTTTGACTTCACCCCAGCCTCTCAAGTGCAGAGATGATTCTTGCCAGATCCTGGTCCTTGGGGAAAATGGGAGAGAAATTCAGCCTTGGCTCCAGCAATACCACCAATAGAGGAGGCAGGGAAAAAGCTGAGTGAGAAAGAGTCTACAAAGCCTCTTCCTGGATTCTGGCAGATGCCAAAGGAGGAATCAGTTAGTGAGTAATTCTGCAGCGTGGAGCCCAAAGCCTGCAGCCAGGGGTCTGTGCCAAGAAGACAACGGCTGGGTTCGAGAGGTGGGCGGTTCCTGCGCCAGCCTCAGCCGGATGAGGGACAGCTCAGCGTGAGTCACAGACCGGGTCTGCGCTCCACGGGTCCCCTGCAGGCCACATCCATTCAGAAGGACCTCCCACAAAGGAAGCTATTCCTTGCGGAGATTCAGATGGCCTTTATCGGGGTGGTGTGTCATCAGTGGGCATTGAATGCAAATGATAGAAAAGTCCTGTGATCTAAGCACAAGCTGGTGCAAAATAGAATGCAGACAGTCCGGGACACAGGTAGCAGGTTGGTGCCCAAGGCTGAGGGCTGCCGAGCTCCCACACTAGAAATGACCACAGCTCTCATTTACTGATGGCTCCCCAGGTTCCAGCACTGTGCTGACTGCAAGCCCCACTCCCCAGCCCTTGTGGGCAACTACGAAGCAGTGGGATCTCCAGAGAGCACAGTGATGCTGGGAGAATATTAGGTACACCATTTCCTGTCCCATTACCCATTTCCCTACAGCAAAACCAAGATGATCTCTGCCTACGTTAGGGGTTATTTTGAGACCTGCAGCCCAAGGATTCAAAAGCCAGACTTCTGAGTCAGAAAAATATGGATTGGAGACCCACCTCTGCTTCTCATTTGCTGTGTGACCTTGGGCAAGTTCCTTAGCCCCCTGGGCTTCAGTCTCTTCATCTGTGATCATAAAAGAACCAATCTCGAAGGATTAAGACAAAGATCAAATGAGGTAATGCGTGAACCTGCTTCCTCATCTGTAAGCCAGAGAAAACACTATGCATCTTTCATTGTTGTGAAGAGTAAATAATATCTTTAAATGGACTAATAAAGTACCTCTTGATGAGTCAAGGTTACTCCTACTACTATTATTACTATTATTAGCATCAAATGATTCATTACATGAAAAGTTATTGGTAAATTTTAAGATGTTGTTTTTGATAAAATATATTACTTATTAAACTCAAGCAAGGTGTTAAATGTAGTAATTATATTTTGATTACAACTACCACTTCTTAAAAATCTCTCTGTGTTCTTTTTCATAAGTTTAGGTTATATTGGGGTTTCCGACCTCAGATCCCTGGCCTCAACGGGTCCAGGAAGGTGGTAAAGGCAAAGAGAGTGCAGTATCTAGAAGTGTTTTTAATATCCCAAAATACACTTGTCAGTAAAGCGACCTCCACAAACTTCCAAGAAGACCAAGTTCCTTTGCTGTAGGCTGAGACTGTAGTGGCTTGGTTTGGCACCACTAGTTAACTGCTGTTCCCCAAGATCTCCAATCGACCAAGGTGTGAGTGACAGATTAGCTCTGTCAGTGCCACAGGGCTCTGGAGCCAGAATCCCAGCTCCCTGATTTTCACTCGTGTGGCTTCTCTCTGACCCTCGGTCTCTTCATCTGAGAATTGAGAATGACAATACTGGATGATGATAACAACCCCCCACAGGGATACGGAAAAGAATGCCAACATGTAGGGACAGCCTAGTCCACAGTAATGACCCCATGCTGTGAGCTCTAGTGTCCCTGTTCTCACTACCAGACTTCAAGAAACATCTTCCTAAGCTCGAGCATGGCTTGTCAATGGTAAGTGAGTTTCTGTGATAGGGAAGGAAGAGAACTCACACTTCTTGGATGTGTACGAGGCAATGGAAAGTGAGCTACATGGTACAGATGTCATCTTTTTGGGTCTGGTCCACCACAGTGTGATGTGCGTATGCTACCAAGGAGGAACCAAGGCTAGGAGGGCTCCCCAAGCCACACAACTAGCAAGTAGAACCAGAATTCCAGTCCTGTCCTTCTGACCCCCACAGCATGAATCCTTTGGATTATACTGTAGAGACACTTGGAGAAAATTAAGTGAAAGGAGGCACTTCTTGGACCACTGGGTGAAAGCCCTTCATTTAGGGTTGCGAGCGTTTGGTGAAATGGGGGCATTCCTCTCCTCTCCTGATTTTAGCTATAGCGAGAAGCACTTCTGAGCCCTTTTGGGAGAAAAGGGGCCTCAAAATCCCCTCCTGCTGGCAGGCTCTAGCTTCCCTGGGCATCCTCGGAATCCACACCTCTATTTGTGGTGGTAACAGCTTCAGATAACCTCGAGAGACCCTGAGTGAAGACCAAAAGGAAGTGGCAGAAAAGCAATTTTTGTTGCCCAACCACTTTGGCCTCTTGACTAACATATTGAACCCAGGTCTTGAGAAGGTGGCTCAGAATGACTGACACTTACTCATTCACTCCCTTCACCAACATGAAGCGAGTCTCTGCCCCAGGTTTTCAGCAGCGTGTGGGGAACACAGGGCTGCTGGCATGAAGAGGGCTCCATTTTGAGGGGGGCACAGATGAAAATACAGATGGTAACACTTAATCATTTTAGTGCACTCAGGGGCCTGACCCTCTCCAAGGAGCCCCTGAGAAGAGGCGGTGTCTTACAGCACAGGCAAGGGTTTGTGAAGTAGACAAGGAAAGAAGAAGTGCGTCCTCGGCGGAGGGAACAGCATGAGGAAAGGAACCATGGTCTGAGGGATCCGAGTGGAGTGTTGTGTGGCTGGAGCAGAAAGTGAGATTTACAGAGGGCCGAGCAAGGAGGCATCAGTTACCTGAAGAAGGCCTTGGAAAAATGCCCTGCTCAGAAGCTAGAATTTTGTGGGAGGAGCCACTAAAGAACCCGAAACAGAAGAATGACATGATAATTTTCTGAAGCTTCATATGAGCCATGACCCCCGATAGGTTTTGTCAGTAATATTCCTGAAGGTCCCAGCCATGCAAAAGCTTTCATCCATCCCAGGAAATGTGATGGATATTAAAATAATAATTTTAATTATTAAAATAATAATCATGATCTCATATATGGAAATTTCCTCTGTACTTACCTGTGAAGTCCCAGAAGACAGGGACAGGGTCTTGCCCGCCAGTGCTTTCCCAGCCCCCAGCACAATGCCAGGCACCAAGGGCTTTTTCTCAACAAACATGCGAGTGAATGCACGAATGAGAGTTTCTCTCATTTAGCTCAGTTCGTCAAACACGTTAATACATAAATCTCTCAAAACTCCTGTGAGGTAGGTATGCTTCCCTCCCCCACCTCCTGTTTTACAGATAGGAAAAAACAAAAACAAAACCAAACAAACAAACAAAAAAAAAAAACCCTGAGCTCAAGAAGAAAAAGACTTCCTGTGATGACACAGGGACAATGCAACACAACACAGGTGGCACATGCCAGGAAAGGCCCAGGGAAATGACTCTGGTGTTCAGAGGAGAATGCACTTGCTGCTAGCTGGGGTGGCCGGGGGAGGCAAACTTGAACCAAGCCTTGAAGACCTAGCCTGTGCTCCCAGCCTCCCATCACACTGGATTTCACCTTAGCCGCAACTGGTAACATTTATTGAGCACTTACTATGTCGGGCATGGTGCCAAGGGCTTTGCATGCATGAACTCACCTAGTCTTCACACAAAAATTACAGTGGCAAATATTGTTACTAGGTCTACTTAGCAGATGAAAAAAACTGAGGTCTGAGATACTATGTAATTTGATCAGTTTTCCACCGCTGGCAAGCAACAGACCTAGGATTGAAACCCAGGTCTGTGTGACTCCAAAATACTTTGCCTGCAAATGGGGGTGGGGGGGGAAGGCCACAAGCGGTAACCTGTGTATCAAAGGACCACATGAACAAAGAATATGGAGAAAGCAAGTGTGAACACCCCTTCCACCACTTTTCCATTCTCATGCCACAAGGTTGGCATGAGACGACCCCAAGAGCTGGGGGGATGGGAGGACAGTCTTTGCATTCACTACATAAGCATTGGGTGATAAACAGCATCTTGGACCAGAAGTCAAAGGATCCAAACAATGATGTCAATATGGTTCTTTCAATCTGTGGATTTGGGAAGCCAGCTGACCTTCCCAGGTTTCAGGGTTCTTGCTGTGTAAGGAAGGGACTGAAATTGACAAATTCTGAACTCATTTTAAACCTGAGTTCCCATGACTCATCCAGACTTCTTTTTAAAGTCCAGTTGGAGCTTTTCTGAAAGATCTTGCATGTATATTATTTCACCAGACCTGCCTAGCCCACATTTTAGCAGTCTCACATTTCTCCCTGAGGGAATCTTAAGAAGTTTCTCATTGATGACCAATGCTATACTGAAAATCAAAGAAGAGAGTAATTGTTTTTCCACCCTGGTTTCAAGAAGAAAAATGACAATAATTAAAATACTGCTCCCTTGTGAAAGAGGTTTTGAAAACCTGATTTGAGTCCAACCTTTCCATCCAGCTTCCTACATGCACTCTGGCATCAGGGACAGCAGGTGTTCTGTCTTTTGCAGGGGGGAGGGGCTGGGAATCAGCTCTGTATCAAAGCTACTAAAGGGAATCCTCCCTCCCCAGGGCTCAGTTTTCTCCCACATAAAATGGAGATTTTCATGATGTTTGCTCTGCCTACGTCACAGTGTTGCTTGGTGGATAAAAAGAGATTACAGACAAAGTGGGTGCCACACAAATACAAAAGAGGTTGTGATGATTAGGACCGTATTTGTCAAGGTTCTCTAGAGAAAGAGAGAGGGAGAGAGAAAGAGATTACGAGGAATTGGTTCACATGACTATAAAGCCTAACAAGTCCCAAGATCTACAGCCAGGAGAGCCAATGGTGAGACTTCAAGTCTGGAAGCTAGCAGGCTGGAGACTCAGGAAGAGCTGAGGTTTCAGTGTGAGTCACAAGGCAGGAAAACTGCCCATGTCTCAGTTCAAAGTCCACCAAGCAGAATTTAGTCTTGCTCAGGGGACGGACGGGAAGTCTTTCTGTTCTAGTCATGCCTTCACCTGATTGGATGAGGCCCATCCACGTTACGGAGAGCAATCTGCTTTACCAGCCTACTGATTTAAATGTTAATCTCATCCAGAAACTCTCTCACAGACAAACCCCAACTAATGTCTGACCACATATGTGGGCATCCTGTGACCCAGTCAAGTTGACCAAATTAACCATTGCAGTGATGAAAATGTAAGCCCAATGAGGGAACCAAATCTTTGCTGATTTTGGTCCCTGCAATACCTTCAGAGAAAGCCTGAAAAAAAAACCTAGCACGGATTAAAGGCTCACAACCTATTGAATGAATGAATGAGGAAAAGGAAGAAAATTCGAGGCCAGTAGGAGAAGAAATCCTATACTTAACAATCTGCCAGGTACATTTCCATCATTTTTTTAAAAGATTTATTTATTTATTTATTTATTTATTTATTTATTTATTTATTTATTTATTTATTTATTTGACAGAGAGAGAGAGATCACAAGTAGGCAGAGAGGCAGGCAGAGAGAGAGAGAGGGAAGCAGGCTCCCTGCTGAGCCGAGAGCCCGATGTGGGGCTCAACCCCAGGACCCTGAGATCATGACCTGAGCCAAAGGCAGAGGCTTTAACCCATTGAGCCACCCAGGTGCCCCTTCCATCATTTTTTTCAATCAACAGTTATACATTTAACTCTCAAGCTATTGAATCCTTACATCAACTTTGTGCATTAGCCATTATAATTCTCCTTTTTCCAGGTAAAGAAGGTGGCGTTCAAAGCAGTTAAGTATCCAACAGGTGTGTTACCTCCATTCCACAACTTTCTAGGTCTCTCTTCCTATCTCACCACTTACCACAATGTGTGATTATGTCATTGCTTATTTATTTAATTTTTTTCTTGCCTCCTGCAATGGTGGAAGGGGGCCCCCAAAAGATATCCTCACCTGGCACCTGATAAATGTGACATTATTTGGAAAAAGATCTTTGTAGATAGAGACAAGGATCTTGAAATGAGGCCATCCTGGACCAGAGTGGGCCTTAAATCCAATGGCAAGTGTCCTAATAAGAGAAGACACACAGAGGAGATGATATGAAGACAGAAGAAGAGATTGAAATGATGCACCTGTAAACCAAGCAACACTAAGGACTTCAGGAGCCGCAGAAGCTGGGAAAGAGGCTTGGGCCAGATTCTCCCTCCTTGCTCCAGAAGGAACCAACTCCATTAATATCTTGATTTCAGGCTTCAGCCTCCAGAATTATGAAAGGACAAATTTCTATTATTTTAAGACACTCAGTTTCTGAAATTTTGTCATGGTATCCATGGGAAACTAATGTCCTCCCTACCGCCATCCCCCCGCCAATGAGACTCTAAGACTCTATTTTGTACATTTTTTATATCTTCTAATGTCTAGGATCAATGCAGGAGCATGGCAAATATTTGATGAATAAAGGAAAGCATGACTAACCAGTTTATAAAATGGGCACGGGCCTCCTCCTCCACAGTCTTTGGAGGCTGGCACCCAGTTTATCCACCAACATGGATATATTCAACAAGAGCAGGTGGGGTGCCCTGCCCGATGAGAGACTATTCTTCCTAGGATTCCAGGTCCCAGTCTTCTGCATCCCCGAGGAAGGAATTCTCCTCCTCTGCTCTATCTGCCTTTCTGTTACTCCTTCCCACTTCCCTAGAAGTTGCACCACGGTGTCTTTTTACCATCCATCTCACCAAATCCTCTGCTAAAAAAGGGGTCAGAGCATACCCAGACATGCTTCTGTGGTGGCCTGTGAGAGGTGCCAGGTAGACACCGCTATCCTGAGGCTGGGGACTCACTGAAGAGTTCAGGCTCTCCCCAGTCCCATGCCTGCCTCACCCACTGTGCCCCAGGGCTCTGCCTTTCTCCAACCAGGCCTCTAAGACCCTCCTCATGGTGGTAAAAGGACTTTACCCAGGATCCCCTCAGGCCTGAGCCCTTCCTGCTTGTCAGCAACACTTAGGAAGGGGTCTCAAAATCTGGGAGGAGAGGGGCACCTGGGTGGCTCAATGGGCTCAATGCTGAGGCTCTGCTCAGCAGGGAGCCTGCTTCCCCCTCTCCTCTTCCTGCCTCTCTGCCTACATGCGATCTCTCTCTCTCTCTGTAAAAAAAAGAAAAGAAAAAAAAAATCTGGGAGGAGAACCATTCCATATACCCCGCGCAAGCAGAAAACCTGGGTTGAAATCCTTGGATATAATGCTTATGTGGCAAGGTATTTTACCCCTTTAAAGATCTATAAATTGTGGTAATAATATCAACCAATTTGAAAAAAGGACAAGAAGTATTAAAGGCATCCAGGATAGTGTCGAATACGCTGCTCCTAATGTCACTTTACCTCCCTTCTTACTCTCTTCTCCAAGAGATAATAGACCTTTACGTTCATTCATTCAATTCACTCACTGATGTATTCAAGTGCTTAACATGACTGCTTAATTAAGGGCAGCTGCTATTTTCCATTCACTGAGCAATTACAGCATCTGTGATCACTTGTGATCAGAAAATGAAAGCACTGCAAGGGAGCATCAAAAGCGGATTGTCTAGCCTTCATTCTTCCGATGAGGAAAGGGAAGCTCAGAGAAGGCAAGGGATTTTTCTGAGGTCACACAGCTAGTAAACTTGGAGTTAGGACCCCACGCAGCCTGTGGCTCATTCACCTGATGACACATCCAGCCTCAGGCAATGGTGATAACACCCACCCAGCCAACATCCTCTGGTATCTGCAGCACCCCGGCGGGGGAGCGCCAGCCACTCTTGGGGCCCTAAGACCCTCAAGGGCCGATCAGAACCGGGCCAGCTGGAAGGAATTACAAGGCAGGCATTTAGGAAGCAGTTCCTTTCCAAATCAAATGCATTCTTGCTTCTGCTCTCTAACACTCATATCCTAAAAATTGTTATTGAACGTGCTCTCCACATCCGAGCCTGACTCACTCTTTGAAATGGAAATCTGGGCGGTTTGGGTGGCTGTTCCTAAGGGTGAGCAACAGGACGGTGTTTGTTGGCAGTACCCACCGGGCGGGCGGCGGGCGGCCTTGACCCCGGGCCAGAGCCTCAGCCTCCGAGGCCACCTGGCAGGCTGTGGGGGCCCCAGGGCCGGAGCCTGGGCCTGAGCAACCCTGACCTTGCCAGAGGCGGGATCTGTTTCTGATACGGTGTGGCAAATTTCTAAATCCTAGCTCTGGGATGGCATTTGCTCCTTGCAGAAAAAGAGCAAGGGGCCCAGGGGGTTCCAATTGATTCCAAAGTAGAACCAGCTGTTGGAATCCTGCAGCACTGATTAGGAAAGTTCACTTCCAGGTTGCGGTTTCCAGTTGATGAAGCCCTCACTTGCCCCTGGCCCCCACCCTGTGCTGTCAGAGAGGCCCCCCGAAAACCAAATTGCTGCATTCATTGATCCAGAGCTGGAAACCAAGCAGAGGCAGGAAGAAGGTCTAGAAACAACAGCCTCCACCTCTGGAGTACCCGCTTACTCTGTGCCTGCCATTGGGTTAGGTGCTTTGTAAATAGTATTTCCAGTTCTTGAAACCATGCAGCAGCAGCAGCAGCAGCATTCCCAGATTTTCAAATAAGGGAAAGAAAAATTCAGGGAAGAATAATCATTATCATACTCTTTCTACCTCACTGTTACTGAGCGCCCACTCTATCTTCCTTAAGCACATTCCATGTCATCTGCCCATTTATTATCACATCAACCCGGTGATCCTAGTATTATTACTAGTATTACTACTGTCTCCACTTTACAGAACCGAGACTCAGAGAAGCTAGGTGACCCCTCACGTCCCTCGGCTTGGGATGCCCAGCACACAGCTGCTCGTGCCTGAGCTGGGATACAAACCCAGGTTTTTCTCACTATAAAATTAGTAATAATCCCAACAGCTACCACTTGTTATAAGCTTACTATGTGCCACATACTGGGCCAAGCTTTTGTTTGTTTTAAACAGGTATCCCCTCATTTAGATCTCATGCCAATCCTCTGCTGTGTGTTATATTTTCCTGCCTTGACAAGTGAAGAAACTGAGGCTTGGTGATTAAGAGAAGTGGGAGTTGAATGCAGGAGCTTCTGTCCCCTGAGGGGTCTGTCTGAATCCCTGTGATCCCTGCCTCTGTAAGTGGCCTGAGGGCTCACACCCCCTGGGCTGAGTTTCCAAGTTTTCCATTCCTGGCTATAATGTTATCACATTATGGAAAAACGGGGAGCTGGCCTCAAGTTCAGCCGCAGGTTTCATGGTGACTGTTCTGTCATTCTTTCCAATGTCAACCTTCAAAAGCCATGGTAAAAACACATTTGCAATTTGAAACTTGCCATGAATGCTATAAACAGACCATTAGTTTAAACTAGTGTTGATTTTGTGGACTATTAAGGATGAAACGAGTTTGGTATTGACTAACTTAAAGGAACATGAAGTTTATGGTTCTTAAATTGCTTCGAGGAGGCTTACCAGAATTTTCCCTTATGTAAAGTCAGGATGAATACTATCTTTGACAATGTATATGTTCTCAAATAAGGGTCCCCTTGGCCTCATGGATATCCTTTAAAGCAAGGTGAAATTTACCCATCGGGAAGGGAGCCTAGTGACTATTGCCTATCTCATCAATCAACCTACAGATATTAAACGCGGACTGAAGTGTCTGTGACCACAGGACACTTTCCAGGAGCCTCCGACGTGGTTAGACTAGGTGATATGGGTATTCAGACATTCATGCAACCATTCATTTACTTGTAAATGTTACTTAAGTGCTTCTCTGTGCCAGGCACCACGGTAGATGCTAGGCACCCAAGGGTCTTCCAGAATTGCCAAGACTCCAGGGACAACCAGACAAGAAATACCACTCAGAGGTCACCACTGATGCCACGGGAGCAAATGGAAGCTCCTAATCTAGGCTGGGTACAGGTGCAAGGGGAAAGCTTTCTGGAGGAAGCAGAGGACGCTGGAGGAAGCATCCTCTAAGCTGATAAACAAAGGGTGAAGTGGGGTTTAAGAGAGATAAATAGGAATTCCGTGTGAAAGGAAGAGCTTTGCAAAGGTCCTGGAGGGAAATAATCTTTGCTAAGTGCTGAGAGAAGGAGACAAATGACACCATCAGAGTTGAGAGAGGGGAGCTCCATTTGAATTGAGGAAGGAGGGAGGGCCAGAAGAGATGTATTGGAGAAGCTAGAGCAGGAGGCAGAGTATTGAGGCAGGGTGGTTGCGGGGAGGTGTGAAGAACTGCCCACATAAAGGCACCGAGGGCAGGAGTCGCGCCGAAGGGTCAGTGAGAAGAGCCACCGTACCGAAGCAAAGCAGGCACACCAGCACCACCATCATCCCCACCACGGCTAACACCGAGCACTTACAACACACGTGGCCCATGTTGGCAGTTGATGCTCCATGGGTCTCATATTTCTGCACATTTTGCAAGCAGAGGTACTGACTGCCTTTGTTCCAGGCCATCTTCCCAGGATGCTTTTATAGAAACAGACTTGGAAGATATAATGTTCCTCTCTATACCAGAGAGCAGATTCCCTTGCAGTCCATTAAAAAAGATTTGGGTTCCTTGAGCTTGGGGCTCCCCTCCTTAGTGCAACCCACAGATGTCTGATATCTCCTGGCCTTCCTCATGTCACCCCACAGGAATGAGGGCTAGGGAATAGGCATAAGAAAACACTGATACTCTGGCTACTGCTATCGCTGTGAGTTCTACATTCCTTGTCTCGGATCTGGCAGCAATGAATCGCGCCAGGCTGACCTATTAGTTTGCAGGTAGAATGAGATCCCAGACCCCTCCTGATTCTTGAAAGCCCTGTTCTAAGTGATTTTCCAGCATGAACTCGTTACAAAAATCCCATGACATAGAAATGATTGCCATCCCTATTCAGACAAGAAAAGTAGAATAAAATAGTTCCCAAAGTAGGTTGGTGTGAGATCACAAAGAATCTTGTGTGCCAGGCTAAGGAGCTTAAAGGATTTTGACCAGGAGAGGAATGGCAGGAAACCATTTTCCCAAAGCTCCTCTAGTCATGGTCTGTTGGAGGAAATGGCCAGCGAGGAAATCCTGCAAGGAAAAAGGCAGGCAAATGTCAGGAGACAGCACCCAGGCTCCAGACAGGCTTGACGGATGAGTGAAATGTACCCACACTAGAGTTTCACAAGCCAAAATGTCAGACCCTGGACAAGACTCCCGCAACACCAAGGGCTCCAGTAAAAGGCTGGGGAGACATGCCTTAACAGGATAACCCTTGAAAATGATACCTAAGCCTTCCAGGGACCAGACGACCTGGGGTGAGTCAGCAGGGCCTACGCCTGCCAAAAGGGCCACCGTGATCTTCGCAGCATGAACAGGCCAGTGTCAAGCGGGAGGCAACAGTCCAGCTCTGGCTCGGCTCCCCCAGGTCCACTCGTCTTCAGTTCTGGGCCGCACACTTTGAATATGGCCAGAGCTGGATGTTTATCAAGCCCTTGTCTTGTGTCCAGCTCAGTGGCAGCTCTTTGCATTCGTGATCCCACGTAAAGCCCCCAGCAGACCGTTGGGGCATTACGACCCTCTTGTTTTACATTGAGGGACACTAACACTCAGTGAAACTTAGAGCTTAGTGAGAGCCTAAGCTCTCCCAGCTAATAAGTGGCAATGCCTTGGTTCATGCTTAGACCTAGTGTCACCATGAAGAGTGTGCTCTTTAGCCCCATACCCACTGCTACTTTTAGAAGGACAATGTCAAAATGGGACAGGTCCATGACAAGCGCTTGGAGATGTCAAAGGAACTAGGAACTATGACACTAGTCAAGGAGGATAGATGCCTGTGAAGGGGGAGCCAAGCCACACACAAAGCAGGGCCTGCAAGCTGTTCACATATCTAGGGGCAATCCTGCAGAACCTGTGTACGTATCTGGTTCCTCAGGGGCACCAGGACCCATGAATAGATAAAAATCCCTCTTTGTCCAATCCCTTTCTTCTATTGCTCTGCATGGAAAATCTCTGTGCATCTTTTCAGACCAAGCCTGAGCACGGATCTCCCCAAGGGCTCCCTGGCCTGCTCCATGAAACTGTAAGGCCCCAGGCTAGCTTTCAACCACCCTCTTAACCTTGGGTGGAGTGTTCAAGGCCCCCCAGCCTGGGAATGCCTCGAGAGTAGAGGCTGTGTTCAACTCAACACTCTCAGAGGCCCAGCCTGGAAAGCAGGTATTGACTGCGGATAACCCGAAGATGCCCTGGTAAATAAAAATGAAAGGCATGATTCCGAAGAGCCGTGGAGATCATGAAATGGATCCAAGAGTTCTGATTTGCAAAGAGTCTGGGGAAACAGGGCCCAAGAGAAAGGCCTGGATGTGAAAAACTAGCGCTGGCCAAAGGAGAGGCTATTCTGGTTGGCAGAGTAACTCCCTCATGTTGGGCAACTGCCCCGTGACACTCAGGCCTGGAGAAGAGGGGAACAGGAAGGAACCATCCTCCTTGGGCAGTCCGTGTTCTAACATCTTCACATCCTGTTCTCACAGGACGCATTCCAGGGAGCAAAAAGAAACAGGTGCCCCGCCAGGGATTGAGGCTTGCTTTTGTGCCTATGGGGCTGGTGCGCCAGGGACAAAACCACCTCCCCTTGCCTCTGCATGTCTGCCTCCCCTGAGAACAAGGAGGCATGGCAGAAAAAGAAGAACACAGATGAACGAATCAGACCTCTGAACCTTCACGAAGCCCCTACAATGTGCCCAGCAGTGAAAGATGAATACCAAGATAAGTAGCAAGTAGCATGGTGTAGCCAAGTGAAGAGGCTGGGAGGGAAGCCCATACCAGGAGAAATCTTAGCTCCATGCCCTATGAGCTGCAGGATGGTGGCCAGTGACCTGAGCTTCTGAGGCTGCAGTTTCATCTTCTATAAGGGGTTCCTATGACACCACCCTCACTGAACTGGTGTGAACATGAAATGGAACCACACATGCCGAGCATTTAGAAGGTAATTAGCAAGCACGCCCTGGATGATAATGCACTCCCCTTGCCCGTCTGCCACAGGAATCTGAAAGAAAGTACCAGACAGAGGCAGATAGGTAGGGACAAGGAGCTGGGTTACCAACTGATCTCTGAGTCCAACTTCCCTCTCATGAAATGGGACTCTCTAGAGGAAGGCAGCAAGAAGAAGGCAGCGTACATGCTCAGGGAACTGCCAAGTTCTACCCAAAACCAAGCGATTGTAGCTATAACTCTTTATCCCATCGTTCAGAACATAAAACTTCACCGAAAGTGATGTTCTAAAACAGGAGTCAGTCGGAAGTGCCACAGGGTCAGAGCAGGTGGCCAGAGCTGTAGGGTTCCAGGAACAGGGGCCGTGGCACCCCGTGGGCTAGGGCAGCTGGGAAAGGCTCCTTCTCCAGAGAAGATGTGGGCTCTGCAGGATGAGATTGGTAGGCTGACCCAGTCCCCCTGACCTGGGTGCATATCCTACCTCCGGGATGCCAAATTGCCTGTACTTCCCCCTCACGGCTCCTTACCCCAAATTCAAATTGTCCATTTGTGCTTCCATTTCCCCACCCAAACCATGAGGCCGGGGGCATGCTTCTCCATCATCATTCCACTATGGTCTAGTGAAGGATCCATGACACAGTGAAAGTTGGAGAGATGCACATGACGGAGGCCCCGAAGAGGGGTGGCACATAGGACCAAACTCAAAGTCATATTTAAGCCCAAGCAAAACCCTGGGGAGATTCTTCTGAGCCACCAGGGACCTGACAGATCCTGGCCCCCTGGAGCATTTTAGCCCAGGAGGAGAACGGACCTGAATGAAATCAGGGTTCAGTCCTCCCTGCTTTGAAACAGCCGAGTGGTTTAGCCTCGCTTGGCCTTCTTTAAGCCAGACGAGTGCCATCTCAGGGCAAGTGATGGCTCTCCCCATTCCCTTCCTTCATCCCAGCCCCCGATGCTGGAACCTGGATGTTCTATCTGTCCAAAGGGGAATTTGAAACCTGGAAAAGTTGTGCTCGGCAGCCCTTTCCCTCATGAAAGCACACCTCACACCTTCTAATTAAATGTCTCAGCACACCTGGGAGGCCACAATTACATCCCTGCCCCGTCTGTCTTCCCTTTTCATAGCTGGGAGCTAACAGGGGCTTTCTGGGGTCTATTCCTTTTTTTGCTCCAGGCCATAGAAAAGGAGTCTAATTTTGGGGACTTTATGGCTCCTCATCCTACACTCAGACCCTGATTTACCTCTTTCATAGAGGACCTGGGAGGTGTAATTATCGCTCCTGGAAGCTTTGAAGGTCGGCATGCTCTGTGGCAGCAAAGGTGTCAAATATGATGATTAGAATTAACAATAAGTATTATTAGCAACAGAGCTTAGCTCTCTTGAAAGGGGGGGAACAGCCCTGCAACTATTTCCCAGCTGCCCAATACTCCCTCTGTTGCTTGTTTTGTTCTTAAAGAAGAAGCCATGACAGGATGGGGTGGGTTTGGTTGTTGGGCCACAGGCATCCTGTAATGATCAGAGGCCAACCCTGGCCAAAGATGGAGAGAGTGCTCATAAGCATTCAGTTTGGGCCTAGAATTTAGTATCTCTTGAGATGCCTAATCTGGCCCCTATCTCCCTCATCTTGAGCCATTCGCTACCCCACAGCACTCTGGCCCTCTTTTACTTCCTC
>CM053606.1:39914258-40086928 GCA_028646535.1 Procyon lotor | reverse complement strand
GGAGAGAGAGATCTCAAGTAGGCAGAGAGGCGGCGGGGGGTGGGGCGGGGGGGGGGAGTAGGCTCCCCACTGAGCAGAGAGCCTGATGCAGGCTCCATCTCAGGACCCTGAGATCATGACCTGAGCCAAAGGCAGAGGCTTTAACCCACTGAGCCATCAGGAGCCCCAGTAGGTGCCTTTTCTGTAGTGATAACTAGCCCACTTATATTAAGCAAGGACTGGTAAGACATCCTGTGTCATCAGTGTAAAGTTTCCACCTTATACCTCCAGGCAGGCTTGCACTCCCAGAACTGAAGCATCCTGGAGGAACCAGAAGCCTACAGAAGTATCCCCTTGCCACATCTTTTATTGTTTAAATTCCAATTGTTTGAGCACTGATGGGTATGGCCATGTCTGTGTTTTCTCCACTCCTTGGCTACATGGGGTAGGCTCAAGACCTGCTCACACTTAGCCAGTGATATGTCCAAGGCATATACCTGACCTATGTCAGGGGCTTCCGTGGGATTTTTCCATTTCACACTCTAGGAAAAAACTGTCTTCCCTTTCTGATAACAAGCTGGAAAAAAAATGGAAGGCTAACCTGTACATAGATCATTATGTATTTTTCTGTAGATATAATACTTTACAAGTTTAAAAAAACTTTATAAAAGTTGGAAGACAACCCCAAAGCTTTGGTGATCATGCTGGTAGTTCATGAACAGCAGGAGAGAATAAGACAATTAGGCAATAAGTTAGAGAGATAAAAGATAGAGGGATGTTCTGGCAGCATGGGGCACCCAGATCTAGTCATTCCTGAGGCTGGATCTACCCCTGCCCTTGATTTATCTGAGCAAATAAAGTCCCCTTTGGCGTAAGCTAGATTGAATTCAGATTTCTTTTCCCTGAGCTGACTAACCACCAAGAAATTAAAATAATACTTCATATTTTATGTATGCCTACATTGTTCCACATAGAATTTAAAGCTAACGTCATTCTTTCTTCTCACATTTTCTGATCTATGATTACTTTACTCAAGGTAATCTCTCAATATAACTTTGCGGGACAAGCAAAGCAAGTATTAATTCATTCAATTTACAGATAAAATCACTGAGGCCCAAAAGAAAAGAACTTCAGTTCCACAGCTAGTAAATGGCAGAGCCTCAACTGGAGTCTAGGTTTTCTTATTTTTCTCTCCTTTTTTGTTAATAAATTGTGGCTATGTGCATTAAGAGAGAGGAAATTTGGCTGCTTGGATCCAAAAAATTCCCACAGCTTCTTACTGTGGGTAATTATCCCCCTTTAAGATGCATTATTTTCATAGCACAAAAAACACTTGCTCAAAATATTCCTGCGAAGTCATGAAAGTTGAAGACAATCACAGAGTCTTAGGGCTTTGTCCAGGCTGAAAAAAGATACACCAAGATCCTGACTTGCTTCTGAGGAGAACAGAGCCCATTGGAAGGAGATAGTGAATATGGTTGGTGAGGAAGGGTCCAAAGGGTGTTGAGAAGAGGCAGGAGGTGAGGGGGAGGAGGCTGGGAAAGCTCTGCTTTCACTCACTGAGACGTAAGAACAACATGGGAAGTTGGAAACATTGCTATAAAGCCAGAGAGACCAGAGTCCCAGTCTGGCTTCTACCAATTCCTAGTCAATACCTGATGCAAGTCAGTGAATCTCTTTCAGCCTCTGGCTCTTCATTTGTAAAATGGGGCTAATAATTCCTCTTTCAAAGTGCACATGTATGGATCATGCATATAAAACACACCCACCAGGGTCTGGCACATAATGGATGCTCAGTCTCTCTCTCCCTCATAGGAGTAATGTTCATACTTTATCCTCTGTAAGTAACAAGCCAGTAGGAAACACCCGTGTGACCCAAAGCAGGGTAGTACATGGTAGTACCTGATGCACTCTCATTCTGCAACCGGACCTTTCCCCCAGCGCCTTCCAAGGCCACGATGCCCATTCTGCTCTTCCTTCTCCCATATGCCATTCCAACCTTCCAGACAGATTGTCCATGGGCCAGATCTCATCCTCTCCACTCTGCCTGTACCTCACTGTATTTCCAAACAGAATGCTTTCCTGAGTGGTTTATTTCCAGTGAGCTTTTCCCCTGGAAAAGCTTCTAGCGGTGTCCCTTCTGCAGAAAAGCCCCTCTTCCAACACAGAAAAGAGAAGGAAGCAGCAAAGAAAGGCAGAGGAGGGTCTGCAGGGTGGGAAAAAAAAAAAAAGAGGTTACCGCCTATGTTCTCCTCTAGAATTTTAATGGATTCTTGCCTCACATTGAGGTCTTTTATCCATTTAGAGGTTATCTTTGTATATGATGTAAGAGAATGGTCAAGTTTCATTCTTCTGTATATAGCTGTCCAGTTTTCCCAGCACCATTTATTGAAGAGACTGCCTTTTTTCCACTGGATGTTTTTTCCTGCTTTGTTGAAGATTGGTTGGCCATAGAGTTGAGAGTCCATATCTGGGCTCTCTATTCTGTTCCAGTGGTCTATGTGTCTGCTTTTGTGCCAGTACCATGCAGTTTTGGTGATCGCAGCTTTGTAATATAGCCTGAAATCAGGCAACATGATGCCCCCAAAGACTCCATTCCCAAATTACTAGAACTCATACAGCAATTCAGTAATGTGGCAGGATACAAAATCAATGCACAGAAATCAGTTGCTTTCTTATACACTAACAATGTAACTATAGAAAGAGAAATTAGAAAATCGATCCATTTACAATAGCACCAAAACCCATAAGATACCTTGAAATAAACCTAACCAAAGAAGTAAAGGATCTATGCTCTAAGAACTACAAAACACTCATGAAAGAAATTGAAGAAGACACAAAAAGATGGAAAAACTTGCCATGCTCATGGATAGGAAGAATAAACATTGTTAAAATGTCTATGCTGCCCAGAGCAATCCATACTTTCAACGCCATCCTGAACAAAATACCAATGGCATTTTTCAAAGTGCTGGAACATACAATTTTTAAAGAGATTTCTATGTACTAGCTTGCTTAGAATGTTCAGCAAGTGATAAAGTCCATTAAGAAGGTCTCCATCCAGCCCCTCCTATACAGGTATCAGTATCACCCAGTCCCAGATACATCTTTAGAGGATCCTAGTTTTCTGTAAACTGACTTGAAATAGAAATCTCTGTACCTTCCACCCACTGGTTGTGGTCCTTCTAGCCCAAGACATAAAACAATCCCAGACCCCTAGAGCTGGTAGCCCTTCATGTAGAAGCAATGCATTTCATGTTTTTTCCTTCCTCCCCCTCACCCCCCACTGGTACATACACCTGAGATTTTCTTAAACATTCTTATAGTTTCTCCAACTATAGCCAGACTGCTAATACTTTAGGATCCAGGTCAGGGTCCTCTGAATTTGTTCCAATTTTCCTTCTTCATAAAGTGCCTAAATCTGAACAGTTCTCTAATGGGTCTGACTAGAATAGGACGATCATTCCCACCTTAGTAAACTCCTAATAATATGGTGCAAGATCTCAAATGGCCTTTTGTGCATGTGTGTTATGGGTCAGCTACTTAGGTACCTGGCACATTTTAGGCACAGTAAATTATTGCTGGCTTCCCAGATGCATGCATGCACAGATGTGTTATGTAGGTAGAGCATGATATTCTTGAAAGTACGATCATAAGAAATACGGACATTGTGCTGGGTTGTATAGTGTCTTCCCAAAATTCACATCCACCTAGAACCTCAGAGTGTGACTTTATTTGGAAATAGGGCCATTGAAGATAAAAGTTAAACCAGTTAAGATGAGATCATACCAAAGGGAAAATTGTCTATTTGGAAAACAAACTCCTACATCTTATAAGAGGAAACAAAAGAGGCATATACACAGAACGGAGATGATGTGAAGATGCTCAGGGATAACACCATATGAAGATGTCAGAAGAGACTGGAGGACTGCAGCGGCAAGTTAAGGAACGTCAAGGACTGCCAGCCACCACCAGAAGCTAGGACGAGACGGCAGATGATAACCCCTTAGAACCTTCTGAAAGAGCAAGACCCTACTGACATCTTGATTTCATATCTCTAGGCTCCAGAACTGACAGAATAAATTTTTGCTGTTCTAAACCACCCAGTTTGAGGCAATTTGTTATAACAGCTACAGGAACTGAATATAGGCATATTAAATGTTTCACTTTTCCTTTTTATATTCAGCCTGGGAGGATGCTATCAGAGTACTGGAAGAATATTCAACAAAGTTAGGAGAGGGTTCAAATCATGGTTTTATCATGTGACCCTAAAAAGTAATCTCACTTCTTTGATCCTCAGTTTGATCACTAGCAAAATAGTGACACAAATATACAGCATGCAGAATTAGTTTAGGGACCAAGAGTGATAAAGAATAGGAAAATTCTTTACAAATTGTAGAAACTTTTAAGGTATCAGTTATTTTTTCCTTTTTATTTTCTTAAGTAGATTTTTCTATAGGTCTGCCTATTTTACTTTCCCCCACAAAAAACCAGCTCATGAATATATTTATGAATTCTACTATTTTGTTTAATTTTGAATTTATTATTATCTGTCTTTTTTTAATTGTCCTGTTTCTCTTGGTTTTGTTTTGCTGCCCATTTTTTTAAATTCTTAGGTTAGGCATTTTGTTGCTTTCTTTTCATTTATTTTTATTTTTATTTTATTTTTAAGTGAAAGCATGAAAGCTATGAATTTACCTCTGTCTATGGCATTGACTGCACTACATGCATTTTAGATCTAGAATTCTCACTTTATTTTCCCCCCTAAGTTACTTAAAATTGTGTATTTTTAAAATGTTTAATTTCTGAGTTATTATTATTATACTCAATGTGTATATTATTATATGCTATTATTGTATATAATATATATTATTATATAGTATATATTATATATCATTATATTCTTTATATGTATAATTATATATTATTACTATTATACTCGATGTGTGATGGCCTCCCTGATCAGGAGAACAGCATTGTCATCATGATCATGAAGCTAGGGTATTACATATTTTGCAAACAGCTTTCTCTCTGACATCTTTTAGACATGGACATCATGACTGAATTTTTTTTTTTTTTTTAGTAAGGAGTTTTTATTTTCTCATTATGAAAGCACCAGCCACAAAATATTAGCAGCTCTTTGGAATCAAACATTTGTCAGTAGAGTACATTTCTAAAATGTTCTCATATCTCCCTCCAAATCCACCAAGAACTAAAGAAATCAACAATTCTGCTGAGGAAAGGAGAAGTGTTAGCAACAATAATCAATGGCCCTGAATTTAGCTTATGAATTATGTTCCCAGGATTGCAGTCTAAACATTAACCTTTCTTTATGCTTAACATACAGCCCAGTGTCTCTTTAAAATTTCACAAACTATCTGCCCTCAGATCATATACTTTGCTGAGTCTAGGACTCAATCTTGAATCCCAAATGAGACTGTAAGCTCCGTGAGAGTAAGACCATTTCTTATGCTTCTTTTTTTATCTCTCCTTATATTCCCTAGCATCTACCATCGATAAACAGCAGAATTGTTTGATTATAATTCTTGATGAACATTTCTTGACAGGGAATGTAACTGTGAAATTTAGGTCATAAATTTTAAAGTAGTCACATGGTAAAATCTAGGGCCTTTTTAAAACCTTTAAAAAGGTTGAGGCTAATACTTTGGATGCATCTTTGAAGAGAAGAAATAGTAGTATCCTGAGCATCAAGATTACATTTTTAGACACTGCAAAAACCAAAAATGTCATATTGATACTTGTCCAACCAGAGCTACGTTGGGCTTATGTTCTAAGTATGATGGTGAAGGCAAGGGGTCCAAAATTATTCTAACAAAAATGTGTCACATGTGTAAAATACTTTATAATTCACAAAACGCTCCCATGTGTGAGCTCTCTTGATGCTCAAGGCAAATCTGTGAAGAAAGCAAATTAGGAACTATTATCTCCATTTTGCAAAATAGCGGTTTGGGGTTCAGAAGACATTGGCTAAATTACCCAAAGTCAAAAAGCTTGTAGATAGTTGGAACAGAATTAAGCCCAAAGTTTCTGATTCCCCATCCTAATTTTTTTAGGGTACAGTTACCCTAAACTGATTTGGGTACTCATGACAGAAAACTCTGCATTCAATCATCAGTTTCTATCGATACATATTCACTCACCACATGTCCTTTGTGTATCCACATGCTTAGAGATACACAAGAAGAAAACACAGTTGCTACCCCCAAGGAGCCCATAGAAAAGTAACCTGGTTATTGTAATATGCATGACAAATTGTATTTGCCACAAGTGCCAAGAGAATGAAAATAAATAATAAGGATGATAATAAGTCACATTTATTGAGAACTTATGTGCCAGTTTCTGTCCAAAGCACATTGCATCTGGGTTGAGGAACATTAGGTACCATACTGCCCGGTGCGTAACAAGAGTTTAAGTCAGCAACCATTATTTTTACTATAGTTTTTTTAAAAAAATAAGATCAGGGGTTGTTATCTGAAAAAAAAGGTGGGTGGGGGGAGAATATTTAAATTTTATATTACCCAGAGCAACACAGTAGGGGAACAACTAGCCATCAAGGGAAGTCAGAACCGAGGGGGAAATGTTGCAGTAGAGTCCTCAAGAACAACTGAGCACTTGCAGACAGGGAGGGGAGGAACATTCCAGACAGAGCAAGAGCACTTGCAAAGACTTGGGCCCGGAGCAGAGGGAAGGGAGAGGCAAGGAAAGGAGGCATTGCCCTTTGGGCAGCCAGAGACAACATACAGAAGAGGAAAAGGAGGTGGTTTCCAGCTAGAAAGCAGCAGAGGGTGCGGCTCTCCCTGCGCCTGACCCAGGCACTGAGGGTGAGGCCCAGATTTTCCAAGGCTATTTGTTTGTAGGTTACATTTTTCCTGAACAGAATCCAAATTCCTTTGTTTTCACAAAGAGCACCATAGTTTCCAAAGAAAAGAAAAAACAGACTTCTTGGTCCAAGGGCTTTCCCTGAGAAATATCCTAATGGCTAGGGGCCAAGAAAGGGTTCCACCAAGTGCTGCAGTCAGAGAACAATAGAGCAACAGACTGGAATCTTCTCCAGCACCTACAAGAAAATGGGACTTCGAAGTCATTCCCTAGGAGATGCTTAAATATTAGTAATATGTCCTGTTGGTTCTGCCCCAACCAAACCCTCCTACTTGAAGTTCCCAGAATATTGCGTGCAGTGTGAAAAGGCTATGCCTTGGCAGGCGCTGTCACTCACACCAACAGTCCTCCTCTTCCCTTTAGATGAGGCCGGCCTAAAGTCTCCTCCTTCCCTGGCAACACACCCCAAATCCTGGTCCCTACACCAGGGTCAGTGGGTGGGTGGGTGGATGGCTCTGACCTCAGAGCTTGTACAGATCTATGGACTCAGTTCTGTGGACAGTCATCCCACTGCCCTGCAATTATAGCATATATTTATATTTATATTTATATTTATATTTATATTTATATTTATATTTATATTTATATTATAGCACCCTTACACTATCTTTCTCTTAATTTTGTGAGCCAATGATGGACCAAACACAGGAGGTAGGAGCAGCCATCCCGGATGCAGATAATAAGTGGGTACATTATTTGTAGCAAACTTTAACAAGTAAATAATTTTTAAGTTATTTTTAAAAAGTTCACTGTTTTCATTGTCACGATGTGCAGGCAATTCTAAACTGTGTCAAAGACCCAATGTTCCTCCTCTCTCAGGCAAAAAGTATGTGGCAAAGGGTACACCCCACCTTGGTCTATCACTCAAGTGAAAACTTTCCAATTCCTGCTGCTCAGGAAAAGAACCTGCTGTCAGTGATAGAATGCAACGTGGGGCAGAGCCTTTAGTCAGTCAGCAGTTACTCAGTAAGTCATACTATGTGCCAGGTACCACTTTACACATATCTTATCCAATTTTCCCAATTACCCCAAAATATATGCACCCATATTTGGTTGTTTGTCAGATGAAGAAACTGAGGCTCCAAGCAGTTAAGTGATCTGTCCAGGATTCTACCACAAGGACATAGGAGAGAGAAATTCAGACCAGATCTGTGTGGCCTGACAGCCGTGCTCTCTCACCTGTGCCTAAAAAAGCATACACACCCCACACCGGGGGCTAGGACTCCCAGCCACACATCCTCTTCTTGGGGACTTCACAGCCTAATGGAGAAAGGAACTCATGCAACTCATGATTCAGCTTAGCATGTGACAAATAGCTTCAGGAATATGCCAGACCAACCCCCCACTGTGGCCACCTCACTGTCGATTTAAATCTCAAGAACCAAGAGTAGGAAGAAGGTTGGTCAGAGAAGTAATTAGCACTGATTGGACTTCTACCAAATGCTCTCCCGGAAGCATACCCTTGCTCTCCGGCTCGAGTCTCAGCACAAACACCTCTGAGGTAGGTCTCATTGTCCTGAGTTCTTTGAAGATGCTCAGAGAGGTTAAGTGACTACCTCAGGGTCACACAGCAGCTAGTAGCTGGTCAGGCCCAGACTGAAGCAGAAGCCTCTCTGACTCAGAAGCCTGTGCTCTGGGCATAGCAGCACCCTGATGGGGAAGGAGTGAGGAGGGACAACAGTCAAGGTCTTCTCAGGGAGGAGACAATATAATAATGACAGAAAGGATAAGGAAGAGGAAACAGCAGTTCGTTAGCTTTCTGTGGGGACTCTACCATTTATAAAATGCTTTTGCACTCACTGTCTCATTGAATCCCTATGGATTTGGCAAGATGGGTATTACCTCCATTTCACAGTTGAAAAAATGGAGGCTTTAGTAAACTATATGATTTTGTCTTTTTTTAAGATTTTATTTTTTAATTAATTTTATTTTTAATTTATTATTTATTTATTTTTTAGAGCAAAAGGGAGAGTGTGCATGCAGGGGGAGGCAGAAGGAAAAGCAGACTCCCCACTGAGCGGGAAGCCTGATTCAGGACTCAATCCCAGAACCCTGGGATCATGACCTGAGCAGAAGGCAAACGCTTAACCGACTGAGCCACCCAGGTGCCTGCTATAGGATTTTCCTGAGGTCACACTACTTTGTTGCCCAAAGAGTGTAGAGGGACTTTATCACACTTGTTCCGTGCATTATCACATTCACAAACAAGCACTTGTGCATCACATCTGATACTTGAACCACCCCAAGGCAGGAGGTTAGGCAAGTCTGAGCTTTGCAGTTAACAGATGAAGAAGTAGAATTCAGATCGGGTGAAGGATATACCCAAGAGGTAAAAGTGGGGCTAGAGCACAGGTCCTTAGAGAAGCATACCTTTCCTATCAACCCACATGGGACAGACCATTTATTTACTCATTGTGCACAAACTTAAGCAAGGTTGTCCATCACTTGGGAGTGAGCCTGTCTCTAAGAAGCCTCACTAGCATATTGGACATCCAGGATCCACCTCCCTCTAATAGCTCTTAGATTCCCCACTGGTGCCACCTCCAAGTTTTGATATTAAATGGCAATTCCTGGGCAGCCTGGGTGGCTCAGTTGGTTGAGCGTCTGACTCTGGGTTTCGACTCCGGTCATGATCTCAGGGTTGTGAGACTGAGTCCCACAAAGGGCTCCAGGCTGGGCCTGGAGTTTACTTAAAAGATTTTCTCTCTCCTTCCTCTGCCCCTTCATCCCCTCCCCCCACTCAATCTCCCCTCACCCCCTCATGCACTGACTTATGTTCTGTCTCAAAAAAAAAAAAATTGAAAACTTGAAAAAGGCAATTCTCTCACAACTGCCTTTTAAAAAGTTCTCTTTGGGTTCTCAAGAATGATATAAAATTGCTCCTCTGCAAACACATTTCAAGGTTTCTTGACCAAGATCCTATAATTACAAGAAATAAAGTAAGAAAAGTAAAGGCTGAATGATTTACAAAGCAAGAATATCAATTATGCATTATCTTGAGCCAGAATTCATTTGGTTCCTGAAAAACAAAAGTTAGCATGTTCGTGCTCTCAGAGACATCGTAGGCCCAGTCAGGGACCCACAAAGACCCACAAAGCAATGCCGTGGTAAACGTCTGAGCCTAGGAATGATTAAGTGTACAAGAAGAGAAAAATCAAGGCTCAGGGAGGTTAATTAACATGCTGAAGGTCACCCAGCACTCCACGGGGTTGAAAATGAAGATGAAATCTGAATCCAAGTCCTTCTACCTTTACATTGTTTACCTGCCCTTTTGGAGTAACGTGTGTATTTTAGCTGCCCTCCGGACTGAGTAAAAGCAAAACCAAAGACTATAAACTGCCTGGGCAGCTTGGGCCCCCGGTTCTCCCTTAACTGTCCTGGATCCTCTAATCCCTATAGCAGGAATGTTACACGTGTGAGGCAGTCCCGAGACAAAAGAGCTTCCAGATCATCCTCTTTTATTCTGCCTTATTGTACCAGATAATGTCACTGTTCCGACCACATTCCCTTGGGATTCATTTGAATTGTTTCCCGGGGTGGAGGCAGGGTGCACCCACCTCTGTGTGCCTTAATGGCCACTGCCAGCAGCTACTCCTGGGAAAACCATCAGGTGCCAGAGCTCCCTGGCCTTGGGTGGGATGACTCTGGGATGTAACCCACACTCCAGAGACCCCCAGGAGAGTCAGGCTGAACCCCCCTCCCCTCTGCAGGTGGCACCTCAGTGCCATCCCCAAACTTATAGTCAAAGTAACTTAGATTTCAGGGAAAACAACTGTGGGATAGATTAGAAAGATTCCTTTATAAAGAATAAACACTCAAATGCCACCTATTTTACACTCAGAAAATCATTTTTCATTCTATTTTGATCATTTAAACTCATTTTAAAAATCATATTGTTCTTATAATTTGCGCCACAGACCTCCATTTGTTGCCGACTAAAAGCTATCAAAATGTGACCAAGGTATTCAGTCCAGTTTCCTGGCTGATCAGCCACGTCCCATTCATCCACTCACCCACTCACCCACAGTGGGATTGAACTGCAAACATGCTGCCGTGGCTCATCTTATCTCACCTACCAAATTATCATCTGACCCCAGCAGCTGCCATCGAAAACAACCCAAGACCTACCCCAGACACTGTCCATGCTGTCACTTCAGCCATGGTATTGTTCCTCACTGTGCCCAGTTGTTTCTGCCTCAGGGCCTTTACACTTGCTGCCTGCTCTCCCTGAAATGAACTTCCCACAAATCTCACCTGGCTCCCTCCCTCATGACATTCTGGCCTCTGTGAAATGCTGTTTCTTCAAAGTGCCTTTCTTGACCTGACCATCTAAAAAAAAAAAAAAAATCATCTGCCCATCTCCCACTCCCCCCATCTTTTATGGTCTTGTTCTTTCTTCATAATATTTATTACCAGTTGAACTGATATATTTATTAATTACTTGTTTACTGTCTTTCTCCCCCAGGAGAACATAAATGTCCTGAGAGGAGATCTTTTGTCTGCCTTGCTCACCGCTATATCCATGATGTCCAACTAGCACCTGTAGGACAGGAACCAACATTTTTGGAATAAACAGAGTTAATGGGAAAAAAAAAAAAAACCGTTTTCTCCCTTGCCTCTTGTTTATAAAATAAAACCTTCCCAGGGTAAGATTACAAAAGGAAAGGTCTGGAATCTGGGAGATCTACAGCTTTAATCCCATGAGCAAGTCTCTATTACTTGTGGATCAAGGAACTCTCTACCTTAAAAACCTGCAATGGCTCCCTATTGCTTCAACAGAGGACAGTTGTCCATAAGAGCTTATAGCATGAGTGAAGTCTTAAAACTATTACAGTAAAATAATCTGATAGTGACCTGTGTGTATGTGTGTATATCCTTGTGTGTGTGTGTGTGTGTGTGTGTGTGTGTGTGTGTATTATTTCATATACATTTACTAAATGCTGGCTATATGCCAGGCATTCTGCTGAAAGAATGTAAAGATGTGGTTTAACCCCAACCACCCTAATTTTGATAGTAGTGGTGGTGGATGCCCAGGGATGCCAAAAATGGTAAGAGAGAGTGAGAGCCAGAGCCAGAGCCAGAGCAAAAGGCTTGCAAACAACACTTAAGTGTTAACAAATACCAGGAGATACTTCTACATAGGCAGGCAGGGAAAAGGAGTCAATTGCTTCTATTTGGATATAGGAGGGAGTCCAAAAGACTTCCTTGAGGGAGCTGCATTTCAGCTGAATCTTAGTGATGGGGGCTCACCCAGCAAATGGGAGAGGATGGGGAGTGAGGGCTTTCAGCAGAGGAACAGTCTGGGCAAAGGCTGGGAAGGATGACGCATTCGGGAACTACAGATGACAAAGTTGGCTGGAAGTGTGGACCCTGAGATCGGTCATGGTGACAGACCCGACTGAGAGGTGGTAAGCAGGGTGTTTAGACAAAAGACGCGGCACTTGGCGTCAGAAGGACCTGAGTTCAAGTGCTGGCTGTGTCATGAGCCAGTCACCCCTCTCTGGGCTCAAGTTCCTGGGAAGTAAAAGAGCTGGGGGTGGGGGTCAGATCAGCAGCTCCCCACTGGAGACAGTAAGACAGCGGTGAGGAGCTGGAACCGGAAGCTCCAAGGAAGCCTATTTTGCTTAAAAACAAAATGCTGAAAACTTTGTCCTTTTGCTTTGATTTGTTTTGAATTGTGACATTTAAATTATTTTGAATCTGAAATTCATTAAAAGGATGTGAGCATGTTGTGTTTATGGAGGGTGACCCGAGTTATAAAAGAGGCAGAGAAACCCTGGCAGGGCTGATCTTAAAGCCCCCTCTGTCTCTAGCCTCAGGCCTAAGATGACCAACAGCTAGGCACACAGGAAAAAGCAGAGTGGTGCCATGACTCAGACCCTGAACTTGGAGTCAGACCCAAATTCCAACCCAGACTGCCCCTTATTCTCTGGTGAGATAGGCAAGTGAATGAACTTGTTGAAGTGTCAACTGCTTCCACAGCATATTTTCCTCATGGGCTTATTGTGAGGTTTATTTGAAACAATGGAATTCCAAGCACCTGGCACATAGTAGGTGCCCAGTGAATGTCCACTGAGGGTAAAGTCTTTAACGGCAGCCCAGCCCTCAATTTAAGAGTCCCCTTGAGTGCCTACCACACCCTGAATGCTCCCCACAGGCCATCTCACTTATAAGGAGAAACTCAAGATTTAATACTCTGTCATCAGTCGAGTTCCCTGAATTGTCTAAAGGTGGTTTTGACTCTTTAGAATGTGCCCGCAATGAATGATGGGAACTTAGGGCACGCTGTCTGGAATCAAAGCAGGCTTAAAACCTTTCTAAAATTTAAAGCTGTTTTTTATTACTCTGGAAACCTACCCACTGCACGCTCTTATTTCTAACCATTATGGTTGTTTTTTTTTTTTTTTCCTACTTTCCACATTTAACTCAAGGCTTCAGATGCAGAAGCCAAGATGGAAGTGATCATAACATTTAAGCGATTAATGTAACGACAGCTTATACTCGCCTCGTAGGAAGATCTACATTCTCTATTTAATGGCTTTAGCCATTTACAGCAAGAGTTAGCACAGGGACCCCACAGAGGGAGGGGGAGGAGAGGGAGAATTCTGCAGCTCTGACCAAAGGTGTTGTAGTCATAAGCTAGCTGGGAAATGATTAAGTGATAAATACAGTAAATTCACCCTTGGTTCTGGGAACCCCAGAGTGCAGACAGTAATTCTCAGAGGCAGAAGCTATTATTATTAAAAGGTCTAAAGCGTAAGGGTATGCTGTTTCAGTCTATTTAACTGGAAGATCACTAAATGCAGATAAGGAGGAACTCAAGTGTGCAAAGCACCTATGGACACCAAGGACTCTATCACCTACAACACCTAATGTCCACACTACACGTAAGTACTTGTAGCTGGAACCCCAAACAGACAGGAAGAGGGAAACAAACAAGGTTAAGTACTTCCTGTGTACCAGGAGCACGCGATGTGCACATAAAATATAATGAAGTGCGCTCAGTGCTTAAGCATACCTAACCAAGGCCAGTAAACTCAGAAAGGACCCCCTGACCTTTGTTAAGGAAGTGACTGCTTGTTGTTCTTCCTGAATGCATCCCCATGGTCTAGCATAATGCCTGGTACATCCAGTGGGAGCCAGGAACATGGAGGGTGGAGCCAGAGTTTACGGATGCAAACCCTACTCAGTAGCTGTGTGACCTTCAATAAGTAACTCAACCTCTCTGTGCCTTAGTTTCCTACTTGTAAGGAAACAAGCAGGAATGGGATAACAGTGATACCTCCCTCATACTGTAATTGTAGCATTATATAAGCTAATAAGTGCAAAATGCTTAAGACATTGCTGGCAAACAATAAAAGTTGCACACATAAACACTTGTGGACTTGCCAGATACTGGGGAGCTCATCTGTCCTCAACCCCTCCCTGTGATGTGAAGTGTAATAAAGCTCCCTTTCCCAGGTGGAGTAACTGAAGAAAGTACACCTGCCAGGTCAGCTAGTTCCTAATTGGCCCAACTTAAATTCCTACCCAGGCCCGCCTAACATTAAGGGGAAAACATAGCATTTAGTTGGTTTTTTAAATATTCTAAGCCTTCACAGATAGGAATGCATTTACTTCTCATAGCAATTACATGACGTAAGGGTTGCTTACCCCCATTTTACAGACACAGAAACTGAGAGTGAGAGCTCAAGTAATTTTCTTAGGGTCTGATGGTTTGCAAATATCAGGATCGGACAGATTTAAGCCCAGGCCTGACAAACGGTCTGTGCCAACTCAAGAAGAAGGTCTCAGGTCCCAGGTGCCTGGGACAAGCGCTGGCATGTCTTCCTAGCCCCTGCTGGACCTAGGGGTCGGGTTGTCGGCTCCTGAGCAGGAGATAGTTCTAATGGGCCTATAGCAGGGCACTGTCCCGGCGCTGGGGTCCTGTGCACGTCCCTCCCATCCCCCTATCCACGCCAAACCCCCTCCGCCCCAGGGGACGGCGGACCCGAGCTAGGGCACGAAGCATCCGGTACGCTCCCACTGCCCCACCGGGTGGTGGCCCCGCCTGCGCCGGCGCCTGGGCTGTCCACCCGCCGCCCTCCCAGCCTGTCGCCCGCGTGTCCCTTTCGCTTTTAGCCCCAGCCGCTCTGGTAGCCTGCTATTACTCAGAATAGCCCCCACTTGTCTAGATGAGTGACAAAGATCAGCAGTAGTTGTGGGAGGAAACCTATTTGCACACAAGGCTCCCTCCCCTAGCAGAAAGCACCCCCGGCAGGGAGTCCGGAAATCGCCGTTCTCCCCACCCCCACCCCAGGCCCCGCTCTGCTTCTCGCTCGGCGTGCAACTAGGTTCTGGCCTCAGTTTGCCCATCTCTGTAAATGGTGTCAACAGTGCTTCTGCCCAACAGATCAGGAAGGTGAACGCTGTGGAAACAGCCTGAATTTCTTTGAAGTCCCCTCTTTTCAGCGAAAATGATTTATAGGAGAGTTTTAGATTCTTATCTACCATTACTTGTTTTACTATGAATCCATACTTTTTAATTTGAAAAGGAGTAAAATTGTCACCCAGAAAAAATAATCTTTGGTTTATCCTGTGCTTCCGGGCCCCCTGTTTGAGATATCCAAGGAAGCTCTGGAAGGCCCTTTCGACTCCCGCTGTCAATCTGATTCGCGGTGGTTATTTTTTATTCTTTATCATTAGGACCTTCATGAGCTCACTGATGACAGGTGGGGTGGGGAAAAGACTGCGTTTTGCAACAGGTATGCTCGGTTAGAATTTCTTGTTATGCCATTTTTTGCCTGTGGGCCCTCATCAAGCCATTTAAACTCGGGGAGCCTCATTCTCGCGTCTTTGAAATGGGAAGAATACTCCTGGCAGGGTTGGTATTTGTCAAGGGCTTGCCGGGTGGTCAAGGGATGGGGGTGCTAACATGTCCGGGCTCTGAGGGTCTAAGCCCGGGCTTCGGCCTTCGTTGGCTCCTCCTCGCTGCCCCCAGCGCTCTACCCAGCGCCAGTGCTCAGCGCGGCCGCTCACAGACTCCCAGGCTCCCAGGGCCGCGCAGCGCGGGTGGCACTGGTGCCGCCTCCTCCGCCTGCCAGCTCTGCCCGCGGCGACCTGCTAGCGGAAGGCCATGGCTTTATTTACACGGAAAGCAGGCGGTGGAGGCTGGCCATGTATGGACGAAACGCTGGCGGGCCGGCACCGTCGCCGGGGGAGGCCTTCTCCTGATAGGAATCTGGATAAATCAACAGTAGAACGAAAGAATGAGTCGAAAAGGATCACAGAAACAGGACCCAAAGGCGGCCGTCGGAATCAGCCCACCCGCCCTGTCCGCCCTGTCCCCCTGTGATAGTTTGGGCGACAGAAGCTCAAATGATTCGCCAGTTATTGCCAGGCCAGGCCTTCTGCCACCCAGACCCCACTGTCGTCGGGTCCCCTGTGTGGGCGACTTCAGGTCGGCAGGGAGTGAGATCTAGACCCTAGACCCTAAGCCAAGGAGGGAAGGCCTCCCGCCCCTCCCCACCCCCCCGCCGGGCTTTATGAGCATCAACAACTCGCTAGGCATTGTTCCGATGTTATTTCATTGACCTCTCACACCACGCTTTGAGGAAGGTATTTCCATTTTTCATCTGGGAAACTTTGGCTCGGAAAAGCGGTCACTTGCCTAAGAACACAAAAGCCTGTAGGTGGAACAGCTGGGATTCAAACACAACTCGGTCCCAGGCTCTTCCCACCCAAACGCGCTGCGGGGGAGGCCCCAGGGTAAAGCGCAGAAAGCTCGGTTGCGACTGCGACGTCAGGGGAGCCGCGCGATCACCGGGCTGTTTCGGGGAGCCGCCCCTTCCCTCGTTTTCTTTCCCAGGCAGACTGGGTGTCCAAAGCCTCCTCCGGTTGTACCTGTCAGCTGATTCGCTGCTGCCCCACCCGCTGGCCTGATTTAGCAGCCGGAAGTTGCACTCCCGGTGACCGCTGACCCAGAGCCCCTAGTCGTTTCATTGCCAAAGCTAATGTCGTCGCTGGAAGACACACAGGTGCGCCCAGGGCGCGCATTTCTCCGGTCTCCGCCCCAGTCACCGGGCTTCATCCGGTCCAGGAGCAATTGAAACTGGTCCAGCCGCCCCTTTCCCGACAGGGCCCCGCCCACGCCCACCCCGCAGAGGCTCAGAACAGCTTTCTTCACTTTCCCTGGCCCAGCTCTCCTGCCGGGGGCGAGGAATGGAAGCTGGTTGCTCAATGTTCCTGAGGATTGTTCTGGTTCTCATGCGATTTGTCGACCAACCATCAGCGGGCTGGGGGGCAGGGAGGAGGATGCAGCTCAAGCCACCCAGCAGGTACAGGGGCTTGCACATCCAGGTCCATTGAGGAAGCCCTTAGGGTTCCTTGGTGACACCTGGGCCCTGTGCATGGCCCTCCAGAGTCAAGTCCCATGGAGAAAGTGGGCAGGATGGCGCCACAGGCTGCCCTAGCCCTCTGGGGTCCATCCAACCCAGGGGGAGTGTGGGAGGCTGGTGGTGTGAGGCTTGGCCCACCACTGGCTCACTCACCTCTGGGCAGCCCTCCATCAGCAAATGCCCAAGGACCTCTGAGAACTTCCCCTGAAGCCTCAGTTCCTTTGCTTTAGATCTCTTGGCCAAGAGTAAGGAAGGCTTGAGCATAAAAGCCAGTCAGAAGGAATTGCCTCACAAATATTTATTGAGTACTAGGCACTGTACTAGGCCCTGGGGATACCACCATGACCCAGACACGGTTCCTCCCTTCACCCTGTCCCAGACTAGTAAGGCATCAGGCAAGTAACAGGTCACTTTTATTGGGGACAGGGAACCATTTCCCAGAGTGCATTTGGGAGAAAACCCTAAATTGGCTGGGAGGAAGGGGTGGGGGCATTGGAAAAAACTTTATCAGATTGCAAACCCTTTCTTTCCTTCTTCCACCTTTTTTTCATGTGTTTCTGGATTACCTGAATCATGCTAAGAGCTCAGGGAGCAGCTGGTAGTTTTCAGGACAGCAGGTCATGGATGTCATGGTGTAGGGGCTAAAACTCCAGGGGTCCAGCCACTTACTCTGCCAGGGTAATTTGCATAATTTCTCTGAACTTCGGTTTCTTCATCTGTAAAATAGGGCTAATGATAATATTGGCTTCATAAGAACAAGGCCTGGCCAAGGTAGGCATCAGTGAATGGAATCTATTGTATGACTTTGTTGTGGTTCACATACTTCCTCTGATCCTCCTGACGACGCCCTACAGCACAGGTAACCTCATACCCATTTTACAGATGAGGAAGCTAACTTGAACAAATCAGCAGAATCGCCCGTGCCTGGTAAGTTTGCAAGACCAGGACCCTGAGGGAGGAAAGGCCTCCTGGAATTTGGGGAGATATTTTGACCTCCACCTGCCCTCCCTGAAACCCCAAATGACTGGTTGAGACGGAACTGTCTGGGGAACTTCCTTTGACCTAAATCCTGTCAGCTATCCTGGAACAGCAGCCAGAAATACAAAGAGCCCCGCCCTCGGCACTCTTACCCCAGCAGGCACTCCATGCCAGGGGATTTCTCTTTCAAGGACTACTTTAAAAAGGGGAATGATAGATGCTAGCTGGACACCTACTACGTGCCAGACAGCACACTGGGCATGCTTCTGCAGGTTATTTCACTTTCTGTGGGCAGGGAAAGTAGGAGGAAGAGGATCAGGAAGAGGAGGGTTAAGAATCAACTTACCCCACTGCTCCCTATAATGTAACTTGACATACACACATATAACCCTGAGTGTTCCTTCTAAAAATGCAACTGCGGTGATGTTATTTCAACTCCCCCACTTCAGATCTCTCAGTGGTCGCCCACTGCCTTTACACAAAGTCCGCGCTGCGGAAAGGCATCCTCAACCAGCCACGTTATCACATCTGCTGTGCCCATTTATCTTCTAGCCTTTGCACATGCAATTCTTTCTTCCTGGAATGTTCTTCCTAGCTCCTTGCTTCCTCTTCTACTTTTCCTTGGTTAAAAAAGATTCATCTTTCAGCTCTCAGCTTTAGATGGCACTTCCTCTAAGAAGCCTCCTTGTCCATTCAGACAGGGCTAGACCTGTCTCTACTCTATTGTAAGTGCTTGTTTAATGGTCTGTCCCACTAGATGGTGAGCTACTTAGGGACAGGGACTATGCTTTGTTCCGGTGTCCTCAGCACCAAGCAAGGTGTGGCTCATTAAATGCACTCAATAAATGTTGACTGGATGGATGAGAAAAGGTTGAGCATGAAAATTATTCCCATTTAACGGAGGAGAAAGCAAAGTCTCAAAGAGGACAGAAACGCTTATCTAAGGCCAGACAGCCGGTTAATGGGTGAGTTAAGCTAGAGCTAAATCCCTATAAATTCATTCAGTCTTGAGTCACCATTTCACTTATATTAATGATAATATAGGAGCAACAGGTGGCTCAGTCAGTTAAGCGTCTGACTCTTGTTTCAGCTCAGGTCATGATCTCAGGATCTTGAGATCAAGTCCTGTGTTGGGCTCTAGGCTCAGCATGGAGTTTGCTAGAAATACTCTTTCCATTTTCATCTCCCTCTTCCCCTCCCCGCTGCTGGTGTGTGCCCTCTCAATAGTTCTTCCCCTCATCCCTCTCTAAATCAATCAATCTTTAAAAAAAAAAAAAAAGGATAATACAACCTGCTTCTAAGATTTCTCTTCAAAGTTGCTCCTACCACTGGTTTTCAATATTGCAAAGAAACAGGACCCAGGTCCTGTTAATATGTGACGTAATAATTATAAACACTAATCATCAAATCTATAGGTAGTCCCAGGTGCCTGAGACATATCATACCTCATAACGTCTTCAAGAAGTCAATATTGTGATGTCTGTTTAACAGATGAGAAAGCTGGTTCAGAGAGGTTAAGTGATTTGCCCAAGGTTCCATGGCCTTCAAACCCAAGTCAGTCTCTAACTCTAAAGTCCAAGTTCTTTCCACCTCCCCAGGCAGCCTCCTGACCATGACCCTGGGGCCAACTCTCAAGTGGCCCTTGTTCTCCAACTGGGCCCCTTTTCTCTCTTGATGGGATACAGATGAGACTCTGGCCCAAGTGTTATAGTAAGGCTGGCATTTTTCTCTGTTCACCCTTCTCTTCTCCCTTTAGGTTCCGGGATCTGCCCTGGCTCTACCTCTGGGGAAAAGACAAGGCATGGGAAGCAGTCATTGTTCCTTGTTCTAGTAAATGGCCCCCTTGAGAACCAGGCAGGTAGGGGCAGATCCTCTCATTCTCAGATGTCTCAATAAACAAACTCTTTTGCAATTACACACACCCTTGGCCAGAGCTCCCACAAACTTTCCTGACTCCTAGGAACTATTCCCCAACTCTCTGGTCACCCCAAGAGCTTCCTTAAGGTGTCTGCCTAGATTTATTTGCTCAATGACTATTTGAGCATCTATTACATGCCTAATGTAGCCCTTCTAGTGAACAGTGCTCCCCGTGGAGTCCTGGCACTTTTTCAACTCTCTGAGATGAGGGGCTGCCCCTGAAGATCTGCACTAAACTAGAAGGTCCATGGGCAGATGCTACCTCCATCACCTGACACATGGTAAGCCCTTAGTATTTGTTGAATGGCTGAGGAGCTAAATACTAAAAAATCCAATCATCTCTTAAAATTTGCTTCTAGTGCTCTACTTAGAGACAGGAGCAGAGCATGTTGAGTAGAAAGAGACCCTAAAGGGAAAAATGACCTCCTTTAATCCCCTCATTTTACAGGAAGGGAGACCCAGAGAAAGGAGGTACAAAGTTCCAGGAAGAACCTGAAGTACAACACAAGCTTCCTGACTTTTGCCTCAGTCCCTCCTCTGTGCTGGGACCCTCCTCCAATGGCATAAACAGAGTCCTGTTTAACGGTCACAGCCGCCATCTGAGGACAGGAGTAAGGAAGAAAGGGCAGTACCACTGCCAAACACCACAAGAGAACACTGGAGCTCAGAGGCGAAGTGGAGGCTACCCAAGGTCACATGACCAGAGTCTGGGGCTTCCTCCACCACAGCCATGCCCAGAGCTCATTCTCCCCCCGTCTCCCTGCCTGTTACTCTCTGCTTTTATGAGCCTTAAAAGAGATTTCTAAAGAACAGGCCCTAACGTTGCAAAGACCTTCATCTTTATTATTCCCTCCACTTCTAGAAGGTTTGGTCAGTCTGCCCAGTGCAAAAACTAAGACCATTTGGGCGCCTGGGTGGCTCAGTGGGTTAAAGCCTCTGCCTTCAGCTCAGGTCATGAGCTCAGGGTACTGGGATCGAGCCCTGCACCAGGCTCTCTGCTCAGTGGGGAGCCTGCTTCCCCTTTTCTCTCTGCCTGCCTCTCTGCCTACTTTTGATCTCTCTCTTTCTCTCTCTCTCTCTCTCTCTCTCTCTCTGTCAAATAAATAAATAAAATCTTTTAAAAAATAAAAAACTAAGACCATTCAGGTATGCAAAATGTCATCTCTTAAAAGGGCTGGTGGCCCAAATGCTTGTCTCAGAGGCAAAATGGTCTCAAACGGCATTGAGGACTTCTTGGTATGGTGACACTGTGTAAGTGGGGACTCAGGGTCTTTGGGAGACTCTTAGAGCCCATGTCCAATCTCAGAGGTCCTTCTGGACTCTGAGCACAGCAGGCCTTCCTGACGATAGGCTCATCTACACCCCTGGCCCAGCCTTCACTGTCATGGCTCATGGCACCCCAGCAGCGAAGAACTATCATTATAGCAGAAAAAGGTCTCCAAAGGAGGCCAGATGCCTTAGGAAAAACACGAAGAGAAAAAGCCAAATGAGTGAGAACAGCCGTGCGCTACCCTCCTAACATCACACTCAAGTGCTGAAGCGAAGATTTTTATCTCTGGGACAAAACACTGCAGTTAATCAGGAATGAAAGATAAAGCATTTCTTTTTCTAAAAAAGCAGGGGCAGAGTCCATTCACCAGCATCCTGGGTCCTGAATTAGAGGAAATTGACAACATAATTGAAAAATAAAATATCTTACCAATGACCTGAATGGTCTGCTGTTTGGCCAGCACTGGCCAGCTCTGCTCCACACCAGCAGAAGGATCTCAAACAAATGGCCTCACCTTCCTACATCTGTCTTGGGGGCTGAGCAGTGATACTCATGGTGCCCGCTGCACAGGGTTTCAGGGATTAAGTGAGGTCACTGTCATAAAGCACCCAGCACCATGACTGGCACAGAGTAGGTGCTAAACAAATATTAGTTCCTTTTTTTTTTTTTTTTAAGAATAGGGAATGAATTGCGCTTTGGAAATAGAATAGTCATGGAAAAATCCAAGGGCCCCCAGTGAAGTAAAGTTCCACCAGGGCTAAACAGAGCCATTTCCCAATCGTTTGTTTAAGGACCAGCCCTCCCCCGTGTGACTGGCTTCCCACACAGTGGGCTTGTGCGCTTCCTTTCCTGTTCTCCTCGCATCGGGCCTTGCCAGCAAAAATGCACTTAGCCACTCAAAATGCAATCATTACGACTCACCCAGCAGGCACAGCAACGTGCTGGCTGACATGTACATACACATACAAAAAATGCACGCAATTTGAGGCAGCCCGATAAAATGTGCGCCTCCTGTCCACAGACCTTTAACCAGATGGCAGAGCTGCATGGAGAGGGCAGGAACTTCTGAGCCGGATGAATGTGGGCCCAGAGCTGTTTCCTTCCTTTTGACAGTGAGTGGTGTGATCTAGGGCAAGTCACTGGAAGTGTCAGTCTAAAAAGTATTGCGATACTTAGTTTTGGGTCTTGTGAGGATCATAGAAGACAACGTCTATAAAAGAATGGTCTAGAACACTTAAAGACAGCTATTGCAGAAATGCCAAGAATCTGAAGTGGGAGAAGAGAGGGGAGTCCAGCACTGAGCTCACCTTCTTTATAGTGTTTTACCCAATAAAGTGGCCTCCTCTGTTTCTCAACTTCTTTGGGGCTTTTGCCTCTTAGCAGTAAGACTTGGACCCTAGCTGGCTTTGCTCTGCTCTGGACCTCTTTTGGTTTTGCCTCAGTAACTGAGCCAGCCCACCATCTGAGTGGGAATGCTATGTTTCCCTCCTACATCTCCCTCCACCCACGACCGACAATCCCCAAAGCCCAGAGCAGATCTGGGGACAGCGGGTCCTCTGAGAAGGCTGGGAAAGGAGAATCCAATTCATCTTCAGCCCCAAACCTCTCCCCCAACTCTTTCCCTCCTTCCTCTGCCTCAATGGGACCTCGTTGGGTGGGAAGGCCAGCCCAGGGAGCAGGAAGGGCAGGGACAAAGAAGGGCACAGGACTGACACTCTGGATATGGACTTGGATCTACCCAAGTAGATTATTTGGGACTAGGAACAAAACCAAAAAAAGCACTGCAAAAACAGAAATTCTCTCCCTCCTTTTCCCTTCTTTTATGGGAAAAACTGTCAGATGGAAAAGGAAGAGAAGGTCAATTGAAGCAGTCAATGCCTGAGACAGATTTTGAGAATCCTACTGGCAACTATTTTGCACAATGCTTTCCCCAGCTTTGTCTCATTTCAACCTTCACAACATCTTGGTGAGGTAGATGCTGTTGGCCCATTCTATGGATGGTAAGACTGAGAATAAAAGAAGCAAAGTCATTTGCCTGAGATCACACAGCAAGGAAACACCAGCTATGGGGCTCAAACCTGAGTCTGCCTTCTCTTGATCCCAGGTTCTTCCTCTAACCGGGGTCATGTATCCATAGGACAAGAAAGGAATTCTGAGTCCTGGGCCCATCTCAGACTCTCTACTATCCAGCCCCTGCCGCTGACAATTCATACGCCCAAGCAACCTCGGTCGCGACTCACTGATTCACCATGCTACACTCGGGATTCATGCACTTTTCTGTGTATGTGATCTGGTTCTTTTAAAAAGATATGACCTAACATGATAATTGTCTTTCTCTGACTGACTTATTTCGCTTAGCATAATACCCTCTAGTTCCATCCACGTCATTGCAAATGGTAAGATTTCGTTTCTCTTGATGGCTGCATAGTATTCCATTGTGATCATATGATCTCTTTGATATGAATAAGTTGAAAGGCAGGATGGGGGGTCATGGGCGTTCACGGGGAGGAAATGAAACAAGATGGGATCAGAAAGGACACAAACCATGAGACTCCTAAACTCACGAAACAAACTGAGGGTGGCTGGGAGGTGGGGGGTAGGGATAGGGTGGCTGGGTTGTGGACATTGGGGAGGGTATGTGCTATGGTAAGTGCTATGAAATGTGTAAGCCTGATGAGTCACAGACATGTACGCTGGGGCAAATAATACATTATATGTTAATTTTTTAAAATGGGAGAAAAATATATGATATAACAAATATAATTTTAAAATCTATTGCGACATCACTTTTCACTAAAGGCTTTTTCTAATTTTTATTTGTAAAAGCTCCCTACACAATGGGTCCACCTTGCCTGCCTCTCTAGCCCACCACCCCCCACTGTGTGCAGGACCCGCAGAGGCCAGGCTCCCCTTCCTCTGTTCCTTCCTTCCCAGCACTCTTCCCTCCTTGGGCAAGTTGGCTGCTACTGCCTCATCCCTCCGGCCCCAGGTGAGGCAGTCCTGCCTCCAGGAGTCTTCTCTTGACAAAACCACTCCAAGTCTTCTCTTGACAACCACTCCTCCAGAGTTGGGACCCAGACCCGCTCCACCTCCCAGCACCAGGGCCCATGTCCTGCACAGCCCCGCCATTCTGAGCTGGAAACGCCTATTTCTCCGTCTGCTGCCACCAGTCTGTGAACTCCTTGAAGGCAGGGCCTATGCTCCGTAATTCCCAGCAGCAAGCTCAGCAGAGGCCCAGCAAGCGTTTCTGGATCAAAGAGTGATTGAATCAACTCCCCACCCACCTTCCAGTGGGTTTGTTTCCCTCTTGACTTGAAACTCTGCTTTTTCAGCTGTATGCTCTGTCCCTTTGTCTAATCTAAAATTCTGGGGCAGGGCAGGGCTAGGGGTGGAGTTGCTACAGCGGGTTGGGTTGAATTTTGTACTTCAAAAAGATATATCTACTCTTGGTACTTGGAAATGTGACCCTATTTGGAAATAGGGTCTTTGCAGACATAATTAAGGATCTCAGGATGAGATCATTCTGGATTTAGGGTGGGCCCTAAGTCAGCCATGTGAAGGGGGAGGCAGGGGTCTGGGGGTGGCAAAGAATTGCTTCTCCTTTCAAGCCTTCCCTGGGAGCATAGGGTTCTGGGCCTCCAGACCTATGTGAACATAAATTTCTGTTGTTTGAAGCCACCAAGCTTGTGGCATTTCTTACAGCGGCCCTAGGAAGCCAGTCTTAGCAGCAACTGTGCTTCTCATGGCTGTGATGTCCCAGCCACCCGCCTGCCCCAGGATCTTTAGAAACCTCACCACGCAAACAGTAGGGCCTCCATGAAAGCCTTATGAGGTACTGAATCCCAAAGGCCTTGTCTGTATTTTCAGCTGGGTTGCCTATTCTAAAGGTTGACTGAAGCCAATGCCAGGTTTTCCCAACCCCACGGTCAGGTAAGTCAGTCAGCACGGAAGGCACTAGCATCGATGTGGGCCCCCTGCGAGCTAGCCAGTCTAGGCTGGTGTCACATTTGGTCATCTTCTGCTCAAGACAAGTATCCTTGAGTATGTTCTCCAGGCCCATCTCCGAGAAGAGGAAACTGAGCCTCAGGGGGGTGGGGCAGCCCACTTGAGGTCTCACCGTGCTCCCACTGTGGGTGCTGGGTCTGGAGCCCTGGGCTCCCAGCGCTGTCCTTCACTTCACTAAGCTACCACACCTCGTGACAGGAACAGAACCAGGACAGGGAGAAGAAGGGGAGGGAGAGACCAGTGGAGGAGAGGGTTCAGCTCGCAGACTTTGTGTTTTTGCTTTCACAGGCTGGGAACAATTAGGGATCCTGCTTCTAACTTCCCATGTGTTGTGGTGGTGCCAGATGTAAACCTTGAGTGATCCTTATCTACAATCGGTATGCATCTGTATGAGCACAATTAATCATACCGTAAAGCTGCCACGGGAATTCCAGACAGCCCTGCGACCATGGCAGGAAGCACGAGTGTGGGAGTGGGCACACCACCGCCACACACCCTACAGCACTGGTCTTGGGGGCACATGCGTGAAGGGCGTGGGTCCCTAACCCTCCTCTTTGCTGCTCGTTGCCTTGGTCTGGGTAACATACGTGCTGGTCAGTGAGCCATCCAGGCCTGGAGTCACCTGCAACACCGACGCGGGCTCTTCCCGGGCATTTCAGAGAGAGGCCACACACTTCCAAGCATACAGCAACTATTCACAGGGCGCCGACTGTATGTCGGGCTCTGGGGGCACAGCAGAACGCAAGCATATGGCAATAACGTTGTATGGTGACAGACAGCAACTACACGTATCCTGGTGAACATTTCATGGTATGTGTAACTGTGGATTTGCTAGGTTCTACACCTCACATTATATAACATTTTACATCAGCTGTCATTCGATAAAAAAAATTAGAAAAGGGGGAATCAAAACAAAATCTATTGCTATAAAACTTAACTTCTACTGGGGGCAGAAGGAGAAAGATAATAAAAATGAAATGCATAAATATATACTGTTTCACTGAGACATGAGAAGGAAAATCAAATGGGGGACTGGGAGAGACTGGGGGTGCCATGTTATGAAGGTCATTAAGGAGAGCCTTCCTGATAAGGTGACAGGTGGGCAGAGGCCTGAGGAGGGAGAGTGAAGTCTGCGGATACTTGGGGGGATTGGGGAGCTAGACAGCAAGGATAAAAGACCCAAAGGTAGAAAGTGCTTGAAAAGTTCCAGTAACGGCCAGGAGATCTTTGAGTCTGGAGCAGCAGGAGCTGAGATAGGGCAGGAGGAAGTCAGTCCAAGGATTTGCCAGGACATAGTCCACACAGGGTCTTTAGGCCACAGTAAGGACCAGAGGACCACTCTGGGTATGATGAGAAGACACTGGCGGACATGAGGTGGGGACGTCTAGGGCAGGTTCTGGAAGGATGAACAACAGAGGGCTGGCTGGAGGCAAGGAGGCCAGGGAAAAGGCTGGTGTCAGAGTCCAGGAGACGGAGAGTCCTGGATGGAGGCCTTGAGTCACAGTGGACAGGAGTAGACTGAAAAAGACAAAGAAAAGGAAGGGAACGGGTGGTAAGGGGGAAGAAAGAAAGACAGGAAGGAGAAAATACAAATGGAGTGTGGGAGAAAAGACTGTTTTACGTACCAAACAAGAACTCAGTCATCAATGACTGAATGTCAGATTCTGGGCCCCGCAAAAGGGAAATGGATACCTCTTAGATGCTAGCATCTGTACTAGACCTTTGTATGTCCCACCTCATCAAACAACACTCGTTTGAGGAAGGAGTAATGAGCCTCTATTCACATGAGGAATCTGAGGCCCAGAGAAGTTAAGTAATTTCTCCAGTGTCACACAGCCAATATGGGAGTGCTGGAATCAGAGTTGAGAGGTTGTCGAAGTCCAAAGCCTGTTCTTTCCAAATCTCATTCCGGCTGGGTGCAGAGTCCCTGCCCTCAAAACATAGTCAACATAGTCCTGCCCTCAAAAAACGTCCCTGACTTACAACAGCCCCATGAGGTCAGAACTGTTATTGTCCCTATTTTTAGAAATGGGAAAATGGATGCCCAGAGAGGTTCAGTGACTTGCCCAAGTCACAACAGCTGGTAGGTGGCTGCGCCAATATTCAACACTGGTCTACCTCCTCGTAATCTTAACCACAGCTCTGTGTTATTACATAATACCATTGTTTTGAACTTTAGTAAAATATATTTTCAAACTTCATTTACAGATAGGTGGTAGGTAAGAAAAGCACCAAGTTATCTACGCAGACCAGTACTCTAAGACTTCTTGAAGAACGCACACAGGGCTGCACACGCACGCGCGTACGCTCACACACAACATTTACTGACATGTATAAGTACACATACGGATATGGACACACCCATAAAGTGCATGCATACACAACATTCCAAAGTCAATTACTTCCTAAATTAACCTCTGTTATCTGGGTCTCTGGGGAAGTTAAGTCATTTGCCCAATTATGATGAGCTGCCAAAGCCATCTTGTCCATTCCCAGGAAGTACACGGATATAGTCTTCAGATTACTTCTTAAAAAGTCAACTGGAATACTGTTACCATTTCCTTGAGAAGCTCAGGGAAGGGGTGGTAGTAGGAAGGTTGAAATGTCAAATATTCATCCCTCAGCAATAGAGGACTCCTGAAAACACTGATTCCCAGTACCCTGCTTCTTCTCTGGAAATGCAGACTCAACTACTCTGGCAATTCAAGTTTGGAGCATCAGGAGGCAAAAGACTCCTGTCAAGGGGTGCTGTGGTTTAGCGAAATGAGTGAAAACTCACTTTGTCCTCTGATAGTCCTGAGTTCTAAGCTGGTTTCCAGCCCTTCCTGCCTATGTGATCCCAAGAAGTGAGTGGGTTCCCCTATAAATAAAACAGTGATAATATAATACCTCCCTCTGAGCTATCACGAGGATTATAAAGATCCCTTAAATCAAGTGTCAAGCACATAGCTAATGCTGATGGAGGGCAAAGTTCAGAGTCTTGACCTTTCCCCTACAAGGTAGAGAGTCACTAACTTCCAACCAATAGAACCTATAATTACTATCTCTGGCCACCATGGGAAGGAGTTCAAAAGGGGGGGTGAGGGGAGCAGTCAGATGTTTTCACGCAGAAAGGCAGGCCCAGGCATCATTACCATGTTGCTAGGTAGTGTTAAGCCACCCACCTAGCCCCAGAGTGGGCAGCAATTAATGTAATTAGTGCAGTGATGAATGTCTTCTGCAATGATAAACAGCTTGGTCCTGCAGAACTTGACAGACCTGCTGGTCCCACGGGGCTCCTGACCTTGAACGTCCACTTGGGGAGTGGTGTAGTATAGTTTAGAGGAAAGAGATAGGCTTGCAGTCAGATGGAACCGGAAGTAAAGCTTGTCTTTGCTAGTCCCTAGCCATGTGTCTGAAGGCAAGCTGTGTTCCCTCTCTGAGTCTTCGCCTCCTCATCTATGATATGGGGCTGATAATATTTTCACAGGGTTCTTAGAGTTACCTCTACCATCATCACCATCACCATGGAAAACCCCAAACTGGGCTGGTGTTGAACTGGCAAAAGGGCGGACATAAACATTGCTGGTACCTCGTGCTGGAGCAGCCCCACTGTTCTTCTCTGGCTAAAGTCAGAACAGGCGGCACTGACCTGACTGTCTTTAGGGAAACTATGGGAGTTTGGAATGCAAAGCATATCGATACGTAGAATAAAAAGGAAGAGAAAGTACCCGCTTGATTTGATCGTTTAAGATAATGTTATAAATAATTACCACCAGTATTATCAGCAATACAGACGCTTATGTAAAACAAAAGCACCACGGTAATCTGGCAGTTAGTAATAAAAGCACAAAACCTGCTTATATCTTTGTATCTAGCAATTCCATCTTCAGAATTAATACCCTTACAAAGGAGGTCAAAAAATCCAAAGGTTGTTACGTATAGGTAAGTGTATGGTAAGGTTCTTGATAATCATTAAGAATTCGCTAATTTGTCCAACAGTTACTAAGTGCCTACTGCTACCAGAGATAGAGACTTTGAGTGTGGGGACACATGTACACTTAGGATTCATTGAAATGAAGGTTCTGAAAAGGTCTGTAAAATAGAGTAAATCAAGAGGGAGGGATCTATAGGGAAACTACTAAGCAAAAATGAAGCATAATCCCTGAGAGCCACATGGATTCTTGGAAATACACATATGAATTGGTGTTAAATGAAAGAGCCAAAGAAAAAAGAGAAATAATCAGAGGACTCAGACTGTCAAAAACAGGAAGGGCCTCAGAGACCACCAAGTTCAGCAGTTCTCAACCCTTTCCATGGCATCTTGAACAGGTGAGACTCACATAGCCTTTACAGTCTAGGAAGAGAAAACAATTTATGGGGTAATAATAATAAACATTTCTGGCTGCTAGCTGTCACTCCACTGTTTTCTTTCCCACTAGAGAAAGCTTTTCAGTATCCCTGGGGGTAAGCTGAAGCTATTAAAGGGATAACCTTGAATCCACTCTAATTTGTATAATAAAATGGCGGTTGGGAGTCAACACTGCAGTGGAGAACCAGTGATCTGGCCCAGGTCTTCAATGCTATTGGTGGAGAAGCCGAGGCCTCAAGTGACCCACCTAACCTGTCACGCTAGCACATACTTCTTGCTCAATTGGTATTTGCTGAATGAGGATTTGTGAATGAATAGGCAAATGAGATGACATGACCAAGGTTACCCAAATTGTATGTGGCTAGTAACACATACTGTTTGAACTTAGGGATTGGGACTGAATTTGTTTGTTTATTATATGGAATGCTTCACAAATTTGCATGCCATCCTTGCTCAGGGGCCAAGCTGATCTCCTCTGTATTGTTCCAATTTTAGTATATGTGCTGCCACAGTGAGCACTGGGCGTGAATCTGGAATGTGGAAGTGCATGTTCATTGTATTTCCTTTCTCTATGTTGCTCAAGGGTAGTCTGGGAAATACAACAACTGCCCAACAGACATGGCAGTGGAGAGGGAGCCACAGTAAGAGCCTGAAACGACATGGAGTTCCAGAATCTTCAAGATATGGATGATACCAGGGGCACCTGGGTGGCTTAGTCATTTACGCAACTGACTCTTTGGTTTTGGCTCAGATAATGCTCTCAGGGTCCTGGGATCGAGCCCCATGTTGGGCTTCCCACTTAGCAGGGAGTCCAACTGAGGTTCTCTTTCCCTCCCTCTCTCTCTGCCCTTCCCCCCACACTCTCCATTGTCAGGTCTCCAGTGCTTAAAAGCCACAACAGAGAGCCTCCCCATACAGTAGACTCTTTAACTGACCCATGGAGAATGGAAGATCTTTTAACAGAATTGACCTAGTGCAGAGTCCATAGAAAAAGTCCTCAATTGCTGATCACTGGTGATGGCTCTTCTCTGCCTTTTCCTTTTCCCAGAATTCCCTTCCCAAACCACTCTCCTCTCCCAGGGTCAGCCTTTATATCCTTTGTGTTGTAGCCCCTCTTTAGAAAGGCCCTTCCAGATCATCCCCTTTAAGAAGATCTTCCATTTTATTTCCTTAAAGCCAGAAGTGTGTAGAGATCTCCAAGTTCAGTAGTTCAACTGTCTCCCGACTCCCTTGTCAGGTACTGTTCAATATCCTGCTAGCTACACTGCAGGGAAAACACAGTTCCAGATCACAGGAAATTCCCATCTGGCATTTTTCACTCCCAACACTTGCTGCTTATTGTGATTTCATATTTATTTATTATCTCTATATAGCCACTATAATACTAGTGATTACAGTTGACATTTACTGGACACTTACTGGGTTAGGTATTCACTGAATCATTTACTATCCATAACAACCCTCTGAAATAGGTTCTGTTGTGATCCTTATTTTATAGATGAGGAGACAGATTCAGAGAGAGGAATTTGACCAAATCCATATAATGCATCAAGGACAGAACCAGATATCAGAGCCAGACGATCTGGCTCCAGAGGTTAAGGGCTTAACCTCTAGGAGACATAGAAGCACAATAAGGGAAGATTCCATGTCTTTTCTTGCCCACCACTTCATTCCCAGGACCATGTATAATGTGTGATATGGGATAGGTCCTCAATCAGTATTTGTCAAAAGAATGAAATGGAGGGAGGGGCACGGAAGGGAGGGAAGAAGAGGGATGGATGATGGGGGAGGAAGATATGCCACTAGCCCTCTCAGGAGAGCCCAGGGCCCTTCCCTGCCTAGGAAAGGGGGTTCAGCTCTAATGCAACCATTCTGCTCCAGAACCCCTGTGGAGGCCCTCAGAGCACATCGGTGACTACAACAGAGCCCTCTCTCCAGGAGACACAGGCTAGTGAGGAAGAGGGACCTGGGAACCAAGGAGAAGAGGGGTGTGTGGACCTGTCAGATGGGGAAGAGATGGAAGGCGATGAATATATTCTGCCTCTGGGAGTCTCTGCTTGTTCAGCTCATGTAGCCCTGGACTGGGGCAGGCTCTTGGTCGAGATCTGCACCCCTCGCTCTCCACATCAGCCTATGTGGCCGCCCTGCTCTGCTACACAATACTGTGACATGTGTGACTTGAAGACAAGCTAAGACTGATCACTAGAGGAATGAGAGCCGCCTTCTTCCACACTGATTTTTCCCAGCATGTTAGCATTTCGTTCCACTGAGGAACATCGGTGGAGCAGAAACTGTCCTACACAGGGAGATGCGATTGCCTCAGAGGCATTCGGAACTAGGGGGACTGGGCATTGTGCCCTTTCACCCTCCATTGTCCCGCTGGGCCATTTGCCTACGTTGCCTTTCTTAAAAGAGCTTATTGCATGGCCTGCCCCCATCTTCAAGTGTCTGCCCTCATCACCATAACTTGGCAGCCTCCTTTCTCCCTTATGCCTTCTATCAAGCAACCTACGCCAGTTTTAAGGTTGAGTCTTATATTTGCTATAGTGTGTGTGTGTGGGGGGGTGGGTGGGTGTGGGTGTGGGTGTATTTATTTCATCAAAATCTAACAGGTCTTTCTAGCTCTATTATTTCTATTAAGGTTCTTAGAATTTTATTTTAGCGTTGTAGCTATGATACTGCACAAGTTTTCAGTGGTCTGCTTCAATCTTATTTTTGCAAAAAGCCCTGTTATTTTTTAACGTACAACTCTGCAGAACACCAAGCTTTGCGGGGACTTCCATGTCACACGTAGAAGAAATACCTGTAGCAGTGCATCAAGGGCTTTTCCACCTGCTACTAGGCCATTCCTCACCAAAGTTCCATGAAATAGGGGGGAGTGCCAATTATCACCTCATTTTCAGACGAGGGAACTGAGGTTCAGAGATGTTTAGTGACATATCCAAAGGTGATGAAACAGCACTTGAATCCAAATCTTCAAGTCCATTTACCAAGTTTTCACTGTATCCACAACATTTAGCACATTTTCTAGTGATATGGTAAGTAACTGGTCAGTAAGTTATTCAGGGAACAATTAATTGGGAATGCATTGAGATTTAACCCAAGTTTTCCTGATTCCAAAGCCCATACCTTTCCACTGTATCAATGGAGAATACCTACCTTCTGTAGAATAAGAGAATACTTTCAGGGGTACAGGGACAAATCTATTTATTTTAACAACCACATATTTACTTTTCCAGTGGTCTAAATGTTTCTAGCAAGTAATATTTGTTATCAGCTTAAAATTGTAAGACGTCTTTTCCTATAAAAATATCTTTAGGTTTTAAGAAAGTAAATCTCTTTAAAGAAAAATATCAAGAAAATTAATTTTAGATCTGTAAATGGACATAGCAAAATGGAAAAAGCGGTGAGTAAATCACTGAAACTGGAGACTCTTAGTCCTTACAAAGCCCTTAATAAAATACTTTCTTTTCATGATTCCCATGAGCTAGATCAGCAGATATTGTCTAAATTAGCTTGAATAGAAAAGAAATTAAAACAGGCTTGATTCCCTGGCCAGTGTCTTTAGGAATTTAACATGGCACTCTTTATTTCAGCGTCTGTGCCAACTGGTGTTTTCTTTGCAGGACTCAGGTAGTTGGTCTAAAAAGTTCTTGGGTTCTCACAAGACAGAGGAAGCAGCAGAGAAAGAAAAGAATATATATTTTAAAGAGAGTAATGGAAGTTTCAGGGCCTAGTGAAGATTCCCAAATGATTCATACACTTGATGTTTGTGTTATGCAGAAAGAAAAGTAAGAGGCCTTGGCCCCCCTCTAGACACCTGGGTTTCAATCTCATCTTAGCCACTAATTTAATGTGTCACTCAGGTAAGTGACAGCTGGGAGGTTCACTGTCCCCACTGGCTAAATGAAGGAATTTTGATTTCCATAACCACTTTCCAGCAATGTGAGACACACCCAATCAAGAATAACTATAATTGGCAAAAGCAGCTGTCCATGTAAGTTAGAAGGCACCTGCCTACCATGGGCATCAGCGCCCTTCCTGCTCTAAGAATCTGTGATTTCATGATTTAATCTCCTTGCGCTGCAGATGGCCACACAATTAGCAGAGATGCACACAGAGGACCATTAAAGTTTCTGAATTAGGCTTAGAATATCACACCACAGGCCGTATAAGCCAAGCCGGTGTAAACGCCTACCTGCCCTTCTAGGCAATGAGTACCCTGGTTAATTAAAAGTCCCTGTGACCATCACTAAGCTCATTACAATTGTAAATAGGGAGTTTGTATTCTTAAGAAATGCTTAATACAACTTCGTGATATTAGACACAATTTAAACCATCCTGGCTGAGTGTTCTCTTTTCCTCACTTTGGTGTTATTTTTATAACTAACAGAGCAATGAATGCCGACTGTAGTAGATGACCATATGGCACACATTCACTCCCCACCCTAACTCTGCAAGCTGCACATGGACACACACGGTATGGCACTCGAGTCAGCAGCTCCAGGAGAAGCCAGCACCACTCCTCCAAAAACCGCTAGGGAGCCCTGTGTGGTGGGGAGAAGAGACCACCCACTGGGACCTTAGGAAGTGTAAGCCACCTCAACTAACCTGCAGACCCATAAGCTGGAAAAACAATACTTAGCCTCAGATAGCACTCTGATTCTGTGGTTGTTTATTTCATGACAAAAGCTGATTAATCCACCTATTGTGACCAGGAAAAATATACAGAAATCATATGCTTTTAAAAGTAAGTACAATTTCCGGGGCGCCACTGGGTGGCTCAGTGGGTTAAAGCCTCTGCCTTCAGCTCAGGTCATGATCCCAGGGTCCTGGGATCGAGCCCCGCATCGGGCTCCCTGCTCGGTGGGAAGCCTGCTTCTCCCGCTACCATTCCCTCTGCTTATGTTCCCTCTCTCACTGTGTTTCTCTCTGTCAAATAAATAAAATCTTTAAAAAAAAAAAAAAAGTAAGTACGATTTCCTTATCCCACCCCCAATGAAAGTAGCTGAAAATCACCATTTGATAGGGGAACTTTCTACTCCTTTCTCTGGATTCTCCAAGGATTAACTGAGCAAATGCATGTAAAAAGCACTTAGCACAGTGATGGGCCTATGATGTAGCCACTCATTAAATGTTGGCTATTCTTCTAATATTTTCATGCAAACAAGTATCTTAGGTATAGGGTATTTTTTAATGTATGCAAAAATGTGACCATGCTATACACATTACTCTCAGCTTGCTTTCTTCATGTAATGTGGTATCATGGGTTTTTCTTTAGGTCAACTCATCCTTTTTTCTTTTTTTAAGATTTTACTTATTTATTTGATAGAGAGGGAGCAAGAGTAAGACAGAGAGAGAGCACAGAGAGAGAGGGAGAAGCAGACTCTCTGCTCAGCAGGGAGAACCCTGGGATCATGACCTGAGCCTGAGGCAGACACTTAGGCAACTGAGCCACCCAGGCCACCTCGGTCAATACAACTTTTTAAGGGCATTTCTCTCACTTTTTAACTAGCTATCTGATATTCTGAGGTTTAAATATACCATAATCTATTTTACCTATTTCCATTTTTGTAGATAAAGAAACTGATGGAGAGCTGAGGTGTTCTTCGTCAAAGTATTTGCTGCTCTTCCCTGTCAAGTCATGGGACTCACTCTAGCCAATCAGATGTGAGTGGAAGTGACAGGTGAGCAAAATTTTAAGAGCTATCTAGAGGTGTTACCTCTCTCTTCCCCCTGGGACACATAGCAGCAATATTTCAGACAGGGGCTGCCACTTCAGCCTGAGTTTCAGAGAAAGAACTAAGGCCTAAATCATGATGAAAATGGAATATTACTCAGCCATCAGAAAGGATGAGTACCCAGCTTTTGCACCAACATGGATGGGACTGGAGGAGATTATGCTAAGTGAAATAAGTCAAGCAGGGAAAGACAGTTATCATAGTTTCACTTATTTGTAGAACATAAGGAATAGCATGGAGGACATTAGGAGAAGGAAGGGTAAAATGAAGCGGGGTGGGGGGTGAATCGGAGGAGGAGATGAACCATGAGGGACTGCAGACCCCGAGAAACAAACTGAGGGGTTTGGGGGATGGGGCGCATGGGTGAGCCCAGTGATGGGCATTAAGGACGGCATGTATTACATGGAGCACTGGGCGTTATATGCAAACAATAAATCATGGAACACTACACCAAAAACTATATAATGATGTATTATATGGTGACTAATACAACATAATAAAAAAAAAAAGAAAAGAAAAAAAGTCGTGATGAAAATGTAACATGTACATGAAATAAACTCATTTGTTCGAAGACTCTAAGATTTGGGAGGTGGTTTGGTACCACAACCTAATTTAGAGAATGTTAATACAGTATTTTAAGACTTTCAAGTGCTTGGATGTTCATTGTAAATATTCATCATCCACTGGTCTGGCCAAGCCTCAACATGCTTGTCAATCAAGATGTGGGTTGACAGAATAATGGGAAACAATCTCCTCCCTAACTTCATTTTTTAAGATCATCAGTATCTTTCTCTCTTACTGCCAAATCACTAGGCAAGGAACCTGATGGTATCACAGAAAAAACAAGTGTAATGATGTCGTCCAGTAGGTTGAGGACATCCTCTGTATGTGAGAAGGTTCTTAGGTAGGTCAGGATCATGAGAACGTTGACCCATTTTCACCAAGTTACCAGCTAAGTACACACAAACACGCAACACAGCGCTCATGTCAGGAGTTCCAAGAAAAGCCATCATCACTACCTAGAAAACTGCAGGGAAGGCAGGTGCAAAGGAGAGAAAGTAGAGTGAACAGGAACTTAGGAAAGCTAGTTTCAGCTTCCCTGGGTATCAGCTCTGGACCTCTGTCTGCTCAGAGAATGCCTGTGAGGATCCAGTGAGGGGCGGCAGGTGCAGTTACAACTAATGAGAAAGAACATTTGCTTTTTTTTTTTTTTTATTACACATGCAATACACGTGTACTATAGGAAGTTTTAAAACAAAAAGAGAAATGTAAGGAGGAAGATGGAAATTACCCAAATATCACAACTGCTGATATCTTGATGGGTAATCAGCCATATTTCCTCCCAGGTAAATGTATACACATAGAGTACAGAGCCTTCTGTATGCATTTATTAAGTGTGTGCATACATTCATTACAAGTTCTTCCTCTCATGCTCATCCTCCTCTCCATTCTCCCTTTCCAGTTTACCTTTTTGTCCCTCCAAACATGTCCCATAATCATGCCCCATAGTCAGACCTTTGTTCACACATTCCCTCATCCTACAATGTTCTCTCTCCACTGACTCCTCTTCTCCTAGCTACTCCTCCTCAGCCTTCAGGTTTTCAATTTATTCATCACCTTAGATGATGGTGATGGACAAGACTTAGAGGACAAGTCTCTGGCCACTACCTTTGTCAGAGGTCTCCTCTGTGTGAGTCCAGAACATCCTGCCCCCTTTCTCATAGCATCATCATACTCAACTAGTCTTGCCCTGTATTGCCTATTTCCCTTGCTATGCCCCAACTTGGGAGCAGGTACTGCAGCTTTTGTTCACCAATGTTTACCAGTGCCTGGCCCATGGTAAATGCTCAAAAATTGTTGAATAAATAAACAACACAATTTACAAAATGTGCTACCTATATTTCTTCTGAAGTCCCCAAGCTACCTGGCATTTCTCAATAAATATCAAGCGAAAGATTAAATATAGTAGAAGATGTAGGACATGGTCACATGTCTCATGAAGTTTATAAATTATATGGGAAGAAAATATTACCAACAGGAAGCATCAGTATGTAATTTAAGTGCTATGTCCTTTACTTCTGCCCCCCTCACTAATTCTCTTCAAACAGGAAAGGGCAGAACAAAGCCCCTAACTTCAGTTCCCCATTTATTCTCCCACTGAGCAGATCCTGCAGCATCAGTTGGAAGAAGACACTAGAAACTTTAACATATATACTCTTAAATCTCTGTGGTTCAACACAATTGATTTCCCTTTAGGCCAAGTCTAATGCGAGTACTCCTGGTCAGTGGGCAATCCCCTATGTGGTCATTCAGAGACCCAGGCTCCTTCCATCTGTGGCTCTGTCCCTCTCTATGTCCGTTACACTTAACCAGGAGATGGAGAGAGATGGTTTTCAGAGCAAAGCCTGTACCTAGCACACATTCTCTTCACCTCCTCTGCATTGGCTAAAACTCAGCCACATGGCCGCTCCTAATTACAAAGGTGGCTGGGAAATGTAATTCAGCTGTGCACCCAGGAGGAAAAGGAGTTTGGTGGACACTTTGTACTTTTGCTGCCACAAATATTTATCATGAATCAGAGTACAGAGAGTATCTTAAGTGATCCCAAGTGCAGGTAACTTTGGTTTATGAACACAGAAAACTCTTTATTATCTTCACAGAAGACTGTCCATCTAACTAACACTGGACCTAAGAAAACATCATCTCAGACTTTCAAATTTTGTGAGGAATAAAGGGTCAATTCCAGAATTGATAAACCACTAATGTTGGTGACCAACCCCTGGCCAAATTCTAAAAGAAAATATTTAAAGATGGTTTTTACGAACTTTGAAAATAGTGATGATTACTACAAGCTACTATGAGCTCAGTGGGAATTGTCATAAACTAAGCCAGCATAGTCTGGCACAGTGTAGACAACAAATATGTATAGAATGGATGGCCTTCAATTCCACTTTTAAGGCAACTATCCCATTGATAAGAAACTGTGACTTCAGAAGCTTCTCCCTTAAATATTGCAGAGTTTTCCTCTCTAACCTCTAAACGTTGCCCTCATTCTGACCTACAAAGCTACAGACTAAGTCAATCTTCCCATGAGACATTTGCACAACTACTTGAAGACTTCTATGTATGCTCTCATGGTCACTTATTTTGCCCCCTGTGTAAATAAATATGCCCCGTTCCTTCAACTCTTCTCCATGGGACATAGTTTTGGGCTTCTCACCATCTGACTGACCCTCTCTGAGATCTGATTAGCCAAAACTGCCTTCCACAGTTTCATGCACACAATGCTCCCAATGAGGTCCAACCAGCAGCATTCAGCAGAATTACCACTGCCCAGCCCTGAGTATCACCATAAGTACATAAGCAAGTAAAGATGCTGCCAAAGGGATTCCTGCACTGGGCAAGGGGCAGGACCTGAAGATGACTTCCACTTTATGATCCCAAAAGTTTTGTGGAAGTTTTGTGGAAGTTCTGAATGCTGAGAATAAATCACCAGAAGATGACAGCGTGCACAACCATTACACATTCCTCCTTAATCAAAACCTAGTCTGTACATACTCTCCAATGACTCAGTTCACTTACTTGTATTTAAATTTTCTTCATTTCTGCCTCTTAACTCCAACTGTGATGTGAATGCATATATCCAAGCTGACAATCTGGGGGAAAAAAAAAAAAGCAGGTGGAGAGTGAGGAAGAGAGTGAAACATTCCAAAATCGGAAACCAGTCTCAAGCACATAAGAACAAAGTTGGTGGAGAGTTGATCCAAAAGAAGGACTTCCACAGGGGCTCTGACATATTACGAAGATTTAATGGGCACCCTCTGTGTGCCAAGCATCATATTAAATGCTGTGGATACAGTGAAACCAAGGGATGCCTATCCTGCCTCTGGTAGGCAAAACAGATCTTAAAATAACACATAAAGAAATATGGAATAACATATTTAGGTAAATTCTGTTGTTACAAAGAAATCTCCAGGTCCCTGGCTTCAGCTTTCCATGAGGGGATATTTGCTAGAGTAATTTCTTGTCCATTTTCTCCATCCCTTATTTCCTTCCCATGAGAAAGGTGTGGGTTATCTGATTGCTGAAGTCAGAGGAAAGATCAGCATGCCCACCTCAGTCATCACTCTGTCTTTTCAGAATGAATTTGTCCACAGGATGTACACACTCACTGTCTATTTGGAAATGGCTTGCAAGCGCCCACCTCTGCCAGGGGCCTGCAGATAAGTTTAAATCCAGGTAAAGCATTGGGAAACTCATTGTGTCTGCCAAGCCCTGCGATCTCTCCTCTATCAGAATAGCACTGTGCTCTCCATTCATCTGACTCCTGTATCTAACTTCCAGCTGGTTCTGAGCTCAAGAGGGAAAGTAAGGAGTGTTATTTATTACATTCCTGAGTTCTCAATTGCTATAAAGAAAAAAATAGGCTTATGAGAAAGTATAAGAGGGGACTCTAATTTAGATGGGGGAAGGGTGCAATATGAAAGAAAGCCTCTTCAAGTGTTATTAAAGCCAATATCCATAGGAAATAGAAATTGAGCAAATGACAGGAAAGAAATGGAAGGGCTAATATAAAGGTTCTTAGGCAAGAAATAGTTTATCTTGTTGAGGAACTAAAGAAGTCCAATGTAGCCATCATTAGGGCTGATCACCAAATATGTGTAGCTCTCTGCCTTCCAGGCCAATAGGATTGCACTTTCTGATCTACTAGTGGCTAGGGGGTGGGGTGGTAAGGGGGATGGGGGAGTGGGCATGAAACTAGTTTTAACCAATGAATTGTGAGAAGTGACCTGGTACATTCTCTGGCAAAGGAACTTAACTGCCTAGCCAAGACCCTTCAAAGTTTGCTTTCTGTCTACCACGAGATATGTAATGTTCCTGAAAGTAGGTGCTACATTAGGCTGGGTCCCAGAGAAGGCAATGTGATCAGAGTCCCTGCCAACCTTTGATGGATATGGAGCAGGAACAAGAAATAATTTTTTGGTCTCAAGTCACCAAGATTTTTGTTGGTTTGTTGGTTTGTTTTTACTGTAGTATACCCCAGGCTATCTTGACTGATAGTGTCAGACCCAGTGTGGCTACAAAATAGTTGGAGAGGTAGTATAACCCAGATAATGTGAGATGTTATAGGCAAGGTAAAGAATTTGGTTATCATCTCAAATCCAGTAGGATGCATTTAAGGAGGTTTCAGCAGGGGAGCTTGATATGTTCCAATTTTTATGTATCAAAACAAAGTACTATTACTATCTGACTATTAAAATACCCCCTTACTTCCACTATAGAAAAGGCTACTTTTAAAAATTCACCAACAGGCATTCATTGAGCACCTTCTACTCTCCCATGTGCCAGGCACTGCATTAAGCATCAGAGATACAAAAATGAATTAGGAAAAAAAACCAATAAAAATATTTTATTTGGAGAAAAAGCAAGATGGCAGCAGAGTAGGAGACTGAAATATCATTCAGCTAGACAGTTATCAAACGTTTCTGAACACCTACAAACTCAACAGGAGATAGAAGAGAAGAGCAGAAATTCTAGGAACAGGAAATAAGTCACTTTCCAGAAGGTAGGACATGTGGAGAAGTGAATCCAAAGTGATGGGAAGATAGACCATGGGGGGAGGGGCCGGCTTCCGGCAGCTGCAGAGCAGCAGAGCACAAAATGGGAACTTTTAGAAGTCTGCTCCACTAAGGGACATGGCTTCATAGTCTAAGCGGGGGGTGGAGCCCTTGCCAGGACAGTGTGGTCTCAGGATCCCCAGGGTCACAAAAAGACCAGGGGTGTCTAAGAGTGGCAGAGCTCCCAGGTATTGGAACAGAGAAGATGACTGCAGAGACAGAGGGGAGAAGTGGACCCTCAGCTTGGGCTTACCTTAAATCGTGATCTGAGGCACAGTCGGGCCACTGCTCTTCAAGCAGGGACCCCACAAGCAGCAGATCTGGAGAGACCCCTTCCTTCCTCCTCTGAGAGGAGTGGCGCGGGAGTGCGCTGCAGGAATCTGCTGCATTTGGAGACTCAAGACGGGGCCGTGTGCCAGAGATAAAAAAGCTTGGTCACAGGCTGGGTTAGCTCAGAGTGTGGCCGGAGATGAGGGAGATGGGAGGGATTGACTGCTTTTCTCTGAGGGCGCACTGAGGAGTTGGGCCCTGAGTTCTCAGTTCCTCGGCGTTGGAGACTGGGAGGCCGCCATTTTCATTCCCGTTCTCCAGAGCTGTACAGAAAGCAGTTAGGGAACAAAAGCCAAGGAAAGTGAAGCTGAGCAAATTACTTAGCCTGGCCCCTCGCAAGGGCAGTGCAATTCTGCCTCCGGCAAAGACAGTTGAGAATCACTGCAATGGGCCCCTCCCCCAGAAGATCAGCAAGAACATCCAGCCAAGATCAAGTTCACCCATCAACAAGAACTGCGGAAAGCCAGAGCTAGGGGAAAACAACAGACAGAACTCACAGCTTTTTTCCCATGATTCTTTAGTCTTTCAAAGTTAAATTTTTTTAATTTTATTTTTTCTTATTCTATTTTTTTTAATTTTTCCTCTCCTATTTTAACAGCTTTAAACTATTTTATCTTACCAGTACCTTTTAAAAAAATCCTTTTTAATTTTCATTGCTGTAGTTATATTTTATCCCTTCATTGTATTTAACCTTATTTTTTGTATACGTACAGGTTTTTCTTCTTTAAAATTTTGGGATACAGTTTCTTTGAATAGATCAAAATATACCCTAAATCTAGCACATGGCTTTGTTCTAGTCTCCAGCCTGATTACATTCTTTCCCCTTTTATTTTCTTTTTTCAACCAATTTCTTATCTTATCAATTCCTTTTTTAGAATCTTTTTAAATTTTCATCATAACATTCATATTCCATCCCTTCATCATGTTTACCCTTAGTGTGTGTGTGTGTGTGTGTGTGTGTGTGTGTAAGTTTTTCTTTCTTCAAAATTTTGGGAGGTAGTTTCTTCTAACAGACCAAAATACACCCAAAATCAAGTGTGGGGCTCTGTTCTATTCACCAATCTAACATATTTTTTTTTCCTTTTTTTCCCCTTTCTTCTCCCCCTGGTTTCCTCTCTTCTGATTTGGTTAGTGTATATTTTTCTGGAGTCATTGCTACCCTTTTAGTAATTTGTCCTCTCATTCATCTATTCTTATCTGGATAAAATGACAAGGCGAAAAAACTCACCACACACATAAAAAAAGAACAAGAGGCATTACCGACTGCTAGGGACCTAATCAATACTGACATTAGTAATATGTCAGAACTAGAGTTCAGAATGATGATTATCAAGGTGCTAGCTGGGCTCAAAAAAAGCATGGAAGATATTAGAGAATCCCTTTCTGAAGAAATAAAAAATTCCTTTCTGGAGAAATAAAAGAACTAAAATCTAACCAAGTTGAAATCAAAAAAGCAAATTAGGTGCAATCAAAAATGGAGGCTCTTATTGCTAAGATAAACAAGGCAGAAGAATTAGTGATATAGAAGACCAACTGATGGAGAATAAAGCAGCTGAGAAAGAGAGACAAACTACTGGACGATGAGGGGAGAATTTGAAAGATAAGTGATACCATAAAGATGAAACAATATTAGAATAATTGGGATCCCAGAAGAGGAAGAAAGAGAGAGGAGGGCAGAAGGTATATTGGAGCAAATTACAGTAAAGAATTTCCCTAATTTGATGAAGGGAATCAGCACCAAAATCCAGAAGGCACAGAGAAAGCTTCAGAGGGAACAATTACTGGAGCAGGATCTTGAAGGGGAAGTAGGAGTTTGCCAGGTGGCATTTTGATTAAAGATAAAATGAAATGGAAAGACAGAAAAACATTAGAGGAATTGAAAAAGTTTACGGTAGCTGAGACCCTGTGTAGTTCAGGGTGTGGTAGACTGAATTACTCTTCACAAATACTTGTTGCCCAGCCCCACCGACATCAGGCTTGACAATCCAAACTGCTCTCAGCAGAAGCATTAAGTCCCGGGCTCTTTTCTCTTTTCCATGACAGTCAGCAATGTTTTATTAAGGTTCCTAGATAAATGATGATATTGTGTGAAACAGAAACACAGACAACCCATAATGCACATGCAGTATGAATGAAAAATAATTCTTTGGTTGTTGTTCCATAAGATTTTTGGATTGCTACCACAGCATGACCTAGGCTACACATGGGTGTGCATTTCCAGCTCTTGATTTCCAGACACATAGTGGGATTGCATTTTCTTGCACCCTTTAAGTAAAACAGGGTCATGTGACTTGGTTTTTGGCCAATAATACAGACATGCAAGTAATATGTGTCATTTCTGGGAGGGACCTTCATTGCCAATGTGAAATCATCATGCTTTCTTTCCCCTGTCAAGGTGATTGGTATGATTATGGAAGCATTTATCAAGAAGAAACCTCCTTCAGATTCAGCCTCTGAATGAGTACATTGAGCAGAGACCCTCTGACCTTGAACATGTAGTATAGCAAGAAACAACGTTTTTTTGTTAAGCCACTGAGATTTTAAAGATTTTATTTATTTATTTATTTATTTATTTATTTATTTATTTATTTATTTAGAGAGATAGAGCGCCTGCATGGGGGAAGGGCAGAGAGAGAGGCAAAATCCCCATTAAGCATGGAGTCCAACACGGGGTTCCACATAAGGCTCAACATGGGGCTTCATACCAGGCTTGATGCAGGGCATTTCACAGGGGGTTGATCTCACAATCCTGAGATCATGACTTGAACTGAAATCAAGAGTTGGAGACGTAACTTACTGAGCCACCCAGGCGCTCCAAGCCACTGAGATTTTAGAATTGTTCAACATGGTGGCAAACCTAGCCTATCCTGACTGATATAAAAGTTAGAACCTAGATACACAGTAGTGTAATAACAACAAATAAAAGTAAACATTCATTTAGAAGGCAATAACTAAGAACACTTATTAGAAGCTAAAAGGATGTTGATCTATTTGGTGAGCATATCACCTATGATAATGTAAAAGGCATATGATGAACCTAAGGAACTAAAGAAAGAGATTATAAAACAAAATGTTAGTAGCCTGTGTTGGTGGCTGTTGGATACATTTGGAAACTTATTACAAAAAAGAGATGAGCTCAGAGAAGATTTGCCCAGTTTGTAAACACAAATAGGGACAAATCTATAAAAAGTAGGGACAATCTATAAATTCAGAGATTTGTAGGGTTCAAAGAGGCTACTGTTTCTCAGTTTCAACTAGTAAAATATAAAATTATGACGTTTTCAGCCAAAAAAAAAAAAGGCCAATTAAAATAAACCTTTATTTTATTTATTTATTTATCTTAAAATATTTATCTTAAAATAAGAAGTATGTGTCAAGTCAAGGATATGTCCTCAAACCTATTGTTATAACTTCTGGATAAATGAAATTATTATCAGTCATATGTTTTAAATTGGACAGAATGGCCTTGGACAAGGGAGGAAAAGTATCATGCTCCCACCAAAGCCCCAAAAAACCCAAAGTGCACAAAACCAAGTCAAGAGAGAGAGGACAAGTGAGGGACAATGAATGAGAGAGAGAGAGAGAGAGAGAGAGACCAGCAGGCAAGAGAGCAAGAAAGCAAAGAAATACAGCAAAACATGGAAGTAGGTCTGGGAAAGAACCAGCTGTGGCTATTAGCTCATGGAACGCCTGGAATCAAACAGATAAGAAGCCTACATTTTTGTGAGAGTTGTACTGCCAAAGGCACATCAGCCTGGATTAAAGGGGACCATATTCAAGACTTAATACCACTCTGTACCTCCCCTAATTTTTAAAAGCTTATTTTAAAACATATTTCCCTGTGCCCTCTTCAGATATAGAAAAGTAAGACTTTCTAAGCAATGGATAGGGCAGTTAACCCAAGGGGAGAGAATTGGCGTCTAATCAGGGTGTTGGATGAGTGGGGGTGTCCTCAACATGTCTGCTCAGTGGACTGGCGTCTACTGTGGTTTCCCATTCCTTCACTTTCCAAACAGCATGCCCACAGCAGTTAGCCTGTCTCTGTTCCACTGGTCCATCTTGAGGGTACACAGGAGAGACACCTAGCATTTAGAAAAACAGTCACATCTGGAGCTGATACAGAGTCTCCTACGAATCACCCAGAACCTGGAAAGTGAGCTTGACACACTGTGACTACAGGAATCTTTAGGATTGTCCACCCCGAGGAAAGAATGAGGAAATTCTGCCTGTGGGAAGACAGTAAGCCATTTGGTGAGCAGAAAGGAGACTGCTAGAGTCATTAACGTTGTTCTCCAAATAGTCCTGGCTCTCTCCCTTTGAGATACTCGGCAGAATTACAGAGATTTAAAATTAGGCGTTGCCACATGACTTGCTTTGGCCAATGATACCTAAGCAGAAGCACAGTGTGTCACTTTCAGGTGGATGCTTTGAGAGCTAGTGAATGATTTGCTGCCTTCTCTCCTCCAGCCAAGGTAGTAATGAGAAGCATGGGTCAAGACGAAGCCTTCTTCAGTCCAAGTCCTCAAGTGCCCAGGGTGAGCAGAACTCCCCTGCAGACCCTGAGTGGGGGCATGTAGCATGAGCAGGAAATAAACTTCCCTAGGGAAAGCCACTGAGATGTCTGGCTTGTTTGTTAAGAGCAGCATAGCCCAGCCTTTCCTGACTGATCCTGGATGTGAGAGAGGAGGCAGGAGGGCGGGGGTGAGCCTAGGCAAGGGGCCCCTTCTCTCGGGCAAAGTTCTCTGAACCCTTTCCTAGCCATAAAGGGAAGCCATGAAGGTTTCCAAGCAGGGGAGTTGAACAGATCTGCTATTTTTAGGATAAAATATGCTATTTCCCAACATAAGGAGAAAATAAGCCTACTAGACCACATAAGGCAGAGAGAAACACACAGAACCCTTAGGCAAAAGATATGTGTATATATATATATATATACATACACACACAAAGTCCTAAGTCTCTATTTTTTTTTTTTCCAAAGTCCTAAGTCTTAAAGTTTCTAAATACAGGAGCTCTGAAAGGAGGATCCAGAGGATCAGGCATGGTAATTAGTTCTATCCCACTATCCAAGTGCCATTCCCCTACAGACATCTAATACTTTACAAGAAACCCTTCCAGAGCAGAACAGATACAAGGGAATGTAACAAAGACCTGAGGTCAATTTCCAGCTGTCTGTGTGACCTGAGCAAGAGTCTTAACCTCTCTGAGCCTAGTTCCTCATATGTTAGCTCCAAATAGTAATACACGCAGCTCAAGATGTTTGTGGAGAGAAACAGCAGATTTAAATGGCTCAGGTGAATGCCTGGCTTGTGGTAGGTGTTTAATACATGAAATTTATTTTTATTACAGTTAGCTTAAAAAAATTATTGAGAACGTCAGCTCCCTGATTACAAAAGAAAATTATTCAGGGCAAGAGAATAGAGAATGTTCCCTCCTCGAGGAAAGTAACTCGATCTTGTCATCATTCTATCCCCCCACTGCAGCTCAGTGCCTGGCTCACAGGAGCCACTCAGATTTCCTCTGCAGTCAGAGGGAAAAAGGTGAGTGCATGGGGTGAAGAAAAGTTGTCAAGATTTTGGACACCAGCTGCTGTTGGGCCATTGAATCTGAACTCTCAAAGCCACAAATACCTTAAAGCTCTGGGCTATAAACCCAAGGCTGAATTCTCCCTAAGTTCAGAAGCTGAAAAGCCAGAATTAGAATCTAAGAACACAAATTGCTGCAGGTCCGACTTCAAACCCCAGTCCTCAACGAGAGGTCCGGGAAAGTGCTGACTTCTGACCCTTTCCTCCCTCACCTTCCTCCCCTCACTGCACCTCACAGGAGTAAGGACACCTGCTCCTGCCAAGTCACACTCATCCTGCCATTTCACCTAGGCTCTGGGAAACTCTGAGGGAGGGTAGGAAAGGGGGCTGTTAGGCGACCACCTCCTGGCCTTGGAGGCGACGATGCTCCACTAGCTCAGCCTCAGCTCCACTTGCAAGCCCAACTTGCAAACCTGAAGGAACTCAGAAAAGTTCAGCAATTTGAACACTTCACACTGTGGCAGCTCTGGGCACGAGAAAATCCACGATCCCCGACTTCGGTATTCTTTCCGCCATACACTTTTGTCCCTAAGGGCTGCGGGGTGGGGGGGAGGATAAAATAACAACCGCAGAAAAGGAACCACTTACATGTGTCTAGCGCTTCCTACAGGCTACCCAGGATATGGGCCCACCACCCGGCCGAGAGCGGAGAGATTTTAAATCCTGGTCGCTACCCCTGACTCGCTGCGTGACTTCTTTCTGAGTATCTGACGCTCTCGGACTTGTTTTCCCATAAACAAATCAGGACGGGAGATGTGGTGTGGTGTGTGTGTGTGTGTGTGTGTGTGTGTGTGTGTGCGCGCGCGCGCGCCTCTGTGTGTGTGTGTTTGAACTATGGTTTCATGTTGTGCGGGGGCGGGTAGGAGACGATCACCGGGGTTCCCCAAGTTTCGGATTTCCTAAATGTTCGTTCACAACTGGAAGCTGAGTTGCCCCCTAATTCCACCCCCTATAGAAAAACTTCCCCATCAAGGCAGAACTGTGAACCCTCGCACCCTTTTTCCCCATGGTCTGGAGGGTGCAGTGGGGGTGCAACGCAGACTTAGCTGAGCACCCAGTTTCGAGCAATGCAAATCACTTGGCTTCTAGGCTCAGCCAAACAGCAGCACAGACGATGGCTCGTGAACTTGACCAGGAGACAAACTTCGCAGCGTCCTCAACGTGGGGGGCCCGCTCTCCCGAGACCGCCCCTAAACTTAAGTCCACTTTCACTCGCCCCCACAGGGGACTTAACAGAGCCACCTTAAGGGCGGTGCTCCCGCCCCCCGGAAGTGCGGGGGGGCAAAGGCCCGAGCGCTCGGCCTCCGGCCCCGCAAGGCGGCGAAGTGCCCGTGGATGACATGGAGCACCCCAAGTGGGGAAATACCCTACACCCCGCGCTCTCGGCCCCAGACCTGGCCCGGTTTCCGAGCCTTCCGGGTGTCTGCATCCCCTGCATTCCCGCCCGAGCCCTGAACTTGAGCCCGCCTTGGTCAGAGGCTCCAAGAGCCCGCGTCCGCCCGCCTCGCAGTAGCCACCGTCACTAGACAGTCAAACCCCAAGACGTCAGCCCACAATGCACCGGGCGGGCCGGGAAAGACGCGCCGGGGAGGGGAGGGGAAAGAGCCCGGCGCGAATCGCGCGGGAGGGGGAGGGGGAGAGGAGGAGAAAGAAGGGCCCAACTGTAGGAGGGCAGCGGAGCATTACCTCATCCCGTGAGCCTCCGCGGGTCCAGAGAAGAATCTTCTAGGGTGGGGTCTCCATGGCGACGGGCGGGCCCGCCCCCTTGAGAGCGACGCGAGCCAATGGGAAGGCCTTGGGGTGACATCATGGGCTATTTTTAGGGGTTGACTGGTAGCAGATAAGTGTTGAGCTCGGGCTGGATAAGGGCTCAGAGTTGCACTGAGTGTGGCTGAAGCACCGAGGCGGGAGTGGAGGTGCGCGGACTCAGGGAGACAGGCAGACACAGGCAGGCAAGACGGCAGTGGAGTCCGAGCCGCAAATCCTGTTTTCTTTTCTGTTTCTCACCAACTGCCCAGAGCTAGCGCCTGTGGCTCCCGGGCTGGTGTTTTGGGGAGCGTCCGGAGAGCCCCTTCTCCAGCCGCCCCCAGGAGGAGAGCCCCGCTGCCCGGGAGCTGCTGACAGCGCGGAGAGAGGCGACAGTCCGTCCGGGGAAGTCCGGAGAGCAGCTGCAGCGGCTAAGAACTTTCCTGGCCAGGAGGACAGTGGACAAGTGGTCCGGGTCCCGGAGCGAACTTTTGCAAAGCTTTGCTGCGCCTGAAGCTGCGGCGGCGGCGAAGACAAGAGGAGACGAAGGCGGCGAAGAGAGGAGACCGAGGAGGGACGTGCGCTCAGCTTCTTTCGCACCGGTTGCTGAACTTGGGCGAGCGCAAGCCGCGGCTGCCAGGCGCCCCCTCCCCCTCGCAGCGGAGGAGGGGACAGTCGTCGGAGTCGCGGCGGCGGACACCCGCCGCCGGCCGACCACAGCGCTGACTGCCGCCGCCGGGAAGGCCGCTGTCGCCGGGAAGCGTGTTCGTCCGCGGGCTCCCAGGAACCGCTGCGCCCGAGAGCGCTCGGTGAGTGACCGCGACTTTTCAAAGCCGGGCAGCGCGCGCGAGCTGACAAGTAAGAGTGCGGGCGGCACCTGAACCCTGAGCGCCTGAAGAGCGAGCTGGTGAGCAGGGCGCAGGGGGGAGGACAGCCGGCGGGTGCGCGCGCCCCTCGAGAAACTTTCCTTGCCCAGGGCCCCGGGAGGCGCGGGTGTCCCCCGCCCGCCAGCGCGCTGTTGCGGCCCCGAAACTTCTGCGCGCATCCCAAACTAACCCCACGTGAAGTGACGGACTGTTCTATGACTGCAAAGATGGAAACGACCTTCTACGACGATGCCCTGAACGCCTCGTTCCTCCAGTCCGAGAGCGGCGCCTACGGCTACAGTAACCCCAAGATCCTGAAACAGAGCATGACCCTGAACCTGGCCGACCCGGTGGGCAGCCTGAAGCCGCACCTCCGGGCCAAGAACTCGGACCTCCTCACCTCGCCCGATGTGGGGCTGCTCAAGCTGGCCTCGCCCGAGCTGGAACGCCTGATCATCCAGTCCAGCAACGGGCACATCACCACCACGCCGACCCCCACGCAGTTCCTGTGCCCCAAGAACGTGACAGACGAACAGGAGGGCTTCGCCGAGGGTTTCGTGCGCGCCCTGGCCGAACTGCACAGCCAGAACACGCTGCCCAGCGTCACGTCGGCGGCGCAGCCGGTCAGCGGGGCGGGCATGGTGGCTCCGGCTGTGGCTTCGGCGGCGGGCGGCAGCGGCAGCGGCGGTTTCAGCGCCAGCCTGCACAGCGAGCCGCCTGTCTACGCCAACCTCAGCAACTTCAACCCGGGCGCGCTGAGCAGCGGCGGCGGGGCGCCCTCCTATGGCGCGGCCGGCCTGGCCTTTCCCGCGCAGCCCCAGCAGCAGCAGCAGCCTCCACAGCCGCCGCACCACCTGCCCCAGCAGCTCCCCGTGCAGCACCCGCGGCTGCAGGCCTTGAAGGAGGAGCCGCAGACGGTGCCCGAGATGCCCGGGGAAACGCCGCCGCTGTCCCCCATCGACATGGAGTCACAGGAGAGGATCAAGGCCGAGAGGAAGCGCATGAGGAACCGCATAGCTGCCTCCAAGTGCCGGAAAAGGAAGCTGGAGAGGATCGCCCGGCTGGAGGAAAAAGTGAAAACCTTGAAAGCGCAGAACTCGGAGCTGGCGTCCACGGCCAATATGCTCAGGGAACAGGTGGCACAGCTTAAACAGAAAGTCATGAACCACGTTAACAGTGGGTGCCAGCTCATGCTAACGCAGCAGTTGCAAACGTTTTGAAGAGAGACTGTCGGGGGCTGAGGGGCAACAGAGAAAAAAAAAAAATTACACAGAGAGACAGACTTGAGAACTTGACAAGTTGCGAGAGAAAGAGAGAGAGAAAAGAAGTATCCAAGGACTAAAGCCAAGGGTATCCAAGTTGGACTGGGCGGCGTCCTGACGGCGCCCCCAGTGTGCACGAGTGGGAAGGACTTGGCGCGCCCTCCCTTGGCATGGGGCCAGGGAGCTGCTGCCTGCGGGCTGCCCGGCTTTGCGGATGGGCTGTCCCCGCACGAACAGAACGTTAGACTTTTCTTTAACATTGACCAAGAACTGCATGGACCTAACATTCGATCTCATTCAGTATTAAAGGGGGGAGGGGGAGGGGTTACAAACTGCAATAGAGACTGTAGATTGCTTCTGTAGTACTCCTTAAGAACACAAAGGGGGGGTTGGGGGAGGGGAGGCGGGAGGGAGGTTTGTGAGAGCGAGGCTGAGCCTGCAGATGAACTCTTTCTGGCCTGCCTTCCTTAACTGTGTATGTACATATATATATTTTTTAATTTGATGAAAGCTGATTACTGTCAATAAACAGCTTCATGCCTTTGTAAGTTATTTCATGTTTGTTTGTTTGGATGTCCTGCCCAGTGTTGTTTGTAAATAAGAGATTTGGAGCAGTCTGAGTTTACCATTTGTAATAAAGTATATAATTTTTTTATGTTTTGTTCCTGAAAATTCCAGAAAGGATATTTAAGAAAATACAATAAAATATTGGAAAAGTACCCCTCCCACAACCTCTTTTCTGCATCATCTATGGATTACCTATCTAGGTGAAGTCGAAAGAGTGAAGAGTCAACTAAAATCACTCTCAGTGCTTCTTACTATCAAGCAGTGAAAACTATTTTCTACTGGACTTGAGATAACTGTAGCTGATGCTCTTGTCAACTTATCCTCTTCCCTCCCCCAACAATCTATATAGGGTTGCTTACAAAGGATAGTGTGGCCCTTCGGGAAGGCTGAGGGAAGGGAGGTTGTGGTGGAGAGGGATAGACAGTCCCCGGGGAAGTCCATTTAAAGTCTGGATTATACCGAGTGGCATGTGCTGTGATCATTTATGATGTTAGCAGAAACTTAAGAGTAGTTGCTTATTCTCAAATCAGGAATGGTGGCAGATTTTTACAGAAGATGTATCCTTCCAATTTGGAATCTTTAACAATCCCTAGATAAAAAAGATGGTCTTTGCTTATGAATATTTATAACAGCATTCTTGTCACAATAAACGTATTCAAATACCAATAACAGATCTTGAATTCCTTTCCCTTTACTACTTTTTTCTTCCCAAGCTCTACACTGAAGCTTTTCTTTTCAGTTGCTGGGGTTAACATTACTGCCATCTGAAGTTACTGGGTAATTAAGAAGCTAAGAATTTAGGAAGGGTCAACACAATTTGCAATCTGGATGAAACATTCTCCCAGTTTCATTAATGTTCTCTCTCCTCCACTGCCCTCTTCTCTCTCTCTCTCCTCTCTCTCTCTCTCCTCTCTCTCTCTCTGAAATAAACTATACTGAGACAAATTATCACAATAGCAGTTTACCATTTGAGGTTTTTCTACAGTTTATTAATTTGTTTCTAAAATAATCAACCTTGTTTAAGTCATTATTACAGAAATAGCCTTAAAAGATGGTAATCTATATATCTGAAAAGATTCATAAGAGAAACCATGAACACCAACACAATGATTACATGTGTAAATCAAACCTTAGCTCTGGGGAAATGGCAAACTTAAATTCTGTCTACAGATATAACTTGGGAGATCAACAAGGCAGTATGCAACAAGGGAACAATTTTTGCTCGGTTGCTTTTCATCCGGGGAGCCGGTGTGATTATCAAGCAGCAAAAGCAATTTGATATCCAGGAATATTTCACAAACCACTAATTGAGGCAGGGCTGTTTGCTCATTAGCAGTGCTCTAGTACCCAACAGGTCTGAGAGTGTAATATCCTGCCTGTGGCTGTAAATCCAAAGACACAAAGAGTTGCTCCTTAGGAGTGTATCTAGGAGTGCAAGAGATTGGACAGACTTGTTAGCTATCAGATCCACTCCGTTGTAATAACACTTCTTTAACAAAGGGTTACTGGGAGCAGAGCAGAGTTTGCCAAACTGTGAATTTGCCGATGTCAGCAACCCGGAAGGTGAGTTGATTTTGACCATATGTAGAAATAGTCAGCAGAGGGACAATAAAGCACTTTGGGGTGGGGCCCTATGGAAGCTAAACAAGAGCCAACTAGAAAAAATAAGCAGGCTGGGGAATTAATTACCTGCAAAGGTAGACTAAGCCCAGACAGCAAAGCAGCACAGAAAAGCCACACCACTCCCCAGCTTTAGACTCCAAGTCTAAAAAAAAAAAAAAAAAAAAAGTCTGAATCTCAGGCCTATCCCCACTCTTGTTTGTTTTTTGTTTGTTTTAACTAACATTCTAAATGTATATCCCTGAAACTCTACCATTCCAACAATAGGGATAGAAAATCATTGTGGTAGATAACCAATGACCTTTGGACACAGAAAATCAGCTAATTTGGTAGACACACACAAGTTAATTTTATTTTGCCATTCAATGAGTTATTTGGGTAACACGTAACACTAGTAGTTGGAGAAGATGAAGCTAGTGGCACATAAAACCACTAATTCTCTCCTAATATGTCTTATGTATGTATATTTCAAAGAGAGATTCTTAACCCTTCATGTCCATTGGAGCAGAGGGTTCATGAACTCTGAAAAAGCCTACAAAATTCTATGTATGTGTACGTGCATGCATACACGGGCACATACACGCTCCCCTGGGGAAAGAAATCATTAGCTTTTATTTGGTTTTCACAGAGTTCCATGACTCAAAAATGGTTAATAATTCCTAAACTTAATGGCTACACACTCATTATGAGAAATTTACCTTTGTGTGAATCTGAATCCCAGGTCTTTTTATCCTTCTAGGCTTCTGTTTGTGCTCATCCATCTACCTGGAATACCTTTCCTTCTGGTCCAGTGAATGAATCCCACCCATTCCTCAAGGCTTGGCATATATAGTACCTACTCTGTGAAGCCTTCCTCACTAATTCTATCTTCAGGCGGAATGAACATTCCCATTGAGCATTCATAACATTTTATCAAAACTTCTATGATAGCACTTATCAAAGTATTATCATTGTGAACCTCTGTGACTCTTGGCTAGAGCCCTATCCTACTCATCTGTGGACCCCAGACTCCTAATACAGTGCCTGGCACTAGGAGATATTTATAAAATAAATGTGTGATAATTGAATAAACAATTGAACTTAAACACTCCTCCAAACTAATTTCAGGTCTTAATTTCTTCTAATGAAATATCCCTCATCCATTTCCAGGTATACAAGTCCAGGTGGGTTGAAGACCCCAAGAAAATTCAAGCCCAGCCAATTTTCAGTAAGTGTTCTAAAGCCCAATTTTCAATGAATGTTCTTAAAATAACTAAGCTGTCAGCACATTCTTGCAGCCATACAGTGTCCCTTCCCCCCTCCAGTAATGCAGGTGGGCGTCTTCTTATATAAAATGGGTCTGCCTGAAACATTAGGCTTGGAGGTAGGAATGGGCAAGGATAATGTGTGACCATTAGGCAAGCATAAAAAAATAGCTCCAGATGTGGCTTTATTAAAAACAGCTACTTCGTTGGTAATCAGAGAGAAGACTTTCTGTTTATAAAGTTAATGTATCTCATGGGTCTAGAAGTTAGTGCTTAGTATTTTCTGGGTAGAGATAAGGATCATGCTAAAGTATCAATTCCCCATGTCCTTTTATTGTTAGAGAAGATGTACATTGGTGGAACTAACCAAAAAAGACAATGCCTTTTACTCTGCCCTACCCTCACCTCCATGGGTCTTCTTTATGGGTCAAGTGGAAGGTCATGTCTTCTTTATGGGTCAAGTGGAAGGTCATGGAAGATGGGAAAAGGTTAGAATATGAGATGGTTCCAGAAAGTGAAATTATTCCTTCCTAACTCTGGAACCTGACCCCATTTATTTGGATTTGGACTTCTGACATCCCAGAGAAGGGCATGCCCCTGGGCCTGGGTCTCATTGAGGCCCTATGCTAAGCATGGGGATTCAGTGATGAGCAAGACACTATCCCTATTCTCAAGGAACCCACAGTCTGATGAGGAGGAGATAAAGCACAAAAAGATGCCAGATCTGGGGAGGAGGAACCATTATCGGGAAAGACTTCATGGGAGAGGTGACATGTGAACTGAGCCAGTGGGACTCACCAGGAAGGAAAGGTTGGAAGAGGAACTTGCATATAAGGGCCCAGCAGCATAGGAGAGCGCAGTGCATTCAGAGAGCCATGAGCTTCTTGGAGAAGCTGGGAATGAGGTATGAGCAGAGAAATGAAAGGAGAGGAAGCAGAAAAGCTTAGGGGTCAGGTTGTGAAGTAGCATCTGTTCCATGCTAAGAGTTTGGTAGTTATCCTGCAGGTGATAGGGAAATATAGAAGGACACAGAGCAGGGAAATGGACTCTCTCAACTGGAGAGAGACTCATGATGATAACAGTTTGGGTGATGGCCTGGTGGGGAGGACACCAAGTTAAGAAGAGTAATACCAAATACAGGATTTAGTTTAATTTAGAATGCCTGTGGTCTTCAGAGCTGTCCTGGAGCTCGGGGAGAAATGGGGAGAAGATGGCTTAGGCTGAGCCCCATTATCCCACATTTCTTCCTACACAATTCCCTGGCAAGCTGGGCCTAAGGAGGGATATCACCAAGTTCATGCTTCACCTCAGCAACTTGTCCTGAACTTCAGTTTTCCTGTGTCAACTTGACATCTGAAGGAAAGTCGTCTTATGAAATGGTCCAAGGTCCACCTGCTCAGTGTCAGGATGCTCAAAGAAACAGATGTAAAAGAAAAAAAGGCTTGTGACCTCACCACTGCAGGACCCAAACCTGGTTTTATGTCATCCGCCAGAACTGACTAAGCTCGGTGGGACTAATTGACCCAAACTATACAAACCTTCTGATGTAAGCAAAGAGATCAATGTTTTTACTTATGTTGGGGGAATTGAATCATAACACTTAGCATCCATATGACATTCATTTGATTCATCAAGCAACACTGAATTCCTATTTTGTGCCAGGCACTCGGAAGGCAACGGGGAAGTGAAATCCACAGGATGCCTCCCCTCATGGAGTTTTTATTCGGGTAAGAGAGACAGTAAATAGAATACTCACCGATTAATGTATGATTCTACACCTCGACAAAGACAGTGAAGAAGAACTGGGCAGTATGAAAGAAAAACCACCTAAGCAGGGCCGGGGGAAAGGCCTTTCTGCAAAAAACACCTAAACCGAGACTTCCTCCATGACTAGAGTTCATCAGGGGAAGAGCAGAAGAGAAGGGCAGCAGCTGGAGACGCTGCATGAGAGAAAGCTTGGAGAAGAGTTCTGGCCATCCCAGGAGTTTAGAGACAGCCTGCTTTCCTGGAGTGGAGTGAGCAAAGGAAGCATGATTAACAGTGCAGTTTGTCCTTACCAGGTCATACTCCTGTCATCTCCAAAGGGCTCTTCTCTCTTCTGTCTCCTTCCATTGGCACCACTACCCTGGCTATGTCATTGGGACTAGCTGGGTCTCACTGACTCAGCAACTGTTGCGTCCAGTGCATCTTAAGAGCTTTTGTTGAGGCTCTCCTCATCTACTGGCTGGTGGGGCCACAGTTCAGCTTCAAGAACCTTATTCTTCTCCTAGGTTGTTCCAGGAACCAGATGCCCTGGTGATCCTGGGTTCCTTATCCAGGATACAGCCCTGCTTCCACATCAAGGACCCCAAGGAACTTAATTAGTCATCAGAAGGTTCTTTGATGTGCACACCATCTGAGCAAAGGTAATCAGATAGTCTCCTGGGATATGTCATCCGTGCCCCAGAAGTGAGTACTGAATTCTCCTTGTCCTGCTGCAAACTCCTCCTCTCTGGAGGGACCAGAATACTTAGTTCCAAGAAGCCCAACACTATCTTGCCATACAGACTTCTCCCATGTACATCCACTGAAAAATAGTGCCCAATGGTTGCCTCCCTGTTGCTTCAGAAAATCGGATTCCAAGATCACTACACTGCCTTCTTGGGTTACTGCTACTCACTGGCTACCTGCACAGAATTTGTGCAGATCCCAGATCCCAGATCTTCTCGGGACTGTCAGTCCATCAGGTTCTGCTGCTGGCTAATCTCTTCCAGAGTGTTGATTCATCTAGGTTGATGCTCAGTGGGAGGAATTTTCCCTGGCCTTATCACAAGTCCTGGGAAAAGGTGGGCAGGAACCCGGGCTGTTGTATAATTGACCTCACTAACAGGATGCCTACAGGGGCCAGTAATAGAAGACCCAATGTAAAGAAATCCAGGCATGAAACAAGTCCAGGGCTGAAATGACCTTGTTCATTGACATTATCATGGGCTTAGGAGCTTTCTATCTTTCCATGTCACCATTCTTGGTATGTCAAGGAACCTCCTTGTGTGGCCTCGAGATTGGCAGCTCCTGACATCATAGGTAAATGCAATGCAAAGACATTTACCTTAATCTCTCTCTTTTTCTTAGCAAGAGAAACCTTTTCTAGAAGCTCCCCACCTCCACACTCATTGACTTCCCCTCAGGTCCCGTTGTTTAGGAGTTGGTCATATACATATACCCAAACAGAGAATGAGACCTCCATAATTGGCCGACAGTCATGCTTCACCCTTTGGGATCACCTCTTTCTAAGCACATGGGAAAGTGAATGCAGAAAGTTATTTTTAAAATAAGTAAAAACTCAGGGCTCTGATGGCAAGAAAGAAGTGAGAGGGAGGATGGCTTTTGGGTTGGTGGAGGGTCACTAATGCTCTATGCCAAACATTTCCAGCTCTCCTCTTGGGTGCAAGGTAGGGTAGTACTTTTCCATCTCCTACCTCCCTGAAGGTGGGTAAGAAGCCATAAGTCTTTTGTCAGCCAATTCAATGTGGGCAGGGGTGACATCTCTCACATCCAGGCAGAAGCCTAAAAGCAACTAAGAGATTCAACATGCTTCAGCTTTGGCAACTATGGAAGCACAGAGATGGAGTGTCCATTAACCTGGATCCTTAAATAATGATGATGGAGATCAGAGTCCCTCCCCAGGCCCAGCATATCTACAATAGACATGTAACATGAGCAAGAACAAAACCTTTGTTGTTTTAGGACACGGAGATTTGAGAACTGCTTGTTTCTATGTCATTACCTAGCCTTTCCCAACTCCAGGAGAAACCAACTGTATCTTCCACAAGTGTAATAAAAACACCTATATAATATTCATAATAGATCCCATTTACCAAGTTTCTACTATGTAGCAGGCACTGTACTGGGTCTCACAAGTAAATGCCAGGGCTGTATTTTATACATGAGAAAATGGAGGTTCAGGTCTTGTTCGGGTTCATGGGATAACTGGCTAGTGGAAGCCCAAATTGAGTCCAGGTCTTTCTGACCCCAGAGAGCTTGTACTGCACACATATGTCCTTATTCCTGAGTACTACTGCCACATGAATTCGTATCTCAGTTGGGCCTCACAAACTTTCCTGCTACAGACCCCGTTGTCATTCTACACTTCACAGGTCTGAGAAGACACCAGAGCCTCTCCCCTTTCCACTCTTCCTCCCTATGCTTCTGACTCCGTGAAGAATCAAGGTATTACAAGTTAGAAGAGGCACATGGATTTTGGAACTGAGTGCCTAGAGGTTAAATCTGGGCTCTGCAGTTGTATCTGGGGGAGCAAGGGGGCACGTACCCTAGTATTGCTAAACCTCAATCCCTTCCTTTGTAAAAATGAGGCCACCAGGGCTCCCTCAGAAGGCTGTCAGGAGGATCATGTAGGTAAAGCCCTTGTATGGAGCAAACAAGCAAGAATTAGTCATTTTTCATTGTAGGCTTGTTCATTTAAGAAGAAGTAATCAGGACTCCCCCACCCCAGGCTCCAAGCCGGTGTGTGTGCACGCACATACAAACCACCCTCCCTGAAATGCAAATGTTTCCCACTAATATTCAACAAGGTCTCACAGGGCCTGCTTTTTGGTCATATAAGGGCCGGCAGGTTCTCTCCACAGGCTGGAGACAAGTCTTGTTTCCCCAGCTGCATTCACAGGGGAATGCTCTGCAGGCACAGCATTGGGAACCTGTTTGACTTGGCTCAGAGGCCTGTCAGCACATTCAGGAAGTGAAGTCAGAGAGAGCCTGGATTTCAAACAGAGCCAGCTGCACACGAATGCCCAGGCAGTGACATGCCTTATCTAGGCAGGGAGCCTATCAGCCCAGGTCGCCCTGGGTGCTGTCCAAGAAACCTTTGAGGATGGCTCAGGGCCACGAAAGGAAGAAGCAATCTCTGGCACCCAGAGAAGGGCTGTGACTCCCAGAGCAAAGCAGCCCAGCAGGGCTACGCCGGACTCATCTCAGCCAGCCCCATGTCCTGGGCAGTGGGATGACTAAGTCCGGACTCCCAGAGCTTGCTGGGTCGAGGGGCTAATGTTTATCTCCCTGGAGACCTGAACTCAAATTTTGGAAACAGAATGAAGAAGAGGGGGAGGAAAGCAAAACAAATAGGTTGGGAGAGCTGGAAAGGGGAGAAAGAGAAATGGATGGTGTCTGACAGCATGTGGACCCCTGAGAAGGAACACACGCCCATTCTCCAGCCATGTCCAGGGAACAGTATGGTGACTGAGTCCTTCATGAACCCTAGTGCTAACTAGGACACTAAGGATTAAATAAGCTGATATATGTACAGGGCTCAGCTTAGTGCTGGCAAAGGAGAAACGTATCCATTAGATACGACCACTATGGTTGCAAGTGACAGAAAATTCATTTTAAATAAAAAGCAATTTTATTGGAATAAATCATTGAAAAGCCATCAGTAGAAGTAGCCTAGACTGGCTATATGCTGGGCTCAAAAGGAATCATCAGGCTTTGATTTCCCTCCACTCAGCTTGCTACGGGAAGTGTTAGCTTCATGCTCATGCTCCATATGATAGTATCCAGCAGACCCCACTCTATGTCCATTAAGAATAAGTAAGATGGCAACAGCAGCTCCTCGCCTCCTCCCAGGACGGTGTCTCATTGATCTGATTGGGTCTCATATCCATCCCTGAACCAATCACCCTGACCGAGGGATGGCATACTGATTGACTTAGGCGTAGTCAACCTTCAGTACTAGGGTTTGGGAGTCCCATCAAACCATTTGGCAGGAGAATAGAGAGAAGGAAGAGGAGATTGTCAAAGCAATGTCAGGACCTACAAAGGAGCCGATGCTGCTCATCTATTTTGTGATTATTGTTGTTACTATTATCATATCTTACAGGCCAGGGTAGAGGGGAGCTAGTTCCCTTCAAAAGCTGGGTCAAGATTCATGATCCATTTTTCAGTCTCTTATAACAAGTTGGGGGCTCCAAGTATAAATCATCAAAACATATTTCTCTGGATGGAAAATGTTCAAGAGGATTGTCTTAAACAATATAACATGTAAAAATACTCTATAAAAAAAGTTACTAATATTAGTTGTTTTTGTGATGTTTAGTGTAAAAAATTTATTCATCCAGGCCAGTTGAATAGAGTCAAATATACTCCAGGCGAAACTATGAAATGTCAGGAAGCCCACCAATCTATTCTGGTCTGTATTTTTCTCTACTGTCCTGCTCCCTAAACTGTACCAGTATCAGTAGCTACACTAGTATTTCCACAGTTCAACTGTTGAAGTAGTAAAAGTCAGAAAAAAATGAAGCAGACTGTGATCGTGATTGAATTCTAAGAAGGAGAATCCAGTGTACAACGAAATATTCTTTTTTTTCTCCTCACAACACATCAAAGATCTTTACATGAAAGACCTCTGAAAATTTCTAGAACGGGCCATTCTCATAAGAAATGAATGATAAATCCAGTGTTGCAAGTACAACATACGAAGAAAGGTTGGTGAATCTACTGTGTGGTTTAAGACATTTCTAGGAGATAATATGCTGACCAATTCTTGGTGTTAATAGTCAAAATCTTTCCATCTTAAGATAGTAACATGGGGTTGAATGATCATTACTGTCTCAGAAGGTAGTGTTATTGTGTTCACTCACCTAATGTCTATCAAACACTTCCTATGTGCCAGGCACCCACTAAGCACCAGAAGTAAGAAGCTACATAAGACATCGATCCCACTATCAAAAGCTGATGGGGGGATGCCTTGGTGACTCAGTGGGTTAAGCAGCTGGCTCTTGATTTCAGCTCAGGTCATGATCTCAGGGTCCTGGGATTAAGCCCTGTTTCGAGCTCTGCACTCGGCAAGGCATCTGCTTCAGGATTCTCTCTCTCTCTCTTTCAAACAAATAAATAAATCTTAAAAAAAGAAAACCTGATGTCATCCAATATATTAATTGCTGTAACAGAGGTAAATACAATGTACCTTAGAAACAATACCCCACCTAAAGGAGTTGAGCAATGGCTTCACTGAGAAGCTGACTTGGAATTGTATCTTAAAAGAGATGAGTGGGAGTTTGACAGAATGCGGTGCTAGTGTTCCAGGGAGAAGGACCATCAGGAACTAAGGTAAGTAGGACTCAGGACCCATCAGTCAAGCATCAACTATTCATGGACAAAAATGGATGAAGATTCTGCCCACTTACTGTCAGGTGAGGAGAAGAGACATTTAACAGATTATTAAAAAGATGATCACAATTACGTATCAAACCCAGCACCTTGCAAAGTGCTGCAAAGATGTGCAGGCAGTATTCTTGCAGATACTATGAAGGGCGCCCTTAGGGAAAAGGGTGCACCATTAGGGAAGGCCTCTCCAAAGAAGTGACCTTTAAACTGAGACCTGGACAATTAGTCAGGCATATAAGCGTGGGTGGGGAGAGCATTCCTGTCTTGGGCATAAGCATGTGTTAGAAGGAGCCAGAACACCAGTGTGGTTAGAATGTAGGGTTTCCTCCAGAGGACTCGAGGGAGGGGGGATGGGAAGAGGAGGAGGCCATGGGGCTGGTGGATGCAGATGATGTGCGGTTTCATGCAGCAGGCCTGAATTTGGTTCCTTGACCCTCAAGTCTCAAACAACCTGAGAGGTTAGAAGACAGTGAGTAAAGAGAATAAATACAGGCATTTTCTAAAAGTCACACAGCTCATGCTTAGGGGCAGAAGCTCTGATTCCCTGCTACAAGAGACTGATCATGCCATTAGCTGTTTGTGAAGCTCTTGAGACATGCCCAAACCCAGGAGGTGGGGGGATGCCTTCTGGGCTACCTTGTTTCAACCTCACAACAGCTCTATCAGGGAGCTCTCATAGGCTTGCTCCCCAGTCAAGAAGCCGGACTCAGACTGAATTCAGACTGACGCAGAAAATGCCTGCGTCCTCATGACTGTAAGAGTCGAGAACAGGGTTTGGCTCTAAACTCAAGCCCTTGATCATTCCATCAAGCTGCCTCTGAAGAAATCCAAATCTTTAGAAATCTTGACAATTTCAATGGCTCAGCAGTATCACCTTCCCTGAGGGTTACTTCAGCAGACAGTAGGTTTACAAGAAATTCTAATTCCTTTTCCTTAAAGTGAAAGGTGAATGGGGGAACTCCAGGACCTTTAAATTTTCTCTCCCATCCATATCTGGGCTTTTATGCCTCTGCTGTTTGAATTCCATTTCAAATGAAAAAATAACTAAAAACCACTCTCAGCCAAGCCATTTGGATTTAAAACAGACTGGCAGAAACCTGGAAAGAGTCAAGATTCTCCTTAATATATCAAATAGAGCAGCCAGAGCCAATCTGAGAGGCTTCGCTCCATTTTGTAGAGAATAGGCCATATTTTGAAAATGGATGAGTAAGGTTCACTGTTGCGACTTGTTTCAAGGTCTGGAGGCCAGGCCTGGTTTTGATCTGACAGGCCTGGCCTCCAACCGTGGGTTATTCCTTTGCAAAGACTCAGAGAGGCGGCTTGCTTGCCAGGCACAGACCTGGAACAGTGTCCCTTTGAAGACTTCCTCTGTGGGTCTTAAGTGGGATTTGGTGCCCATTGTGGAATCCCAGTAATGAGCTCAAAACTAATGTTTTTCATTATGCCAGCAAACCAGTCAGCCCCTCTGTTTGCTCAGGTGCGTGGCTCTGTGCCCCATGCCCTGGTCTCTATAGAAGAACAAAATAAATATTTTTAAAAGGAAGAAAGAACTGAAAATGAAGGAATGTCACAAACTGGTGCGGTAGGAAAAGTGAGAGAAAGGAGGCTCTGGTCTCTTTAAAGTATCATAGATTTGCTATCTACTTTCTTTATTAATTGGTCACCCTCTAGTCAGTGAAGACAAAAAACAAAAAACAATCAGCTAATGATGTGGCAAGATTCATCCAATTAATTGGGGCTCCTTCAGAGGCTGGAGCAGTGCCGGTAGATGGCGCCAGAGGGCAAACACAATGCTCCCGGCTTCTCAGGGTGTGAAGGATTCGTAAAAGCCCAGCCAATAAATTCGGCTGGGACAAAAGCATGGGCGTCTCCCTCGCTCCGAGGGGACCAAGTATAAACACATTTTTTTTGCAGAATTGGGAAGCATGTGCGCTGGAAATGTTCTTGTTCTACCAGCTGGAGGCCAGGAAGTGAGAGATACAGTTTACAGGGCAGCTCTTATTTCAGAAAGAAGAGTAAGGCTCAGCAGGTAGGAAGTCATGGAGAAGAAGAATCAAATTTCCCAGAACCCTACGCTGAGATGGAACTGTGGAGGGTTGGGCTCAGGAAAGTCACTGAGTAAGATGATGGAGCCTTATGTTGTTGGAATAAACCCACCTGCCTCCACCAAGGGACCGGCTAGGTACGCTGGGGAAAATAGGTCGTGCTAGCGTTAGCCAGAACGGGGTTAGGATCCTACATGGGTGACCTTGACTGATTCTTTTTCTTTCTGAGCAATGGTTGACTGATCCCTGGAATAGATGTAATAGTCGTAAATGAGAGACAAAATTTGATTTATAGAAATGCTTAGTACAACACTCAACATTCAACAATCTCTGAAAAACTCTTCCAGCTGGGGCACTAAAACCCCTTCCTATGGGAATGGGGACAATCAGAAAAGACAACCTTCTCATCTGTGTCACCACTACACCTGATACATATTGATTCTCTCTGGGCTTACCATGCTCTTTTGCATTTTATTTTCTTATGCTGGTCCTGAGATTGGGCGCTCCTTTAAATAAGGGCTGTGTGGTAAAATTCTCCTTGCATTCCCAGAATCTATCAGGGTCCCTGAAACGTAACATCTGTTTGAATACATGAGCTTTTCTTGTGAGCAAGTTGTTCCAAACTACCAAGCTAAATGATTCAAATACAGAATTATGGCCACATCTCACTTTCTTTTTCTTCACCGTACTCAGGAAAGAAAATAGAGAATACTACAAACTCGGTGATGAAAATCAACTTTGAATTTTTGTTTTAGCCAAAAACCAAATAGGAGCCAGACGGTAGGCAGCCATTTTTGGTATTGGGCAACTCACCCAGCCGAGATTCTGAAGAAATTCCAAGACAGAATTGTAATATTAGATGTAATTCTGTGATCTTAGTGTGATAGGTTAAGACTTGGGCATGTGGCCTTCCTGTCTATGCAGGCCAGAGAGAGAGATGCTGAAGGAAAGAAGAATGACCCGGATGGAGGCCAACAGAATCAGGGATGCCAGCAAGACCAATACTAAGGAGGGAATTGGAGACGACAGAGCTTGGCTATGGTGGTCAGACAGACTCAGTTACTAAGTAGCCCCTTTGATTGGGGCAAGTTGCTTAATTGCTGAAAGACTCAATCTCTTTGTTTATAAAATAAGGTGTTATTAGTCAGAATAGGTTAACCAATGCTACAGTCATTTGTCAACTCTGAACTCTCAGTGACTTAGCAAAACAGAAGTAAAAATTTCTCACTCACCCAAAGTCTCACCCAAAGGCAGGTTAGTGGGCGCCCTTCTCTACCCCAGGACTCAGGGATCCCATTTCCTTCTAGTTTGTGACACTACTCTCTCATCATGCAGTCTCCGGTGTTGTTACTATAGCAGGGAAGAGAGAGCTGGAAAAGGCACACTGGCTCTGCAGTGCCTTCATGCAGAAGTGACACAGGTAATTTCTGCTCAGAATCCATTGTGCAAAACAAGACACAGTCCCAGCCTAGCCACAAGGGAGACTGAGAAATGTGGGGGGCATAGAGCTGTTTGGGGAGCATTATAGATTTGTCTGCCCCAGTATATTTTAATATTTAATTAAAATAATTTTATCAATCAGGATTAGCCTCTGCTGCAGGAAATAGAACAGCCAATTAACAGTGGCTTTAAAAAGTTAGAGGTTTATTTCCCCTATTATAAAAGAGGTGGGTCAGCTCCATGGTCATCAAGAGCGTAAGCACTTTCTACCTTCATCTAGAAGTCCCTTCATGGTTACAAGGTGCCCTCTAGGTGCCAGGGCCACCTTTCAGCCAAGAAGAAAGAGAAAAAGATCAGGGTGATAAAAGGCACCCTACCTGCTTTAAGGAGCTCTCTCAGAAGCTCACCTAGCAACTTCTATGTATATTTCGTTGGCCGCTGCTAGCTACAAGGCACCGTGTGATGTGTAGTCTTTATAAAACTTTATGAATGGGAAAGTGAATGTTGGGAAGGCTACTAACTGCCCATGCCAAAATAATAATGCTCAATTCATGAGGTTATGGTGAGCACTTTACAAAAGTAAAAAAGCTTTGCCCAGGAGTCGACCATTATACGTGTCCAATAAATGTTAGATATTGTCATTACGGTTTTTATTACCATATCATCATTTTGGAAGCCTGATCTTGATGGCAACACCTTAGGGAACTGTCAAGAAAGTGGAGCAAGTCTTTGGTCTTAGTGAAGAAGATTTGGAAGAGCAAGGCAAGGTAAGAGGGCCCAGGCCCTGGGTTAGGGATTAGGAAAAGAGAAAGCATTAGCACTCAAGGGGAGAGACCAAGACAGAATGTCATTCTGATGAGCTGGGCCAAATCATCAGGGAACTCGGGGTGCAGGACGGAAGAAGTTGAGTGTGGTAGCACTCAGTTTCTCTGAGGCTGACTCTGGTTAAGAGATGTAATTAGCCGAGAGAAGAACCCAAGAAAACATGGTAGAAAACCAGAAAGCATCAAAGTGACTGTTGGTTGGCACCTTTAGAATCCAAACTTTCTGTACCCTCCACTCCATGTATGTACTCCCTTGCTTACTGACCTCTTTCCACCTCTGTAAGGTCACCTCACCCTTTCACTTGGTTTCTGCCACCACAAATCTCAGCCCTTCTTAATGCTACTGCTTCTTCATCCTTTCCTTTAGATATATTTATTGAGTACTTGCCTTGGCCAGACATAGTTTTTAGTACTAGGGATAGAATGGGGAATAAGACAGGCAACATCCCTTGTTTTGTGACATCTAAATAATATGTTGTCCTTTTCCTTCCTTGGATTGGTGCCTTCAGGGTAATTCTTCAGCCTGGTCCCTGGGACTTCCTCTCTGGTATGCTACATATCACTTACCCCCTTGTTGGTCTTAACAGTTCTATTAGTCACTAAAACCCAGATATAAGAGGGATAACTTAAATCTTCATCCCACCTTCATGTCCCACTTCGATGTTGGCTCAGAGGCAGGGCAGGCCTAAGTCTGTGATTGGAGGCACTAGTGGCTTCATCGGAAGATGCTGCAGAAGAAAGAGCTAGCGTTACCAATAGTCCTACTAGCCTATCCAATTCCAAATCTTCAAGTAGAACGGTGAATAACTACTTGTGTCAATTAAGATTCTTGGGTTGCAAGCAGGAGAAACAGACTCCAAGTAACTTAAGTAAAAGCGATTTACTGGAAGGATATGGGGCATCACGAACAAAATTTAAAGGAATAGCTGAAGAGTCACACATCAGATGGGACAGAGTCTGGGGCAACTCAAGGAATTTGAAATCCTTGTCTCCGTTGGAAAGAATGGCCCCTAATCATATTTCTGTGCTTTTTCTCTCTCTACTCAAGAGAAAAATTCCTGAGAGAAAGGGAGGCTGTTGTTCTGGCTTGAGTTAATTTCTGCCCCTTCCCACCCAAAGCCCAATTAATAGTTTCTACCAAATCTACAAGTAATAGGACCTGGTAGTTCCCCAAAGCAAAATTAGGGTGTGACTACCAGGATGGGGAATGAACTCTGGGTAGGCAAATACACAGATGTCTACCTCCCCAATCTGGGTAATGTTTCTATTCCCAAAGCTATGGCTTTAGGAACATTTCATGAAGATGCATAAGAATGTGTCCTCCTGGAAACATTTTCAGTTGCAGGGAGCAAGACTGTCGCCTAATTACAATAAAGCTGATGCTCATGCTGGGAATTTGGAGTGACATTGATAGAAATACCAATTACACATGACTTAACAATCCAAAAAATGAAAGATTTTGTTTTTGTATGACTTGTTGTTTTTTTTTTTTAAGTCTGGTCTATATTTTTGTAATTGTAATTCTATTGAATTTAAAATTAGTCACGTGTTCACCTGGTTCATGCACCTTCCTCCCTCCTGTCACCTGGAACATGGATGTCTCCATCTTGAAACTTGGAGGCTGCCCTTTTGGATCATGAGGACTAAAACACCAGCAGGGTAGGACAGCGTGCAAGAAGAAACATAGCTTCTGGTGACCTTATGGAACAGAGACGTGATTTTAGCCCTGCTCTGTATTGCTGTATATTTTTCTGTAATAGAGAATAAGCTCCTACCTGTGCCAAGCAGTCCATCCTAATTCCAATTGCGTCACTGAAGTTAACCAGTAAAGGACGGAGCCCTAATTCTAACTCATTTCCAGAGCCTAGATGAGGCAAGGGAAGCACCCGAGGTACAAAATTTAACAAGGCACTCACAGTCAGGGTCATGCAGGTGCTGACCCTGCTCTTGTAGGACCCTAAGTGTAGGTGCCTCCTAAAATTTTGAGCCCTGGCTGCCTGTCTTGCCTTAGCCTGCTTAGTTTTATCAGCTCCCAAGGGCTCAGGCCCTGTTGATAAACTATGAGTGCGAGAAAGCAATTAGTCTTCATCTGAGATTTGAGAAACGCCTGCTTTGATATTAACTATGAGATGCAAGATTTTAAAACTTTCTGACGTCTCCATTCCATAGCACCCCTGCTATTTCACAAGCTTGCTTTTCTCATTAGCTGGCACATGAGTGAAAAGCCCTTCTGAAATACCTCGCCCTCCCATCCGCTTTCCAAGCAGGCAGTCTTGTTTATATATCGCTTCTCCTGGATGAATCATTTGTAGCAAGAGTATAGCTTCCACTTGTCCATGAGAAACGTTCAAAACAATCCTTTCTATTCTACATAAAACCTCAGGAGTAACAATAGATATTCAAAGTAAGACAGCTACTTGTCAGCCTCTCAAAGTCAGGGAACAAATAATAGTAACTATGTGCCATCGAAAATCATTTTGGAAGAAAAAACAAAACCTCCCTGTGATTGCTTATTTTTTGAGATCCTACCCTCCACTTTCTTTATATTTTGCTTCCTGCAGAAGCCTTTCCAGTTCCTTTTGCTTCTGGTTTCAACGTGTTATTTTCACATGATGCTTCCTGAAGCCAATAGAGAGTCATCATGGGGGTAGGGGGACAGAAGGCTAGTTTAGGGGCCGGAGTTCAGTTGCCATTGGCATCTTAGGGATCAGAACCCCTAAATCAAGTTTAGAGGGAAATGTAGAGTCATTTCTCAAGAGTGGATTTATTTAATATGCTGAATTTATGTGGTGCTACACAAAGACCTTCCAAAGAAATACATGTTCTGTAGATCTCTGCCAAACTCTTAGGAACAGAGAAAAGGTGGGTGAAGGAACAGGGGCTGGAGAAGCTAATAGAAGCGGAAAATGGGGTCTGGATCACGGCTTGTGAAGAGACACTGTCCCAGAGCCTTCACATTAATTTTCACACCATCCCCATTCAAAAAGAGTACTTTTATCTCCATCTTATAAGTAGAAAAAACAAATTCAGAGAGATTAAGTAACTTGCTCAACATCACACAGCAAAGAAATAGTGAGTGGGGACCCAAATCCAGGTTGACCATCTCAACACCAATTCTCTTGCAAGTGTGCTTTGCTGCCTGCAAAAGCTCAATCTATTTCCTATCAGAGGGAAGATCAGCACGATGGGGACGTGGGACAAAGCCTTCATTTCTCCTGGGACTCCGTGCTCTTACCTGTGGAACAAGAAAGTAGAACTAGGTGGTTCTTCAGCAGCTTCTGCTCTCTGACAATCTGAATTTCCATATCTACCCCCATCAAAGGCATCCAACAAAAGCACAGAAATAACAGGAAGGGTGAGCCACAGGCAGGATCCCTCCCTGTGGGTCAGGAGTCCAGGAAAGGCCAGAGACAGCCACTGCAGGATAAATAAACGAACTTGGTGTTCTTTGCACTCTCCCATTTTTTCATCAATCTTTCCAGCTCCTGCCTCCACCATCCGGGTACTCTGCTCTAGCCTTACCACCTCCAGCCAGTCTCAACTTGAAGCACCTCATCCAGGCTTGCCTGAATTCCTGCAGTGCCAAGTTAAAGGGCCTAATTGTTTTTTATCCAGCCAACTGGATGGTTCCTTTTTGCAACTTTTAAGAAGGTGCTTCTCAGACTTGGATAGGGATAGCCCTGACTCAGGATGTATGGCTTGGCAAGCAGAACATGGACGGACTTTCAGCTCCTGCCTTCCCCATTCAGCCAGATGCCCTCTGCAGTGCACAACTCAAACAACTGTATGTGGCAGCCCTGGGATGAGGCCAACTGTTGATTCAATACAGCGAATTGTACTCCATTCATCCAATTACACATGGCGGAGAAGAACCTGAGCTATGTCTTGACCCTTTTCTCACCTTCATCTCTCATGTTCTACCCACCACACTATTGATTTAGCTCCTATATACCTCTCAGAGTTCCCAGTGCTCTCCATCGCCGCCACCACCCTGATCAAAAAAAAAAAAAAAACCATCTTTCTTCTGAACTCCGGCACTAGCATTCTAACTGGCTTCCTTCCATCTATTCTGTCCTGCCTTGTGTTTATTCCTGTTGTCCCAACCAGAAGGTATAGGAACTCAGTGAGTTTACCCCTACCAAATTAGAGGATCTTTTCAAAATATAAATATGGCCATTCCTCTTTCTTGCTTGAACTTTCAGTGACTTCTGATGCCTTTTAGACTAAGGATGAAACTCTTGACTCAGACCCCTCCCTATGCTTCCAGAGTCACCTCACACTGTCTTCTTCTCAGCTCTCCTCTCCCCAGCTCCTCAGGAAAGTCACCCATGAGCACAGTCTTCTCTCTACCTTGAACACTGGTCCTCCTTCTTTGCCTGTTAACTTCTACTCAAACCTTGAGTGTGTCAAGCATTACACCTCAGAAGGCCTAGCCTGATCCCCCTGACTGGCCAGCTCTCCTTAAGATAAGTCCCTCAGAGACAAGAGCCTTCTTCCCTTTGCAGCACTCATCAGTTACATTTCCACACATATCTGTGAGATCGTCTGACACTATATCTCTCTCCAACTGACCTCCAAGCTACATCACACGGTGCCTGGGCTCATCGCTGTATGGTGTCAGGCACACAATATCTCCCTGATAAATGTATGTTGAATGAAAGCAGGTTTGCCTGGCTTGGAGACACCAACATTTAGCAATGACAACTTTGGGTCATCCTTCAAATGATCTACTAGTTTAGCGTCCCCAAACTGGGGGGTGAAAAAGGCAGAGAAAGAAGAGCAAATCATAGAAGATAACAACTGGTAAACCATTCCCTCATAACTAACCAACTCTGAATGCATCTTCTATGAGGCATTGTGGTTAACTGGTTCAGGGCAAACATTTGTTGAATCAGTGAATAAAATCTAATCATTCAAGGCCCAGATTAGATGCTGTATCTGCTAGAAAGACTCAGAAGTAATCTTACTGTCCCATACATGTCAGAGCATGTCATCATTCCCTGTCTGCTGATAGTTTTCATCTTGTGTTAGAATTATTTGGGTATATGTCTCATCTCATAGAGCACATTGGAATTGCCCAATTGATTCCTGCTCTGATCACCCATCCCCCAACATCTAGCACAATGTCCATCTGTAATAGTGTTCAAATAAGGTTCAGCAAAGGAATGAAGGAATAAATGGGTGATAAGTCATGCTTGTTTAGTTCTCTCTCTCTCTCTCTCTCTGGAGTACAAACTGTTTGAGTGTATTTCTGACTTTCCTGATCCTGCTTTCTCTTCAAAAAGGTTGGGGGAAAGGATTACTTGGGATATTTTCAACCACTTTAAATTAATTAATTGTCCATCATTTAGTAAGCCTCCATTGTGGGAAGCCAGGTTCTTGTCTCCCTCCTCCCGTCAAGCATTTTCAGTCTGGATGATCTTGACAACTTCTAATTCAAATCAGAGAACTTCCAGTATCACATATGTGCCCTAAGCATGCCCGAGGCTCAAAATCCAGCTTTGGAAATCTCAGTGCCAACCTTATGATCATTTAGGTATATGGCCTCATGCTATTTGATAAGTGCCAACACTTTCAGTGAGTCTCTCATTTGTACCAATCAAATACCTGCATTAAAACATAGAAATCAGGGGCACCTGAGTGGCACAGTGGGTTAAAGCCTCTGCCTTCGGCTCAGGTCATGATTTCAGGGTCCTGGGATCAAGCCCCGCATCGGGCTCTCTGCTCAGCAGGGAGCCTGCTTCCCCCTCTCTCTCTGCCTGCCTCTCTGCCTACTTGTGATCTCTCTCTCTGTCAAATAAATAAATAAAATCTTAAAAAAAAAAAAAAAAACATAGAAATCAAGGGGCATTTAGGCAGCTCAGTCAGGTAAGTTTCTGTCCTCAGCTCAGGTCATGATCCCAGGATACTGGGATCGAGTGCTACATCAGGCTCCTTGCTCAGGCTCAAGGAGCCTGCTTCTCCCCTGCCTGCTGCCCACTCCGCTTGTGCTCGCTCTCGCTCTCTCTCTCTCTCTCTCTCTCTCTCCCTCTCTCAAATAAACAATGAAATCCTTAAAAAATATATAAAAATCTAACCCTCTTATCAGGTCTCTGATTGAGAGACATTTTAGATAATGTGTCAGGATGGTGAGAGTCTCCACTGTTCTCTGACCATGAGCTTCCATTAGGATTCTTATATGCATACCGAAATATGCCTAAGAGTTGTCAGGTTTTAGAGCAGAGGGAGATCTCAGATGTTATTTGACCTAAATGCCCATTTTACAGATAGTGAAACTTAAGTCCCAGGAGAGGAAAGGACTGGCCAAGTGGGTCACGGAGTTGAGATGCACACTCAGCTTCAGAAGTCTTCAGAGTCAAAATACCTATTGAATTTCCTGGGGTGTGACAGGCTTTTTAAATACTTTATCACTGCTTATCTCTAATTACATCTCAGGAAAGATACTTTGTCTACATTTCATAGGTGAGGAAACTGAGCTCAGAGAGTTGAAATAATTTGTCTTGATGTCTCCGGTCTACCAAATATTTCAGATAACATAGTTGGGGTTGAAACCCATATCTGTCTAAGTTTGAAGATAGAGCTCCCAGTGATAAAGTTCACTGGAACTTTGTGAAGAGCCCTTTGCTACTGAGTGATGGGTTTGAGACCAAGAGAATACAAATTCCAGACTGGAGAATTCCAGAGCAGAGATGTTATGGGCTCCTGTGCCCCCATGCCTCGCACACAACCACCGCTAACATCCCGAATAGTCAGACCAATACCTTCTCCAACTTTATTGTGCATACAAATCACTTGGAGATCTATTAAGTGCAGATTCTGGTTGAATAGATCTTGACTGGGGCCTGAGATGCTGCGGATTCTGAGATTCTCAGGTAATACAAATATTCCTAACTCTGGACCACACTTTGCATAGCAAGGTTGCTGAAGATCTGACTCAGTCTTCAGCAGCTCCACCCCCAGACTGTCAAGCAGCAAAATTCATAAGAATGAGGGAAGGCAGCTAAGGTTGAGTAGTTGGAGGAGGCACAATGGGTGTAGATACCATTCGCTGAACATCTTACTATGTGCTGGCATAACACTAAAGACTTCATTGTACGATCACAGTTAATCCCCTCTATAACCTCCCTGGTGTCCACAGTCTACAGATGAGGAAACAGACTCAGAGTTCAGGCAACTTCTCCAAATTCACATGGTTCTGTCTGATTCCCAAACTCATGCTCTTAACCACAATGCCAACTTCCTCCACCACGAGTGTCTCCTTTACACTCAGCAATTCTGAATGGTGCTTTCAAGGGGGAAGGAGTCTTTGAGCAGATATTGATTAGCTGATAGGGACATCCCAAACGCAACACCAGAATGCTAGCGAATATCTTAGACCAGATGTTGATCGACTTGCTAGGGGAATGTGCAAAGGATTCATTCACATTAAGACAAAAATAAGCATAAATAGCTTAAATGAAAAATTAGAAATAACTTATATATGCTCCATGAGAAAGGAATGGTTAAATAAAACATAGTATATTAATAAATGGACATATTAATTAAGAAATGTGTATACCGATTTCAGTAATATATTTGCCAGAATAGCATGATCTGACTCGTTTTAGAAAAGATGTGAGTGGGGGGGGCTGTGTGGTGGGTGTGTGTTCACACATAGAAAAAGATTGGAATGAGGTGTTCCAAGAAGTTAATATCAGTAATCTTTGGGTACTATTATTATTCATTTTTTCTTTTCTTTTCCTTTTATACTTAACTGTACTTCTCATTTTTCTATAACAAGGGTGAATCATCTGTACAATTTTTTAAAGAAAAAATAAATATGCAAAAGAAGCCAAAAAGTTTTTCCAAAAGGGCCAATGGAAGTAGACAGACATGCATTATCAGATAGTAAAATACATTATAAAGCTGTAAATATTATAACAATTTAGGGTTGGGAAATACTAGACTGACATATCAGTAGAAGAGAATAAAGTAAAACTCAAGATTTGGATATACAAATAATTTACTTTTTCCCTTTATGTGAAAGGCTCTTCTAAAAATAATACAAAACTATTGTATGGCCCCCCAAAATGTTACAGATGCAGCCCGTAGACCATTGACAAAGTGGGGGGAAATATTTCTAATATATATGGCAAATAAACAGGACTAGTTTTCTTAATAGATAAAAGGTTCTTATAACTCAATAGATAATTTGGTAGAAAATGTAAGCATCTATTCAAAAACAGTGGAGGAGGAGGTTGATGGCCAAGAGAATGAATCCTAGCTATAGTAACACCTTAAAATGGGGGCACGGCTTTTTGCCATGATCCTCCCTGGTCATCAGAGTTTTTATGTAACTCTCGAGGTAGAAATTCAAATCTAACTAGAACAGGAACAATTTCGTGAGTCACATCTGACCACTGAGAGACTCATCAGTAGCTTAGTGAGAGAGGGATCAGAAAATAATAGTTGTAACCCACGTGCACAATTCACAGTTTGGGTTTTTTTTGTTTGTTTGTTTTGGGTTTGGGTTTTTGGCCTATAATTAGGTTTAAGCTAACTGCAGAATAAAGTAAAGAAGGAAGGGAAGTGACATGGCATCCAGGATGAAAAGGTATAGCTAAAGGGGCTTAAATCCCAGCTCTTCTCTGACTGTGTGTATCCTCAGGCACCTCACCAAATCTTCCTTTCCTCATCTGTAAAATGGATTTAAGAGATCTTCTTCAGTGTTTTTCTGTGGGAAAAATAAGATTGCCTATGTAAAGCACTTAGCACCCCTTATTGAGTGCGCCATGAATAGCAACTCTGAGGACAGCCTCAGAATTACTATTACCAGTCATGGAATGGCAGGGACAGGGGCATGCATTGTGCCTCCCCTTTCCTCGCCCCAGTATCAGGCCTACAGAGCAGACCCCTGTGATTCCTGGGTTGGGGAAGGTAGCACAGTGCTGTGGCCACATGGATAGTAGTGGCTTCATCTCCTATGCAGAGCCCTGCACCAGCACGGACTCCCGTGCAGGGATCCTCTCAGGACCTCTAAATGTTGGTGGTGCAAGCTCTAGAGACCAAATTCAAGGAGAAGGTATTTGGGGAAACACTCTGTGTCGGCCTCAGCCCTGCCTTCTCCCGTTCAGAGATCTCATTCCTTGAAGCAAGACTGAACAGCAGAGTTCACCTCTAAGTCACCTCGGATGCCTCATCAGCCCATTCAGCAGGGCTTAGAAGATGTTGCCAGACCAGGAATCTGCTAACTTAGCCAAGACCAAGCAGTTAGTTCCTAGCTTTGTGCAGGACACCAAGATCCAGCTAATTGAAAAACCATGGGAAACCCTAGAATATCTCCTAAATGGTCATCATTGCCCAAACACACGCCACATAGCCCTATTTCCTGCACCTTCACTGCCAAGCAGACCAGGACCTGACATCCCAGGACCAACTAATAGCCAACATTTATGGAGGGCTGTCTGTGTTCCAAGCCTAATGCTAAGTATTTTACCTGCATTGCTCCAATGAATCTTCACAGATCTATAAGGTAAGTACTCTCGCATCTTATCTACAGATGGGGAAACTGAGGTTTACGGAAGGTTTCAGTACAGAAACGAAGTAACTGATGGTTACAGGCTAGGGCCTCGAACCCAAATCTGTCTGACTCTGATCTTGGTTGTCATGCTGCTTCCCTAGGAATTATTTCACTGATGACCCCAAGAAGTGAAGGGACCCATCCAAGATCACACAGCAGTTTTGCAACCTAAGCTGGGATTCAAATCTATAGCTCTATAGTGCAAAGTCACTCATGCCCCATGATACCATGTTGTATTCCCCAGTCACATAAGCTTAGCCTTTAAATGTCCCTTCTGTGAGCCTAGAGTGTGCTCTTGTCCCAGCTCATTGGTTGATGGAACCATGCCTGACTTTTCTCAGCTCCTTTCCCTGGGGGATGGTTCTAGAGTCTGTTCTTGCCAGTGGGACACCCGCTGTGCATGGAAAGATCTTCCCCAAAGACCACAAATCCCAGCTCGGTTCTGGAGAAGGCAAACAGGAGTTCCCACTCCAGGCACACCTACTTTGGAGAATGAAAAGCAAACTAACCCATCCTCTTGGTTGCTTCACTGGGTCTTTGAAGTTGCCCTGCTCCTAAGCTGACTTGGAAGGGGCAAAGACATCAGTGCCCCAACCTGCCTTCTCCCACCTTGTCCACCTGCTCAGGCAGGCATGTTAGGGACCCACAATGCCTTGTACTCCAGCCTGACCTGTGACAATTAGGCGCTGTTATTTTTTGCTATGCTTGTTCATTTCCAACGATAAAAGCAACAGGCTCCTTGTGTTATTTCCCACCGCTCTGACAAGCCCACCTCCACAGCAATGCTGCAGGAGCATAAAGGGAGCCGGGCTTGCAGAGGAAGTATTATAACAGGAGTAAGTAGAAATTAAAACTCCTCCAAGGTGTGTGAAGGATGCCACCACTGGATCAGTTTGCCCATAAAGGCTCCCATGCAAACTGAGGGATTCAAAAGAGGAAAAGCAGACTAAGAAACAGAATATTTAAACACTTCAAATCATTTCCTCAGAAAGGCTTTCCACGTCTTGCTGGAGGAGTGAGTCATCTTCCTGTGTGAAGTGTTCGAACTCACTTCCGGTGAGTCATGGGAGGGGCATTCAGGTCTGGACACCGCCACCGTGCACGTGGTGGGGCCCACGGTTCTACCGCTTCCTCTTCAGAAAACAGAGGGGCTGCCTCTCGGGCCCCATAACTGCCGACATCTCTCCAGGTCACCAAACAACTGGAGTTTCTGAGGGGCATCTGTTGGCAGCATCTGCCAGCTCCCTATCCAGCGTATCCATGAGGTCCGTGACTCACAGCAAGCTCAGCTCACACCAGAAGCCATTTCCCTGTGCAGGCTCCGTTGGCTGAAATTCTTGCCAGCCCCGAGAAAGGTCTGTGGTGCTGGCCAGAGGCAATCATGCATTGGGAAACAGCAAGGACCCAGCCTTACCTCAAAGGGCAGCAGCACAAAGAGCGAAAATACAAACCAGCACACACTGATTGGTGTGATGAATGGGCGTGTCTATTCAGCAGGCTGAAAACCACCTACCGTAGATATGGTGGAGAACGTGAAGGCACACCATTTGGGCAGAAGGCTATGTGTTATCTAGCCAAACGTGGCCCTTCCAAAGACAAGAGGAAGGAAACGAACCCACTGCTCTGGAAGCAAATCAAGCAGGACAGGGAGAGACTTGCTGTTTCAGAAACTCCCATCCTACCTCTAATTTGTGTTAATCATAATGCCTTCCAATGATCCCCACAGAAAGAGCCTGTAGGAGGGGGGTGTTGGAGGTGTTGCCTCTTCTACTTTTCACAAACTGAACTTCAGAGAGGTTAAGTTGCCACAGACCACACCAGGAGTCTGTGGTCCAGTGGCATTCGAACCTGTATCTGTCAGACTTCCACACTCTTAGCTACTTCAAAATTCATTTCCTTCTGATGGATTTTTATTGAAAACCACCTATGTGCAATGCCGTAGCTTGGAGCCAGATGCCCTTATGAGGTGTTGAATGGAAGGGGAAAAAAAAAGAGAGAGAGAGGGCAGAAGTCCTAGATGTGTTGCTTTCTAACCATGTGACCTTGAGTAAGTCCCCAAAAATCTCCATCACCTTAACGTTTGAGTCTGTGATTGCCTTAAGGAGTTGTTCAGGGGAGGCTCTTGGGTACATCTCCCATGTTGACCCTAAGAAATATAGTTTTCTCATTCATTCGTTCATTCTTTATTCCATCACTCTACAAACATGTATCGATTACTCAGTAACAATCTTTGGGGCAGAGGGGTAAACAAGACACAGTCCCTGCCATCAAAGCAGTCATAGTCTGGTAGAGAAGAAAGTCCTCCAGAGGGAGTCACTCTGCAGTGAGATTAATGGGTGTCCCAGGAAGAAAAAGTTACAGCAGTAAGAGAAACAAGCACAACTTATTCTGTTCAAAGGACTGGGGAAATTATAGAGAAGGGGACAGTTGACCCAGGCTTTGAAGAATGAGTAAGGATTAGCTAGGATGAGTGTGTTTCATGTCCTGTCCTGCCTAGGCACAGGCTATTCCTTAACCTCAGGTGGTGCTGACACCGCCATCTTGAATAACCGAGCGAACGTGTGGAAGGATGGTGTAGGGGGTAACGACACAGGCTTAGGAGTCAGGCAGTCCTGTGTTTGAACTGGATCCCTGTCACTTACTAGCTCTGCCCTCAACCTGAGTCTCTATCACGGCAACCTTTTGAAGAGCTCTCCTTTTTGGCAGCTGCTTCTTCTCAATTAAAGATCCTTCTACAAACATGTGAAATGCCCACCATTGCCAGGTAGTTGGTAGGTACTGAAGGGAGATGCAGGGGTGAGTGGGACACTGTCCTTGCCCCTAGGAGCACAGGCATTTTGGGAGGCAGAGACAGGGGCGGCCTCACTAGGCACAGTGGGCCGTGCACCGTGGCGGTCGCCTCCTGCAGGACTACAGGGGGAGAGACGAGGGGCGGTTCATGCTCAAGGCTCCATCCTCAAACCCTGGCCACTTTCTGAAGTTACATTTGGGGTCCTTCAGGCCTGCATGGCCCTGCTGGGTGGTTTATTATAAAATCTAGAGCTGGAGTGGATGTTGAGATCATTCTGCAAGTGGGGAAAAGGAGGCCCAGAGAAGCCAAAGGCAGGGGTAGGCAGGGGCAGAATCTGGTTCTGGGGCCAGTCCTCTGGACTTCGGTGTCTTGCTAATTTTCAGCAGTGATGGGATACCCAAATCTTCCACCGCCTTCTATGATCCCACCCGCAGTCATGGTCTCATTCAGCTGCATGTAATAATGCAGGACAGGGACTCTGAATAAATATAAAATTTCTCAGTGCGACATTTGAAGTGAGGGAACTCATTTTTTGGGACTCATTTCCATACATTTCTCTAGTGAGGACCTCTCTTTTTCTAGTTAAAGTACCAAGTCTCAGCTAACATTAAAACCAGCCCCAGATGAATTTCCTCTGTGGAATGCAGTGGATGGAAAACATCTTGATGCGGGGCCTCGGAAGCCCAGATTCTAAAATCAACTTTGCCAGTTGGTTGCCCTGGGGCCTCAGGCAGATCACTCCCCTCTCAGGGGCTCTCCAGTGTCCCCTCAGCTGCAAATATGGCTGAACCCAATGAAAGCTCTAGGAGAGCTGGGACTTTGTCGATGGGGTTCTCTCCAGGGCCTGCAGCCTTGTACCGTACACTGCAGGGACTCAACGCATGCTTCTTTTATAAGAGAAATATCTTCAAAGTCACCAGCATTCACTAAAGAGGAGTCCACAAAATGATTTCCAAAATCTGAAGTTCGTCTCTGTTCATTTTTTCCCCGCTCTCTCATTAGAGGCATGATTATTTCCCCACCTTCCCGTCTCTTAGCAACACCATGGAAGGGTTGACTGTTCCAGAGCACTTCTCAAGTTGCGTGGCCTGGCAGCTGTGAATTATTCTGTGTACTCTAATATCACCATTTCGGCACTGCTCCCCCTCCGATGTCACTCCCCGGGCCTCCTGCTCAAAACCACCCGCTCAGCACCTCGCCTCACTTGTTGCTGAAAACACACCCTGATTCCGCCTACCTCCACCAAGCTCCTTAATGCAATTGTTCGGGATGCCAGAAAACTTGACAGAACAATGTATTTTAACAGGAGCACCAGAATGCAGGGAGGTAAGGTAAATACTTGACAATACCTGCAAATCCCAGACTTGAATCCCGTACACATCTTTCTAGGGTCTTCCATTTGTCACTTTATGGTGCAATGGATTAAACCAAAGGGAAAAAAAAATAAAACAGGTAATAATGACTACCATTTATGGAGCACTGATTATGTGTCAACCAACTTCCCACACTCTTCCCTGCTTTATCTTCCCAACAGTCCGGGGAGCACTCACTCTTGCAGATGAGGGAACTGAGGCTCAGAAATGTGGATGAACTGCTCAGGGTCACACAACTGGTAAGGGCTGCTGCTGAGACTGGGTCTGGGTCTGCTATCTGATTCTCAAATCTCGGGCTCTACAATTGAGAATAATCTGGGAAGGGTGAGCCCGCAAGAACCACCTAGCAAAAAGAGGACAGAATGGCAGTTCTAGTCCATCTAGTCCTTTCCTGCCCAGTTTATTTCCACTCCTAAAACTGAAATAACTTGTTTTCTGTTGTTCCAATATAAAGAGCTGACTAAAAGTTGAGCCTACTGAGGAGAGGAGATGCCTGGCCATTATGAGGCCAAAGAGAGTTCAGGTTGGAATGGGCCTCCAGCTCCTTCAGTCTAGCCCTGATGGTTAATAGGCGATCAACTGAAGCCCAGAGAGTTTAAGACGGTCACTCAAGTTCACCCATCTTATCAGTACCTATCAGAGCCAGCCTTATCGCTACCAAATCCTATGCTCTTCATCTGTGAGAGGGATCCTGGCATGTATGAGCCAATGGCTCTGAGGCCTAAAAATACTATCCTCAAAGTGCTTTGCCCGGCCACACCCAGCACATGTAGCTTCTGCTGACCTGGATCCTCTTGGAACCTCAGTCTCTTTATCTGCAAGTGCGGTTGGCAAGGGTCCTTAACTCATACCTTTGGGAAGAAATTCCACTGAGCTCCACCCAGGATGTGGCAGAGCACTGTAGTGCTTCCTTCTCAAACACAAGCTCTAACCTTCTGGGGCTGTTGGGTAGGGCATTTCACGTTCCTGCATGATTTCCCAGGTGGGCAACATTAGAATAAGGTCAGAAGCACCTGCCCCTGGCTTCTTATGATTATGGATGATTAGAAAACAGGAGCACGAAAAGAAAAAAAAAAAAAAAACAGGAGGAAATATTAGAACTTGAGTCCACGTAGTATGTTCTACTGTCTCGACCTTCATCTCGGTGCAGCTTCAACTTCACAGAAGCCATGGGCAAGGAAGGCTGTCAGGCGGAAGGTCACAGAGGAACTGGCAGAGGGAGGGCCAGGCTAGATTAGAAGTCAGGTACCTCCAGGTAGAGGGCTCAGAGTGTGGGAGGCAGCTGCAAACCTCGAGGACTGTGAGTTCGCCCCACATCCATGAGCTACATTGCACACGAGGCTGGCAAGGCCAATAGGGGTCAGGACGATTCCATTCTCGGTTTGCCAGAGTTCCTATCGTCTCTCCTTCCCTCTCTACCCTCTGTCTAGGCCCCCTTGTCAGGATGAAAACAACTTCTGACCTCGTGTCTTTGACCTTGCTTCCTCCAGACTCCGTATGGTCACCCTCCTCCTTACCGAGCTGCACCACCAGCAGTAGTGAGTTGGGGGGTGAGGAAGTAGAGCCAGGTTGTGCAGAGAAAAGCTGCAAGGAGTTTGCCCAGGGGAGGATGGAAAGAAAAGGAAAGGCGCTAGGGGGGCGGCTGGGGTTTAAGCTGATTGTGTGTATGTGTAGTCAAGTTTGTTCTAAGGAAGAGATTGAGGCCCATTTACATGTTTTGGGGCATAAGCCAGTAGAAAGGAAATGGCTGAAGGGACAGGGGCCAATGGGGTCTCTGAGAGGTGAGAGGGGAGGGGGCCCAGAGATCAGCCTCACTTCACTCCGGAGGAGGGACCGCTCTTCTGTTGCGGTAGGAAGGGAGGAGCAGAGGTAAGAGCTTCAATCTTCCAGCTCCCAGAGCTCAGTACTGTCTCTCCTCTGCACACAGCTGTGTCCTCACGCCAAGGGCCGCCTCCAGGGCCCCACGCACGTGAATCGCCGTCCTCAGCACAACCTGCAAAGAGGGCATTTCCAACACCCCCATTTTATAGATTCCCCCATCGGATCTCAGAAAGCGTGTGAAATTGCCGAAGGTTGCACAACCAGTATTATTAGTAAAAATAGTGCTGACACGAATACAGCCCAAAGTCTGTGTCAGTCTTTATTCTGAGTATTTTATATTCATTAACCTATTGAACCCTATGAGGTGGGTGCTATTACCATCCTGACTTTACAGACGAAGAAACTGAGAAACTGGATGATTAGATAACTTGCCCAAGAACGAACACTGAAAGCCCTTGAACCCAGGCTGTCTGCCTCCCAGGTCAGGGTTTGGAGCCCTCATGTCACGTGGGTTGTGGGAAACAAAGCCCTGCAGATCGAACTCATTTGTCTGATTCCAAAGGCAATACTTGGCTCACATGTCGAGGGATGAGGCTACGTAAAGGCAAATGAGCTTTGAGAGTTGAATACTCTGTTCCAAGATCTAGTTAGAATGTCGAAGAACAACTAACAAGTACCCCCCTGATGACCTCCTCCAATTTCTCTTTGGCTAAAACTGGGTGACAGGGCTCTCCCCCATTCCCTAACAGCTGGGGTATCTCTGTGGTGGAAGCAGGAAGGTGGGGAAGATCCAACCTGGTGTAAATTCAACCCATCGGCAGTGTGCCACATCCATGCAAAGCGAGAAGTGCTATACTTAAGTCTTCCTGTACGCAGTCAGTCAGTCATGGACCACGAGTTCTGGTGGGCCTTGTGCCAGCTCCAGGCACACAGGAGTGAAAGCCCCTGCTTCTTACTCTTCAAGGAGCTTACAGACCGGGACTTGGAACAAACACGAGGGCAGACAAGTCCGTCACGGCATGTGACAACGTCCTCCGAAGGACGCCGGAAACAGAGGAGGACACCACGTCCGTCCAGGGGAGGAACCGAAGCATCAGCTTCACAGGGGAACCGTTGCTTTTAAGGAAAGAAGTTTGCCAGAGGAACAAGGGAAGTGAGGGCATGTGACTCAGGCAGCAAGGACACATGTGCCAGGTCAGAGAAGCACGGGGAAGGATGGCACATTCTGGGGAACTGGTGACAGGTCAGTATGACCGCAGCAGCGAAGCTGGCTTTGTGGGGTGGGAGATGAGGCTGGAGAGGGAGGCAGGGGCCGGATCCCCTCCCGGTGGGTGCTGCAACCCTGTGTGCGAATTTAATCTCTACTCCTTCCGCCGCTGATCATGCTCACGGGCACAGTTCAAAGCTCTGGCTGCCGGCTGCTGCGGTCCTGCGTGTAGTTCCCAGGGAAAGCATTCAGTAGGGCCACGCAGGCTGGGGCAAGTGCCCCCTGCAAGACGGGCACTGAGTGCTCTTTTTGCTTTTTGCCTTCTAGTTTTTTAAGATTGATTGATTGACGATTGATTTACTATGCTCAGTGCCTTTTCGGGTTTCTTCCAGTTTGCAAAAATAAGCACCAGTGTAGGACTTTGATGAGGAAAAGGTGGCATTACACGCACTTTGGAAAAGCAGGGGAGACCTGTATTTCCAATTTACAGGAGAGAAAAAAGAGGCTCAGAAGAATTACCAGGCTCTCTCTCCAGGGCTGATAAGATGCAGACCCACAGTTTGAACCCAGGCTGGCCCGAAGCCAGAGCCTACACGCTTTTCCTCCCCCACAATGACTGCCGCAACTAAGCATTTAAAGATATTACTCCCTATTACGTAACATAAACAAACAAACAAACAAACCTTTCTTTCTAAGATGTCATTCCAGAAACTAAGATTTGTTCCCTTTATAAATGAGGGGTCAGGCATTTTTTTCCCCCTGCTCATTATAAAGGCCTGCTTCCTACCAGAATGAATAATGAGGTTGTAGCTGTCCGCATTCAGCCATAGGAAGACGGGTAATTGTATTTCTTCCATGATGGGAGAACCAGCTGTGGCACTAATAAAAATGACTGCTTTTCAGTTCTTTCAACAGAGTAAATAAAACTCCCTTGTGATTAACGGCAAATTGGTTTCCTACAGAGTTGTCAGATCTGGTGCAATGAGGGGGGTGGGAGGGAAGATGGGGGTGAGGGCTTGGCTAGTGGCTCTATCCCAGCGGTGTGCCTTCTCTGAGTACGCGGCCCTGAGGTGCTCTGGGTATGAGAGATATTATTAACTCCTTTCAGGACATTCCCAGGTCTGACAAAATAACACTCCAGTGTCCTGGCGTGGGGACAAAAGAGGAAAGGGGTCTCACTTGTTAACAAGAGCACTCCCCAAGGCCCTCAAATTTAGGGCACCCGTTCTTATTCATTTATTCTACAGATATTTATTCAGCGCTTGCTAGTGGTTTATTCATTAACTATTTACTGAGTGTCTACTATTCTGAGTTATAGCTCATACACGGAGCTATGCCTTGGGGAAGGAGCTCACAGTCTAAGAGAGAGAGAGAGAGAAACGGTTCATCACTATTCCCGTGATAAGTTCTGTACACTGGAAATAAAAGTTGGGAATTTGTAGTCTTTTCATTCTCTCGACAAATAGGATAGAAATGCTGTTTTGCCCTCAGCTTTAAGCCAAAGAGTCACAAACCAAGTCCAATAAAAGAGCAATCAGAAGTGAAAATAAGGTAGTTGGAAATGAGAACAGAGGACTGTGATTCTGAAATTTACAAAATACTGGTGGATTAGGTAGGGCCATCATGGGAGACAGGTGGGATGCCCAAATTAGGGTAATTCGAGGTGAGTTTATTTGCAAACGGGTCTTTTGTGTGCAAGGATGTGGGCAGGATGTTGGGGACTCACAGAGACTATGCAGGAACCCAAGACCAGCTTCAGTGGTGCTGTTACCAACCAAGGTCCAAAACAGTAGGGGAGGACATTGGTTATAGGAACCTGGAAGGGAGGAGTTGTCTGGGGAAGATCACCTTGAAAGGTGTGGTGATGGACAGTTGAGAGTTACAACCAGGATCACCATATACAGTATAGGGAGGGTGCCAGAGAAATAAATACCTAACCTCACTTTCCTCCTCCCCGAGATTTTTTTTTCCATCTCACGGGTCAGGAAAGTCTCCCTGTAGTAGAGATAGTATCTGAGCTAGATCTTGACGGATGAATGGGAGTTTGTTAGGTGACGAAGGGAGGGGACAAATCTTTAGGCAGAAAAAAGAGCAAAAGCAAGAAGGTGGGAGGTGGACCAAAAACAGATCGTGAGAGACCTTTATGATATTCGTAGAAGTTTGGCTTCTGTAGCCCAGGCACTTGAGAGCCATTGAATGGTTTTTAAGCAGGTGAATAGCAGGACCATATGCATTTATGAAAATCCTGTTGGCTGAAGCGTGGGAGATGGGACAGAGAGGGGTGTGGCTTGGAGAGGAAGAGACAGACTGGCTGGCGCAGTAAGTAGCAGATGAAGGGCGCCTGAGCCGTAGTCGCGGAGGTGGAGACAGGGAAGATTTGGAAATAGTTGAAAGAAGTAGAAATGATGGCTGATTGAACCAGAGAAGGGCCTGCAGGAGAGGGAGGCACCCAGGCTGACTCTCAGCACTCCTGCTAGAGTGTTAGTGGACCACACCATTTGCAGGGACTTAGAAAGGAAAGAGGCAGAACATGTTTGGAGGACGAAATGAGACAGCTTTGCTCTGAGGCATAGTGAGTTCCCCCGGCCTGCAGCGCCTCTAGGTGGAGATGCCCGCTGGGACTTGGGTAGGACCCTCAGGTTCAGGAGAGGGAAGCAGAGCTGGCCTGAGAGAGAGGCCCAGGACAGCTGAGCACACTGGAGGTTAGGACACGGAAGCACACTGGAAGAGCAAGGACAGAGGGAGAGGGCTCCCTTGCTGGGCCACCTCCACGCCCTCACCTGCAGGATGAAAATGGGAGTGCCTCCTTCCCTGGGTGGTTTCCAGCACTTGAGAGAAGAGATAGCTTGTGGTGGAGGCTTAGCTAGTGGTTCTAGCAGTGTGCCTGGTGCCTGGCAGATCCTAAAAGTGCTTGCAGAAGCAGAGAAAAGGTACAAATGCTAAGAACCTTGATTTTACACTGTATTCAGAAAAGAAACAGCAGCCGCTTTACACTTAACGGACTCCACAGTCTTATCTCGCTGCCTGGTTCCTTACACTTCTGTCTCTTCTTGCTCCTTGGGCTGCAAGGGGTGAGAACTAGACCCCAGAGTCCTCTGTGTTTCACATTCCCCTATGTACTGGCAAAACAATTAGCACATAATAGCTATCCACTAAATATATAGATAGCGCTGATTTATTGTCTGGCGGAGAGGAAAAAAACGAGAAAGGCTCCAAGCTGGAGAGAGTCCCAATTACCCTGGCACTTCCGGTACCCGACAGCCAAAAAGCCGCTCACTCTGGGTCCGGCCCCTCCCCCACCCCCACCGGAGAGACATGATTAATGTCCTTCCTCGGTTGAGAGCGGTGGTCCCAAGATTAATGAAGTCAGAATCCCTTGGAGATACTTGAGTAAGAAATGGGCCGCATTGTTGTCTCGCTTTAATTAATTTGAAAATTATCCTATATTGTTCAAATGGCAACTGACTCATCCAAAGTGGGTGTTTGGAAGTGATCGATGGAAAGTCTGAGGATTTTCTCATTAATTAATTTGGCTGTGAAAATAAGCACTGGCCCACATTCCCAGTGAAATAAAAACACACCAAAAGGTAACCAAGAAATCAGGCTGGTCTGGAATGGCCTAAGTTCTGCCCTCAGGCACAGACTCACACTTTTGGCAGCCGAGCAATGATGTTATATAGGTAATATGTAATGTGTGATTTTCTGGATCTCTCCCCCAATTTTCTATAATGGGCACATGTTGTCCTAAAAACTTAATTTTAAAACTTAAAACTTTAAAAACAACTTAATTTTAAAAAAATTAAAATTAAAAATATTTGTTATACACATGTATCATGTAGAATGTTGTATGCAGCATGTACAATAAGTATAATAATATAGGATAAAGTAAATGCTATCTTTATTTTTCTCTTTATCTATATTTTGAGACTTTTTGTGTTCCATAATATTATTTGTCCCCCTATTCTATTACCACATCAACCAGGGGTCTTTACTTGTAAGCAACATAAACTCCATCTGGTTAATATATGCCAGGAAGAAGTTTTCTGGAAAATACAAGGGAATTCAAAATTTTAAAAGGAAAGTGGGGAAAGAGGCTTAGTAAGACAGGAAGAGGAAACAAGCTACTCCAGGGGCTTTGCGGAAACTACACACCGGCTTGTCCAAGAGCCCCTGTGACATCCAGTGGTTCCAGCCACTCACATGCTCCATTAGGGAGGGAAGTTCTGGTCAACCCAGCGAGGGCCGTGTTTCTGCCCCAGTCAGAGGGCAGTGGGGCACCTTGCTGACTGTCCTAGCCAGTCTGTACCTGGAGGACTTCGATCATTCAGCCCAAGTGAATTTTAACCCTATTCCCATAGGAGGTGCTATGGATGTTGAACAAACAAACAATAGATGCCCACCCCATGAGGTAATTGCTTCCCCCTCACCCAATAATTTTTAGGTCTAATTTACATACAAGCAATAATGTTGCATATCAACCACTGATCCATCGCTGAACAGTTCTGACTGTTAGATAATCATTCCTTGGGTGTTGATTCCACTGCTGTCTCCCTATCTCAAAAGAGGGGCCGAGGGGTGCCTGGGTGGCTCGTCGGTTAAGTGTCTGCCTTCAGCCTAGGTCATGGTCTCAGGATCCTGGGATCGAGCCCCGCATCAGGCTTCCTGTTGAGCAGGGAGTCTGCTTCTCCTTCGCCTGCCCCCTTTGTGCGGCTTGCTCTCTCTCTCAAATAAAGAAAATCTTTAAAAAGAAAAAAAGGAGGCATCAGGATGTATGGTAGTGGGACTGGAAACAGCCGGAACTGTTGGAGGATCAGTTGAAAAAGCTGGGGGAGGGGAGCTCGGAGGTGAGAAGACTCAGGTGAAGGGGCTGTCATCACCACCTTTCCAAAGGGCGGTCTGCCCTATAGCAAAAGAATGAATTTCAAAACAATGGATAGAAGTTCAAGAGAGGCAAGAGCTGTCTCCACAAATGGTCGAACTTTTTAAGAATTAAAACGGCCCCACTCTGGAAAGTAGGACGCCCCCATCTCAAGGGGTGAACAACTAGGAATTTCAACATGGGATGAGTTTGGGTTATTTGATCTCTAAAGGGTTCTTTGAACCCTGATAGCCTATGGTCCTACCATCCTTTGTTATTTGCAAACCTAATAAGTGTCCTGCTGAAGGGCTCCTTGCCTTTCACAGTTACTCAGTCACATGCTTGCCTGAGGCTCAGCTTCTCCTTTTCACCTGGTTTGCTCTGTTTGCTCGTTTACTCGCAAACCTTTCTTTGTGGAAGAATCCCCCAGGCACTTCTCCCTGCTGCTGCTGCGGGAGACTGTTGGGATTTCCTCAACTACACAGGGCAAGTGGAGAGGAGAGGAAAGGCGCAAGCAACAGATTGAGAGTAAGAATTCTTCGGTTTAAACCTCACTCGTGGGTTAAAGCCTCTGCCTTCGGCTCAGGTCACGATCTCAGGGTCCAGGGATCGAGCCCCGCATCAGGCGCTCTGCTCAGCGGGGAGCCTGCTTCCCCCCGCCCCTCTCTCTGCCTGCCTCTCTGCCTACTTGTGATCTCTCTCTTTGTGTCAAATAAATAAATAAACAATAAAACAATAAAAAATAAATGTTTTTGTTTCTTAAAAGAAACAAAAACAAAAAAAGCCTCACCTTTGCCCACTTACATACTGTGGGATCTTAAGCAAGTCAATGGACTTTCTGGTTCTCATTTTATTCCTGTTTAAAGAGTGGATGATGAAAACAGCAATAGTAATAACATGCATTCGAGAGTTTTTTTAAAAAAAATCTAACACCTGGTTTTGTGGAGTCCTAATGGTGTGCTAGATTATTTATATGCATTCTTTCATGTATTTAATTCATTGATGTAATCCTGCCAAGAATCCCATGATGTGTAGATTCCATTATATCCATTTCACAGATAAGAAAACTGAGGTTTGGTGAGTTTGCCTAAAAATGGAGCTGAAATTAAAATCAACAGATCGAGCTCCATCAGCCAATCTGACCGTGGCTGTCAGACTTACATGAGCAAGCACAGCTCATACAGGACTTAATAGGGGGACCTGGAACATGAGAGGGACTCTGCATATATTAGCTCTCTACTCATCATGCTTCTGACTTAATCTAAAAACTCCATTTAAAATTCATCTTTAAATGTTGTGCCCCTGTGCTGCCTTGATCCTCCCACCAGGTCACGAGATAGTGGCAGCAGCTTCAAGTGTCAAATCAAGATATCAAGCACCCTTCTTGTTCTTTTTCAGGAGCAGGAAAGCTTTTCCTAGAAGCCTCCTGTCACATCTTATCTAACAGATTTGGGTCCACAGTCTCATCTCTAAACCCATCATTGCAAAACAAGGATGATTGAATAACCCTAAGGCCAACCAGAACTACCCTCAGAGCTAGTCCTTATCCAAAATCAGCCTTCTTCTTGGAGAGGGAAAGGAGATCCTGGATGCTGGTAGGATACCAGCTGTCTCCTCTAGAGCCCTGTCATTCTGATAAGGAAAAGAAGCCTCAGAGGATTTTAACGAATCCGTCCAGAGTCCAAGGGCAAGGATAGGGCTGAAGGAAGGGACGTGCATACCTATGGTGGTTCTTAGGTCAGGAAGAGGGTTGGAGCTGTGGCAGGGTAGGGAGAGGATTTAGGATAGTGGTCCTCCACTGTGCTGCACGCTGCAGTGACACAAGTCACTTTAAACAGCAGTGATGACTGGGTCCCACCCTGAGGGATTCTGACTCACTTGGTCTGGGAGGCAGCCTGGCTATCAAGATTTATAAAAGCACCCCAGGACATTTTAATATGCAACCAAGGTGAGAGCCACTGGTTTAAGAAAAGAACAAATGGAACATGGAGGGCTTGAGGCTCAAGGCATGGTCTTCACTGAGTAACAGAGATCCTGTCTCTTCTGTTTCTCCTCAATAATTGTTCCTATTTCCTGCGGACTCCCTCCCCCACCCTGCCCATTCCAGGCATGGCTGTGCCCTCAGTACTTGCCATCTAATAGGCAGGCAATAATTGAAGGGTTGAAGGGATCACAGACGCTTTACTCATAGAATGAATAATTTTCATGCAACCTCCACAAAGTAATAGTGCTTCCATTTTACGGATGAGGAAACAAAGGCCCAGACATTTAGAGGAACTAAGTCTTTTTGACTCTGCTCTGCAAGTCCTGTCCCACCCACAGAAGAAATCAGTAGTCTGAGAAGCAAAACTGAGCTTCCCCTCTCTCTTTCTGCCTTACTCCACTTTGCATCTTACACTGTGTGGAACCTCCTTGCGGTCCCTCCTACCTGCTCGGGAGCACCAGCCTCCTGCGAGAGGAGTCAAGAGTTGAAGTTTCCTGCCTACTGAGGCATGAGCAAATGTCAAGACCAATCTTCATTTTTAAGAAACCCCATTGGGAAGCCTGGTATCTAGCCTGGTCTTGGCACCTCCTTGTGGTGTGACCTTGAGCATGGGTCTTCCTGTTCCTGGGCTTCATATTCTTCATCTGTAACATGAAGAAGTTGGACCAGAATCTGCAAGCTGTAAACTCAAGAACTTTGGAGTCTGGATAGATGATGTAAACCCATGGGGCAGGCTGGATGGGGACTATAGAGAAGGACCAAAACCTGCCCTGTCCAAAATGGTGGAATTTATTGAACTCCAGCCAGTTGTCCTCATGGTGGCCTATGAACTCAGGGTTATGAGAGTTTCTGATTCGTTTTCAAAGAAATACTAAGAAATCTTTATTTTATGTTCGATCTCCTGCTTAAGCTAAAATTAGTCTAATAATATAATAATGATGATGATGCCAGGGAAGAAAACTGAATGTGGACTGGATTTAGCCCACAGGCTATTTCTTTGTTATCTGTGGGCTAAATGGTCTGTAAAGCTCTAATCACATTCTGTGATTTCTAAATGAGAACTGACCCAATATTAAGAAACACAAGCATTGGTGTTTCTGCACTAACTGAAAATTCTCTTTGGGAAGTAAACCCAAATGGCATCTTTCCTATTTTTCATTCCTAGTACCTTACTATGCATTTCTACCTTACTATGCATTTCCCAGGAGTCCCTGGAAAACTATACCCCCTCCCAAATCTGAAGATCCCATCTGAAAGCTCATAGGCTTTATAGAGAAACAGTGCCCTCTGGTGGAAGAGTAATGCAGAAAGACACCTTTGGGGCTGAGATCATTTAACACTGGGGAAGAGAGGATTTGTTTGTTTTCACATGAAACAGATTTCATGAAGAATAATAAATAAAATATAAATGCATATTTATGGATGGCTTGATGTATGTTAGGCATAAATTGGACTTTCATGTATCCATTTGGGAGTAATTACTCTTAATCTACAGAAAGGCCAGGATTCAAGAAAGGAAGAAAACATTTGTTACTTCAACTGACAGCAATGTGGAATGCACAGACAAGGAGAGGAAATAGGAGTCTAGGTCTCCAGACTGTGTGCTGGAAAGTCAGAGCCTTTATAATAATGTATTGCAAATCCGTGGGTTTTAATAGTTACTTTCACTGCATCCTTTCAATAAATCCTCCCAATAACACTCCAAGGTAGGTATTATTTTCATTTGACCGATAAGGAAAATGAAGCACAGAGCCTGAGTGACCAGCTCACGATTCCTTGGCAAATAAAGGATGGAGACAAGCTTAGGCAAGTTGCTTGGGCTCCCTAAGCCTCAATCCCCCTATTTGTAAAACATGAATAAAAATAGCATCTATGTTTTCAACAGAGATGGAATTGGGAATCCACATGTGAAGTATGTAACACCACACCTGGCCCAGAGTGAGCCTGGCACCCAGCATTAGCCTGAACTATTGCGGTGGTCAGAGGCCAAATCTTCCGGCTCCTGGTCCTATGCCTTTTCTACCACCTCGCATGGTGTCTTGAATGGTCAAAAATAGGGACCCCAGTGCTGCTGGGATTTATAACCATGGCCCTAAACCCTAAAAACAGAGCTCAGATTTTTTTTTAACAGAAGGGGCTTTGTCAACATTTATTAAGATCTTGAGCTGCGTTGTTAAGACAGATTATTCTAAATGAGGGAAGTTACGGTTCCTGTGACTTCCGCACCACTCACACAGTCCTCGGGCCGTGGTGCAGATCGCTGAGTTCTACATTCGAATAGGAGCATTGCCATGCCAGGTGATATCCAAAAGAAAGTGGCGAGGGCTCCAGGGGGTCCAGGAACCACATCAGAGGAGACTTGTTGAAGGAACTGAGGATACTTGGTCTGAAGACAAGACTCACAGACCATATTCATTCATTCATTCATTCATTCATTCATTCATTCATTCATGTGTTCATTCGTTCCACAACATTTACGGAGCACTTGCTCCGCGTGGTATGTTGCTGATACAGCCAGCAGCCAAATAGACAGAATTTCTGGGCTCATGAGCCCAGGTCTAGAGAGGATTCACATGGAGTGACAGAGGATGTCATGTGAAGAATTAGCCTTATTTGGGGTGAACTGGGACCAGGTCCAGAAGAAGAAAACATTTTGGTAGAACTCTTTAATTGGGTGCAGGCAAGGGAGCAGGGATGGCTGGCTCAAACGTGTGAACTCCTTACTGCTTGGTGTATTTTAAGTGTAGAAGGCTACTGGGAGGTTTTCAGAAGGGAATCAAGGGAAGGAGCCTTGGGCCAGGTTGTAGCTGCATTAGTTCCCTTCAAGCCAAGGCTCCACGGATGTATCAACATTGCCCAGGCTGATCTGGGAAGGCCCTCAGGAGTTGCCACTTACCCTGCGGAGGAGAAAAACAAGCACCTGAAGCTCTTTGGTCTTCAACTTCCTTTCTTGAGCCTCCATGTTCTTCATGCTTCAGTGATACTGTGGCCTGTTCTCTCCCCATCACAGAGAATTCTTCTGAATAGTGTCCCTCAACAGAACATAAGGGGTTTGGCAACAAAATTCTTTAGTACAGGATGCAGATTTTTCAAAAGTCTATTATAAAAATAAATTCATTTCCTTTGTAGCTAATTCTGAAGCAAAATATAAGCAACGAAGCTAAGGGAACCAAAATCACCCAAAGATAATCATGGCTAAGACTATTTCCTTCCATTTTTTTCCTTGTTTAAGAATTTATTTATTTTTTTTAAGTACATATGATCACACCAAATCCTGCTTTTTCACTTAGGATTATTTAAAACAAATCTGTCTTTAAAATTATTATAAGCTCTTCACTACAATCCTATATTGACCTGTATAATTATTATTATATAACATTATATTGAGTAAATAGAGCATAGTTTACTTATTCATTCTCCCATCACTGGCCATTCCCAAACTTTGATACTATTTGGTACAAGGTAGAAGTCCACACGTGATACCAGAGTGGAGGGAATAAAGGAGGAAATGGTGTGCTCTGTGGGGAGGAAGGAGGTTAGCACTGGGGGGAGAGAGAGTATGGTCACTGATAAAAAAGGAACAGAGGAAGTGACATAGACTTAAAGATCTGCGGATGTTTCCTGGGTAGACCAGTGAGGAAAGCACATTTGCAATGACTGAGAGGTCCTCTGCAGGGGTCAATGCCAGCTTCCCACTTCCAGAGACCAGCTGGGTGACCATGGAAAAGTAAGTTCTTTGAGCCTCATTATCCTACCTGTATATCACAGCGTGGCTGAGAGAATTACTTTAAATTGGTAGAGAGGAGAATCAAATTGAGATAACATGTGCAAAGTGCTTCGATCCGTGCCTGATTCTCAGCATGTACCCAACACAGGCCAGCTGTGCCAGATTGTCTCTTGGCAACTCAGGGCCATTTTTGCCCTTCTAAGTTCCTTATAACATGGGGGTTGGAAGCCTAGCAACTATGTCTTAGAAAGTTCCTACTCCTGAAGTATGTTATTTTACTTGGGCTGCCCCAACAGAGTACTCCAAGCTCGGTGCTTTAAACAAGAGAAATTTGTTTTCTCACGGTCCTGAAAGCTGGAAGCCTGAACCCAAGGTATCAGCAGAGTTGACTTCTTCTGAGGCCTCTCACCCTGGTTTGTGGATGGCCACCTTCTTCCTGTGTTTTTACATGGCCTTCCCTTCGTGGGTATGCATCCTAATTTCTTCTTATAAAAGGACATCAATTATACTGCATTAAGTTAGCACCCATGAGATCTCATTTTATCTTAATTATAGTTCTTCTTTAAAGACCCTATCTCCAAATACAGTCATGTTCTGAGGTACTGGAGGTTAGGACCTCAGCATGTGAATTGGGTGGGTGTCCGACTTTAACCCATGACCGAGAGTCTGGATTAGGGCCATATATTCAATAGTTAGTTGAAAGGCAGAAGAGAAGCAAAAGCCATTGTCTTGGTCTCTGGTAGGTGATAGACACAGATCTTTCTAGTGTCTGCGGCTTCCAGCACCCTCTGGAAGATCATCCACCTGGCTGCTATAGACAAGCTAGATCATTAGGGATAGTTTTCCTGTGAGTCCTGTACTTCCTGCTTCCCTGAACACTGGCAGTGGTTTTCCTAACGTTTTTCTCCCAGGTCTTCTAAGAGTTTTGCAAACATCGAATTTCCTGTGTAATATTCATTCCTGTTTGAGATCCCTACAGTGGTTTTTGATTCTGACTGAATCCTGAAGGCTATGGTGTCTTTTACGTGTGGTGATGTGGGATGGTTGGTGAGTAGAGTTGTAGGAGACCCACTGAAGAGAACAGGGTGGCAAGCCACAAACAAAAAGATCCTGGAGAAATCAAGGATAGGATACTCAGAATTTATCCTATGGTCTAAGACATTATGGACTTTTCCCACTAAAACATCCCTCAATGGCAGAAAAGAATACACTTTTATTCCCATGGGTTCTGACAGCAGCTACTACAAGAAAATTCTTTGAAATGTTTAAAGTCACCCAAATTTCTCATCTTGACCTACAATATATTCATTTGTTTTCACGTAAGATAATATTTGTAATTATTAGCCATCAAGTAAAATCAACATTCTAGAGCGATGTTGTTTGTCCTGTGGTTTTTGAGCACAGTCTGGACCCGGTCACAAACCACAGTTTGAGAAGCAGAGCCCAAGGCAATATGGAAACACTGAATGGTTTTGAAGAACAAAGTAAAATAAGGCAATTGCTTTTCTGAGCGGTCTATGGGCTGCTGTGTGGAGGGTGGAAGGAAACAAGCATGTAGGCAGGGCGAGCTGTCAGAAGGCTATTGGAATAATCCAGGTAAAAAATGAGACATTGCAGTAAGACTCTGGCAGTGAGAATGGAAAGATAGATCACTTTCTTGATTGGTCACTTTCATCTCTGGGCTTCAGTAGAATCAACAGATTGAACCATGAGGCAACCAAGATCCTTCCCAGCCCAGAGGTGGAGGTTTAGGTGCAGAGGCATGGCGGAGAAGGGAGGTGCTCAAGGCTCACAGGGAAATCTCAAGGACGGTACCACCCACCCAGGACACCTTCTTGCCTCTGCCCCGTCTGGGGCTGCTGAGAGGTGGTTGGCCTGCGCCCCCAGGGAGGCAGAGCCTACACTTTGGACTGGTATTGTGATTTCTTTCCATTTATCTTTATTTTGTGTGCTTGCCTTTAATCTATCATAAATATTCATGGCTTATCTCACTCAAAGACTGGCATCATTCAAAGAAAACTTTTGCTGCTACTTTGCCAATGAGACACAATTTTGTGGACTTGTTTGTTTTACAGGAGAAGAAATTCTAGATATAAGGAGCAGTGATATTTTGACAAAGGTCTCCAATGATTTCCAATTCTAATCCATTTCTGATTCTAATGTTACCTGGCATACAGGAGGCACTCAATATGCATTTGTTGAATAAATGGCAAGTGACATATTTCAGTGCATTCAAACACTACTCATAGTAAGTCTTCCCTTACATTACCTACGTAACCTTACATTGTCTTGGCAGTTCGGCCCACAATTCAGGGCCTTGTTCCTGCATGTGCTGTTCCCTTGGCTTATAATGCCCTTTGCCCCTTAGTCCATCTGGAAAAAAATGTCTTTTCATTTGTCAGAACTCGGCTTAAATGTCACATTGCCAGAGAAGAGCATAGCTATGTAAGACAAACACAGGCATTTAGAGTCCGACAGAACTGGGTTCAAGTCCAGGCTCCCAAACACACAGTGAGAAGGTATCCCAAGAGTCCCTTTCATAAACATTTGCTCGATTAGATGATAAGTAAAACAAGAAAGAAAAATTATATTTCACCAAATCCAGCCACCCTTTTCCAATAGTAGGAACCATTTTTCTGCGGGCAGTCCAACCTAGTAAGTACCAAGTCTTGTGTTTAGCTTTACTGAATGTCTCAACTGCTGCCCACGTGGGAACATGTCTTAGGCTGGATAGCAAATATATTTGACTGACACAAAATCTCAGCCATACATTGGATTTACCAGAATTTTAACTCCAACCAATTTCTGGATTTTGTCTGGGTCAAACATGTTCACCAAGCTTGTGTATCACCGTGCTAGATGGGCCCATACTTAGGGTTGACCAAAGCTGGGCAGTGAGACTTGGAAAGTTGGAACTGTCATTATTCCCATTCTGTCATTCAGAAATGAGTGAGGAATTCATACCAACCTGGCGAACCAATTGAAAGGGTGGAACTTCTCATCATTCCACCAAACCCAATCTCCTTGTGCCTGAGCCGGTCCAGTAGATGCACCAAATGTGGCTTGTGGTACATTTCACTCATGGTCCATCTCTTTGCTTTTGAGTTCACAGATGTGTTCAGCTGCCATCTCTACTCTCAAGCCCATTTTCCAGAAGAAACTCAGAAATTCTTTTTTTTTTTTTTAAGTTAACCGGAACTTTATTTTTTAAATCTTTTTTTTTTTTTATTAACATATAATGTATTATTTGCCCCAGGGTACATGTCTGTGAATCTTCGGGCTTACACATTTCACAGCACTTAACAGCACATACCCTCCCCAATGTCCACAACCCAGCCACCCTATCCCTACCCCCCTCACCACCACCCCCCCAAACTCAGAAATTCTTGAATGTTATTTTTTGTCATGGCACATCTGAAGGACTAAATAAAAAGAAATGCGTTTAAAGGGCAGAAAACTATGGAGCACCTTGAAACAAACTTCAAAATGATACTAAACCAGCTTATATCCAATTTGACTTTCACATGGCAAAGTCGGCATCAATAAGATCATCCTGTACCATGAAACAATTTTTGAGATGCACTAGATTTCTGTCCTTAGGCAAGCCTCCTAATCTTCCTTAACTTCGGTTTCCTCATCATAAATTGTGAGTAACAGTTCCTACTGTGGGACCTCAGTGGGGTGTATTCACATACTTGGCACACAGTAGATGCTCAGTCAACAGTGTCTACGATTATGCACCCCCAAATTCTACCTTTCACAGAGTATACTTTCTTCTTTGGTACTATGCGTACAGAATGTCCTCACCTATTAAGTGGGAAAAATGATACCAAATTCATGAGATTGTTGGGGCTAAATGAGATAAGACACATAAAATTACAATCTCATCACGATTACCATTTGCATTATGCTAAAACCCAACGTGCTTCCATTAGAGTTCTAGTCATTTCATGAGTGTTTATTACACATCTGTGTTGTTCATACAGCGGCACATTCTTTGAGTTTCTCATGTGTGTCTTGGGAGAGGATGGGTGACTAATGCATGCCCAACATGTATTAGTCACAGGGCAAGGGATTACCCACAGGGCAAGCCTGTCTGGAGTGTTTTGGATAAGCTATCTTTGTGGCTCTCTCCCCAGCCTCTATAAAGAGATGTTGGATCCCAGCACTAAGTGAGCATACTGATGTGATGTTATGAAGGTCAAAGCCCTTAGACCAGATGTGATGCCATGCTCTTTGCATCACTCTATAGCTTTGAGTGAGGCCCAGGCAGGTGTTCAATAAATGTGGAAGAATGTTCCTGTGGATGATATAGGGCCCCTGTACCAATGCTGAATGTTCGCTAAGGCTCAGCACTTGACAGCGAGCTCTCTGGGGCCAAATTGCCTTAGTTCTTCTGCTTTCCAGCTCTCTGCCTTTTGACAGGTTCTTTTTTTTTTTTTTTTTAAAGATTTTATTTATTTATTTGACAGAGAGAGAGAGATCACAAGTAGGCAGAAAGGCAGGCAGGGAGAGGGGAAAGCAGGCTCCCCGCTGAGCAGAGAGCCTGATGCGGGGCCCGATCCCAGGTCCCTGAGATCATGACCTGAGCTGAAGGCAGAAGCCCTAACCCACTGAGCCACCCAGGCGCCCCACTGCCTTTTGACAGGTTCTTAATCACTCTGTGCCTCAGTTTAAATCCATGGCAAAGTAGAAATCATAATAGCATCAACCTCTTACTGTTGCTTGTTTTGAAAATAAAGTAAAATTGTATACGTAGATGGTGTCATACCGTGCTTGGCATATACTAAGTGCTCAATAAATGTGTCTCTTAAATAATTAGTGTCAGAGCCTCTGAGGGGCACTGCTGGAGAGACTTGGGAAGCTGTCCCTTGAGCTGTGGTAGGCCAGGGCCTTGGGAGCCTGCAGAAACTTGGATGCTGTTGCTGATGGGAAGTGAGGCCCATTTGCAGCTGCAGTGGCCTCACAGCTAACAAAGGGACAGTGTTCATTTCCTTCAGAAGTTGTTTTGCTCTCTTTTCAAGGCTGTAGGGCAACTGCTGCTTCAATAGGAAGCTCTCTGCAGCAGTGAGTCAACAGTCACTCCTCCTAGGAGGTGATTCACACGCCAGAGTGTGTGGTCCACAAATGGTGTGGGGGTGGTACCTCTTGGGGAGAGACTGACGTGCCCCTAAATGAGTTGTTTGTGATCACAGGCTGCTCACAAGCAGACGTGGGAACAGATGCGCCAATTAAGTCCTCATCACGTCCTCTCCACACTCCCTCAGGAGGGGCGCACGTGTTGCTCGAAAAGACATTGAACTTGGGCGTAAGAGATGTCATGCCCTGCATCGCCCAGGCCTCTTCAAAATGAGGGCTGGTGAAGACTCAGAATGGGGCACTGGAGGTTTGGATGGTTTCAACACATGTGCTTTTCACATGGAGGTAAAATGAGAGAATTCCTGAAAAGCTGGCTGGAGAGGAATTTTGGAGCTGAGTGCAGTTCCAGTGAGTGGGGTGAGAGTCTTATCCCTAAATTTTTACTCAATGATAAAAATTGTCTCAAGATAAAAAAATAATTAACCTATTATTTAACTGTTTCTTCCCATGGACTGTTCATGTTCTAGGGGTTCTGTGAATCTTATTCTGTGTCCATCACAGCCAAGAGGGCTGCATTAGCTGGGCCAAAATGCTTGGGTCTGGATTGGAGCTCTGGGCAGCTCCAGAACCCCTCAGTGCCTCAGTCCCCTAACCTGGAACAGGGAGACTCTAAATAGTACCTACCTGCTGGGGTTGTAAGCGTTAAGTTCTCTTACGCAGTGCCATCCAAAGTGGGATGCATTCCCCAGAGCTCATCTATACACCTACCAATCCTTTGTCAGTTAAGTACAAAAAGTAAGAGTAACCTTCTGGGAACCTTTATCCCAATTGCTCATTAGAGCAACAGTTTTATTATATTTTACAAAAGTATCACTTTGTAGCAGAGAAAACTTTTTTTTTAAAACTGGCTCTTCATCACAGTTTGAGAACCACTAATTATGTACATCTTAAAATATAGATGTGTGGCAGTATATACTTATTAAAATCCACATCGTTTTGTTATAAGTACCTTCCTTGTACCTCTGCTTTCTGCTTATCTTTGAGTTTTGTGGGTCAGTAGTATGATTTCTGTCTCAGGATTTTTAAAAAGATATTTAAAATGTTTATGATTAAAAGTGGGTGTTGTCCTTAAGAACCGCTGCTGCAGAACTTTAGTAAACATAAGGACTTTGGGTTTGATTCCAAGACAGTGAGAGAGACTTAGTATTCTAAGTGGGAACCCTAGCAACATGGTGAGGGAGAGACTTCTTTGAAATCTCATCCTCCAGCAATGGAATACCAAGATAGGCCCTCCTCCTTGGTTCTGCTATTAGAAAAGCGCTCTTGGGTGCCTGGGTGGCTCAGTTGGTTAAGCAGCTACCTTCGCCTCAGGCCATGATCCCGGGGTCCTGGGATCCAGTCCCACATCAGGCTTCTTGCTCAGCAGGAACCCTGCTTCTCCCTCTGCCTCTGCCTGCCTCTCTGCCTACTTGTAATCTCTCTCTCTCTCTCTCTCTGACAAATAAATAAAATCTTAAAAAAAAAAATTCCTCTTGATCAACTCTATGTTGAAAGTCTTTCCCATCTTATAGCACACTTCCTAAGTGTGCTTATGGGCTTTGTTGAATATGGGCTTTGTTCAATATCAACTCTTTAGTTTTAGATGAGAGCAAATACTGGGCCAGGGAAACTGTCATAAAAGTGATTATTTTAAAAATCTACCAGTTCGGGGTCCCTGGGTGGCTCAGTTGGTTGAGTGTCTGACTTTTGATTTCAGCTTAGGTCATGATCTCAGGGTTATGAGATCGAGCACTCTGTCAGGTTCTGCACTCAGCAGGGAGTCATCTTGAGAATTCTCTCCTTCTCCCTCTTCCCTTCACCTTGCTCACACTCCCTCTTGGTCTCCCTCTAAAAATAAATAAATAGATCTTGAAAAAAAGAAAAGAAAAATAAGAATCCACCAGTTCACAGGCACTTAGGTGCCCTCAATTTTCTTCCCCATAAAATGAGAGATTCAAAATAGATGTATGATAGTGTAATGTATCAGAAGGAACAAAAATTTTGGAATCAGGCATAACTGGGTTTACTTTTTCACTCTGCCATCAATTGATCAACAAGTGGCTTAATATCTCTGGGCCTCAGCTTCCTCACTCGTAAAATGGGGATAGTAACACTTACCTTATAGGGTCTTTGTGAGAATGAGCAGTGATGCTTGCCATGTGCCCCAACATAGTGATGTGGCTATTCTTCTCACTGAGAGGCAGAATCCAGTTCCCTTCCCCTTGAATCTGAGCTGGGCTTCATCACCTGTATGATCATAGAATGTAGCAGAAGTCATGTTCTAGGACCTGCAAAGCTAGGTCATAGGAAACCCTGTAGTTTTCACTGAGGCTTCTTGGGAAACTTGCCATGGGGGAAGCCATGTGCAATGTATGTATCTGGTTACTCTGTCCTCCATGTTTTGAGGAAGTCCAAGCTACAACAGTAGAGAAGGCAGTGGAGGGGAGATGCCCCAGCCAGTTTCCGGCTAGCCAGTCATCTGGCCCGGATGCCAGATATGAAGAGTTCCCCAGATAATTCCAATGCCTGGATAATTCCAGCTATCTCTGACAATAGCCACCTGAAGGACACTAAGAAAGAACCACCCAACTGATCTTGTCAACAAAGACGTGAGAAAAGAATACTACAGGGTGGAGTGGTTTGTGAAGCAGCAGTAGACAGCCAGAACATGCTGCTAGAGCAGAATTTCTGGGCCTTCAACCCCTTACTAACATACAAGTGACTGATGGTTTGCCAATAGTTTAAACTCCACTAGCTCACAATCCTGTACTGGCCAGGAGTAAGGTATTCAAGGTTGTTGTTCCCACATGTCCTGCATTTGTTTCCTGTTTTGTGATCTGTGAGCTTTCTCCTCCTTCCCCTCTGTGACAGGGGTGGCTCTTCTAGGGTAGGTGAGGAGGAGGCTGCTAGCCTCATTGATCTTGCCTATGTCTGGGTAGGTAAGTGGGAGGAAGCCAACTTGGCTTCATGTTGAGATGACTTTCTCCAGTCTAGACCTGGGATTTTGATGCCCTTCTATTTGACTCAACTGGTTCAGAACCAAAAGTGGGGAGTGTTGGGGACTGGCACCTCAGAGAGACCCCAATCTCCCTTACACTTCCGACATTATATAAAACAAATGGTTAGGTACTAGACAGGTTCCTAACTTACCCTGTACACTGGCTGATATGGAACTCTTGCATACATTACTAATAACATGTTTAATTTCCTCAAACTTACAAACAAGCTAAAGCAATTGCAATCATGGTTAGTAAGTTTCTGGTTTTCTCTTGACACTTTTGGTGGTTTGGTTACATGACTTCTCACAGAGATCATGACAGAAACTTTCTAGCCAAGCCCAGCTGATAAACAGAGCCCTGGAGATTGCCATCATATCCTGTACATGACTCAAACATGACTTCTAATATCCTCAGCCCCTGGGAAGATGACAGTGGGCATCTGCTTTATTAAATTCTGTTGGGCTTTCATTATTTTTTTTTTTACTTATTATTTTATTGCTTCCAATCATTCCTCTTGCTCAGGACATAGAAAGAGAATGGAAATCCTGTTAAGGAGACAAATACTGTGTTTTTCTGCCCCCTCTCTAAAGCGATGTTAATTCATCCATTTATCCAACTATCCAGGCATTTATGCAGCATGTCTTTATTGGGAGCCTTCTCTGAACCAAGACCTGGGCTGAGTCCTGGACATTGAAGTGTAAGTGAGATACTTGCAGGCCCCTTCCTCAAACGGAGTGCAATTCAGTAGACAGGATGGAGGAATTCAGTAGACAATTGCAATACTGTGTAATGAGTGTCCCAAGAAGGAAATACAAAATACAAATACATATTCTTCTGAGGGAAGAAAGCAGAGGCACTGAGGACACCATCCTCTGATACCCATCACCTTTGAGTAATCACATTTAAGCACAAAATTTGACATTTTTTGTGACTCAGCCCATGGATGAATTTCACCATTGCATCTTGTGTCCTCCATGCACCTCACTTACAAAATCTTAGGCAACAGAACTGCTGGAGATGGCAATTGCCTCATTGATCTTGCCTATGGCTGGGTAGGTAAGTGGGTGGAAGCCAATTTGGCTTCATGTTGAGATGACTTTCTCAACAATACAGGAGATGGCAATACAGGATATAGACGGCGATAATATTCCAGTGTCTAACAACTGGAATATTATTAACATAGTGATTGCAATATACATTATCTTAGTGAAGCCCCACCACAGACCTCTGAAGAGGCCTATGATCTCTGTTGCATAGAGACCTCTACAGGGTAAGTAACTTGCCTACAATGACACAGCCAGTAAATGGCAGAAACAAACTATGAAAACAGGTTTGTATGAGTCCAATTCCATCCTCTCTCTTATATTGCGCAATAGAAAAATCTACAGAAAGAGAAACTCCACGCCTCACATTTTGTCATTAAAAAATAACAAAACCCTTATTGGGGAAACTGGTAAAAAGCAATAGGAAGAATGTTAGTGGTCTAATAATACTAGGAGACAAAAGCAGGTGTTATGGGCTGAATGTTTATGTCCCTTGAAAATTCTCAAGTTGAAGTCCTAGCCCCCAATATGATGATATTTGAGGTGGGAACTTTAGAGGGTGATTAGGTTTATATGAGATCAGAAGAGTGGGACGCATACAATGGGATTAGTACTTTTATGAGAGAAGGAAGAGAGAAAGATGAATCGCACTCTCTCTTTCTTTCCAGGAATATGCACCAAGGAAAGGCCATCTAAGGACCCAAGAAGGTAGCTGTCTACAAGCCAGGAAATGGCTCTCCCAGTCACCGAATCTATCAGCATCTTGATCTTAGACTTCCCAGCCTCTAGAACCGTAAGAAATAAATGTCTGCTGTTTAAGCCACTCAGTCTATGGTATTTTCCTATAACAGCCCAAGCAGACCATGATAGCAGAATATGAAATTCAATACAATCATAAGTACATAGCACAAATGTACAAAACAAAGCAAAAAAATAGAAAAAAGCCTTAAGATGTTAACCCTGTTCTAAGTGATAAAAATACTTTTTTCAGACTTTTCTATATTTTCTAAAATGTTTATAAAATGGCTCATATGAGCTTTAATGGCTCATAGGCTAATGTTTATTGAGCTCTTAACTCCATACCAGGATCCATAATTTCAGTTGGTTCTCTCAACAATCATATGGGACAAGATGTATAAATTCTTCAATTTTACATAAGGGAAAAGTGAGGACAAGAGAAGTTAAATCATTTGTTAAAGATCACACATCCGGTAAATGACAGAGTAGGTATTCAGACTTCACTCTGTATGTCTCTACAACTAACTCACTTTTCAGTTCCAAAAGCAATAAACTTTATATTCTTTCTTGGCTTCAGCCTAAACTTAAGACTCCAAAAATGTTATGTTACTGCAAAATGTTAACCTTCATTTGTGTATTCATATTCTGATACCGGGAAGACAGTGAGCCTGCAGAGGTGGCTCAAAAGTCTAGATCACTCAAGGGAGTAAATTCCTTACTTTGAGGGCATAAATGAATTCTGTTTGGTTTTTTTTTATTTGACAAAGAGAGGTCAGAAGAAGGCAGAGAGGGCGAAGCAGGCTCCCCGCAGAGAGAGAGAAATGCTCGATCCCAGGACCCTGAGATAATGATCTGAGCCAAAGACAAAGGTTTCAACCCACTGAACCACCCAGGTGCCCCAGGACAAGAATGAATTCTTTTATTTATTTATTTATTTATTTATTTATTTATTTATTTATTTATTCGTCAGAGAGGGAGAGAGAGCACAAGCAGACAGAGTAGCAAGAGGGGCGGAGAGAGAAGCAGCCTCCCTGCCAAGCAAGGAGCCTGATTCGGAACTCGATCCCAGGACCCTGGGATCATGACCTGAGCTGAAGGCAGAGGCTTAACTGACTGAGGCACCCAGGCATCCCGACATGAATGAATTCTTAAAGCTACTTAGTAACTTGTTTCATTCCTGGGGCCTCCTTCATCCTTTCTAGCTTTTGCTTTCCGTTAGCCCTCTCATTGGCTGACCTGTTGAATCTCAGAACCAATAGGTTGGAAGGACCACAGGACCCATCTGGTCAAGTGCCCCATGTGAGGCTGAAGGCCTGCTTTAACCTCCCCAGCAAGGGGAACTCTTACCAGCCCTTGAATACAATTCCAAGTGGATAGTGCCATTAACACCAGCATCCAGCCCTTCGCCGAGACTGTGCCTTCGCTCTGAGGGAATTTACAACAACCTCATTATCTGCAGAGAAAAATAAAGCAAATACAATGCTGTCCTTACTTTGCTCTCATGGAAAAACAATTTTAATGTGCTGTAGTAAACTGCTTGTCCAGCGCATTGAAGACATATTAGCATCTAACTACGGCAGAGAACGTTGCTGATCAGCCAAGAAGCATCTAGCGTCAAGCCCGGCTGCCTCTGACCACAGGATTCTCTTCAGTCGGCTCCTGCTCCAGTCTTCCACATCTCAGCAAACGACACCTGCATCCGAGCCGTGCTTAAGCCAGAAACCTAGGAGTTATTCTTGTTGCCTCCTTCTTCCTCACCCCCACAGACAATCTGTCACCAAATCCTGTTGATTATACCTCCAAAATATATCTCAATTTCATCTACTTCTATCATCTCCTCCTGTCCAAACAACTATCATTTCCCATCTGGACCCCTGATCTCCCCTACTTTTACAATACTCCCCCCAAACACAGACACACACACACACACACACACACACACACACACCACAATACATTAACCATCCAATACCCAAAGGGATCTTTTAGAAAAATAGGCTAGGTCCTATCACTTTCCTGCTTAAAATCCATAAATGGCTTTCCATTGCCTTCATAATATCTCTAAAAATCATCCATAGGGGCGCCTGGGTGGCTCAGCCGTTAAGCGTCTGCCTTCGGCTCAGGTCATGTTCGAGGGGTCCTGGGATCGAGCCCCGCATCGGGCTCCCTGCTCTGCAGGAAGCCTGCTTCTCCCGCTACCATTCCCTCTGCTTGTGTCCCCTCTCTCGCTGTGTTTCTCTCTGTCAAATAAATTAAAAAAAAAAAAAATCTTTAAAAATCATCCATAATAACCCCGTGGCCCCTATGATGGCCCCAGACACCTCTTGGCTTCATCTCACACCACTCTTTACCTCATTCATTATATTTCAGTGTCAACAGACAGCTTTGGTTCCTGCCTGCCTTGGGGCTCTCATCACCCACCATCCTAGAATATTGCCCCTGCCGGCCCATACACTTGCAGGGCACTTGGATGGCTCAGTTGGTTAATCATCTGCCTTTGGCTCAGGTCGTGATCCCAGGGTCCTTCAATGACATCGGCATCGGGCTCCCTGCTCGGCGGGAAGCCTGCTTCTCCCTCTCCCTCTGCCACTCCTCCTGCTTGTGCTTTCTCGCTCTGTCTCAAATAAATACATAAAATCTTTTTAAAAATTAAAAAAAAGTAAACGCATTTGAAAATGCTTGGATATGTGAAAAATATGGTTGCCCCATTTTCAAGACATTTAAGAACATACCAAGATGTATGTTAAGTGACTTGCTTCAGATCATAAGAGACAAAGTCAGCAAGCTACGTCCTCTGAGTTGACACTTTGTTTCAGATTTTATCCAAAGAAGAGAGGAGGCAGCAGAAAGATGGAGAAAGCGGAGTGAGAGCTGAGGGAAAATAGAAAAAGGGAGAAGGGGTATAAGCAGAGACCTTACCCATTGACGGGGTCGGGGGGGTGCACATTGCCTGAAGGGAAGGAAATAAAGGAGCTAGGGATTTCCTCACTTGGAGTCCTGGGGTGGTGCCCAGGATATGTGAAAGGACCATCAAAAGCCCTACTCTCAGCTCTCTGAACCACAAAGCTGCTCTGAGTCACTTTCTTGCTGGCAGATTCTGGACACAGATACTCTCTCTAGGTAACGGGTTCTTCTGTAAGTAAGGATCACTTAATAAAACGAGACCCACCAGCTGCTTATGTTTGCTGGGAATAGAAATGAGTGTGCCTTTGCCCTTAAATTGTTCTTGTGTGATTTAAAACCTTCCTGCTTGCACAACCTGAAAGGGAATTATTAGACCCCAGATTATTTTTTGTAACCATTCTGCAGCTTTAAAGTTTGCTTGCCTTACTCATTTAGTGGGGAGGATGTGGGCAGGGCCGCATGATGTAAAGTCAGCAGCAAGACCATGATATTCAACTCAGGCTGCAACTGACAGCACAGAGCCACGATGGCCAGAAATCACAGAGCCCTCCTCCCTGGGCCAGTGGCAAAGGCCAGTCCCTGGTAGTCTTAGTCACACCTCGCAGGTACACTAGTGCTTGTTTGAGGGAGGGGCTGTTGTGAACACAAACCTAAAGCAAGATGCTAGGGTCAAACCCAGTTTGGTGTGTAGGGAGTGCATGGGTAACCTTGACCGGCTGTAGCCTGAGGCAGTAAGACTCCTTAAGTACCTACTGCGGCATACTCTAGCAAGGCAGGTCCACTTCCTCTATCTTGATTTCCTTTTATTTCAGATCGTATCCTCCTTCCAGCAGCCCTTGGAGGTAGGGATCCTTACCCGCCATTACTGATGGTGAAACGGGGACCAGTAGCAAGTACCTTTCAGATGCACCCCGCAAGTAAATGCAAAGCTGCAACTCCCTCCTGTTCATTTTCTACTCCACCATTCACTGTCTACTTCAGGGAACACCACCTCTGCCTTTCCAAGAATCCTCCTAAACTCTTCAGTGACCAGACAAAGGAGAAATATAGACAAAATCCCCCGTGGAGGGGAGCCTAGTGTGGGTGTGCTTCTGTCTGTACTCTCCTGGGAGGTACCTCAATGACTCTGGACTGCCTTCCTGAGGTCCCACAGCCAGAACGGGAAGATGTAGACCACAGGGGGACGTGGGAAGGCAACCCCTGCTCTGGGATTAATGAGGTGTGACCACTGCACCCCAGGCACCGGAGCCATCCAAAGTCTCTGGAACCTTTTATGGCAGGTCCATTAAGCCTGCAAATCCTAGTGTCCATAGTATATTTTCAGAGGCTGAACCAGCTCAGTAAGAAGAATGCCCTGGAATCTTCACTAATTCAGTGAGGTCTGTTTCCAAGACATGCGGCTTAGAGACCAAGAATCTTACTGAGTATCATCTGGGCTGCTTAACAGAGGAAAATCACAGCAAGTTCAAGGTGTCGGTGACTGTGATGGAAATGGGCTCTAGTGAGCATGAAATTAAATCAAATAAGAGCGTGGAAAACCTTGAAAAACCCCTTCCTGTCTTAAATGAAAACCATAGCAAATGTATATGAATAATTCCTTGATGTCCAATTTTTTCTATCAAAGTAAATCCTTTCAAAGGGTTAGAAGAGTTAGGGACAACATGTGGCCTTTCAAGCACACCCTCACATGTAAATAATTAACACAGTATCTGTACTGTCAAAATTATTTTTACCACCATGTTTAACTAAACAGTTTTTTAAAAGAGGTCCTTGGTTTTCTTATGAATGTGACAGAAAATAATCCATGGCATGGAAACAAACATATATGAAACACATTGTGGAAAATCACACACAATAAGTTCTCCAGTCAGTATGAACAAAAAACAGGAATATGATATTTTTCTTAATACAGAACTGTAGTGGGTCTCTTTCATGATACTTTGCAAGCTTCTGAGATGGATGATGAAATTGTTATCCCGTGAAATATCCTATGGCAAAGCAGGTAAAGATATATCGAAATCTGTTCAGTTTAATTCAATAAACATTTGTTGAACACATATCAACCATACATGTACTGGGAACTCTATCAAGTATTAGAAAGAGTCAAAGTTGAACAAGTCAAATCACTCTCCCTGCTCCCCACCCCCACCAGAGCTCACAACGGGGCGGGGGGCGGGGGGCGGGGGGGAATTGCAGGCATTAATTTCAAATGATATATTTTCTCAAAGCTCTGAATGCATCTTACAATGTATCTGAAGGATGCATATTACAATCAACATGTCAAAATGTAATCGGCAGCACTTTTTCTTTCTTTTTTTTTTTTCACTTTTTCTTTCTTAATGGCACATAAAATAATGGAATAACTTAATATCCATGATAATGAAGTTTAGATTCAGTGAAATATGGTAATTATTGCATAAGACAGAACATAGTGCTAAAACAAAGAGGTCCAAAATTTCCTTTCAAAACTAAAAGTACCATCCCTCCCGGGAAGAGTCTTTGTATTTCGGGAACTTAGGTCCTTAATGGTAAATAAGGTAGGAAGGATTACACAAAAGCATTTAAAAATTGTTTTGTTCATAATAATAAAACAATGAAAATGCACTGCTATTTTATATAATTTTAATTAGTAGTAATAGATATTATACAGTTCATTTCTGTTTGCTTCCTTGAAATTTTTCAGGATCTCCTCTCTTCTGATCACAATAAAATTTGTTTTACATACTGTTGATAATATACACACTTAGAGCAGTTTTGTTTTCCAGAATTTGGTGTTTCACCCAAATATTCAATTTCATCCTGAGTGCATGGCTCACAGTTCCTACTCAGTCCATGGGCCATTCATTTCCCAGAAATGAAGAACAATGTGAATACTTATTTTTTTAAATAGCACTTTATTTTATTTTTAAGTAGGCTCTGTGCCCAATGTGGGGCTCGAACTCATGATCCTGAGATCAAGAGTCGCATGCTTTACAGGCCGAGCCAACCAGGTGCCCCTAGAACAGTGTGAATGTTATGATAAGAAACAAGAAACAAAACTTCTGGGGAACATTTTTTCAATATTTTCAGCTTAGTGTATCTGACAGGTGTTTCTCAATGAACAAACCTTCCCACTAGTTTTCTCCTCCTCACATCCCCCATATACCTATGCTTCAGCCACAGCAGGTCTCTGCAAATCCCTAGCCCTGCCTTGTGTTGTCCACGCCTCATTTTCTTTGCTCATGCCTTCTTCTTTTCTTTTATTTTTTCTTTTCTTTTCTCCTTTCCTTTCCTTTCCTTTCCTTTCCTTTCCTTTCCTTTCCTTTCCTTTCCTTTCCTTTCCTTTCCTTTCCTTTTCTTTCCTTCTTTCCTTTCCTTTTTTGCCTGGAATGCACACACTTTCCCTCTCTCTACACTTGGAAAGCTCTTGCTCAACTTTCAAAACCCAAATCTGACCTCACTGTTTTATCTTAGACTTCCTCAGGAAAGAAGGATCTGAGACCAGGGATTCAGACACTAATTTATTTGGGAAGTAGTCCCAAGGATTATGAAGGACTGGAAAGAGCATGCCAGTGAGAGAGGGAAAGTCAATTCAAGAGTAAGCTATTGCTTTGTTCCATTCTGTGAACAAAGGGGCTCCATCCTACAGGGATTTGTTCCCCATTGGTCATCAGTTGCCTCGTGGGGTGTTAACACCCTTGCTTTCCTGGATTGTGCATGTGTGCACTTTCTGCTGCAGAAAGTAGACGTATGGTGCTGTCAGGTTACACCTGTGTGAGGCTGGTTGCCATGGCAATTGCTGGAGTAAAAAGTGACCTAGAGAGGATGAGAGGCAGAGCATAAGAAGGCACAGAATTAGCCTTGCCCCATCAAACCTCTATGGTTCCAGGCACAGATTCTGCTTCATGGCCTTTGTTCTGTTGCTTCGTAATGATCCATTTATGTGTTGAGAATGAATTTATCAGTGGTGATAAGATCTTGTTCACATCAGAGGCTACCAGACCCAGCAGAGTCAACAGTAAGCAGCCTATGGATTTAGGCCCCCCTCAATGTGGTAAAAACACACATTTTAAATGAATGGGAAATGTTATGGCAGTCAGTCTATTTTTCAAGTAGTCGATATGACTGTTCAAATGAGAAAGTGGGATGCAGTGTGAAAAACGGAGAAATAAGTCAGGTAGACTCAACACAAAACCCAGCGTAGACAAAGAGGGACTTCTCCATGATCCTGGGAAAAGGAATTATTTTATTTAAAGTATCAGTTCTATTTCACGGGATTTTTTTCCTCAGGAAACCTGACAAAAAGAAACATCAAATGGGTCATGTTATCAACCACTTGGCATATAATCTTAAATAAATTTCGGTGAGCTCGCGTATTGCTAATATCTACCTTTAATCTCACTAGATCCGGACAGTGACTCCCTGATTCACTCAGAATGAAAATTAACGTCCTGAGAAGGATATCTGAAACCCTACAAACTGTGGTCCTGTACCTGGCTGGCCTCCTCCCTTCCTGCTCTCCCTTTGCTCACTTTCCTCCACCGTGTTGGCCCCCACCAGGCACACTCCCACCCAGGGCCTTTGCACTAGCTGTTCCTTCTACTTGAACACTTTCTCCTGACATCAGCTTGGCAACACTCTGCTCAAATGCCACCTTCTCAACAAGGCCTATGCTGAACTCCCTTTTTAAAACCCGCATCCCTCCACCACTCTGAACTCCTGGGATCCATATCCTGCTCTACTTTTTCCTTTTTCCATAGCACTCAATCACCTCTAACAAGTACATAATTAATTAATTTATTATGTCTAGTGTTTATTTTCTCTTCCCCTTTGCTAGGATGTGACTTCTATCAGGGTAGGAAACTTTGTCTTTTTTATTTATTGATATATCCCAAGCATGCGGAAGAGTGCTTGGCACATAGTAGGTACTCAGTAAACACATTGAATTGAATAAAAGATCTTGAAGCTTTGAGATAACAATGTGCTTTCTAATATAGAGGGCATATTGTTCATCCAAACACTGGTAGGACACCTACTATGTGCTAGGTGTGGATAACATGGACATGATCCCTGTCCTCAAGGAGGTCCCAGGCTAGTGTGGAGGCAGTTACCCACCAGAGTGCTGGGCCCTCTGACACAAGCGCACACTGTGGCTCTAGGTTTGCAGAGAAGCAAGTTTGTGTGAATGGGCAGGAAGATAAGCAAGAGCACAATGCTGAAGCTGACTTTTCATGTAGAAAGGGAGCTACCTAGACAACCAAGGGAAGAACGCTGGACAGGATTTTGTGCTCACATACTTGAAGTCAGCACAGGTTTACATTTCATCTTACACAGCCCTTCAGAATCAATACAGACTGAATTTTTCCCTTCCCAAGTTGAAGACTTGCCTTCTGCCTCTCCTCAATCCCCTCCAGAGTATAGGCAGCATACACAATAAAGACGCGGGCAATAAAACTACATACATCTCTCCTTCACTAATGAGAAGCGACTTTGGGACTCTATTTAGGTTTACAATTGTTCCTTTCTCTATTGGGTTGTAGAGTTTTTGTCAGGATCATAATGCAATTGTTATATACGTGTGTGTGTGTCTGTGTGGGTGTGTATATTTATACAGTTCTCATTTAAAATATCCATTGTTTATGTGTTTACAAAGTAAGTTTTCTATATTCAATTAAAAAAAAAACTCTGTAATTTTTTCTACTTGTTTCACTCGTTCATTGGACAAATAATTATTAAGTGATTATAACATACCAGGCATTGTTCCTAGATGCTGTGGATACAAAGAGGAACAGAAACATGTTCCCAGCCCTGAAGAAGACTTTAGTAGCGCCATAGGCAGACCTGAGAAAAAATAAGAACATGGAAATGTTACACGTAGTAGGAGAGAAGGATTTAGGGCAACAGTCACAAACTGCAGGTCAGATGTAGCCCACATAAGTGTTCGGTTCAACAGCGTTTTTCAAAACTTTGAATGGTTTTTCACAAATTAATCTTGATTTCTGGCTTGTCTTAAAAGGAAAAATCAGAAGACCTGGCAACTCTGAGCTTGAGTTCCAAAATGGCAACAGTGGACCAAAGCTGAGTCAGTACGAGCCCTTTCAGAGGGAAGGAGACGGGAGAAGGAGCATGGAAGGCAGAGTGTCCCTGGATGCAGAGGGGCCTGGAAGGCAGGAAGTGTTGCACACTCCAGGCAGAGGGAATATTTTGTTTATGTTCCATACTTAACTAAGCAGCCAACCACATACAAACCCATGCAAACTTCGACGATTCCATCCCTGTTTTCCTCATGACAATGTTCAGAAATGTCCGTGAAGTGAACAAGAACATGATCAAAGAATTTTACCTCTGGAGGAGATTATTTTGTAAGTCATTTTCCAAACGAAGAAGCGGCCATCTAAAGGGGGTCAAGTAATTTGCCCAGCTAACAGGAGCCTGGAGCTGTTAACAGATTGTCCCAGAGGCCTGCGGGAACACAGGGAAATGGCAACATAGAACAGTATAGCGGGCATCTGTTGTTTTCCTTATCCGGCATCCATTCTTCCTCCCTCTGGAAACAGTACCCTTATTTTGCTCTGGGGAGCCACCATGCTTCCTTATTCCACGTGGTGCTGGTGGAACTGAGTCCACCTGGCTTCTTGGATGGCCTGTGACCCAAGCCCGCCCACCAACACCCATCCTCCTGGAGCTCTTGAGAAAGAGGCATAAACCTTCCACTGGGGGTTGCTGAGAAGAAACAATGCAATTCTGAATGATGCTATTAGAAACTAACCTAAGACGGCATGATGTAAGGAAAACGACAATAAGCTACAGATCTTTGGGTAAATCGCTTAACTGTTCCGAACCTCAGTTACCACATCTGTAAGTGAAAATAACAATTCCTTACCTCAAAGGGCTGTAAAAAAATTACGTCTATAAAATGCCTGGCACACAGTAGGAGCTCATTAATGTTGGCATCTATTCTTTCCCTTCCGCATAATGTCAGATGGATGTAGCATTACTGTAATTAAAATGTAAGAAGTGCATTGGCAGACGTTCCTTACAACATATTGAGAACAGCTTTTTCAGTAGCTACCTTATGTGATTTCAGGGAACTGGGGAGGGAAAATAAAATAAAATGCAGCTTGTTTTCCTGGAACAATTCAAGCCATATCCAAAGCCTGCCAAGTGTAGCCCCTAAGTCTATGTCTGCATTCATCTATTATCTCACCTCTGCATAGATAAAGTAGTTTTTCTCCCTGCTCATTGACCATTTTCTTTTTAAAATGGGAACTCTTGAATCCCTGGCAATCATTTAGCTGACAGTTTGGATCATAATGTAACAATAACATTAGTAAGCAGTTGTGTTTTTTTAAAGTGCTTTTAAAGCACTTTACAAATCTGAGCTAATTAGCATGAATGCTAACATGCCAGCTTTTTATGGATTAATATTGCAATTATACTTTGCTTTTTCAATAAAAATACAATGATATTTTTTCACCAGAAATAGGGAGAAATGAAATGAATAAACTGCATCTCCAATGGATTCAAACATAGTGCAGTTAAAACGTGAGTCAGACACTTTCTTGACTGAATGTTTCTCTAACAACATTTGTGAGGATTTACAGGTATGGCGCCTCTTGCAAATTCTACTTTAGGATCAACAAAGGAAATAAAGCAGTAATGGGGGACTGAAAAGGACTCTGTAAACCCAAGATAAGTTTCTAACCTTCAAAAAAATCTTTCTTTTTTTTTTAAGATTTTTATTATTTATTTGACAGAGAGAAACACAGCGAGAGAGGGAGCACAAGCAGAGGGAGTGGTAGCGGGAGAAGCAGGCTTCCCGCCGAGCAGGGACCCCGATGTAGGGCTCGATCCCAGGACTCTGGGATCATGACCTGAGCCGAAGGCAGACGCTTAACGTCTGAGCCACCCAGGTGCCCCCCAAAAAACCTTTCTACTCATTTCTAGATTTAAGCACCTCAAAGAAATTAGAAAATTATCTGATTATGATTTACTCTTAAACCAAGTGAGATAATACCAATTCATGCAGTATTGTGAAAGAGCCTATTCTTTTTGTTGTGAATTAAAATATAACAGAGTAAGTATAGAGGAATAAAGACTTGGGTTGGAATTCCACCTCTAGTACTCAGCTATCTAACTGTAACTTTCTGAATTTTGGTTTCCTCACCTGTAAAATGGGGGATGGGGTGGGTGATAATACTTACTTTGCATGATTCTTGGGAGGTCCAAGAATGATTCCATCCTAAGCAATATCTGGGATATGACAGGTGATCATATTAGCCCTGACCCATCCTCTCTGTAATTCATATTCCTTTTTGCTCTAAAATTATTCTGACATTCATTCAGTTTCAGTTTATGGAAAGCAAAGCATTATAATGAATTAAAATTTTTGTTAAGTATTATAAAGAACTAAATTTAAAGGGACTAATTATGATAGAACTTTTGTTAGGTATTATAAATAAATAAATTTAAAGAGACTAATTATGATGGAAAATAGGAATAATTATGAAAGTTCATTTTGATGGGAAAAATCTAAACATACGAAACTGTAGAGATATCTCAGTTAAATTTGGTCACTTTGTTCTCTGTTCTTTGTACAAATTTAGCAAAAATTGTACAAATTTTAGCAAAAAATGTACAAATTTAGCAAAAAAAAAAATACATACCTCCTATGTAAGGAGGTATAACAGTGGAAAGGCTACCTGAAACAGTTAGAAGGCTGTATGAGCACACTTAAATTTGTTTCATTCATTCATCAGTTCAATATATATTGAGCACCTAAGATGTGTCAGACACTGTGCTGAATGTTGCTGGTGTAAGAACTAGTATAAGGACTAGCAGATAGAGCCTTTGTCCTTAAAGAATTCAGTCTCATGGTGGAGGCAGACATGTGAATGAACAGGTGCAATAATGTGAGCAATAAATGCTAGTAGAGGCTACTCAAGGCCAATATCTAATTTCTTGAGAAGTCATACATTCCTTGAGAGAAATGGTGTTTATCCTGCCAACATGATTTGTAGAGGGTGAGCCCTCAGTACAGGGTCAAATCACCCAGATTCTCGTCCATGCTCTGTCTTTGACTAGCTATATATCCTTTGATAGTCATTTCAGTTTTCTGAGCCTCAGTTTCCTCATCTGTAAAGTGTGACTGATACCAGTCCTCCCTGGGTTATTGTAAAGATCAATGGTCATGAGAATGAATTTTTAATTAATTGTATAGATCTCTATATAGTAAGTTACATTCTTAAATTTTTTTGAATTTTAAAATAGAAGTTGTTTTGTACTTCACATAATCGTTGAATGATCTTTTTCCTTAAAACAGAAAGAAAGCAAGCAAGCAAGCAAGCAAGCAAGCAAGCAAGCAAGCACCAGCCACCTTTCACAGTTCAAAGCAGGTGTGGTTTTGATCTTTTCAGCACTCCAGGTAGATAACCCCATTTTATCAATGAGAGAAGTGGAGAGCCAGGAACTTGTCCAAGAGCACGATCGCTTCAAAGCCCAAGCCTGGGTAACTTCCCAAAGTCTTTACACACCAACGAAAGTCCAAAGGACCAAGCCTCGGAAGACTGCAGATCTTTTCTCCGAAGGCCCCTCCTCCCCCTCGCGGAAGGGGCTGGACGAAGCTTCAGCTCCGCCCCGTGACTCATGCGACCCCGCCCCCAAGTCCTCCACCTCTCGCGGGATCTCTCGGGATGACGGATGGGGTTAGGTCCCATCATGGCGGCTGAAGAGGCGGATGTGGATATCGAAGGGGACGTGGTGCCAGCCGCGGCACAGCCAGGGTGAGGCGTAGAGGCCGGGTCTCGCAGGGATGGGGAGGAGCACGGGTCCGAGGAGAGTACCCTGGAAAGGCTGTGGGTTCAGCAAGGAACAGGGGAAAGGAAAACCATCCGCTGGGCCAGGGTCTCTTGGAGCCGGGGAGGTGCCGCGCCCATCCGGCTTGTAAACTACTCCTGAACCCAGCGGGCGTAGGTACCCGAGGCTCGTGTCGGATGGTTGTTTCACCTTTTCCGGAATGCTCTGAGGGCGCCGACTTCGCCTAGTACATTGCAGCCTATCCAACAATTAGATTCCTTCTTCCATGATTTCCACCCCAGAATCCGCCCCCTTGCCCCCTCCGGACAGTAACTAGAACAAGGGCGGCCTCTGAACCGGACCTGAGCTCAGTGATCCTTGTTCCATCGCTTGTAAGCCTTATGACCTTGGGCGTGTCGTTTCATCCCTACTGACAGGTTTCCTGTTCCACATGGGGTTAGTTGTGAAAAACTTCCTGAAGGCAGCTTGACTTAAAGGAAAGGGACAGGACTTCAGAGTTGGACGGCTCTGGGTTCTCCGGCATTGGCTGGGCTTGTCACTTACTAGCAGTGTGACCTTGGATTTGGCATGTTACCTGCCTGAGCTTCAGATATGTGAAACTGTCATGATACTTGCCTCATGTGGTTATTGTGAACATCATCTAAAGTAATTTTGGGATGTAGCATACTGTAGGAGCTGGGTAAATATTTTGTTCTTCACTATCTCCTTAGCGTCGTGGAGATTATTGTGAAGACGTAGTGAGGGGTCACAGTTTACTTAATACAAATTACTGCAGAGCAGGCCAGTGTGATTTCAAGCAGCAGCCTCCAGCTTGAGAGATCTAGCCTTTGCTTGCTTTCCAAGTAAGAAATTGATGCATACTATTTTTAAAATGTGCTTCCCCAGTCACCTTTTAGAATTGGAAGAGGCCTAGACTGGTTAGGAATCAGAAGAGTTCTAAACTCAGCTGGTTATGTTGCTTATAAATATGATCAACCTCCTTATAAGTCTGTTAGGTTGAATGAACCATGTGGAATTGCCAATCTTAGACCATTTTTAATTTAAAAAATGGCAATTTCATACAATCCAATCTAATATTAGAGACTAAATTATGGAGAACAGTACCAGCCCTGCCCTGAGGGATTAAGATAGTGGATTTGAAATTCTACTGAACTCTAAAGCACTATAAAAATGTGAGAACTAAATTTGTGTAGTCATTCTCTCCCAGTTCTGTAGGGAAAGCAGTCCAAAGCTATCCAGATGAGTTTTATTAACAATCATTGTTCACCTTTGTGTAGATCAAGTTATCGAGTTAATCTTGATTAAGTACTCTTGCACGCATGATTTTATTTACTTTTCACAATAAGTATGTGATAAGTGGGCTGGGATAGTTATCTGCAGTCCAGAGAGAAGTGAGTTAGCCTTGGAAACAAGTGGATATCGAAGGGGAGGTGATGCCAGCGGAGGCACAGCCAGGGTAAGGGGTAGACACCAGGTCTTGCAGGGATGAGGAGGAACACGGGTGCGAGGAGAGTACCCTGGAAGGGCTACGGGTTCAGCAACGAACAGGGGAAAGGAAAACCATCCGCTGGGCCAGGGTCTCTGGATCTCTCAGATGATCTCTCAGAGGATCATCTGAGAGCATCGGCTTTGCCCCTTTTCCATAGATTCTTTATTTTTCTGATCATGTTTAATTTTTTTTGCCTTCTCTTTTTTCTTTCCTTTCTCTATTGTACTCAGCCCTAGGTCTATTGGTGACACCTATGATCATCTTAGACTCATACAAGCCGATCGCAAAGATTATTGATTCCTAATGGTCAGAGCCTTTGCCTTACCCAACTCCAAGGAGCGTTATTAACATTATATTCTGCTGAATGGTGTACCCTGAAGTGTGTAGATACATCTAGTGATAACATCTGTGGAACCTTTGAGGATTAATTGAAAAAACACTTTTAAGTACTTGCTAAGTTCTAGGGACCAAAGTTAGAAGGTGGCATTGAAACTTTAGTTTCCCTTTCACTTCCACCTTTCCTTCTCATCTTCCTTTTCTCCTGCTTGCCCTTTAAGTCAGTGTTTCAAGGGGTTTTGTCATGAGACTTTTCACGAACCACACAATCCCTGGTTATACCATCTCTCAAGACTTAAATTTCTATTAGGTTGGATCATATAAAATTTACCAATGTTCAGTAATTTTTGACTATAAGAAAAATAGCAGTCCTAAAATTCCACTTAATATATGCGGATGTTTTCCGTATCTGTCACCAACCCAAATCTCTCTCCCAAGCTTTAGATCCATTTATCTAATTCTCTGAATCCATCTGTTCTTGGATATTCCACAAGCACCTCAATCTCAGCTTATAAACTTTTCCCACCACACCTGCCATCTGCCTCCAAGTTCCCTAGTTCAATAAATGACACGATCCACCCAGTAACTCAAGGCACAGATAGAGACTTTATCCCTTTTCCTTACCTCTTTCCTTCCACCTCTTCTATCCTATTAGTTGCTAAAGGTCTATTGATTCTAAATATTCTTTCAAATGTATTCATTTTTTCCTGTTCACAATGCTTTGTTCCCTGGGTCTAACTTACTGTCACCTCTCTGGTATCTATGTAATCGCTTCCTCTTAACTGCCCCTTATGTCTTTGGCCCCCTTCTATTCTTTACTGAAGTTAGACCAGTCTTTCTTACACCCAAATCTCATGTTATTCCCTTCAGTCCCTGACTTGCTTGATGAGAAAATCCTCATTCCTTAACTCCCTACAGACCTGGATGATCCATGCCACATCTACTTTGTTCCTTTAATTATTCAACAGATGTTGATTGAGCACCTTTTCTATGCCAAGGCCTGGATATATAGCAGTTACCAAACTAACTCCTTGCTCTCGTAGAACTAACCTTCTAATTGGGTAAGACACAGTAAAACTTACATGTGGGCCAAATGGGGATAAGTGGAAAAAATAAAGAAGGGAAGGTGAATGGCATGTTAGCTTTATCTTGTACACTTACCCAGGAAAACTGGCTCTGAAACTATAGGACTTCAGAGATCAGCATAGATGTAATGGAAGGACTGGATTTGAAAAGGGAGGAGGCCACAGAATTGGCAACTTTGAGGAAAATAAATTTCTGACTTGGGCAACTAAGGGGATGCATATCCTTTGTCTTAGGGAACAATGAAAGAGTAGCAGATTTGAGAGGGGTTTCTCAGCTAAGGTTTAAGCATGTTAATTTATGCTACCTATGGAGATTCACGTAGGTGTCCAGAGGCATACACCAGAAGTTTGGAAGTTGCTAATCCGTATTGAAGAACACTGTAAAAAGACATTAAACCTGAAGTGAGAGACACCCAGGCGGCTCAGTCAGTTAAGTGTCTGCCTTCTGGTTAGGTCATGATCTTGGAGTTCTGGAATCAAGACCCATGTCGGGCTCTCTGCTTAGTGGGGAGTCTGCTTCTCCCTTTCCCTTTGTGCTCCCTCTGTCTCTCTCACTCAAACAACAACAAACACCTGAAATGATACTAGTCCACCTCCTGGACCTTGGCAGACCTCCATAAGCAAAGGTTTCCTTCTGCCAATACAAGTCTCAAAATCCTTTATTTAGCGTTCCTGGAAGCCCTACCAAATCAGAGTTAACATCTGAATTAAAACCTTTTTGCCAGCAAAAGCTGAGAGAAATTACTGCTTTTAGTTTATTATAGATAGTCTTAGTCTCACAATTTATTATAACTGCTGTAGAACTAATTGAAGATTCAAAAGTCTAAACCTTTCTGCAGTCTAAGAGGTACAAAATTCTTACCATTAGACTAGGTCTGGGAAAAGTTGGTAATTTTCTAGGAAACTTTATAACTTCAAGACATAAAAAAAGCAAATATTGAACTTAATTATATCATAGATTGGGCCTTCCAGAACAGCTGTTCAGCTTTTTTGTGTAAATAGTGAACAACATGACTTTAGAGAGTTTTTATTAGTTCAGTGAAAGGAGTGAGAATTAACAAAGTTTTAATCCCTCATGGACAAAGAAAAGGCCCCAGATAACTCAAGTTAAATTTTTATTATATAAATTGTTATTAAAACATCAAATTTTCTTTGTACTTTACTGTCTTGAGTATTTTCTATTTTGGCTCTTTGATTTTTTTTTTTTTTTCCATTTTGAGGGCAGTGCTGTTATTGATGGCTTTTATGCTTTAGATATAACTAACAGAATTGATTGTAAAGTGAAATTCCTATTTACATGTCTATGGCATTGTGAGAAGGAAGGGAAGGGTGAATGGGGGGAAAACCAGAGGGGGAGATGAACCATGAGAGACTGTGGACTATGAGCAACAGACTGAGGGTTTTGGAGGGGAGGGGGTTAGGGGTTGGGCGAGCCTGGTGGTGGGTATTGAGGAGGGCATGTATTGGATGGAGCACTGGGTGTGGTGCATGAACACTGAAAAAATAAAATAAGCATATTTGGGGAAAAAAAAAAAAACCTATGAAGTGTTGGTTCATGGCCATAGGGCATGTTGTGGTTGCCGCTTTGGGGTATTATTTTTCCTCATGAAGTTGTTTATTCTTGTGAAACAAAAGAAGTGAACACACTCGCTGGCTGCAGTTGAGATAGGGTGGCTTAAAGCCACTCTTATTTTCTATACGTTAAAGAAACAGTGGGCATTTCTGCAATGTTAAGTCTGTTTGTTAAAGGAAGAAGGGAGTAAAATAATTGCTTAACTTCTATACCCTGCCAGTTCCTGTGTTATGTGAATGGTATATATTAATTGGTATAATGTCACCTTTTTTCCCATTTTCTTAATTATTACAGAAGTGATGAAAGTACAACATCTGTTTTACAAGATCACTATCTTGATTCATCATGGAGAACTGAGAATGGTCTTATTGTAAGTATTTTATGAAAAAATGAGGTATTATTTTTTGAAATAATTTTATGAAAATTTATTTTATGAAAAAATGAGGCATAAGCTATTATTGCCTAAAGTACCTCTTTTTTACTTGGTGCTAATTCTCAGCAGTTACAGAGGTAGTATACAGGAAACATTTTTCTTACTTTAAAAATGAAAGAAACTTACCCTTACTTCTTTTGACTTTGAAATGCTCTATTGGGAAACAACTTTGGAGCCAGCTAGATTTAGATATAAATCCTTGCTCTAGGACTTACTAGATTTGTGAACCTTTGTTTCTTCGTTAGAAGATAGGGATCATTGCACAGTTCATTTCTTTCATTTAGCAGTTATTTATTGAATTCTTACTGTGAGTCAGACACTAGACCAGGTTTGGGGGGATACAGCTGTAATCGAGACAGACATAGTCTTGCTCTCAGGTTACTTGTATGCTAAAAGGAAGTCAGGTGATAAACAGGCAAACAAATTAGGTGTAAACCAAGATGCTGGCTGAGAGTAACAGGGCAGGGAACCTATTTTAGATAAAGTTGTCATTGAAGGAAACAGAAGGTGACAGTTAAGTTGCAAAGCAATAGAGAGGAGTAGGTATATGAAGAATTGAGGAAAAACATTCTAGGTAGAAGGAATAGCAACACAAAAGCTCTGTTTGAAAGCCGGTGTCTAGAATATTGTGGGAAAGTGGGAAGTGGCAGCTATGGCAGGGTTAGAGAGGCAGATCAGAGCTTTTGTCATGCTTATATGAAGTAAGAGTAGAATCACAGAGACCAGTTAGGAAACATTTGTGGTAATCTCAGCAAGAATTGGCAGTAGATTAGCCTGAGGTTGTGGCAGAGATGGATGGATTTTAATTACATTTTGGATGTAGAACTGCTTGGTTAGATTAGGTATAAGATTGAGAAGAAGGAAGAATTCAGAATGATTCCTAGGTTTCTACATGGAATAACTGGGTAACTCATAATGCTGTTACAGAGTTGGAAGCACAGGAAGAAACAAGTGAAGGAATGTGTTAGTGAGTTTTGAATATATTAACTTTGGGAAGCCTACTAGATATCCAAGTGGACATTGGGGAATGGGCAATTGGATATAACAGTCTAGATAGAGTTTAGAGAAGAGAACTAAGCCAAAATTTTTTAAGTTTTGAGAGTCGAAAATGAGTATGATCATTTAAGGAAGGACTGTGACTTAAAGGAAAAAAAGAAGTGGTGACTTTGGGAAATAGGTGAAATATCTAGCAACATGTTTGCTACCTGATATGTCTTATACGTGATAGCCATTGTGACTATATCATGGGTGGGAGCCTGAGTCTTGGAATCAGGCAGTCTTGTGTGTCAAGTCTCTACTCCTCCACTTGAAACACTTGCGGTGCTATGGATGCATCAGTGAATAACACCTGTAATTCCAGTGTTATCAGGGGAATCAGATATGTCTGTGCATAGTAAATGGGAGCTTTATTATTTGTAATCATTGTATCATGTATTTCATTTAATGAAACATAACAGATAATTTCAAAAAACAGTAAATAAAAAGAATATATTCTCTTTTAATAGCCTTGGACTCTGGATAGCACCATCAGTGAAGAGAACAGAGCTGTCATTGAGAAGATGTTATTGGAAGAAGAGTATCCTTTAATGATTATGAGGAAAGTAAAGATTTCAGGGTTAAAAATCAATAAATGCAAGACTTATAAAAGAGACCACTATTATTACTAGATGGACCTTATTTGGCCCCAGACTGCAATTATGTAATGTATTAGCTACCTATGAAAAAAGCAGCATTTTATTCCTCTGTTTCTGTTTTACCCCGAAGTAACTCATTATGCTTGAGTTTCTTTTGTCAGCCACCTCTATACTGTCCGAATGTTGAGTAGAAATTATAAAACATTTTAAATCAGTGAGAACCTTTAGTCCCTGTCCAAGATCATTTAGCCCGAGCCTCCATCTACAGTTACAGAAGCTAAAACCAAGAGATGTTAATTTACCCAGAGATAAAATTAGAATATGTAAAAGTTCTCACTTCTCATGCCACCAATTTACAGGTGTTATGTGGGAGGAATCTTTTTAAGCACAAAACAAATACTGCATGATGAAGATTTTTTCCCCTTAGGAGTTGTAGATCTTTATCCACTGTTTAATCACTAGCTTCTTGTCCTTCTTTCTTTCATCTATTTGATGATGGCAACTTATTTGGGATTCCATTTTCTTATATATAAAATGAAAGGGTTGAACAAAATGATTTCTGATTTTATGATTTTGTAAAGATTATTAATAATAGTCTAATAAATAGTGGTTTATTTTAAACTCTTTCATCTGTATTTTATGGATATCTGCCTCCTTTCTAAACCAGAATTTCTTTGTTCCCTTTATTCCCTGTTATTTCAGAGTGTCTGTGTACCTTTAATTGTCATGGGTTAACCTTTTTTAGGCTTGCTTATTCTCTTACTTTCCTCAAACATCACAACTATAGCCTAGATCGTTGCTTTTCAATAGAAAAATAGTACAAGACTCCTATATCATTTAAAATTTTCTGGTAGCCACATTTAAAACAGGTAGAATTGATTTTATTTTATTTATTTATTTATTTTTAAAGATTTTATTTATTTATTTTTAAAGATTTTATTTATTTGACAGAGAGAAACACAGCGAGAGAGGGAACACAAGCAGAGGGAATGGTAGCAGGAGAAGCAGGCTTCTTGCATAGCAAGGAGCCCGATGCGGGGCTCGATCCCAGGACTCTGGGATCATGACCTGAGCCGAAAGCAGCCGCTTAACGACTGAGCCACCCAGGCGCCCCAGAATTGATTTTATTTTTTTACTATAAACATTTTAAGTGTCTTTTTTCCCCCCAAATACTTTTATTTTTTCAGTGTTACAAGATTGTTCTTGCACCACACCCAGTGCTCCATGCAACACATGCCCTCCTCAGTACCCACCACCAGACTTGCCCAACCCCGCTCCCCCTCCAAAACCCTGAGTTTGTTGCTCAGAGTCCACAGTCTCTCATGGTTTTCTCCCCCTCCAATTTCCCCCCATTCTCCCTTCCTTTCCTTCTCACAATGCCCTCCGTGTTTTTCCTTATGCTCCACACATAAGTGAGACCATAAGATAATTGACTCTCTTCGCTTGACTTATTTCATGCCACATAATTGATTTTAATAAGATATTTTATTTAACCCAGTATATTTAAAATAATATTTCAACATTTAACAGTAGAAAGACATTATTGAGGTATTTTACATTCTTTGTTTACATGTGGTATTGACTAATACATTGAATAGTAGAAGTCTCAATTAGTTAATACTTAGTCACAGGTTCATTTCCAGATTTAGAAGCAGAAATAATGAAGAGGTTTGTGAGCTCTTAGGACAGGATGTTCTCATATCTTTGTCCTCAGCTCCTTGTACCTAGAGTATTACCTGACATACACAATATATAGTCAACATTTGTTAAGGGAAGAACACGTCAAACTAATTGAAAGAGTATTGTAGTAGGCCAGTTCTAAGAAGTTGGAGAGGGAAGCTCTGTGGTAGATTTGACCTGAGTTATTAGTATAGTGTAGAGTAAGTACACCTCAAACTCTTTCCGTTATATTTAGAACTAGGAAAACATACTTCCCAGTTAATCCTGAACAGCCTATCACATTCACCTATTACATTCTGCATGTTTTAGGTAAAATAATTTAAATGAAACACACTTTTTTCTCTTAACCACTTCTAGTAGGGAATATAGGAGAAGCTAACATTTATGGAGCACATATTTTGTGTAGGTGCTATGTTCATGTGATCTCACATGTAGTGTTTAATCCATATAACAGGCTTGTGAGGTATAGATATTTTTATCATAGTTTGTGCAGATCTGGAAAAGATTTTAAGAATTAGTTTAGGGGCACCTGGGTGGCTCAGTCGTTAAGCATCTGCCTTCGGCTCAGGTCATGATCCCAGAGTTCTGGGATCGAGCCCTGCATCGGGCTCCTTGCTCGACAGGAAGCCTTCTTCCCCTGCTACCATTCCCTCTGTTTGTGTTCCCTTCTCTCACTGTGTTTCTCTCTGTCAAATAAATAAAATCTTTAAAAAAAAAAAAAAAAAAAGAATTAGTTTAGCTTAGGATTCATGCATGATTTTCATGGATGTCATTGTCTACTTAATATAAGTCAAATGAAAATGTTATGATTTTATTATTTTAAAAGTTTCTTTAATAATTACACAGGTATTACTTATCTAAAAAATCACTTCCAGAAAAATTCTGGCTTGATCAAAAGGAAGATGATAAAAAATACATGAAGAGGTAAAATCAATTTTTAATACTTTAAAAGTCTGAACGTGTATTTTTAAAAACTTGTTCACAAGCTTTCTTATTTTCTTTTTCATGTGGTGCAGTCTACAGAAAACAGCAAAACTCATGTATGTACTTATATGTTTTATATTTTAAAATTATAGGAGAATTAAAAAATTATAGTTGGCCTGGGAAAAACTCTTGACCTTGGGTTGTACAAAAATATAAAATCAAAATTTCTTGTACAGTTGTTGGAATGCCACAAGATAATTTCATATGTCAGAATTCCTTTTATGGTCCTATATAAGCTGTTCCATTGGATTATGGAAAAGGTGGTTTCCTACGGATTTGTAGGGAAGTTTTTTAAAGCTCCTATATAATCTAATAGGAATTGGCTTGATTTCTGTTACCTTGTCAGTTAATTTTCACTCATGTCAAACAAAAATTGAATTTGTGGTTTTCAAAGATTATCTAGAGAAATAAAGTTATTAACTATTTTATAAATATCCTTTCCCTATAATAGAAGAAAATTTGATGTTATTTAGTGTTTAAACTTTCATGTTTATCATCCCTCAAAGGGTAGATTTACAGATTTACCATTGCCAAGGGTTTGAGCAGTGAGCAGACTTTGGCTTTTGCATTTTGCTGAAGAAATAGCAACAAAGAAGTTCATGAGAAGATGAATGGTTTGCTTCAATTAAAGAGCTTCATCACTATTTTAACTTCTTAAGGACTGCATTTCAAAAGTAATAAACAATGCCGTAGTTTCTTCTTTTTTGGCTTGGTATTTACATAGATTTATATGGAAGAATCAAGAGATAGTATTTCTGGAGCCAACTTAAACACATGCCTTTCAGGATTTGGAAATGTACTAATATCTGCTTTGTGTCCAGTCTAAGGAAGCCTATTTGTTATCACATTGACTTCCTTTGATGTCTTTTAGCGTTATCTTCACTCAGACCCAAGGATTATGTCTCTTGGGGTTCCTATCATCCTGAGCTAGAGAAGTATACAAGACAGAGTAAATCTGTCCCCCAGGTAGAGGCTACAGCCTTTTCTTCTATTCTTCTTTTTTAACTCTTAGACTCACACAGTATTGAATTTAGCCTATGGCTAACTATAACCTTTAGCTGCATAAATATGGAATGTTCCATTTCAGACTTTTTTTTTGCAATTCCTTTTTTTCCCCTCAGGGCACACTCTCCTACAAAACCAGCCAGTTACTCAGTAAAGTGGACGATAGAAGAAAAAGAGCTGTTTGAACAAGGGCTGGTAAATAGAGCAATTTTTAATTTATAGTAAAATAATTCTAGAAGCCAGTATTGATAGAATTATAAGGTTAATTTGTGGAAACCAGAAATTTCTTTTAATGATCACATCTTTCGTTTTTCTGTAGTGATGATGTTTATAGTACAAGAGAATTCCTTTTAACTTTTAAGTTACTAAAATATATTAAAATAGACTAAATTAATATTTTAGATAATCTTTATCCCCCCCTTTTTTGGTAATAATAAAACCCAAGATACTGAGCTCTGTATACATCAACTACCTGCATTAGAAAACAAAATTATTTATTTATCTGATGTCTTCTCTTGGAAAACAAAAACCCAAAAACAACAACAAAAAACCCTTGATATTTGGAACTGTCTGCATAATCAGCTGAGTTCTTTTTTATTCAGATACTTGGCATTGTGCACACAGTCTGAATATTTTTTTAGTGGATATAGTTGAAGACCAGAAACATTTCTTTTGCATGAATGTTTCACTGAGATCTATTTATATATCCACAAATTACATAATAGAAAAAAAGTACACCCATTTGTAATTCTGAAAATTCTCCCTATTAATATGAAGAAACTTTTAAGTAAATACTCAGAAATTTTTTTTATAATTATTAGGAGTATGTTATATCTTTTCCTTTAAGGTACATGTTACCCAGTATTACACTAATTAATTTTGAAATTACATGTATTTATATATAGGATACTAGTATAATATTTATGTGGGTTTTATGAATACAAATTGAAATGTCATTATTAACATTTCTACAGATGATGGGAAATAAAATGTATTTGTGTTTTTATAGACATTGCCGTGACATCTGTATATTCTGTGATGTCTTTATATAAATAAATAAACTATCTCAAAGGTTTTATCTCCTGAGGTTTTTCTCCTGTACTGTTGATGTTTTTTATATTGGTATTTATTTCTGTTGCATGATTATCATTTTTATACCTAACTTTAATTAACCAGTCACTTATTTAAGATTGCTGACTACTTCGGTATTTTGCCCCCTACGAAAGGCTATCTATGTGTGTATGTGTTTGTATACACATACACAAAAAAGGGTTGTGAATTTTTAGGTTATTGTTGACATTTACGGTGGTGATAGGGGCTGCATCTGCATGACTCAAACTTTAAAGGGTATTTAAAGTTATAGTTGTTAAGTCTCCCTATCATTCCTGTCTGTGCCTTCAGTTCTCTTCACCTCAGGTAACCATTGTTACCCGTTCTCTGCATGTCCTTCCAGAGATATTTGTCTCTATATATGCCAATGTGTATTTGTATACATCTGTAGGTATCTATATAGAACAGGTATTTTAAACCTAGAATGTTTTCCCACAAAACTAGATGGAACTGTTGGTTGTATTCACAGCCTTTTTAACCTATTGATATAGTTTGCTTATACACTGAATTCTTTTAGGCTGTAGAGAAAGGAATTATGTGGTACTGAAAGGAAAATTTTTCCTTCCTTTTGGGCATAGAATTGTCTCTGCCCTCTTTTGAAATTGGTGTTTTCTTTGTTCCTCTTGTTAGCATACCCTCTTCAATTTTCATAATGCTCAGGCCCCTACAATCCCAACTGGTTATATTCTGTCCATATCTTTGATTTGTCCAAAAGTGCTCCATCGTACAAAGTTACTCAATATGCCTTCATCCCACAAAACCTTAATTGTTCAGTAAGTTGATCTTAGCTAGTGTTAGTTAATAACAGTCTTAATTAATTTATATTTTCTAAGAATTTTCCCAGAAATACTTTCAGTTTTAGGAAATTACTCACATGTCATATTTTCTCACGAATATCAGAAATATGTATGTAACTAATTTATCATTTGGGTCAGATTTTGAAGATGATTTGCCACCATAAGTCATCACCTATAAATGTCATGTAAATCTGGCCCTGCGAACAGCTTCCTTGAGTTGTGGAGATATTGTGAAGATTTATGTATCAAATAATAGACTTGATACCTAAAAATTTCTTTTAGCTTTAAAATTATACTGCATTCCTTTCTGTACTTCAGAAAACAGCAGAGCTCCTTCAGGGTTTCAGTTTTTTCCCCACCACAGCTTTGTCATTAGCGGGCATAAACCTTTACAATACAGGGGTATAGGGAGGTGCTGGTTGCAGATTGCTTTGTTTGTGATTCATTTGTTCTTCGAAGTCATTTTCTGTGATACCTGTATAGAGTAAAGGTATTTGCTGTGGGACAGGTAATGGATATTGTGCCAGATGGAATGTGGGTAAAAGATATTTTGAACTTAGTATCAACATAATCAGTTGATTCTATAAATGGAAAATATAACCTGCCTCTTTTTCAGGCACTTGTTTTTTAGATATGGAACATCGTAATGTTCAATACGAATACATACTGTTAGGAATACATAAAAGTGGCAGATATTCACTTAGGTAGCTGTAAAAAGAAAACTAATTTCTAAATCATTTTGGTCAGTTTTCTGAAGTCAAGATTCCAAGAGTATGGGCTTTGCTTTTAAGAGTCTTAGCATAAATATGAGGCTTTGTTGTGTGCTTTAGAAAATAAAGATGGGTTGTTCTTTTAGGTTTTTTTTTAATGTGCAGTTGCTTGGAATATTAACAAGTAAGTTAATCAAATCAATTTCTTTTCCATTTTGATAACATAGGCTAAATTTGGCCGAAGGTGGACCAAAATTGCAAAGCTAATTGGAAGTCGCACTGTTTTACAAGTTAAGAGTTATGCCAGGCAGTATTTTAAAAATAAGGTAAGCAGGATATAAATATCCTAGTTAGTAATAATATTTGCAATAAATAAAATTAGGAAGCAAAAATAGTGCTTTAATTCAGGCATTAATGTCAATGTTCAAAGTTTTTATAATAAAAGTATTTATATTCATGAAGTACTCAACATATGTTTATGTTCAAAAATCTCAAAGCATATCTTTTTTTTTTTTCATTAACATAATGTATTATTTGCCCCAGGGTACATGTCTGTGAATTGTCAGGCTTACACATTTCACAGCACTCACCATAGCACATACCCTCCCCAATGTCCACGATCCAGCCACCCCATCCCTACCCCCCCACACCTCTCAGCCACCCTTGTTCATTTCGTGAGTCTAGGAGTCTCTTATGGTTTGTCTCCCTCCCCATCCCTTCCTGTTTCATTTCTCTCCCCCACCCCCCCCAAACCCCTGCCTTGCATATCTTAAGCGCTCTGAGTATTGCGATTAGAGGTCATTGTTTCCTGGAAAATATCTTTTCTTTTTAAAGATTTGCATTGTAGCTTTTTTTTGTTTTTGTTTTTATTACTGTTTTATTAGCAAGATGCCTACTTGTAAATTCTGAGAAGAGTTTGATTTAAAAAAGTCTTTTCAATATATGAGTACAAGACCCAGTCCAGAAAAACACGCCCGCAAGCTCTAGAATGGTGTTTGAAAATGCAAGCTATTAAGGGTGCCTGGCTGCCTCAGTTGGCAGAGCATGCTACTCCTGATCTGGAGGTCATGAGTTCAAGCCCCATGTTGGGCACAGAGCTTACCCCTGTCCTGGCTGCAAGAGAGGCTGGGGAAGTTTCTGGATTTTACTTGGAGATTTAAGAGCTCCTAGCAAATTTGACGCTGGATGTTCCAAAAACTTGGACTGGCTCCTGCTCTGAATGTTTTGTTCCTACTCCATCCTCATGGTGGCAGCTTCCACTGTATTCTCAGGACTCCATGGTCTGTGGCTCCAGCCTACTTCTCCACTGGGCCTCATTCTGCAGGGACCTGGGACATCGTAGTAGCCTTAGAACCTCTCTCTGAAGATTTGCCTTGTAGCTTTTAGGAATCATTAGAGTTTAGGGACCATAAATGCTAACATGATACTAAAATCTGTTTAATAACAATGAAACTTTTGTAATTTTTTTGAAGAATAATTTGAAAACTTCAGTTAATTGCAGTGTTCAGAAAAGCGTAGTAGAAAATCTTTCAAGTAATCTGTGTTATGTTCAATCGTGTAGTTTTGATATTTAGAAATTTTTAATGTCTTCTCTGTTTGAGTTCTGGGAACATAATTATATAGAATTTGACAGGGTCTTAAGTAAAATTTGCTGTATTCTTTTAATGCGAGTAATGGATTTTATCCTGTATACAAGATTTATATAACTTAATGTCATTTGAGCATGGGAAGTAAAGAATGGAATGGATTCATTATACATCAGTCATCTGCTCCTTCTTTAACCAAGCAAATGCATATTCAAGGCAGCCTGGCAAGGTTAAGGTATTCTGGAAGAGAATAAAGTTTAACTTGGTTATTCCTATCCCCATGCTTCTCAGACTAGAACATGCAGAACATCTTGGGGTATCAGTTTTACTCAAAGATTTGGGGTAAAAGGGTACATCATGATGTTAAAAGAGACATATGAAATATAACATGAAATCTTATCTGAATTTTTGAGGTAAAAACAAGAGACTTGAAGTAAATAGCAAGGTCGTCAAAGGCTATTCCAGGCCCTATGTCCAAATTTCCTTTTCTCTCCTGCTACCCTTTTATTCTTCTTTACATAGTAAGCCAATTAACCTCAAATACTAAATCCTAGGATTCTGTTGTGATACAGGATCTGTAAGTAAGCTCTTTTTAGGAGCTGTCATCCCTTGAGTATGCTAGTCACGTACAAAATTTTTCAAAAACCATGTATGTAAGGATTTTATTTCAAATCATTTATATTCATTGATAGTCATTTTCTTCTCCATGATTAGATATTTATGCCTATAATAGTACACATGGAAGATAATTTCATGCCTTAAATCATAAGCTCTATAATATTGGAGCTACATTGAATGAACCTTTGAAAAATAGTTTGTTTCTATTATATTTGTATTTAAATGAAAGATGAATTTAATTTACTAAATAAAGATATGTGGCATAGATTCCTTTAAATAATGGGCTGTTTAGCATTATAAACCATAATCAGCTGAGGTATTTGACATTCTAAGAAATTAGCCAATCAAAATATTTTAGTATCTTAAAGAATATCTTAGTATGACAGTTATTGGTTCATTCTCTGTGATTGATTTGAGACAGAGTCCTATTTTAAACTTAATACTGAAAAACAAACAGTAATTGTACAAGGTCAAGATTATTTGATAAAATCATCTGGCCATGAATGATTCAAATATAGTGATAGAAATTTGAAATGATGATATTTTACATTTAAAATGCAGTTGTAAATCCTTAAAAGCATAATAAAGGTATAATATACCATTGACATGTACTCAGTTTAATAATACTGTATTTATTATATATGTGCCAGTTGTTAAATGTTTAAATGTTAATATGGGGATTTTTATCTTGATCTTTAATAAGGTAAAATTAGATGGTCCAGAGAAGGACATACTAAATCAGAAGAGCAGCAGTGATCTTCAGACTAAAAATGAAGATGAAGGCACAGAGGCGTGGACACCAGCAAGTTTAAGGGGACGTGCTGATCCCAACTTGAATGCTATAAAAATTGAAAAGTTATCTGATGATGAAGAAGTAGACATCACAGATGAGGCAGATGAGTTGACTTCTCAAGCTTCCCAAAAGAATCCTAGCAATGAGGTCTTATTAAACATTTCTAATAGTGAAAGTTATGAAACCAGTCAAGGGGATTTTATTGCTTACGACCAGGAAGATTCTGTACCTGAATCTCCCAAGGAATATTTTCAGAATATAAAGCAGGAAGAGATGGAAGCACTTTCAAGCTCAGGAAGTAAATTTGGGGCTGAAAAACAGAGCACTAGTGACAAAAAGTCAGTTGAATTAAATGATCAGAAATGTAATAAACCGATGAAATACTCTGAAAAACATGATGGAAATGGAATAATAGATGATGCCACGCCATTGTCTTCTCCAGAGCCTTGTGAAGTTCAGAAAGACTTGAGTGATAATGAAATGCCTTTTCATTCCTCCTGTCAAATGGAGGAGGAGAACCATGAGGAAGAAGAGCTTAAGCCACCAGAACAAGAAGTAGAGATAGATAGAAATACCATTCAAGAAGAAGAAAAACAAGCAATTCCTGAGTTTTTTGAGGGACGCCAAGCTAAAACACCAGAACGCTATTTGAAAATTAGGAATTACATTTTGGATCAGTGGTAAGGAAGAATTATATTTTAGATACTGTTGTAAAACTTATGGTGTTCTAGAGTATTTTAATTAGGCCTATGCAGAATTTAGTATTTTACATTGCTAGTGATGCAGAGAGCTTAAATATATGAATGTATTTTAATAGGCGAGACTTAAAATTTCTTGTAGTAAAATTTTCTTTGAATGCTTTGGTAAATATTGTTGTCTCTAGCTATCTCAGCCCATCTGTCTGTTCATTAAAGAGTATTTGGTCCTGGAAAAAAGGGATAATTTGCTTTAAGAAGCAGTTTCTTAGGACAGTGTTAGGAAGATACAAAAACACTATTGTACTGGAAAAGGGGGAGAATGTCTTTCCTAGTTTATCATGTACTTTTAAGTACAAAAAGAAAATTTGGGTGACAGAAGGATATTTCTGTCATCGAATGTGGCTAGATTATAGAAACCATTCTAAATTGCTATAAATGCTTTCAGCTTTGATCTTGTAACATAATGTGTTAATCCTTCATCCAGCTTCATCACGATACAGGAATTTTCTAATGTATGAACTTTATCCTCTAAATTGTCAAAATTTGAATTATTTAGCATTGGATGGGGCCCAAACCAAAAAACTTCCACCTTATTCGCCTAAGTGCTATGCAAATAATTTGAATTTTTCCTAATAGTTTAAGACATTTTCAAACACTCAAAATTGTTTTTGCTTCAGGAGATACTGAATTGTGTAGGGCCATCTTTGCAGAGGACTTCTGCTAGAACTTAGGAAGATTGCCAGAGGAAAACAAATAACCAGGCTTATTACATCAGTAACCTTCATTGCCCACTCAATATTAATTTGGTTTTTAAAGATAACTCTATTCTAAATGAAGGGTTTTGTTCTTGACCAATGGTTGAGATGGCTAAAAGTAGAATTTGTGGGTAAGAGTGGTATCAAATGAAAGAAGAATTATTAGGAACAACTGATAGTTGCATAGTGCTTTAAAGTTTATAGAAAGCTTATCTATCTTGTTTGATTCCTCACAATAGGCCTAAAAATAGGCAGGTGGTGTTTTCTGTGTTTAATAGATTCTGTGGTCAGGAGAGGTTTAGGGGCCTGCCTTGTATTATACAGCCAGCTCCTGACAGAAGGACCTATATGCAGGTCTTGACTCTGTCCATCACTCTCTCCATTATTTCATATTGTCTGATTGAGTCACACTATTGAAGAGGATCAATCAAATTAGATCTCTACGGGTATCTAATTTTGTTTTTGGAAATAAGAGAATGGCCAAAATTGAAGGACTTAGAAGTAATATCTCAAAATTTTTTATCTGTATGAATCATCAATGAGTGACTTAATGGTGCTTTAGTCAATTTCATTTATTTGAATTTTGAATTCTCAATAAGGCAGAATAATTTATATAGATGATATAAATTATATGGCAGTAGTTTCCTAATGACATTTGCCTTAGTTCATAAAATCAGTTAAGTGTTGTTTCAATATAGTGATTTAGCAAAACAGTGTGAAAGCAGAAAGAAATGTTTTGGAGCAGGAAGTCAAAACTATTCTCTTTAGAAATAGAAGGAACTGGAGGTGGTGTTAAAAATAAAAGTAGGAGGGACGCCTGGGTGGCTCAGTGGGTTAAAGCCTCTGCCTTCGGCTTGGGTCATGATCTCAGGGTCCTGGGATCAAGCCCCGCATCAGGCTCTCTGCTCAGAGGGGAGCCTGCTTCCCCTCACTCTCTGCCTGCCCCTCTGCCTACTTGTGATCTCTCTCTCTCTCTCTCAAATAAATAAATAAAATCTTTTAAAAAAATAAATAAAAAATAAAAGTAGGAGAGTAAAGTTTTGAAATAAAAAAGATCTGCTAGATTTGTTTATAGCTAAAAGATCGTTTCCATAAAAACACAACTGACTTCCTGTTTAGGAGTATTTTTATTAAGATAGTAATCAATACCATTATTGAGTGCCTACCAAATGCATTTAAATGTATTGAAATCATCTCCAGTCCTCTTGGCAACCTTGTGCTCATTTTATAGATGAGAAAAATGAGGTTCAGAGAGGAAAAGGAACTTTTTCAAGGTCACATTAGGGGAAAGTGATTTCACTTGCAGTCTGTCTTCTTATTTTCACACTTCATCTCAGGTCCTTCACCCAGACTTTTCACTCTGCTTTGAATGCTTCCCCTTACTCTGCCCCCCAGATCTTGCTGAATTGTGCTTCATCAACTCCTTCAGGTCTGCTCCAAGGAAATTAGAGGACTTCACTGACCACTGTATCTAAAATAGCTCACATCTCTACCTCCCACTCTCTTACTCTGTATTTTATTTATCTTTATAGAACTTACTGCTACTGAAAATATTATGTTTTTTTTTTAAGATTTTATTTTTATTTTATTTGACAGAGATAGAGAGCACAAGTAGGCAGAGAGGCAAGCAGAGGGAGAGGGAGAAGTAGGCTCTCTGCTGAGCAGGGAGCCCAATGCGGGGCTTGATCCCAGGATACTGGGATCATGACCCATGCTGAAGGCTGCCACTTAACCGACTGAGCCACTCAGGCACCGCTGAAAATATTATGTTTTTATTTGTGTATTGTCTCCTCTTCCTCCCTCCTCCTTCCCCATGATACTACAGGCTTCACATGAGCAGATTTTTGTCTTTTTTTTTCATTGTTACACTCCTAGTGTTTAGGACAATGCTTGTTGTAAGCAAATACAGAGGCATTCTATTTGTTGATGGGGAAAGATGGTACAAGTGAATCATGAATAAGTATCTTTAGAGGCCTTACCATTTTTTTTTTTTAAGATTTTAATTATTTATTAGAGAGTGCACGCACAAGTGAAGAGATTGGCAGGAGACAGAGGGAGAAGCAAGACTCCCTGCTGAGCAGGGGCCCAGGCCCTATGTGGGGCTTGATCCCAGGACCCTGGGATCATAACTTGACTTAAGGCAGATGCTTAACCGAGTGAACTACCCCGGTCCCCCTAGAGAACTTTCCATTTGTTCAGCATCATGCCAGTGCTGAGCTCTGTTTAAAGACTTGATTTGGGTAATCTTTACTTTAGTCAATAGAGTTCTTAGATTTCCTGTAGAGTTTTGGTAACTGGTTACACTGTGCTTATTCCTGCTCTCTTGGCTTCATTTGTGCAGTTTGTTTCTTTTCACTGAAGTGCAGTGAAAATACCCTGAAATCTCAACTTTTTAGAGGAATTTCTTTTTTCCCCCTATGATGATATTCATTTATTTTTGAGAGTGCCTGCAGTGGGGGGGAAGCGGCAGAGGGAGAGAATCCCAAGCTGACCCCCGCTACACCGGCCAATGTGAGACTGTCTCACAACCCTGAGATCTTGGGTCACCGGAGCCGAAACCAAAAGTCAAGTGCATAACCAACTGAGCCACCCAGGTGCCCCTCAGTGGAATTTCCGATACCCTCCCACATCGCAAGTTACTTTTTTGCCTTCCCTGAATGTCTGTAGAATTAATGATTTTAAATTTGATTTCTGCTTAGACAGGCCTTCCTTGAATACCCTATCTAAAATAGTCTGCATCTGGGGCGCCTGGGTGGCTCAGTGGGTTAAAGCCTCTGCCTTCAGCTCAGGTCATGATCCCAGGGTCCTGGGATCGAGCCTCACATCAGGCTCTCTGCTCAGCAAGGGACCTGCTTCCCCCCTCTCTCTGCCTGCCTCTCTGCCTACTTGTGATCTCTCTTTGTCAATTTATTTATAAGTAAATAAAATCTTTAAAAAAATAAAAGTCTGCACCTAGTTTTTTCATTCTATCCCCTTTCCTTCTTACTTTTTCTTCCTAGCCCTTGTTGCTGTCACTGTATGTTATTATATACATATGTGGTGTGTGTGTGTGTGTGTGTGTGTGTGTGTGTGTAAAATAGATATTTTTCATTGTATATGTTCTCTTAGCATGTAAGGTCAGGAACTTTATATTCATCTCTGGATCTTTAGTGCCTAAAACAGTGCCTGGTGTGTAGGATGCAAAATAAAATATTTGTAGAATAAAATAAAGATTAAATAAGAAATACCTGTTATATGATCTATCTGAATACTTGGTTTATGATGTCTGTATGTAAATCTTGACTTTGCTTCATAAGTAAGTACTTTAACCCCCTTGATTTTTTGTTTCCTCATCTCAAAATGAGAATAATAAATGCTACTCTGTAGAGTTATGAGGATTAAGGTTGTAGAGTTATGAGGATTAGTACTGGCATAAACATTCAGTAATTGTTTGCTGCTATTAGTAAGTTCTCCATTACTCTTAACCTGTATCTACCATGGTACAGTAAGTGTATTCAGTAAATATGTATTTTATTATGTAAACTTTTTAATTTTTTCATAGTCTTTTGGCATTTCTTGGTTCCTTTGAAATCCCCTATAATATCTGTTTCTGTTTTCCACGGAGAGTAAGTACTTGATATTTATTGGTGTAATGTTTAAAAACCAGTATCAAATTTTAAGCATTTGTAAGGTAGCTTATAATTTAAAGATACTGTTCAGCAAAGTAAAAATAGATGAACCTAAGTAATATATTAAAAATAATAAAAGCCTAATAGTAAATACTTCAGATACATTATCAGAGTGCCCTTTTTATTCAAAGATTGAGGTTTGAATTTGGATCTATTGACAAAGCTTCTAACTTTAAAATCCTGGGATAACTGGAATCTATGACATTTCATATGGGAAAGAAAGAATATTTAACAAAAATCACATTATACTCATAAGTTTTTGTATCATTTAAAGATATTTCAGGAAAAAGTACACTTGGGTATTCTGTGTGAGCATTGTTTTTACTACACATTTACAGATTGAGAGGGGGTAAATTTTTAGGATATTTCAAATATTAAAAGTTTTCCCCAGAAATCTATTTTTCATGTTTTTATTTATCTAAAATAACTGTACTTCCATTTCTTAATTAGGGAGATATGCAAACCGAAATACTTAAATAAGACCTCAGTACGTCCTGGCCTGAAGAACTGTGGGGATGTTAATTGTATTGGACGGATTCATACATACCTCGAGTTGATAGGAGCAATCAATTTTGGATGTGGTAAAAATAAAAACCCAACAACATCTTTTACTCAACATTTTTATCCTTAGAGCACCCATTAACTTTGTTAGAATTCAAGCGGATTTAGTATAGATAGAGAATTCAGGAAGATGCTATAACATTATGAAATAAATGTATTATTGAGGTTTTTTTTTTTAAACAGATTTCTCTTGTTTTAACTATATTTTCCTGTAACCTACAGTGAAAGTGGCGGTATGAAAAGGAAAAATATTTAGTCTAAGTAGTAGAAATAATTTAACAATGCAGCTCTTTGTCAAGTAAAAGTAAAGTCATTTTAAGAAAAATCTAGTAATAGCCCATTTAATTTGCAAAATCTGTATTAATGCTAGAAATACTGTCTAGCAGTGTTTAAATAAAGGAAATAATTTATGAGCCTCTACACTTAAATGTAATAAAAGTGCCAAAATATTTTTTATGGAAGAAAAGTTTCTTTCACCCTAGTTTTTCTTAAATTTAAAGTCAATGAATATGCATGACTTTAAATATATTCTTCACTTTTATTGAATTAACTTGACACAAACATTTTGAAGAAAGATAATAACCATAGTTGCAAAGTGATAAGGTAATTAGAACTTTGTAACTCATGGTTTCAGAAGAGTATATATTATATGTGTGTGAGAAGATAGCTAACCTGAAAGTTTCCTTTCAGAGATTATTTTATTTCATAGGAGAGAGAGAATTCAGTCTGCCCTGTAGTGTGTCCTTCATTTCAGTGGGTTTGTTTCCCCCAGCACTGTATATGGGACTGGCTGGTCAAGAAAACTAGTGTCACAGCTTCCTCAGCCACAATAGAAAAATTGTGTTTTCTGTATTAGATCTTTGAATTCAGTGAAGTGGGCTTAGCACTCATTTAATTAGAAATTCAGTTACCCATCTCACGAATACCCCATTTTACTGGGATTTCCTTAATAGCCTTATTTTTATATGAGAACTTCCAAGTAATTGTAGAGAAAGATAGAAGCTCAGGTGTAACAGAACTTAGACATTGGCTTACAACTTACAGTCAGTGTAGATGTATCTTCCTAGTTAAACAATGAGTTTCAGGAAATAACAGATTGTTTTGTTTCTCCTGAATTCCAATAGAACAGGCTATATACAACAGGCCACAACCAGTTGACAAAGTACGAATCAGAGACCGAAAAGATACAGTAGAAGCATACCAGCTTGCACAGCATCTGCAGTCCGTGGTAAGCAGCCACCCCTCGCAAAGAGATCTCTCCAGATTGCTCCTGGCCTTGTTAAGTCAGGTGTGCTGTTTAACAAATGGACATTAGTGGAAGAACATGTTTTCTCTCCTATTTCACCTTAGCCATTCACTTTCCTGGTGCCCATTCAGTTCCACATTAGCTTTTTAAAGGACAAAAACGAGAGACACCCCACAGCTCACTGGCCGACTTGACACGGAAGCATTGTGCTTTGCTTGCGTGCTCTTAGACTGCTTGGTTCTGGTTTCTGTATTTAGTGTGTCTTCTACAACCATCCAATCAAGCTCTTTTTTCTCTTTCAGTTACTTTGTTTAACTCTAACTTTTAAGATTCAACTTTTTAGAATAGCTATCCAAACTCTTGTAGCCTTTCTTTGTTAATTCTTGAGGTTGGTGAGTTTTACAATATCTCAGAATTTATGAACCTTATTTTTTAAATGGATGGTCCTACATGTCCTCTAAAAGGCAGTCATACTGGATTCTTCTTGGTTTTACTAATGAAGGAGGTTAAATTGGTAATAGGTGATGAGGCAAATGAAGAAAAGTGTCGATAATAGAGTGGGTATTTTTCTCAGGCTGTTTAGGCTGTAAACCATTTCTACCTAGGTTCACTGTAGTAAGAGAGAATATTTTTAGTATAGTTGCTGGAAAGGGTGCTTTTCATATGCTGGCTTCTGAGCCGGTGCATTTTAAAGGCTTCAGTATTGAAGCTTACAAAACTGGTTATTAGTAATCCAGTCAGCTAACTTTGTACTTTTTTACTATTTGTATCTACTAGGCAATCTTTCCCTAAGGCTGAGAAATAATAATTTTGCTTCTAGTTTTCAATATTCTATGCTGTGGATTCTCCCAAGCTTTCTATCACAAGTGGTTGAAAGGGAAGTCATTTTCTTGGTGGTTCTTTTGGTCTTAAAAATAGCTTTTCTCCTAGTGTTTTAGCTCCTAAAGGTGAAGATTTAAGAAGAAATCCAAATAAAATTCAGAAAATCATTACTGACTCATTTTTAAATAGAGTGCTTTAAACATAAATTAATAAAATAAAATTTATTCAAGCATTGCTGATCAGAGTTATATTTTAATGAAGAAATTAACTGATTTTTAGAAAAATACCATTTTGGTGTTCTATATTAATGTGCTATGATTTCTCCAAGTTAATCTTGTTACCTTTTGCTTTATTTTAATGCTTATTACCCCAGCGCACAAGGAGACGTAGGGTCCGAGACCCGTGGGGAAATTGGTGTGATGCAAAAGACTTAGAAGGACAGACTTTTGAGGTAACTTTGACCTTTGCAAATAGCCTATCAGTGGAAGTTGTTCTGGCAGTTATATTTATATATCTTAATCCCACATATATTACACTTGTTTGTGTTTGTGCGTATCCTTCCTGTGTTAATTTGCTTATCCAGAAGTCAATAAATAACAAAATAAAGACATCTGTACACTTAACTAGGAGTTTGGTTCATTTTCTGTATTTTAATTACCTACTTCTGCATTCTGGTCTCTAGCTCAACAGTATCTTCCAGTTTGCCAGGAAGTTGGTATGCCTAATTCATTTCTGTAAACGTTTATAGAATGATGTTCTGATACACCATTTAAAATATTGTCCCACAAGCACTTAATAAGCCTTGCATATACTAGTTAGTAAATGTTATTTTTCCTCCTGGATTTAAGTGCCCCTTCCTCAAAAAAAAGTTCTCTTTCTCTCTTCCCCATTCCCTACCCCCAGCCTCACACCCAAGCACCAGTCCAGGCACAGCATTAGTTAATGAGTGGTTCCTGCCTAGAAGGAACTTAATTTCTAGTAGGAAAAATGACCTCTGATAAGTTTCATAAGATTGGTCTTAAGAAATATCAGGTCTTCCCCAAAAGGTATGGTCAGAGAAGGTATCACAGAAACTGTGATATTTCATCTGTGACGTAAAGGATTAGCAGAGTTAGTACATGAGGGCATTCCAGGCTAAGGGAGCAGCATAAACCAAGGTGTAGACAGGGAAAAATACCAGACAAATTCTGAAAAAGATACATAGTTCTTTTGGGCTAGAGTATAAGAGTGGTAATAGAAGTGGGATGAAAGATGTGTTCTGTACTTACTATTATCAGGATTTTACAAACATTAATCAAATCAGTCGTCACAATAACACCAGGACGTTGTTGTTATTACTACTTGTGTTTCCATGTTAAAGGTAAGGAAACTAAAGCACAGAAAGCTTCAAGAACTTGGCCAGGGTCACCCAGGAAGTAGCAGAGCCAGGCATTCTGTCTCCAGAATCTGTGCTTTTTTATCATCATGTTTCAGTGTCTTCTGGTTGGGAAAGAAAACTCAACACAGTAGGACTTAGTGACTTTAGAAATGGGGAGGAAGTGAGAGAAGGGACCAAAGTGAATCTGCGATTTTTGAACCTGGGTGCCATTAATTAAAATGGGCAAAACAAGAGAAGGAATAAGTTTTAAGTTTGGTGTGGCTGTATTATGGAACAATTTTTTCATGTATTATCCAGCATTTCAATTTGCTAGTAGAAAGGCCATGATCATAGTTGATCTCATTCTCACATGCCTAAACCTAAATATGGGTTAAAGAGTTGTTTTGTTTTTCTTTTAATTCTGCCTCTCATTGACTGATGGACTCTTTGATGAACGTGTGTTTTATGTTTTAGCATCTCTCTGCTGAGGAATTGGCAGGAAGAAAAGAGGAAAAATGTAAACCTGTTAAATCCTCAAAAGTACCAAGACCAACAAAAAGGTATAGTGTTATATAAATAAAATTTTTTTAACTTATCACAAATGATTAGGAAATGCATGGAAAAAATACCTGATATAACAACATTGTATTCATATTAAGTCAAAAAAATACTAAAATTTTTGAAATTTTTTATTTCACTGATTATCACTTTGGAAGACCTTGAGCAAAAGCTTTAAATTTGTTTGGGTTTAATGACTGTAGGATCCAACATATGTTGTAAAAGGGCCTTAATTATGACAGGTGGTCATTCAACTTCTTAGACATTTTATAAACAGATAACCTCATGAAATGACTAGTTCTTTCTTTGGTTGGTGCTGATTGTTAGGAAGATTTCTTGTTTTTGAGTAATTTGATATTTGTAACTTTTAACAGTAAAGATCACCAAATAAGTTAAATGTCTTGATTTTCTGGGCCCTTACTTTCTACAGATGCCCCATTGAATAGACTATAGTTTTGTCAGTGTCCCTTTTAAAACAGGATTATCTAGGAATGGCACTAAGTCATTCTCAGTGGAAAGAGCCCTGATGCTTAACCAGGGGTATGTCCCTGGGTAAGTTACATAAAGCCTTAAGCCTTAAGTCCTCATTTATAAAATAGTAACTATAATAGCTAACACTGTTAGTTATTATATTTGTTTAAGCACTCCGTGTATATTAACTCATTTAATCTGCATAACTACCCAATACAGTAGTTAATATCATTCCCATTTTATAGATGAGGAAACTGAGGCACAAAGAGCTTGAGTAACTTGCCTGTGCTTGTTAGTGGTGAGGCTGTGATTTAAATCCAGGCAGTTAGGTTTAAGAATCCATACTGCTAACCATTACATTATACATCACTTCTCTAAAATAAAAGTTAAAACTTACAGTCGTTGTGAGAGTAAATGAGATGAACTATGTAAAAAAGATAGTCATCCATAAGCTAGGACTCCTCATCTAGTATCCAGACATTTGATTTTCTGAACTTAAATGTGAGACATATTTATTGTGATTTCCAGGCCCTTGTTATAGTTTGTTAGGATCTTTCTGAATTCAGATGCACTTTTCTCATTTAGCCTTCATAGCTTTGAACCATAAACATTTCAGTAAGCTTGCCTATTCTGTCATTGACCACTGAGTAAAATGTTTAACTGAGATAGATAAATGTAAGCCTCAGGCATCATTGTTCAATCAGCTGTACATTGCTATGGTTAACCTGTGTTTTTTCATCTTACGCAAAAGAAAAAGCTTGGCGATACCTTGCTTATATTCAGATAAAATATATTTGAATCTTGGAGTCTGCTAGTTTCTAGCAGATCAGTCCTATCAAAAATGAAATTTAGATTTACTTATGATGACTTATATTTTCGTGGATTCATTATTATTCTTAGTAGTCACCTCTTCACTTGCTAAAGGCTCAAAATCAGCTGTTCAATAATCTTTTCAGAATTTCCCAGTGTATACATCTAATTTCTTTGCTTCTAAAGTCTGCTTTTGGGGCACCTGGGTGGCTCAGTCGGTTAAACGTCTGCCTTCGGCTCAGGTCATGATCCCAGGGTTCTGGGATCAAGCTCCACATCAGGCTCCCTGTGCAGTGGAGAACCTGTTTCTCCCTCTGCCTCCCACTCTGCCTTCTTGTGCTCTCTCTCTGTCTGTCAAATAAATAAATAAAATCTTTAAAAAAGAAAGTCTGCTTCTTTTGTGTTTTGAAAACAAGCCTAGGGATGCCTGGGTAGCAGGTTGTGATCTCAGGGTCATGAGATCAAGTCCCGGGTTGGAGCCCCACCTTGGGCTTGGTGCTAGGCTTGGGTCTGCTTGGGATTTGCCTCTCTACCTCTCAGACATGCATGCTTTCTCTCTTTCTCTAAAAAAATAAATAAAATGAAAACAAGCCATTGTAATAATTGCCTATTCATAGCACTCTAGTAATTTTTCCATTCTGTACAGTTCCTCCAACAAGATCAGTGGGGTTTCACATCATGCTTCTTCAGTGCTCTGGAATGCATACACTGTCTTTCTGTTCTTTTTATTCATGTTGATAAAGCACTTGTTTCTTTTTGAGGATCTTTCCCCTTCATTCAACAGATATTTCCTAATGCTTGCTATGTATTAGGCACTGTTCTGGGCACTCGGGGTACGAGGTATCTGTTTTTCTGGCACTAACAGTCTCTGATAGAATAGGAACTAAATAGTCCTGCTCTTTTCCAGAGGTATTAACATGAACATATTCCTTGTTTGTTTGGGTTTTTTCTTTCTCTGGACATAGCCTAAAGAAACCTTATTAATCAATCTTAATATCTTTCTCAAATCTTAGTTCTTTACTGGTAAAAGTCTTTCCAACATTTCTTTCAGATTTACACATGCTTTTGTATTCTACCCTTGCTTATGTGCCTATCTGTCTTTTTTTTAACTCTTTCATTTTAAAATAAGTTTATCATAGCTTTTTATATACATTAATTTCTTTAACAGAACTGCTTTCTTTAGCAGAACTTCTCAAAGAGATTTGAGCGTTTCTTTCCATATTCAGAAAAGACTTGTTGAGTCTCTACTCTGTGCTGATATATTGTACTTAACAAGTGTTTTTGAGAAACTTCCCTCTTTTTTTTTTTTTTTAAGATTTTATTTATTTGACAGAGAGAAACACAGCGAGAGAGGGAACACAAGCAGAGGGAGAAGGTAGCGGGAGAAGCAGGCTTCCCGCCGAGCAGGGAGCCCGATGCGGGGCTCGATCCCAGGGCCCTGGGACCTGACCTGGGCCGAAGGCAGACGCTTAACGACTGAGCCACCCAGGTGCCCCGAAACTTCCCTCTTTCTTTTGCTTTCTTAGCCACCTCTTGTCAGGGAGTTGGTTACATTTTCTTCAAACTTTTTGAAACCTATTTTCAATGTAGGACAGTGTGGTTACTTACAATGTTCTTCTCTTTGGCTGTTAAAAGAAATTTAGGCAACAGAATTACTTTCTCTCAAAGGTCATGTCATTTCCCATCTTTTTATTGAGTCCAGAAAAAACAGTGCTTGCTTCTTTCAAAAGGGTTGCATGGAATTGTCCTACAGAAATTCTCCAAGTTTCGTGTTTTTCTGAGAATTGGGGTTTAGATTATTGATGCACATTTTCTAATTTAAATGAATGTGATTTTCCTGATCTTGTTATTGAGACTATATTAGAAATGATTTTTTTTTTCTTTTCCAGCTCATTTGATCCCTTCCAACTGATACCTTGTAATTTTTTCAGTGAAGAAAAGCAGGTACTATTATGCATCAGTGAATAGCCATAATTAATGCCCGCCCACCCCTTACCCCCGTTAGACAAGAAGTATTTCTTTTTTTCTGTGTGTGCAAGGCATATATGCATATGAAAGATCGGACAAGGCAAGGTGCATTAAAGGTCGAATGAGTGATACAGATGGGAAATTAAAGAGCATTTCTTCGTGCTAGGATTTTGAATGATAACATTTTAAAAATCTTTGGTTTGTGCTGAGCCTTGGTTGGTGATGAGAACTTGTTGTGACATGTGAAGGAGGAAAGGGTGGACATTCCAGTGAGGAAGAATAAAATCTCTATTTTTATGCTCCCCCATTTTTTTTTTTTTTTTTTATATTTCAGGAGCCATTTCAGGTGAAAGTGGCTTCAGAAGCACTTTTAATAATGGATTTGGTAAGGATAATCTATTGTGTTTACTTACTCTGATTTCTATTCTTGTGTATTTTTATTGCAGGCTTAAGAGAGAGTATGGAAGACGTGTATTTTGGATCTTAACTATCCTCTTTTACAAGGAATCTAAAAATAAGTCTTTTCTTTTGGAGAAAAGCCAAACAATTGCATGTTTCCATATTTTAGAGAAAATAAATTAATGTGAGTTTTGCAGACTGTTTATCATCATTAACCCTATATTAATTTCCTGGTATTCTTTGTCTGCTGCCTTCTAGATAACTGCAACAAACCACAACTCCTGCAATTTGGAGGCTCCTTGTTTGCACTAAATTCCAGAGACCTCTAATAGTTGTGTTTGTTTCTGGCGTTTTTCTTTAAGAGGACCCAGAGTGATTTTTTTACTTTGTATCCTTATGATACTTTTCCTGAGTAAGGATAGCAAATGGTATCTTTATTTTGTAAATTTAAAAACAGCATCTTGGAGTGTTTGAAGGTTTGGTTCAAAGCTTCTCAGCTGGCAGTGAAGATAATCTGAAATCCTAAATTTCTTTGCACTGAGCCTAGCATCTGATTCCTCTACTATGCTACTTTATTTTAGAAAAGCATAGTTACCATACTTATAAATGACTCTCATGTGATAAGTGGGTTTTACTCTGAGTTTTTGTTAGATGGACTTGTATGTTTGGGCTAAGTCTATTTTGTATTTTTTTTTTTTTAGCATGCTCATGTTTCTATGGCAGAAGTGATTGGTCTGTTAGGTGGAAGATACTCAGAAGTTGATAAGATAGTTGAAGTAAGTTCTCTCTTTTAAAATTTTTTTTTATTATTTAGTACTGCTACCATACCAAATATTTTTATAGATTTCAGTGGATATAATTAAAATACAGACTTCTTCCTGCGATGTAAATGAAACTATGCAAATACAGGTTAGATATTCCCAGGAGTAAACAAACATCCTGTATACTGAGCACCTGTTTCCTTGCCTTCACCAATAAAAAGCTACAGCTACTTTAAAACGCCAGGAAACACGCACCAACCTTATAGTTGAAACTTGGTGTGCATGATTCTGTTGTAATATTGTAATTAATAGGAGTCACTGAAAGGCTGTGTTCGTACAGATATTACATGGGCTAACTTGGAAAACGGACAATTATTATTAGGCCTAGTTTGAGTAGAAAAAGAGATTCTGAGTTCCAACATACAGTCACGCTTTTATAGTATCATTCATTTGCAAGTTAAAGGCTGCCTGTGATACTGTCAAATACTTTCACTGGTTTAAAAAAGTTTCTGTATCTACATATGAAGAACTAAAACATTAAAGTGATAGAATTAACAGGATTTCAGTATAACCATGTAAGGATTAATCTTTTATAGGTCTGTGCAGCAGAGCCATGTAACAGTCTGAGTACAGGACTGCAGTGTGAGATGGATCCTGTCTCACAAACACAGGCCTCAGAGACCTTGGCTGTGAGAGGCTATAGTGTTATTGGATGGTATCATTCCCATCCTGCCTTTGATCCAAACCCTTCCTTACGAGATATTGACACTCAAGCCAAGTACCAGGTGGGCTTCTAGGTCTTATGTGTATGTTGTGTATAAATAATTGTACTTTTTCTCCTCCCTCATTGCTTTCTACTAAATAAATATGTATTTAACATTTCGAGCAAAGTGTTCCATTCCTAATATTACTTACATCTACAAGTTCCAATAACTGCATTTTTTCTGATCTTAAGAGTAATACGTGTGTGTATTTAAACATCTGGGAAGTCAGCTATTTTTTTTTAGTATAGACAAACCATCTAAGTAACAGTGATAAGTACTCCTAGAGCATTTAAAAATTTATGGGACTAGGGCACCTGGGTGACTCCATTGGCTAAGGGTCTAGCTCTTCATTTTGGCTCAGGTCATGATCTCAGGGTTGTGAGATAGAGCTCTGTATCAGGCTTAGCATGGAGTCGGCTTGAGATTCTTTCCCTCTTGCTCTTTCTCTCCCACTCGACCCCTCCCCCTGCTCGCGCTGTCTCTTAAATAAAAAAAAATCTTTTAAAAAAAAATTGATGAGGACAACTAGGATAGGGACTGGGTACGAATGAAATAATCAGAACCAGTCTATTTTGCATCTCTGGAAAAAACAAAGTTTTGTTTTATTCTGACAGTTTATGTTAAATGGGTTTATGGTTTTGCTATAGGCAGCTGTTAATAAATTATTAGCATATGATAAAAATTATAGTTGAAGCGTAGTGAAAATAATTTGTAAACATGTTCATGATAGAGATTTCGCAGGCCATGTGATCTGTTTAAGGGTCATTCTGCTTGGGTTGAGCACATTTTGACCTGAAAAATTGAGTGTAGAATGATACATATTTTATTTAGTTGCTGTTTGGATGTAAAGTTTTCAACACACTTTTTGTTCCTTTTTCTTCCAGTAGGTGTTTAAGATGTTGGTATGGATAAATACTGATTTTTAAATTTATGCAGTCAAGACTAATTATATTTTTCTTTTAATTGTAGAGTTACTTCTCCAGAGGTGGTGCAAAATTCATTGGAATGATCGTTAGTCCTTATAATCAAAACAATCCTTTACCTTATTCCCAGATTACCTGCCTGGTTATAAGTGATGAAATTAGCTCAGATGGCTCTTACCGTAAGTTTTCAACAAAGACAGCTTCACCCTATTTCTACCTTCATTTCTTTGTATCTTATATACCAAAGAATTTACAGCTATGTGAAACTATGTGATGGAAAGGTTTGTACCTTCAATTAGGGAATCACTGTTGGCACACCATGTAGTGTAATCCTCTTCCCTCTGGCAACATCCTTCTAGATTCAAGCCCCTACTGTGTTACCATGACCACTGGGCAAAAGGATTATAACATGGAGAAGAGTTTGGACCAAGTAATAATGTCCATGTTAAGTACAGGCCTACCTTCGAGATATTTCAGGTTTGGCTCTAGACCACCACTAGAGTAAATACCACAGTAAAGCTAGTCAGATGAATTTTTTGGTTTCTCAGTGCGTATAAAAGTTATGTTTACTGTGTACTGTGGTTTATTAAGTATGCAGTAACATCATGTCTAAAAAATGACATATATACTTTAGTTAAAAAGTACTTTTGCTAAAAAATGCTAACCATCATCTGAGCTTTCAGCAAGTCAGTCACTAATCAAATCACCATAATAAATGCAATGAAAATTTTCAAATATTGCAAGAATTGCCAAAATGTGACATAGAGACACGAAGTCAGCAAATGCTATTGGAAAAATATTGCTGATAGACTTGCTTGACCATAGGTTTGCCACAGACCTTCAGTTCCTGAAAAACACAATAACTATGAAATGAAGTGCAGTAAAACCAAGCATAATGACCTGAGGGATGCCTGTACTAGAGATACTGCTATAAGCAAAATACACAAACTCTCTGTTCTCAGGAACTTTCTTATGAATGCAGACTGGCTTTCTCTGCAATGGCATTCAAATGGGAAAAATACATAAAAATGACCATCCTGTCACCTGCTCTCCATGGCCTCTCAGTTTTAGGCTTAACAGTGCCTAACTAGTTTCCTTCTCTTGGTTTCCATCTGTCCCAAGAAAGAATGTTCTGGGCTTAGCCCATTGTATGATTTGGTTCCTTTGGGAATTATGTTCACTTGTGGCCCAGTCAGCCCTGGCTGGACAGGGAAGTGGTGTGGCAGACCAGGGAAAGGAGGTGAATGGAAGAGGCGAGTGTGTATAGAAAGAAAAAGACTGGAAGAAACTGACATCTATAGGCTATTTATTCTCTCTTTTCTATCCTTACATGAGACTACTTATGTTAATTAGAATTTAGTGAATTCAAAATTCAGTTCCTAGAATTCTGCTTCCGGCCCAAAGGAAGTAACAAAAGACCTGTCTGAAACAACCACAAAACTGGACAAATGTATAAGATAGTGGTGTTTAGGTCCTAACATCAGGCAGCGAGGGGATACAATCAGCATGCTGAGACATGGGAAACAAATGAGGGGAGCCCTGAATTAGCTTACCAACTTAACGGAGCTTGCAGGTATGACCCAAGGAGGAGAACCGTACCCAGAGTCTGGCAGACTGAGTTGAGGTGACAGAGGGGAGACAGAGGCAACTAAATCTGCAGGACAGGGTGCCTGAGAGTGGAAGGCTACATGGAGAACCCAACTCTGGAGATTTGTAGAAGGTACAAATTTAGTATTGAGAGAAATACAAACCAGTGCATGTGAGGAAGAAAGTACCCCAGGCAGGGGCAGGAATCGCTTGAAAGGACGAGGGGACGGTACTGGATGCTCTTAAGCTGCCATTGGACAGCACACAGTATTCAACATTAGCATTATTGCAGAAAGTTCTGTTGGGCAGAGTTGACTCTTAAATGCCTCTTAACACTGCTTACTAGGTCTTCATCCTAGGTTCTTCACTTTGGTCTTGGAAACATTCTGGTTCACAAATTAAAGTTTTCTAGAAACCATAGGATACCTTGTGTAATAGTACTTTTAACTTAGGTTCTCTCTTACTCACCTGTCCTGTCCTTCTTTTTTCCTGTTCTGTATATACCCAAATTCTATCTTTAAAATGTCTCTAATGGATAAGCATTTTCTGTACTTATAATAGGCAGGCAATATACTTAATGATTAGTGTTCTTCTGATATTTTAATGGCTTAAAAATATTCAGTACAAAAAGAAATTTGTACTGCTTTTAGTGCCATTTTTTAACTTAGAAAAATATATTTTTTTAAAGGTTTTATTTATTTGACAGGGACATAGCGAGAGAGGGAACACAAGCAGCGGGATGGGAGAGGAAGGAGCAGGCTTTCCACCGAGCGGGGAGCCCGATGCAGAGCTCGATCCCAGGACCCCGGGATCGTGACCTGAGCCCAAAGGCAGCCGCTTAACGACTGAGCCACCCAGATGCCCCTTAGAAAAATATTCTTACTACCAAACTGAGCTGTATAGTTAGTGTGTATGTACTTTTATGGTTTTCTACCAGTACAGACTGAAAATGCACTTTTCTTTATTCTTATTTTTGGCCTTCATTAAGAGGAGTTGCTTGCCTGGATTCATACCCCAGCTCTGACATTTATTGGTTATTTTATTTTGGGCAAATTACTTAGCCTTTCTCATTCCCTTTTGCCACATCTGTAAAATGAGAAAAAATTACTACCTTGCTGGGGCACCTGGGTGGCTCAGTCAGTTAAGCATCTGACTTCAGCTCAGGTCATGATCTCAGGTCATGATGAGGCCTGCGTCATCATCACCACACTCAGCAGAAAGTCTGCTTCTCCCATCTTTAAAAAAATTATTACCTTGCTTACAGGGGAGTTGTAAAAACTGCTGGTAATATATCTCAGGTGCTTAGCAAATAATAGATCCTCAATAGGTAGTTGTGATTATACTGTTGTCTGTGCTTACTAAGTAATCTGAGCATATCAAGTAAATTATGGGTGTCACCAAAAGGAGTTTGCTTAATAGCTTGTGTGCTGTGATGTGTCACTCTTCTTTTTGGAGGGAAAAAGGAAAATGGAGGAGAATTGAAAAATGAAAAAAAAAAATATCCACCTGGAAAAAATGGGGCAAAGGCCTCTTTAGAACATATTGACAAAGTATGTTTATATTGTAAAGAAGTATAGTCGTGATGTTTTTTCCTTTCATTTTTTTCATGCCTCCTGATTTGCTGGCATTGTATTTACTCAAAAAGCCTTGTATTGACAAAAACCTAGTTGAGATGCAGTATATTATAAAGTTAATAACAGAAACTCAAGCCAGACTGCCTGGGTTCAGATCCTGACTCTGCTTCTTCATAATTATATATATGCTGCTGAATAGGTTATGTCCTTATTTTGGGGACAGTACTGGTAGCTAGTTTACCTAAGTGGCTTTACATATTTAAAGCACCTTAAAGCCTGCCATGTAGTAAACATTACATAACTTTTGCTATTATCTTTATGGTGTTGACCTTTGGTAACGAATCAGCTGAGCTTTTCTTTTAATACAGTGTAAATAAAGTTACAGGGGGATTTTGAAGGTTATGTGAGAAATTTCCAAGTAGGCTCATCCTTGATATTTTTCCTTTCTAGCTGTGTGCATGATATCCACCCCTTGGGCTCCTTTCCTCCAGAGTTTAGCTTGACAGAAAAGTGCAGTTGCTGCTTCTCCAGAGTTAATCCTATTCCCTGGCTGGTGTTAAATTAGCACCTATAGGGAGGTAAAGTGAATGTGGACTCAGAAGCCAGGCAGACCTGCTGGGACTTAAAATCCAGCCTCTTCCTCTTCACCAGCCTAAACAGGTTGTTTCACTGGTCTCAGTCTCAGTTCCTTTGTCTGTTAAATGGGAGTAATGCTGCCTACCTTATAGCGTTGCTGTAAGCTTAACCTGTGTAAAAATAAAAGTCACTGGGATGGAATATGTCTTGTTTTGCATGGCTAAATGTCAGTTTAAGCCTCTGGTTCTGACCCAGTTTTTAACAATGCCCCCTTTCACTCAGAAAGTCTCCTGGCTTGGATGTAAATTATGTGATCATCCTGCCTCTCAGTTCCTTACATATAATTGTCATGCAAATGGTACTTTTACTTTTCTTTATTATTATTAATTGCTTGGCATTAATGTGCTTGATGGACCGGGCTCAGCCAGGCAGTAAATATTTAATGAATGCCCACTATGTTTAAAGTGCTGTTCAGCTGGTCTGCCAAGTTGCGAGGGTGAGGATTTTAGGTAATTAAAAGGAGATTGGGGATTTAAGAAATAGTTGATGACAGTCTGCTTCTTTATGCTTTTCTAGGGTTACCTTACAAATTCGAAGTACAACAGATGCTGGAAGAACCTCAGTGGGGATTAGTGTTTGAAAAGACAAGATGGATAATAGAAAAATATCGGCTCTCCCATAGGTATGTACCGTGGTTTGAGATGCTGCACATCTGCAGCATTTCTCATTAATTTAGGTTTTAGAGAAAGCCCAAGTTAAATATAAAATTATGATATATGGCATCAGTGACAGTTTATTACAAAACTGATTAGTTTATGGCATTTGTTTCATCAGTCTGTCTTCATATTTCTTCTAACAGCAGTGTCCCTATGGATAAAATCTTTCGCCGGGATTCTGACCTGACTTGTTTGCAGAAAGTAAGCTGCCTTCATTTTAATTGGTTCTATTGTTCATGGAGTCTACAGCTATTCATCTTGATGTGTTTTCCCATGATGCCAAATGCTTTGTGGATACATTTTCTCTGTATTTTTTAAATTGCTTTTTCCTTTCAAAAATTAATTTCTGAGAGATAATTAGTGATGCGTTTTGTTGCCCACACTTGCATATAGAAATAATACTATTTTAGAATAAATTTGTGTTAGCCGATAAATTTCTTAGCAGATTAATGTACACAGTGGAGAACATTTTTCTCATTTTATTAAATTCAAAAGCACCATGTTTCCATTTAGGTTTAACAGTTGATCATTTTCAGTAATAATAGTATAAATCTAATAATCACATTTAAGTGGTCATTTTATTTAACTTTCTGGTAAGAAGTAAGAGTCCTGAATTCTTTTATTTCACTTCTTGTTTCCATGTGTATAAAGAGATTAAAGACCAGTATGGCAACACCTTTTTTTTTTTCTTGGTAGCAATTTGAGAATAGAAAATTTAAACATACTAAGTTTCTTTTTAATATTTTTTACCCCCTTCTATTAAAGCCACTTTCTCTTTGTTCTGTTGGAAGATTAATATGCATATTTTTTAGGAAGCATATTCTATCTAGCATCCTAATTTTGAAGTAGTAGAGTCCTGTGTATGTACACAGATTTTTATTCTACAGGATTATCTTGCTTTGTAAATGTAACTATTAAAAAAAAGCAAAGTCACAAATTTGTCCAAAGTAGAAAGCATCACACTTAAAATCTCAGGTTTGTCTCCTCACATAAAATCCTAAAGGTACTAGCCTTCTCAACAGTGACTTCCTACACTCTGGCTGTATGATTATTGATCATAAATTTATCTTTAACCATGTTTAAGGAGACCGTTTCTCATTTGCACGTTAGAAAATGTGAGATTTGGAAAGGGATACAATGATGATAGTAATGCAAACCCTCTTACGCTTTTTTTTGTATTTTAAATCTAAAATTTTTCTTTTCAACTAGCTTTTGGAGTGTCTGAGGAAAACTCTGAGCAAAGTGACTAATTGCTTCATCGCTGAAGAATTCTTAACTCAAATAGAAAATTTATTCCTTTCCAATTATAAAAGTAAGCAAGAGAATGGAGTGGCTGAAGAGAACTGTGCTGTGGGGCCAAAGGAATTGTTAATGTAATTATTTTAAAGGAAGACCTCATCTCAACATCCTTCTTTGAAAGTAATAACCTTGAAATTATTGTAACTCAGCTAATAGTGGCGCAACTTTCATATTTTTTCTCTAGTCACAAAATCCAAACTTTGCCACATAAATCCCGTGACACTTGTTTTCACACAGTGATTATCAGAGTGTGGTGTGAGGCGGGGCCTGCCGCAGTCTGTAGTCCCACCGTGGCCGGTGGGCGCTGCAGGGGACTCTGAAGGGCTGTCTGCTTTCCTGTTGTATTCAGGTTGATGAATGCAGTGTATCTCTAATATTTATTTCTCCCCAAACTAGTCATTCCACTTTCATGTCTGTGTCTCATTAGGAACACTTCCATTTTTGCCATGCTTCTGGTGAGGTTTGGTTTATGGTTGCAAATGAGATTTGGATGGATGGTCACTGCGGTAATGAACAGGGGTGAGAACTAGTGGTGTAATGACTCTAACAGCACCCTGTAGGAGGCCAGGGGAGGCCCAATGAGAAAGTCTTAAACCTAGAGGAGAGACCAACGGAGGGAATCAGATTGCCAGTTTTTCTGTTATAGATCTTTGTTTCCATTTTATTTTAGAGCAGTAATACTGCTATAAATAATGGCTATGCCATTCTCTCAGCTAGCTGGAACATTTAATATGGATTTCAGATACATAAAATAATTAGCTTCAACTATATGTCCACTTGGTATGTGTGATAAAACCTCATTTAATTGAAACGCAGATAATCATAATTCCCAAACTAGATTTTTTTTTCCTACTATCTGCTATGAGGAGAAAGAGGCAGATTTTAATAATGCCTAAATATTAAACCAGAGACTTAATTTTTTAAAACAAAAAAGGCTTCCAGGACATATTACATATCTAGTCCAGTTTCATATACTTTCTAAATCTAGAACAGAAGTTAGCAAAACTTTTTATGTAAAGGGACAGTTAGACAAAAACTCAGGCTTTGCAGGTCACATACTGTCTCTATCAGACATTCTTTTTTATATTTTTTTAGTCCTTTAAAAAGGTAAAACCAATCTTCTTACTTCATGAGCCTCACAGAGAATGGGTTGCTGGCCATTCATCTTCCAGCCCCAGCTCTAGAGAATTACAAACATTTATAATTTATTTTCAGGTACATGAACCTTAGACACTTAAAGGCCTTATTTAAATCATCTTCAAACAACAACAAAACTTAAAATTATGATTTACATTTAAATATATTTTCAAGTAAAATTAGCAGTCATGCTGCCTGATTTACTCAGATAGATTTGAGTTTATTTCAGTGAGCCATAGAACTGATTTATACTCATTCTCCGAGCACTCCGAGTTTAATTCCACCTTCTCTGGATATGATTCTGTATTTTTTACCTTTTTTGGTTGTAATCATTAGCCATGGAAGAATATGGCCGTGTTTGAGGGAGCAGTGAGCCTGCCTGCTCACTGGGCCTGCCTGGGTCTTGGCTCAACCCTGTGACTTGGTGGCGGGGTGGGGAGGGAGGGGGGAGGTGTAGGGGATATAAGTTGACCTCTAAATCTAAATTCTTGTGCAACTGAGGGCGAAGTTATTATCTTCCTAACAACCTTCCAGGTCCAAATGCATTTCTTTATATGTAGTTAGGATAAACAGTGAAACGTAACTTATAACACAATTACCTTTAGGACTGGAGGAGGTAAGGCTTGCAGACCAAACATCAGGAAACCTGAGTCCTCATCCTCATTCTGTTACCAGCTTCGCTCTGTGGCAATAATAACAACTCATCTATCAGGGCCTCAGGCTCTTCGTCTATAATCCACGGGTCTAAATTTTATGGCTTTGTTTTTCCTTCCAAGCACAGAAAGTCTGCAGTTCTGTAAAAGGTAGAAATTGATACCTTTGTACTCTTCCTTTTGACATGTTTTTTTCATTGTACATGGAGAACACATCCTAGAAAAGTTGATATGAAATAGCTCTCTTGATTGACATTTCCCTATAATATTGATTAGTTTGGATGATGGAAAATAATGGAAATTGCTGTTTTCCAATCTGGGTCCCCTGCATGCCAGTAGTTAACCATATTTACTAACCTAAGCCATACCGTGAGGAACTCAAAGATGGTAATCCTCAAAGTTTAGAGGTTGGAGAGCACAATTTTGTAAATAATACTGAGTATTTTTTCCTGATAGAGTACATTTATCTCAAAATATTTTTTTAAAATAAAAATATATAAATCCTGTTATCTGGAAAACCACAGGTAATGTTTTAGTATAAATTCTTCCCCCTTTTTTTCTTGGACCATGTAATTTTAAAGATTTTATTTACTTATTTGAGAGAAAGAGCACACTCGAGAGCATGAACCGGGGGTGGGAGGGGCGCAGAGGGAGAAGCGGATCTCCCAGTGGGAGTGCTGGGGTCATGATCTGAACCCAAGGCAGACACTTAACCAACTGAGCCACCCAGGCACCCCTTGGACAATGCAATTTTAGAACCTTAAAATCTGTGATATTTTCCTTCCCTCCTCCCTTGTTCATTCTCCGTTTCCTCTTTTCTCTTAACATATTCTTTAAAGATTTTATTTATTTGACAGCGAGAAACACAGCGAGAGAGGGAACACAAGCAGAGGGAATGGTAGCGGGAGAAGCAGGCTTCCCGCAGAGCAGAGAGCCCGATGCGGGGCTCGATCCCAGACCCCTGGGATCTGACCTGGGCCGAAGGCAGCCGCTTAACGACTGAGCCACCCAGGTGCCCCTTCTCTTAACATATTCTTAAAACATTTTTGCCACTGCAGGTGCCCACATTCCTGTCACTGCCAACTTGGGCTACTTAGGGTAGTCAGAGCCAGGGCCTCAGAGGAGCACAGAAGTCTGGAACTGAGAGGCAGTATAACATGGGAGGTTCAGGAGGCAGAGACCCAAAGGAAAACCTACCTTTGGTAATGTTTACAGGAGTGGAGATACGACCTGAAACCATCCAGATCTCTTAATCCTGATTGGATTCTTACGATTGCACAATGATAATAAAATAATGAACTTAATTTTTTTTTTCTTTTCTTGCTTGGCTAGTGGAAATTTACACTAGTACTTCTCCAATATTAGACTTAGCTCTTTTAAAAATCTAATCCCAAAGTAACATTCAAAAAAGAAAAATCAGTGGAATAAAATTAACAAGATCAGACTCTCCTTACCCCTCCATTATTTTATTCTTGACCTATTTTCAAAGCCACATCAGGTAGGACTTAGACACTTTTACCTTCTTGGATGTCTTCCTCCAGAAAAAATTAAAAATTAATTCATTACAACTACACTTGTATAAAATGAATCTAATATTGTATATAAACATGTCCTCAATCTAAAAGATTGTTTTTTTCCTTCTGAATTTAAACGAAATGAAAATGTTTTTATTGGCCCTAACAGTATTGGGGACCGCCAGCCTGGTGTCTGGTGGTGGCCCTGCCTGTATTCTGAAGGGTGGCGCTGGAAAAACGGCAGTCATGACTCTGTGCCCGCATCACCTATCTCACAAACCCTAGGGCAGCTTTGCCACCCCAGGCAAGAATGTTGCAATTCCTGGGGCTTTAGACCTCTATCTAGACTTAGAGAATTTAGGAGTATTGCTTGGAAATAATCATCATCAAAAAAAAAAAAAGAGGAGGGAGTGATTAGTTTTAGCTTTCAGGTAGATATTTTTGATCTGACCTGTAATTTATAGTTTTGAAACTCATGCTACATATCCTACCATCTCTTTTCTTTCTTCATTTCCCCTAGCCCTCCCTACTTTTTCCCCACTCACTCTACTTACCTCTCAGAATATGGGTACAAGATGGTTCATTTAGCATTTGGTGAAAGCAAGGCCGGAAGGATAGAGTTGAACAAATCCATTCGTATTTCATGGAAGCCAATAAGAGCTGCCCCAGCCTTCTCCAAAACTCGCCGCCTCCACAGGAGTTGGGTGCGGTTGGTAGTGTGCGCACTGAGCAGGGTCAGAACCTCCTGCAGCTGTCTGGGCAGCAGGGTGATGGCAACCTGGACGAGCCAGCCTGAGCAGGCCTCCTGCTCTTCAGTTTGCCTTGTTTGTCTTGCTAGGTCCTAACGATGTGAGCTGGAGGACTTGGGGGAGGTGCCGTGGGCAGGATGCTCCAGGAATGATGCTTTGCACAGGGACGAGACCTGTGGCTACCTGACCTATAGCTCCCTAGCCTCAGGTCACCAACAGGCATTCGGTGGATGAGTTTCTCAGTAGAAATTAAGTAAGGGTACCCAAATTTTGTATCTTTTCACCTACACTGCCCTCTACCAATTACAAGACACTTTAAGTCCAGAGTCATACATCATGGCATTTAGGAAAACTCATTTCACCCAAGCAAGAGGAAAAAGCACATTTTTATCATCATCTCTATCAGGATTAATAAAAAAAATTAACAAATTTGATCAGTATTCCCAGCTTACCAGCAGTTAAATAGTTTTCTTACAGATTAATATAATATTTTGCAATATTTCCAGAAAACCACTGTGGAGAATAATGTCATATACTTGAACTTACTCAAGTCCTGATCTTTTCTTAAATGGTTTTATGTGTGCTGTTCTTCCAAACTCTCTTTTCTCTGTTTTTACATTTGCCCTGTAATTTGTGCTTTCCAGCATTTTCTGAATCTTGTAAACTACCTTAAATTCTTTGTGGAACAAGGCAGAGAATAAATATGTTAGCCCCCTAAATCAGGAGAAAAATCACAATTTCCCAGAGAAACTGATTATACCAGAAGCTGTATACCGAACTAAATTCGAGAAGGTAAAATTAACCCGTGATTTCTAGGCTGTTTGTATTTTTTTCCTTTGAATATATTTTTGAATATATTCATAAGAACTATTATTTCAGGGAAAAATGCCTTATGTGCTATCTTTGAGGTTTCCTAGAGTAGTCTCTTAGGATTTAAGAGGAATGTTAAATATGATTTCATAGATTGTACTCCCGTTTCATAGGTTTGCCACAGAACATTTGTTTTGAGCTATGAATTATAAAATAGTATTTAGAATCCAGCATGATTAAGTAGACTGGTCGTAGATCTTTAAAATTTATGGATTTGATGTGTAAATTGTAAATTGTGTATTACGTATAAGTACCGTGTAAGTTTACTATGATTGTTGATAAACCTGTTGCTGTTGTTTTCCTCAAATGTTATTAGCGTTTATGGATTTCTTTTGTTACTTTGAATTTTGGAATGTTCTGTAATGGAATATAATGATTTAAACTATTTTGTACTTTAAATATGATACCACATTGTCTAAATCTGTATTAAAGAATATTGTAAATATTAATGTTTATACAGCTTTGAAAGCTTTTCCTTGAAATGGTTGAACTCTTCTCCCCGTACTAAACAGTGACGTATTATAAAACACCTGATTTTAAGCTTTGAGATTTTAGCTTGTAGTAAAAATTAAAGGGAAACATTCTGAAGATTCTATATAAATAAAATTTTGAAAAAAAAGTTGTGAATCATTTGGTCTCTTTCTAAATTTTTAGCAGCATACACTTTGAATTGCAGATATGCCCCATTAATTCAAACATTGATTGTCTATTATGTTGAGCATTGTAAGGAACACAAAATTGAGTAAATCTTTCTTTCATCCCACAAGAAGCCCATTACCTAATAAATAAGTGGGAAATACATAAACTCCAACATAAGCAGATAAGACACTAAGATAAAAATTGGAATTGATTATAAATGCCTGTAAAGGACTTCAAGGGTAATTAATAGGTGTTTGTTGTTGTTGTTGTTGTTTTTCTCTTAAAAGATTTTATTTATTTGAGAGAGAGAGAGACTGATCCTCAGACTCCAGGATCATAACCTAAGTCAAAGGCAGACACCTAACCCAACTAAGCCACCCAGGTGCCCTGATGATAGGTGTTTAAACAAATGAGAAATCATTCTCTAGAATGTGAAGGGTGAGATTGGTTTCTTCGAAGAGAGCTACCTTTCAACATCCTAGCGGGATTTGATTAAGTGTCATCTGGGGAGAGATGATGTTGCAGAGAGAAATGACCTTAGCACAGGTGTGGAGGTAAGGAGTGGGAAGTACTTGAGAATGGGGAGTCTTTGGCCAGAGGGTAGAGTATATGGAGATGCTCATTAGGTAATTCACATTGAGTCCCCTAAGGATACAGAAGGTATAAAGTAAGAAAAAAATCTCACCTTAAAGTCAGAATTAACTCATTGGTCTTAACTGAGCCACCCAGGCGCCCCCCAGCTGCAATTCTTGGCAAGCCGGCCAGGAGCTGTATTTTCAGTTTGCCCAGCCTTCTTGGCACCCGGCTTCAGAGCAGTGGGTCTGGGCAGCGCGGGGGAGGGGCTCAGCGGATTACGGAGCCAGTGGCTATGGTAGGTCAGAGTCAGCTACTCGTGGCGAGTCCACCCGGATGCGGAGGACAGGAAGTCCTGGGCAGCTGCTGAAACCTATTTTGTTTCGAAGACTTTCTTGCTTGCCCTGAGCTGTATCAACTGCCTTCGCTGCATTTGGTGAAGCAGAGAAACGAGTTGAAGAATCAATGGGCCCTAGAAATTTGGCTTCTGGTAAGTAAGTTCCCCCATGAGTGCACACTGGAACCCATCCTTCCTTGGTTCCCTGCCGTTGGGCTCTTTTGAACCATTTGTTTCGGGTTTCCATAGCCCATTTGTTCAGGCTGGCGTCGCTTGAGTTGTGGCAGGGGCTGTTCTAATTTGTGAAGGTACCGTTGGGAAAAGGAATGGATGTGAGGGAAGCCAGGGTACGCATTTGGGGAGATCTCTGTCGGAGTGTGTGTGTGTGTGTGTGTGTGTGCAAGATAGGGGATGCTAACTATCCTCTCCCAAAGCCCTCTGGGGAGAGCACTGACTAACTGGTCTACATTTAGTTATAACCCTGTGACTAAGGAGATGATTTTTTTGTTGCAACACTGCCTGACCCTTGTATGTGAAGCTCCAAGGAAGGTTGGCCACTGAATAGCTTTCCGGTATTCCTTCCTCTCATTCAGTTGCCTCCAAAGGGGTGAGTGAGGAGGGCTGGTTTGGCTCTCTTAGTTTGACTAGGAAGCCCGTCGGTTCAGACGGTGAAGCTCTGAGTTTTGGGGAAGAATGAACACGAACACAGGCACTCTGAGCTTCATTTTGTCATAATTGTGTTTCTTTTGTGTCCTTTCTGAACTGTTGCCCAGGAAGATGGGGAATACCCCTTCTGTTCCCAAAGAAAGTGCATTAGGACATATTTTGAATAATTGGTGCAAAGGGCTGAAAATCAACCAGAGAAACCCCCTGGTTAGCAGGAGGGAGAGACAGGAGGCAGAGACTAGGGAGCGTTAGTCCAAACTTGGAATCCACCTCCAGCCCTATCAGTGGTGCCCCCCCCCCCCCCCCCCCCCCGGTGTCAGCACCCCCACCTGTGCCTCTCACGCAGCTGGCTCCCATAGCATCCTCTGTGCCTTGGGCGCCATCACTTCTGCTCCTCCTACCATCACTACCGCAGAGCGAAGGCATCGGGCCACCTCCTTATGAGGTTCAAACTGGAGCACCTCCCAAGTCAGCACAAAGGGGCCCAGGGACTCAAGCTGCCCACTTCAGATTTCCCCAACGGAGCCCCAGGGAAAACTGATGGTAGGGAATAGATTGACTTACACCGGACACAGGCCTGACGTGCCAGCATTAACGCTAATTTAATTTAACAGCATTAACTCTAATTTTTGCTGGTTTAATTAAAATAGGCATGTCTTTTGAAGTTATCAACACCGAACATAATACAAAGAATCAACTTCTCTTATACCTGAATTAAATTCATGTTTTATCTGTTGCAATTTGACTTAAAATGATGGTTAATTTTGTCTGTTTCCTAAAGCTTTCATGGGTGATTGTTAAGAGCAAGTATGTTGACTAAAAGGTTTATAGCTTTCAACATCGTTGGTAACTAAAACTTTGAAGTGGATGGCTAAATCTTTTCCAAATAAGATAAAATACTGAAACATTCTTTTTTTTATTATACGGAAACATTCTTTACTAAACATAGCTTTATCTGCTTTTGGCTTCTTATTACAGAAAAATGAAAGACATGCGTTCGGCTTTATGCTTAATTGAAATATTATATTATGGAGAAGCACATGTTTCTAGAAATTAGGAAATGTGTTCATGAACTTCTGATCTAAAGAATTCTTGTATAATAGTACACAGTAGGCCACTACTTAGTTTTCACTGGAAACTAAGGTTTCTAAGTAAAAATTCTGATAAACGTAATTAAGAGTGCCAGAAAATGATAAAGGAAACAACTTTATATGCAAGGAAAGTAAGCTATGATTTTGATAAGAAAGGCATGAGGAACGAGAATACATTTTCATTGAAAAGAAAGTAATTTTGTCCTAAAATGAGACTGGTTATTTAGAGAAGGAAAGCTCTGGACAAGCTCTGAATGAAAAAGAAAGTTGTAGAGGTTTGTGAAGGAGAATCTTTGGAAAAGTATTTTATGTGTGGCCAGGACTAAAATTGAAATGAATGAATTTTTTAAAATACATTACTATAAGATTGAGATTTGGTTTTTCTCTCTGTTAGAAAGACAAAGTTCTCTTGGATTGTTGGTCTGCTCTTGATAAGAAATTGTAGACAAAGTTTTTTCTTTATCTGCCTAGAAAACCAAAGTTTCTATGTGGTCTTTATCATGTTGTTGATTCCTTAAAAAAGTTAAAACTTCTCCATATTGAAAGAGCTAAGTTTTACTAACAACTGTGTAACCTTCTGTATGTGTCTTTGGAATCTCTCTCTTATTGCCACCTTGGTTTAATAATTAAATATTGAGTGTTACAACTATCTGTATCCTGTTTAAGCACATGCTTTTACCACCTTATGAGGTTTTTAACAAATGTCCCAAGATTCAAATTCTAAATGGAGTGTTTTTGACTAATGAAGCGCATTTATTTGGCATGTTAAGTTACATGGCAGCACTGTTAAATGATGATAAACCTTCCTGGATATATTGTATGGGTGAATGCTATAACTGTTCTAGAAATTATATGAAGTCCCTGAAGTTTGAATAGGTCCTGATCTAAGGTCACTTGACATTCTAATTATTGAAACGCGTGTCACGGAGGTAGGCGGACTTCCTTGTCAACTGTGTTGTGACAAACACTCATCAGATCTTGAACCATGCCTATTGTTGGGTCTTTTGTCATTTATTGTTCTTGTTCTGACGCTCTTGCAAACTGTGTTTCATCTTCAATGAGAGGCATGAAAAGGACTTTTGACAAATACAGTTTTCTGATACCTTTGAAGAGGGTAAAACTAAGCTGAATAAGAATTTTCAGAACTAAAGGGAAAGCTGCTGTTCGACGCAACAAGAATCAGTAACATGCGACTGAATGAACTAAGGAAGATGATCATAGTCTTTGTGACTCTTGTTTGAAACATCGCTGAGTTTCTAATATTTGTTCTCCCAAATTCCAGATTAAAGGAAATTTTTTCTCTTAAGATAGCTATCATTTACAGAAATACGATAAAATAGTCCTTTGTAAACAAATTGAAACATTTAACTTTTCTCCATAACTGAACCCTCCAGAATTCAGAAACTCTCAGTGAGTACTCTTTCTTTCATGACAGTTATAATTATCTGCCCGAGTTCAATAAGCATCTGTTCTCCTTGTAACAGGACACCATTGGAAACACTGGTTCCAGTGCCAAGGCTTTGACTGGAAAGTCATATTTGAGAGACACATACATAGACAGGAATGACCAGACAGCTTTTAGGAACTATGGGGCCCCCTAGAAATGCTGGCCTGACACCTTGCTTACAGCTTACAGCTTAAGCTTCCCAGCGGCCTTACCAGTGACTAACGAATGTCACTTCCTGGCAGGTATAGGAACCTCAGGTTATTCTGGGAGACCTTGAGACAAGGAATTCACCCAAATCTACAGGTATTACAGGCAAATCTGATGGCAAGTATTTGGCGTGGCTTCTGGACTTGAGTGGCTATTAAAAGTTCAATCAGAAATTCCTCATAAACTCTTAAACTCACGAAACAAACTGAGGGGGGCTAGAGGGTAAGAGGGGTAGGAATAGGGTGGCTGGGTGATGGACACTGGGGAGGGTATGTGCTATGGTGAGTGCTCTGAAATGTGTAAGGTCTGACGATTCACAGACCTGTACCCCTGGGGCAAATAATACATTATATGTTAATAATTTTTTAAAAAAAGGAAATTCCTCATAATAAGTTCCAGCAAAGCAAATTTAAAAACAAGTTATATCATCAGTCACTATTCTTGCTGTGATATATAAATAATTAGGCCAAGTTTGTTAAAATTGGACTTGTTTTACAAACAAATTAGTCATAATTTGGCTTTCCTTGGTGGAAATAAGAGTGATTATAGAGAGAAAAATTATGTTTCAATAATACACACCTTTGTGGAGGTTAGATGCTGGTTCTAATTGTCTTTGAATGTTTGTTGTTTGCCTAAGCTAGACAACTTGAGGTAAATTTCAGAGAAATTGCCACAATAGCCCGTGTATAGATGATCTCTATTACTCTGTGGGGATAATAAAAGAACCCTACAGGGATATGATTATTTCAACAGCTGGACAATGAGATCGACTCCCCCAACAACTGACTGTGTAACTCAGCCATCAGCGTGACCGATTCTATGTAGCTAGGAGGGCAAAAATCATTCCTTAAAAGCCAGAGCATACCTCCATTTTATGGGGTTCACTATGGACTCATGAAAATAGTGGATGGAAGACTGGATTGGATGGTGTACTTGGGGATGCACCCCGCCTTCTGAGATGGGTGATCTCCTACTTGCCAGTGGTTCCTTGTAACTGGGACATTGTTAAAAGCTAGATAGGAGGCAAAGAAGGCTTCTTGATGGTCTTATCCCTTAACCATACTTGTCCAAGAAGCCTGCCTCTCCTGGTGTAGAATGACAAATAGAGGCTTTGACCAAGCACCCAGCAGCTGCCTTTAACCAAACCCAGCACACGGTCGCCCTCCTAAATGATGGAACTACCCAAATTCGAAAACTAGCCCTTCCCCACCAAATGGCCCACAATACCTGGACTGCAGCCCGAAGAGGAAGCTGTGTTCTCATTAAAACAGATTGTTGCGTGTATCTTCCAAATTACTCGAAAAAAATGGAATTGAAGCCGTGGAAGATTTAACCACATCACCGCTATAGACATTCTAGCTCTAGACCCTTTTAGCCATTGGCTAAGTTTGATTCTTTCCACATGGAAATATGCTCTGCTAAGCGCTGCTTTATTTCATGTTCTTTCTCCTTTTGGTGGTTGATTGACTTTTTGTGGTTGTTAAATGGAAGCCTACGCTATTCACACCAACTCGGAGATGCCCTTAGTGTCTGTTTCAGGAGAGACTCAAGACATGAAGTTCTCCTACCGCCAAAGTCTTCCATTACAGAATCCCTATGCCATCCGGGTCGTGACTACATCTGAAATGTAGCAGCTACAGAAGGCATGGTTGTCACCCCTCTCCTTCCGTGGAAACGGAATGGTGTTTGACAGTGGGGATTCTAAAGATGATGTCAACTACCTCCATTCTGACCTCGGTCTGTACTTTCTAATGAATGAAGTTCTTCTTTCCCGCTCATTTCTTAACTCAGGCAAAAGACCTTGTGGGCAAAACATCCCATGATGGAGACTGAAACTGCCCCTCAAATAATAGGGACTGCCCTGACACCAACAAGACCCCACGTGATTGACCCCGAGGCAGCAATCGACCTGACCTTTACTGTCCCGGCTGCACATACCCACCTGCCTTTGTCCTGATTCTCCTTATATGAACCTAGAAGTCTTTACAGCACTTTGAAGACAGTCTTTGTGACTTCGCTCTGTTGTCTTTCCAGTGTTGGCCTCACAGAAATAAATTCCATTCTTATTTCTCCACCACCCATATCTCTGCCTTTGGATTTTGTCAGTGGCGAGTAGGCAAACAAACCTGATGTATTTGGGGTCCCCTGAGCCAGGTGCTCTTGCCCCCATGGACCCCAGTGACATCACCAATTTAAAAAACAACAAGGACCAGCAGGATCATACTATATCTTTGGCTTCCATCCTTTCATTGGGGACTTCTTCCTACAACAGCACGTAAATATCTATTCGCTCTTTGTAAGAGGTACATAGCATTCCACGGACAGATTTGCCATCATTGATCCAATCTGTTTTTAACTGATGAACTGTAGGTGGTTTCCATTTTTCTAGGAAAAATAATTCTCTTTTTTTGGCACACTTAATATTTCTCAGAATAGATTCCTAGAAGCTTAGATGCCGCATCAAGATCTATGTATCCTTTAAATGTTGTTCGTATCTGCAGAAAAATCTTCCATTTCTGTAAAGTAATTTTCCTCATAGCGATACAGCCACATGTATCATTTTGTTTACAGAACCAGTTTGAACTCAAGGCTCCTAAATGATATAACCTAAGTGGCAAAGTACCATAAAATCCTAAGAGTTTTAATTCCACAAGACATCTCTTCCATTGAAAGTTCATTACTTTGTGCAGCTGTTATGGATGCTTGCTAATTAAACATTTGCTATAATTTTCTGATTGTGACCAGCGTCATGCTCAGCCAATAGCTCCAGACCAACACTGTCCTACAATCCTCTTTGTACTGTAATGGTTTTTCTCACTGTTGCTGATGTGTTTCTACATCACTGATTCTCAATTGTTTTCCCATAGAGTGCTGGCTTAAACAAAATTGTCAGTGTTTGCAGCGAGACAAAGCTAAGTAAAAAACTTGTTTTGGGGGTGACTGGGTGGCTCAGTTGGTTGAGCGTTTGATTCTCAGGTTTTGATCTTGTATTTTGAGTCCTGCGTTGGGCTAAACATTTTTAAGTAGGCGTAGAGCATATTTACAAAACAAAACAAAACAAAAAAATCCACAAACTTAAAACAAAAAAAAATCAAACCCTTGCTTTTGTATTCCCATGTCTTTCCTGTTATCAAACACAAGACTTATCAATTAATAATTCTGATACCTGTTACTGGGTAGAATCAGTGATTCCTTTCACTCAATTTTGCTTAGTCAGTTTTTTTATTTTCACCTGGTCAGAATTGCTTAGTCAATTTTTTCTACATCGGTGACTGTTGGACTTTGTTTTGTTCCCCAACACCTGACAGGGATGACTCCGCAATAATCACAGTGTCTAGACCCAACCAGAACCAGAAGATTGTCTATGTTGGGTTCATTTCGTGTAACAAAATTAAACATTTCAAAGGAAATCTTGGAAAGACCTTCTTCAGAACAGAGCTGTTCTTCTAATCAGAAGACAGACATTGAGTAAACTATTTCTATCTCTCTCCTGAGAGAGAGAGAGAGAGAGAGAGAGATTTTATGAGATCAGTTTGCTTAGATACAATGTCTCAAATTAGATGTCAGCATCATGCAGTTGGAGAATATGTTGAGATCATTAAAGCTAGCTGCTCTACCAAACCACCCCTAATTTTCAGTGCCTCAACATAGTAAAATCTCACTCACAGGGAGTTTGTTGCAGGTGATCGGAGTGGGTGGCTCTCCTAGGCAGTGCATCTCCAATAGGTAATTCAGGTACCCAAGTACTTTCCCATGTGGCTCTGTCATCTTGTGACTCCCCGTAGCTCAAGTGTCATCTCTTTGAGGACAAGAGGAATGAGAAAGGATGGGGGAACACACTTGATATTTAACTACCTTAGCTTGAAGGACACACATCATTTTTGCTCATAATTTCTTGGTCAAGAACTAATCATACGGGGCACCTGGGTGGCTCAGTGGGTTAAAGCGTCTGCCTTCAGCTCAGGTCATGATCCCAGGGTCCTGGGATCAAGCCCCGCATCGGGCTCTCTGCTCAGCAGGGAGTCTGCTTCCCCTTCTCTCTCTGCCTGCCTCTCTGCCTATTTGTGATCTCTCTCTGTCAAATAAATAAATAAAATCTTTAAAAAAAAAAAAAAAGAACTAATCATAGGGTCCCACCTGGATGCAAAGAGGGACAGCTTGGCAGAGTCCTGATGGGGCAGCTGCTTCTGCACAAAATTCTACCCAATGGAAAGAAAACATGAATCTTGGCTAACGATCAGCCATTTTTGCTACAAATAGATAGAGTTGATTTTATAAAATGTTATAAATTCATCTTCAAATGGGCCTTAAACTACTGTGCTTGAGTCCCTCTTCCCCAGTTCATAAAGAAAAATTGACATCAAGTTTCTTTGAAGCCAGAGCCCTAATATTAACAGAAAATGGAAAACATCCTTCCATCAAATAAAAGAATCTGAGAGCAGGAAAGGACCTTGGCAATGTTTGGGCTTAGAGTCCTATATCTTACTAGAAGGAAACAGGTCCCCAGAAATGAATCACCTTGCCCAAAGTCACACAGCCCATTTTGTAGCAAGACTACCCCGAGCCAACCCGTTTTGCTCCAGCACCATCCTTTTGAATGATGCCAAATTATTTTCAATTTCATGGCACAAAGAACTACTGTGAAGATTTTGTGTGCGATTCAAATGTTCTATATAATTTATGTTTTAATTTAAAATGTAATTTTGTCTTTTAGAACTGTAAGATCTAATAAATGCCAGGAACATGACTTTTATGGAAAAGTTGACTAAAGAATTACTATTAGAAGTGATATAATTAATGGTACTTTACTAGCTTTATCTAAGATTAGCTATATTATCTCCTTCTAAGATTAACGAACCCCCAAATCCTTGCTGTTTGCTTTATAAATCCACAAGGCTACATCTGCTCTTCAATCATCTTAATGAAAACGTTAACCCTGAGACCACCAGAGGGCGCTCTGTCACAGCGGATGAACACAATGATCTCAGCCCTGTAACACCGACAGCCCAACCCTCGGAAAACACAGCCCAGATAGATGAATTTGTGAACCTTGTGAAACGTGCATTGTCTAGTTCCTTGACATTATGTGGTCTAGCTGTGAGTTTCCTTGTTTCATGGTCTCTTGGGTCAGCTATTTTCATTCGTGAAAGTATTTTATCATAATAGCATCCATCCATTTATAGATATACAGTGCTAAATACTTTATGTACAGTATCACATTTGATCCCCACAAGATCCCTACAAGAAGTTGTATTATCCCCATTTTAAACTTAGCTTTAGATTGTTTAAGTAAGCCAGCAGTGACAGACACAGAATTCAGACTGAGGTCCATAGGATTCTAAAATTAGGTCACCAAACTATCATGGTACTGGTTTCAGAGCTGGAAGGAGCCTAAGGAAAATTTAGTTCAAATCTCTTCGTTTTTGGATGAGAGAACTGATACCCAGAGCTGAGAAGGGACTTGTCCAAGTCATAGACTCAGTCAAGGCCAGAATGAGATCACCACCTTCCCATTACCTGTGCTTCTGGATCACACCTCATGGAAATCCCTGACTTCTCTGGGAAACCTAAGAAATCCTGTGCCCATAGATCCTGCACCTTGCTATACCCCAACGCAGTAGGGGAAGCCATGGGGTTATTGGTCTATTCCCTAGACAGGAGAAATGGACCTTACAGATAGAAATTTTGTTTCAACATGGTTCTCTGTCTTCCCCATTTTCGCCAAGCCTGGGAGAAGGGAATTCTTAGGAAGAACACTTTGCATTTTCAATAGTAATCTCTGCTTCCAATGAGCCTCCCTACACCCTCGACACTGCAGCCAGACAGGTGTTTGTTGTGTTGTTTTGTTTGTTCCGTGGAGCACAGATCTGAGCATGTAGGTACTCTCCTTAAGACTCTCCAAAGGCTCACCAAGCCTGTACCCGGTCCAACATGGGTGCTTAGAAGACTCAGGATGTGCCCCATCTATTCTCTAGTTTCGCCTCTTGCCAGTCCTCCTCCCCTTCCAGCACACACACACACACACACACACACACACACACACACACACACACACTCTTTGCTCTAATCATAGCGAACTATTTGGTGAATTCTAACACACAGAGCTCTATCCAGCAGGCTCCTCTGCTTTTGCATCGAACATGTCCCCTAGTTCCACCTTTGTCTTCTGGGTGACATTCAAAATTCAAACATCCCTTCCACCGAGAAGCCTGCTTACACTCTCCACTCCACGCTGGGTTAGATCCCTTCAGCTGAGCCCTCTGTCACATCCCCTGTCACACTGGCTTTTCCTTGTCTCTCTCTGTTTCTGCTGCCTCCGCTGGACTGGGAGCTTCTGAATATAAAGCACGGATCCTGCCCTTTTAAACTGTGTATGCCCAGTGCCTGATAGAATACCTAGTGTAGATTAAGAAGACATTTGATCATTGAATGAATGACAGAAAACAAAAAGAACAGAAGACAGATCGTTTGGGCGAAAACCAGTTGTCTAACACCCAGGCGCCAGATTTTCTCGTTTCCTACCAAAAGGAGGAGAGAAGAACCGAGGCAGGACTCCCTTCTGGAAAACCAGCCCCAGAGCGAGGGCAAAAGCTGAAAGCCTGGGAGAAGCGGCAGGTCTTCATTAGCGAAAGGGCAGTGAGAGCTTCTGGTGCGTCAATCAACTACCAACCAGCCTGGTAGCCGGCTCCAGAAGATGTGTTCTCCTGCTGGTCCCTCAAAATCACAAAGGCAGGTGGCGAGGGAACGCTATGACACCATGGCGCTTTCTAGTCAAAAGTGTGCGGTAAGCTGGATAATTCTGAGACTCTGGTGGTGTTACCACTCTCCTTCCTGGGTCTTTTTATCACGGCAAGCTGGGGGAGGGAGGTGATCCAACATGTTCATCCATCACCTTGCGTTCCTTCCTGTGCGCCTCCCCATAGGGAAGACATCTTGAATTGAAAAGCAGGCAATGAGGTAGCACCCATTTTTAAGATGGCAAAGGTGCCTTGGTTATCTGAGGTCAGGCAGGGAAATGGGTTCTGCCTACTTTGAGCACGCGGGGCAAACGGGGAGCACCAGTGTGGCACCTCCCAGCTGGCCGAGCAGACCTAGAGAGGCAGCCCCAGCTCCCTTCCAAGCCCTTTCTGCGCTGTGAACAGCCTCTTGCACAAGGAGCTTTTCTGCCTGGGAGCCTCGCCCCCCCCCCCAATCCCTCCCCCCAGCCCGGCTTCTCTGGCCCGCGGCGCACCGGGCGCATGCGTGTGCTCTGGACGGACCCTGCGCTCTGCACCCAGGGGGAGTTACCCTCCCTGGTCCTCAGGAAAGAGAGCAACAGCAACGAAAAAAACAGAATAGCAAAACCCAAACAGGCCCTTGCAGATCTGGAGGGCTTTTCTCGTGGCTGCCGGGGAAGAAGAAAAGGATCCCTGGCCGGCCCATGGCTCAGGTATGCACCAGCCCTTGCTCCTGAGCCATGCGCCCAGAACCCAGCCCCGTACCCTGCAAGGCACAGGATGGATGGATGGATGATGAATAGGTGGATAAGTCTCTTGTTCGAGTTGGCGTGGCCCGCAGATGAAGGAACAAGGACTCAAAACCAAACCTTCTTTCCATATTTGTACTTCTGTATTACCCAGCTTTGAAAGCAGTTCTCTAAGCTCCCAGATTTCCCAAATACACATTGCAGGCTGCTAATAAATGATGATGATATGCCCGGAGGGCTCTAGTTGCTCAGATGAAGGGCCCTGCGCCCAGGGAGTCCTAGGTGGTAATTTGTCCAGTGGGCTTTTTGTGTCCTGGACTGAATGTTGCAGAACCAGCTAATGAAATCTACATTATAATTAGGGAAAATATTCCTGCAGCGGGTTGGAGAGATAATCACTGCCTAATTGTATTTTTCCCCAGTATTTCAACACAGTGGTCTAGAAAAATAACTCAGAATTGTGATTTTTATAATAACCATTTTTTTGAGAAATCTGTTCAGAATTATAATGATCACTTCCCAGGCTTCAGAGCTAACTTTGGGTTTGGTACCATAGGCTTTGTGTACATTATCTCCTCTGGTTATCTCAAAACACTGTGTTCCGCAGTCAGCAAACCTGAGTTCAAGTCCCTGCTCCACCTCTCACTAGCCTATTGACCTGGGCCAAGGCAATGCCTCTGCGTCTGTCTCTTCCTCTGTGAGATGGGAATAATAATACTCACCTTACTGAGCTGTTGTCAAGACACAGTCAACATAGACACGAGTCAATTAGATACGCATTCACAGGGGCCACTGTCATTAGCCAGAGTGGTCACTTGACGTTCCCTCCACTTCTAAACAAGAGGCAGGGAGTCAGAAGAGTGACTTCCCTGGGCCAAAATAAACAAGCCAGGAGAAGCCAGCTCTCCAAATGAGTGGGTCTTCTGTCAGTGTGCTTCCTAGTAGCCAGATGCAAAGTTGATTCACCGAAATTCTTCTTGTAAATCAGTGGGTCACTTAGTTTTTAAAATATTTCATCCAACTAATATAGGCATGTGGTTAAAAAAAAAAAGTAGCCTCAGGCTTCTAATGAAACCCAGCAAGCCCTTCACCATCCCTTGGTGCCTCATTCCAAAGGCAACATTGTTTGTCTCATGGAGCTGTCTCCCTGGACAGTGACCTCTGTACTCCTAAATAATACACTTATTTTACTATCTACTATTTTACCAAATTTAGACATTATCAATTGTCTATTCGGATCTAAACACTTAACATTCCTTATACTAGCCTCCCCCTACCCCATTTGTCTCCTAGTTTTAGTTTAATAAAAAAATCAGGGTTTACATTATAATGACTGTGTAATCTAGTTACATAATTTTTTTTTCAAACTCCTCATCAGATCTTCCAACTACCTATCCTTTGACTATTGTTTTCATACCCTCCTTGGGTACTTCGTTGGGTACTTCAATGAATTGGGTCCTTCATTGGTCTCATTACCTCTTCTCTTTGTTCCAACATGGAGGGCTCCTTCCAGAAGCTTCTGTCCTCCGACTCCAAACTAGGAGGACAGCTCTCTGGGCCTTTTGCACAGCTGCCATCAGGGGAATGCTCTATGTTGTTCTTCTAGGTAGAACCCTCTGTTTCTCTCTCCCTAGTTTTGCTGGGACACATCCTTTAAAAAGGAACTTGGCAGAGAAAGGTGTATAATTTCTCTTTCCATCCTCTGGACTCCATGTTTTGTGATTGATTGGCCAATAGCCAGATGGCTTTCTTCCTGGTAAGGTACCTCATAGGCTTGAGTTTAAACAGGTACATCCAAAGTATTAGATATTAACCCATTTACCTAACAAACATGGACTGGAAGCAAGGTTTTGTTCAAGGATCTGACTCAGTAAAACAGGGGCTCTGCTCCCCGGATAATTTTTATTGGGAAAATAAGTAAACAGACAGCGACATGATGTGATTAATGTTACAGCAGGAACCTAATATGGTACAAAAAGAACATTCCTACTCCCCCAAAAGAGGATTTAACCTAGTGTGGGGAGCTCTTAGAAGGCTTCCTGGAACTGGCCTGCCTAAATAGGAGCCTAAACAATGAGAATGCATGTTTATTTATTTATACACTCTGTAAGTTAAAAATTGGATAAGATATTTTGCAAAATATTTATAACTGTCCTGGTATACTGAAATCTTTCCAGTTTCTACAACTGTGTCTAGATCTCCCTTGTTTTATGCATTTCCACATTTTTCCCAGGGACTCGAAC
>CM053606.1:39883456-39913758 GCA_028646535.1 Procyon lotor | reverse complement strand
AAAGGTGCCAGATCGTTAATACGGACAGGTGATTCTTATACGTAACCCTGCGCCGAACTTCCCTGAACTCTTCGAGTCAGGTTTCTCGTTGGACCGAAAGGGAAGGAATTTTAGAAATGCTTCCTCTGAAGCCAGAAGTCAGAAAGAGAGGTGACCCTGATTAAACCTGATGGGGGTGGGGAAAGGCAGGAATTTGGAAAGCGCAAGGTCTCCTCTGGGCCAGGAGTCAAGGAGCGCGGCTCACCTCGGTCTGGGGCCAGGCTGAAATCCGGTTCCCAGCCCCAACCCCCTGCCCCGCCGGTACCTACAAGCTCGGTTCCTTTCTCAACTCCCCCAGCTCCTTGACCTCCACCTTCCTGTACTTCCCCGACTTCCTCCGGTTGGTGATCACCAGGACGGCCACGCTGGCGACGAGGGCCACCACGACCACCACGATGACGGCGATGAGGCCGGCCGTGAGGCGCTTCATGGAGAACTGGGGGGGCTTCTCGTCCAGGTAGTAGATGAGCGTGCGCTCCACCAGCAGGGGCTCGCCGCGCACCCGCACGTCGAGGCCGCCCGGGCCGGGGAACAGCGACTCGCCCTTGACGTCCCTCTCGAAGTAGTAGGCGGCGTCCGCGATGTCCACGTCGCCGGGGCCCTTCTCGGTCGCGTTCTGCCGCAGCTCGATTTGGATGGTGGGTCGCTCGTAGTGCACGGCCGCCACGAACCTGGGGTGCAGCCGGTAGCGCTCGCGGAAGAGCCGCCGCAGCTCGGCGTCCAAGTCCGAGTGGTTGAAGGCGCGGGCGGCCGGGCTGTGGCGCAGGTCGATGAGGATGTGGTAGGTGCGCACCAGCTCGTCGCAGCGCAGACTCTGGTCGCCCTTGTCCGTGCGGCGCACGCCCACCGAGTTCACGCACCAGCACACAGACGTCTGGTTGCACTGGCGGGCCTTGAAGCGGCCCTCGTGGTCGCAGTCGGGGTCGTACAGGCCGTCGTTGTCCAAGAGCGCGTGCTCGCTGGGCCGCACGAGTGCGCGGCCGCTCTTGGGGGCCCTCATGCGCGCCTTGAGCAGCAGGCACTTGGAGGTCAGCGTGGAGCAGTCCACCCGGAAGTCCACGCCGAGCACGCGGCACTGGCAGCGGCCGCCGGGGCCGTCCGCGCTGCACAGGGTCATCTTATTGGTGGCGCACGTGCAGTTGTCCTTTGCGGCCGCGGGGCCGATCGCCACCGCCAGGAGCAGCAGCAGCAGCGGCAGCGGGGACGACGGCAGCGCGAGGCCCGGACCCCGGGCCATGGTGGGGATGCGGAGCGCAGGCGGGACGCGGGCGGACAGGGCGCTGGGGACTCCGCGGGGCTCCGGCTCGGCGCTGGGACAGTCTCCGGCTTCTGCCGCTGGCCGCTCCCTTCCGCTCTTATACTCCGCCGGACCTGCCGGGCTGGTTGGGCGGACTCACTCTCTGGTATTTGGGTGACACATCCCGCGGCCCCCACTCCCCCGCCCCGTCACCGTCCCACAGAAGTCACAGCCCGCCCTGCGCTGCCCGCGATAGGATCGAAGGAGCGGAAGCTGCTCCCGCGCCTCCTCCAGACCGAAAGCCCCGGAGAAGAAAACCGATACTCACCTGCGGGAGGCGGGGCCCCGGCCCGCCCGGGCCTCACCTGGGGAGGAGCAGCAGTCCCATCCGCCCCAGCATGAGGACCGCGGGCGGCCCAGCTGCTCTCCTGAACTGGAGTTCTTAAGAATTTCATTGAAAAGCAAGGCGCGCGAATCGCCAGGCTTTTGTCCCCTACCCTCTCCCTTTCAAGTTCCCTTTCCCCAACCCCTATCCCTCACCTACCCCCCAGTTCTCCTAGTAGCCATCAAGTTACATAGTTTACACTTCACGGGACTTATCTCAGCCTCGCCTCAGTCCTGACAGGTATGGACAATCTTTCAGACCCATTTTATAGGCGATGCATTTGAGGCTGAGACTTAAAAGTCACCCAGCCATCAATAGCCTCAGATTCTTCGGAGGAGTCTTTGGTATTCTGCCTGGCGATTGTGAAACCTTAAATCAATGTTTATGGAAACAGAGTGGTGCAGAATCCGAAGAAAGGGAGCAGTGTTTGTTACGGCATCATGAGTAAAACCAGGTGTCCTGGTGTCCAATGTGTCAGAAGTTCTGTTAAACACCTTTTCCTCTACACACACACACAGAAACATAATATTCATACATGTATTCAGTGTAGGGAGACCAAAAGGAACTAGTTCTTAAAAAGAACAAGCAAGATTACAAGGGGTTCTTTGTATAAGTTGATTCTGAAAGAGAAAATCACTGCTTTTCTTTTTTGGTGTCCTGGATAAGTAGCTGAACCACTGCAAAGAAGAAAAGAATGGAGCCCGTGGGAAATGGCTTGTCTGCCTCTGTGTGGCTACTTTAATGGGATGGAGGAGTTGCAATCTCTTTTTGGAATCATTGAGAAAGTGCCGGGTTTCAAAGCTGTGGTAAAATTAACAATAATTAGCAAGCTATAATTATTCCCAGCTCCTTTGCTCAAAGCACATTTTATATGTTCCGCATTTAATGAACACCAGCAATAGTACGAGGGTGCTGTTTAACACATAAAAGCCAGCGAGGCCTCTATCCCATTAATTTTCAAGCAATTCCTGAGGTGGGTAGGTGGAGATATATCATTCTGCCTTTACAGGTAGAGAAAGCCGAGTCATATGAGGCCAATTTCTTCCCCACAAGCACCAGGCATTGTGGGAACGCTCCTGTGCTCTCTACTCCCGCTGTCTCTGTTCAGCTCCTTGAACCAAGAGCCTAGTCAGGTTCCAGTTTCTTTCCCCCTCTCCAACATCCAGTCCACTCTGTGTCAGAGAAGGCTTTCTAAATCACAAATCTGTGTCCATCTCCTCAGAGACCAGAATGGGAGGTGCTTGTGGTTCTTGGAATAGAATTCACACTTTTTTAAGTTTGCAAACAAGATCGTGTATGGCCTTGAGCAAGGTACTTCTCTGAGCCTTAATTTCTTCATCTGTTAAATGGGGATAATAAAAGTACCTACTAACAAGGTAGGTGTGAGAATTAATGTAGATAAACGGCTTAGAACAGTGTCTAACAGTAGCTGTGCTTAGTAAGCATGGCTAGGTGTTAGCTACGGTCCTGGTCCCCGCCACCACCATGATCATCTTCATCTTGCTCCTGCCAGTGTCTCCAGTCTTCTTCACATTTTCAAGCCTTTGTGAAATCATATACTAGGAGTCTCCCCCTCATTTATTTCGTACATTATTGTGCTTTTTCTCCTGAGCTCTTGGATCGCCTAGGGGAAGCTTTCTCTGATAGGCCCTGTCTATTGCACTGAGGGCTGTGCTCCTTCTCTGCTTTCCTGTCTATTGCACTGAGGGCTGTGCTCCTTCTCTGCTTTCCTAAATCCTGTACCATACCAGAACAGCAACACTAACTTTTCTGGGCCTTCTATCCGCCCGTCTGTAAAATGGAGATGACAGCAGCTATTTCATAAGGCATTCTGATACTCAAATCTAACATAGATGAGACAATGATACCAAAGTTTTGTAAACTGGAAAACACTGTAAAAATGTCAGGTTGCATTTTTATTTTTTAAAAACCTATCCAGTATTTTTAATTTTCCAGCCACTGACTAAGTAGGCATAATCCTCTGTAAATGGCAGAGCTACCTGTTTGATATTCCAATGCATCGAAGGCTGGCAGGAGGAAAGCTAATGGGGAAGGGTTCTCAGGGCTGGGGAATGTGTACAATGGTGTCTTTGACTGCTTAGCTATTCAGGCTAGTGTTCTGAGGTTTCCAAACCTTGGCCCTTTTCAGCCATGGTAAGTGTTTGGGGGATGAGAATAAAGAGAGCCTATTCTCAATGTCCTCTGTGGAAGATGGAGTGACCCCCCCATCCTCTTCTCTTTCTTAATTTCTGTGGTCAGCCAGGCTTTCCCCAACAGGCACACACACATGATGATGAGTTTGTTTGTTTTATTTTTATTTTTTTGTATAGATTCTTTTGGAATTTAGTTGGGAAATACTTAATTATTTTTTCTAAGTAGGTTCTATGCCCAGTGTGGGGCTTGAACTCCCAACCCCAAGATCCAGAGTTGCATTCTGTACTGATGGAGCCAGCCAGGTGCCCTTATGATGAGTTTATTAACTAAGCACAAACTCAGCTCTGATTCTCCCTTCTTGCTCCATCCCTTTCCAGCCTAGGTCTGCGAAATATCACGTTAGCTTTAGCGGTTTATATATATTTTTTTTAAATTTTAACTTTCAGGTATTTAACAAAGACATTCCATGAACTCAGGCGTGTCAAATGTATATGGGGGACAGGAACCATATCTGAGCACTACTGGGTCCCAGCAGCAGCATATATTAGGGGCTCAGTAATGCTCATTGGGTTAATTAATGGTGAGATGTGCCTAGAATGTCAGAGTATCAATATCCATTCCCAGGAGTGTTCATGGTGACCATTTCAGTTCTCTGCAAGTCCAATTCTCATCGCTGACCCCAGCCACAAGCCTCTCTCCTCCCTCTAACCCAACCTCCAAACACTCAGTTTCAAGGAAGACTGAGTAATGATGAACTGACTGTTACTTTTGCTTTTATGCACAATCCCAAACTTTTACTAGCCTGTGCTATAGGGGTTGGGATACAGGCTGATCAGTCTATGAGCAGACACACAGTCCAGTGCAGCTGAAGGAAATCTAGTGAGACTTAGACTCCCATCCTGGCTTCAAATCACTCACCGGCTGTGTGATTTTGAACAGGTTACTTCACCCCTCAATTTCCTGAATTATAAAGTGGGGGCAACAATGTCATGTCCTCAACACCTGTGAAAAGGATGACCTCCCACCTTGCTATTATGCACGTGCTCTTCCCCAACTGAACTTCATACTTCATCTCTTCTTGCACCCTGTTTTCTAATCTGGTGTTGATGATCTGACTTTCCTCGGGGCAAGACCAATACCAGCGCCTCAGTTTTATATTTCGGGGTGTTTGTATAAAAACAAAACACAAAAACAAAACTGTATTTGATTAATAAAAAAAATACTTACCATCTATAATTATTTTTAATGATTCAAGATAAAGAATATAAAATACCCAACACTGTGTTTGGCATACACGAAGGAGAATTCATCTCAGTTATTATTATCAACCCTCTCAGGAATGTGAGGATGCTTGGAGATCATTATAGGTTCCTGCACAAAGCTGGTGACTTCGAGGATTGCTGAAGACCAGGCCCCAGGAGCTGTGTGCAAGGGCGGGGCGCTGCCCCCCGAGCCCATCCTGACCCCCAGGACACAGGACCATCTAGATTATCTAGTTGCAGATCGGGCTTTAGCATTTCCATGCGCATCATCTGCTGAAAGCCCTACAGCACCCTTGGGGAGTGAGCAGGGAAGACATTATCCCTATTTTACAGATGTGGAAACAGAGGCCTTGAGAGGACAAGAGAAGGACTGGTTCATGGTCACATGCTTGTAAGTGATGAGGCCCGGCCTAGAATTCGGGTCTCCTGACACCACATGTCCGTACAAATTAAAAAGGTGGAAGAGGATCGAAGGGGTCAAGAGGTTAGAGTCTCATCTGAGGTCCCTCGGATTTTCTTTTTCTTTCTTTCTCTTAGTTATACAAATATTTTTTAGAAAGTTCTGATTTTGTGAAAAGCAAAACCTCGCTACTTGCATAGGGCACAACAGTGATCCCACACCTAGAAGCCGTTAGCCACCAGTTCCTCCCACAGCAGAGGGGACGTGTTCCTTGCTGTCTGCCTTGCTGGGATGAGCAGCCCATGTCTGAATTCTGCCCTGCCGGACCCCAGGCAGCTCCTTCTGCTTGGTTTGCTCTTTTGTCGAACAGAGATGATGCTGCCTACGAGAGACATGGTGGGGATTCCACAGGGTAATGTCTGTGAAGCTGCCTGGGCCAGGTCGGGAAGACCCCTCAGTCCTCTTTCTGGCCTGACCACAGTCAGCTCTCTTCTCTGTCAGGAGCAGCCACTGAGGCAATGGACAATCCCGGAAGGCCAGTCAGGGTTTCCCCTCCTTCTGAGAGACAGCTTGGAGCGCTGGAGGAAGCAGGTGATCCTTCAGTCAGAATGCAGAAAACGCGGACAGAGAAGTGGGCTGTGGTGATTGTTGGCTCAGGATGGAGGAAGGAGGCCCCAAGAAACCATAGAAAGAATGGGAAGTCAGCCTGGGGGCTGGGGAGCAGGGGCACAGACCGCAGAATAGGTAAGGCGTACGTGATTCTAGCTTTAATGTTTCATTTCTTTAAAAATGTAAAAAAAAATAATAATAATAATTGCAAAGTATTAGAATTCAAAAGAGCAAGGGGATAGGTACACCCTCTGTATTTTCTTATTTATTGTTATTAAGATGTTGATAAAAATTTTTTTAATAAGTCAATCCCTCAAATTAAGTTTTAGGAAAAGTATTTGAAGTAAAATTTCTGTTTTTACTTCTAATGGTCTTTCTTTCCCATTTCCATAGTTTCTGTTATTAATATGAACTGCCATTCTTGATCACCAAACTTGTGCCAGGCACTTTATAAATAAATTCCCCATAATCCTTCCAGCATCTCTACAAAAGAATTACTCTTGTCCCCATTTGCCGGATGGGGAGGCTGAGGCTTCAGGTCACACTCCTAGGACTCAATGGAGGAGGGCCTTGAAGCCAGCTCTGGTGACAGGAGCATCTACACCTTTTATGACACATGACACAGTTTAGTGTCTTGATGGAGAGTCCTGAATGAGCAAGAATAGAAGGAAGACGTAAGAATGGTAAACTGGGTGTGGTTTGGGCGTGATTTGGGTCTGGGCTGCCTCGGGAATGGAATGTCTGATCTTTTCACTTTTCTGGAAAGACAATAACTTCTCTGTTGTGTGCTCCTTTGGGTGCGGCCTTACTCTGTTTATTCAGAGAGGTTTGCTGTGACATCTGTGACGCTGCTTGGCTCTTGTAGTCCGTCAGGATTTGGAAAGTGACTGCGGCGTCACCAGAGAAGTGTGTGTCACTGTTTCATTTCGGTGTCTCCTACCTGGGAGCTTCCCTTCATGATCTTGTCACGGTCTCCTCCTCAGGAATTGCAAACCCTACCTGGCCCCCTCCACTGGCATCTGGTCTCTCTGCCCTGGGGTAGGTGGCTTCTTTTCCAAGGGTTTTCCGCTCAGGGTGAAAGCAGATAAAACACCCAGTAACTATGTAGTTACTTTGTAGTTAATCTCACTGGCTCTTGGGCCCGCTGTGTCCAGAGAGATTTGGCAACAAATGAGGAGAGATTGGGAAACCTTGTCACACCATTCTGGAGGCAGCCGTGTTTCTCCAACCCCACGTTGGTGAGTCCTGGTGCTCCCTTTCCCAGGGCTGGCCAGCTGAGGCGTGAGGGGGTGTGGAGCTGCTCCTGTTTCCTAGCGCTTCCAGTCCTTCCAAGGTGAGGACAGTGGGGACAGGTCTCAAATGTGCTGCTGTCCCTTCCATATACTAGCCTGCCTGTCTCGGGCAAGTCCTGGTCCAAGGGATGTTCCTAAAGGTTATTGAGAAGGACATCAGAGGTCATTTATCTCCGTCTCCCACCCAAAGTGTGGGTTCTGTCTCCAAGTCCTGTAACACGTGCTTACACACAGCTGTGGTGTTGAAACCACTGTCCTTCCCACTAGGCAGCCCGGCCCATTCCCAGCCAGCTCCATGAGAAGGCTCATCATAATATTCAGGGAAACTCTGGGCCTCTGTAATCTTTTTTTTTTTTTTAGATTTTATTTATTTGAAAAGAGAGACAGTGAGAGAGGGAATATAAGCAGGGGGAGTGGGGGGGGGGGGAGAAGCAGACTCTCCACTGAGCAGGGAGCCCCATGCAGGGCTCGAACCCAGGACTCCGGGACCCATGACCTGAGCCAAAGTCAGATGCTTAACAACTGAGCCACCCAGGTGCCCCTGGGCCTCTGTAATCTTCACACACTCTCTGAATTTCCATTCTCGGAGCAACACCAAGTCACCGATTTTCACCTTCCCCTCAGTGGCTCCTCTGGTATTGATCTGAAGCCCGCTATCTTGTCCCCCAGCTCTCCTCCTCAGTCCTTCCTGCCTCTTTTCTTGCCTTTCTCTAGTGAAACCTCCCTGTGTCCTCATCCTTCCTCCTCTGCCAATCTCACACTCTGGGTTGTGGCGTTGTTCCCACCAGTGACCCCATTCAACACATGATGTTATGGAATGAGGCAGTCTGGGGATATCCCAGCGGAGGATCCTCCCAGAAGCTGTGAGGGAGGGCCTCCCGCCTCTGTGTGGGAGGGTAGGTGTGACCCAAACCGTCCCTTACCTGTCTGCTCATTCCCTCTTTTCTTGGAACAGATGGTGTCTGAGCAATATGTATAATATCTACGATTTACTGAGAGCCTATTATGGCCCAGGTGCTCAACATGGCTTATCCTTAACCTCACCTCATCTAAACGAGGTAGGTTCTGTTATTCTTGCCCTACAAATAAGAAACCCATGCAGAAGGACCCTTGCCCAGGAATATATGGACGGTAAATGGCAGGGCTGGAATTCACACTCACTTCCGTCTGGCTCTGAGATTCTGCTTTTCCTGACACCGTGCTGCTACGCACCATGTTCGTCTCCTCAGCCCCAATGTTTTCATCTCCCCCACACCTTCGTACAAGTTCACTCCTCTACCATTTCAATCTACACCGCAACTTTTTTTCCTTCTGCTGCTGTCGAACTGGAGCGTCAAAATAGTCTCTCAGCTGAAGCCAAGTAATGGTATGGCTTCGATTTTATGGGACGACTTACAGTTTTGCCCCCTGACGTCTTGGTTGAACTCACCCTCTGGGGGAAGCAGACAAGGCATGATATACACCGTGCAGGTGAAGAAAGCCCCGCTGAGTGCAGGTGAGTGGCTCATCCAGATTCAGAGCAGGTCAGAACCTTCCAGACTTCCAGCAGCAGACGCTTTCCTTAGCTCTTGTGTTGCCCTTCCATGGGCACGAACACGCCAGCCCTTTCCTGGGCTGTGGCTTGCCCTCTGCTCTTCCCTGCCTCTGCAGCTGTTTATCCCTAGATGTTTCTAGACCTATCAGCCCAAGGAGCCAGCTATACAGAGGGGCTTGGACTCCTACTCTCACCAAGTAGTTACTTGGTGAGTCACTAGACGGAAGTCGAGGCGAGAAGGAGTGGGAGAGAAGAGAAGTTCGTAAGTCTGCGGAGAAAGAGAAGGAGGGAGAAAGAAGGCTTCATTGTTCTCCAACGTGGGGATGTCTGGGTCCAAGACAAAGGGCCAGGAAGGCCCCACTGTTCCTCTGGCCTCTGTGGGATGCAAGAGATGGGACTCATTTCTTTGGATTCATGTGGGAAGTCCTGGCTCTGTCAGCTAAGCGTCAGCTATAACCTTTCAAACCATGGCTGATGGGAAAATGAAGACTGCCTTCTGAAACTTCTCCAAGAACACAGGAGGCTGCTGACTGGAAAGCAAGGGAGAGCCAGCAGAACACATCTGCTCGCCCCCGTGGCCCTCCTCTCCCCACCCCCCAACTGGGTTCTCTTACCCCCTTCACCCTCAATCTGTCCAGCCAGCCAGGCATCACTCGTTCATTTCAAACACTTACAGGGTGCCTGCCCTGTGCCAGGCCTGGACCCGGGCACGGGGCTAAAGGGCCAATAGCACCTGACCTCTGACCCCGAGCAGCTCACATCCATGCAACAATGACTGTCTAGTCGGGGCTCAGTACATATTAGTTGAACAGATAACAAAGAAATGTGAATAATTACGATGAAGGGTTATAGAGTTCAGTTCCTGCCCTCCCTGCTCACATGGGTTATTCACTGGTTACAGAATAGGTCAGTAGAAAAACCTCACTTGCTCTTAAGTGTGTCTGTTTCTTTCTCATTTTTCTCAGTGATGAGTATGAAGAGCTTTGGGGGTGAGGGGTGGGGGGAAAACACAACCCGATAGGTAACATGTACAGAAAAGATGACTGAAATAAAGACCATGGGGGCAGGAAAAGACAGCCTAAAAAGATACCACTTGAGGGACAAAACAGACAGCCCAAATGCATAACGTCAAAGCATGTTACAGCTGGAAATGACTTTCCAAGAAAGCTAGCCCAGGAGATCTGTGGTGCTTGAGTCATGGAATCCATTCTGAGGGGCTGGGAGAAGGTGACTAGGACTCTCTCGAATAAATGCAACTGTGTGCACACATGAGAACCTTTACACAAAACTCATGAACCTTGATTGGGTTTCCAGGGGAGGCATCTGGGAGCCCCTGGAGTTTATTTATCTCAAGGACCCTCCCACCCCCAAGTTAGAAAGTCTGACAGAGTTTAGTGCCTTCCCCTCGTTTAGCAGAGACCACGATGACTTCTTCAAGGTTACACAGTCAGTTCATGAAAACATCTGTTGGTTTTAAGAAGGAGCTTGGAAGCTGGCTGCTTGGGTTCAAATCCTGATCTTACCATTTGCCATCTACTGATTTTCAGTAGGCCATTTAACTTCTCTAGGCCTCTTGTTTTCTCATCTGTAAAACGGAGGTAAGAGTAACCTACTTCATAAGGTTATTGTGAGGATTAGGAGTTCATCTATGTGAAGAACTTGGAGCAGAGGTCAGCAAGCTTTTCGTAAGACACAAGATAATAAATATTCTAAGCTTTGTTTGCTAAAGAGCAAAATTCACGGCTATTATGGCATCCTTGGAGAATTATTTAAAAATGTAATATACATTCTTAGCTCACAACCATATAAAAATTGGTGGTCATACAAAAATGGGATTTGGGGGGCGCCTGGGTGGCTCAATGGGTTAAAGCCTCTGCCTTCGGCTCAGGCCATGATCTCAGGGTCCTGGGATTGAGCCCTGCATCGGGCTCTCTTCCCAGCAGGGAGCCTGCTTCCCCCCCCCCCCACCCCGCCTGCCTCTCTGCCTACTTGTGATCTCTCTCTCTGTCAAATAAATAAATAAAATCTTAAAAAAACAAAACAAAACAAAAAAACAAACAAAAAAACGGGATTTGGCCCACGGTTCGTAGTTTGTGGACCCTTAGACTAGAGCAGCATGTGGCCCGCTGTACATTTTCAGTAAGTGCTAGTTTCTGCTTTCCCAAACCAGGACTTTCTCAAATGCAAGGCTTTACCTCCAGGTGGCTTAAATCACAACAGGAAACAAAGTGCTGGCGGCCCAACTCAGCCAACCTGTTTGTTACAAATAAGTCAACGTTGCCAAGGTGTATGGAGCCTCCCTCCCCTCCCTGTTGCTGAAGCCTTCCCGTCCACGTCTGACTTGAGTGGGCGAAGTGGCAAAAGCTCTAATTATGTTCAGGGAAGCCTCAAGTCCAATGCCAGCAAGCATCACAGGTCAGAGACCGCTGGGAGGGGCTGGAATGGGGACCACAGGCCTTGGTTTCTGGGCTGGGACAGAGGCACAGGGAGGAGATAGGGCCTGTCCCAGAGCTCCCCGTGTTCTGGGCTCTGGGGTATTGGGAAAACCCTGACTCTGGTCCCTAGAGGAGGCCAGTACTGCCACCTCAGCCGCCTTCTGCCTGTACTACCCCACTTTAGAGCATCTCTGACGGGGGAAACTCCAGACACAAACGCAACCACATGTGTGAGTTAGAGGGGACCCCACCATCTATCCACCACTGCTTCATTTTACCGACGGACAAACAAAGGCCCAGGCTAGGGAAGTGACTTGCTGGAGATCAGATGGCAAGGAGAGCAGCCTGGAGATCAGATACCTGGGCTCTTGACCTCCTGCCTCTTGGCTCAATGCTTTTGCTCTGCCTGCATACGTGCCCGTTTCTGTTTTTGGCACATAACGGAAACTAGCACAGGAGTTGTCCAGTCTTTGGGGGGCGGGGGTGATGCTCATTGAGGTGCAGCTGGATTTCACCTTGAAACAGCTCTTTGCAGAGTGCATTCACTTCTTTAGCTCAATTCTGAGCTCAACTCCTATGGCCGGGCTCTGCGCTGGATGCAAACGAGGAAAACGCTCCAATTTTTGCTTTTGAGGACCTTAACCTCCAATCTGATTGGAGGTGATTGGTGCGATTATTGATTGGTGTGGTTATTGTTACTCAGTAGTAAACACAAGGTCAGGAATGGAGGTAGCCAGCTGTCAGAGTCTTTTTGCCAGCCCAACAGGGACATCCACTCGTGGTGTTCATAGCAGCCCACTCCTCTGGGTGCGTATCCCCTCCAGAATCCTGATGCCCGGGGATGCCTCTTCCTGGCATGTCCCCATATTCTCCCTCTCTCCATTCGCACCTTGCTCTCAACCAGGGGTCTCGTTGTTAATGAAGAAAGTCACATACACTGAGCACCATTTGGCTAAGCATTTTTACCTAGCACTAGCTCAATCAGTCCACACGGCAAGCCTATCTGATAGAAACTACCACTACTGGTGGAGAACCGAGGCCCGGACTCAGGGAGGCCCTTACCCAGACTCACATGGCAAGTACACTCGAGCGCCTGTATTCCAACTGTTTGTCTCCTCTACGGTCTGCATGCCTTCCACTGGAAAATGGGACTAACATCAGACACAGCAACAGGGTCGTTGTGTGGGATAACTCTTGCAGATGGGCCAGCCCAGTGCCTGGTACAGCGTAAGCGCTCAAAGCATGCACTGCTCCATCCCCTTCTCTCCCTGCACCCCTGCTCCATCCCAGAGAAACTGATGACTTGAGTCGTCCTTGAGCAGAAAAATAATAAGCAACATCTATTGAGCTCTCTGTGGTGTAAGCGTACGGAGTACCTAATTTAATCCTCACAAATAACTCTGAAATAGGCCCTGTTATTAGCTCCACTTTACAGATGATGAAGTCAAGGCAGCAACTTGCTCAAGACCACACAGCTAGTGAGTGGTGGATTCAGGATCTAAAATCTGGTCTCTTTGAGTCTGAAACCCATGCTCTTAAATAGTCAAGGCTGCCTTGGTCCTTGAATTGGCACTCCTATGCCAAGCGCATGGCTGGCAGGCTGCCTGATGGAGCAGGACTGGGCAGGCCGCTTAACGAGGGGACTGACCTGGGGAAGGAATGAGGTCACATTCCAGGAGGCTGAGGCAAGGCACTCCATGCATCCCTTCAAAGGACTCGTTCTCTTGGAAAAAAACTAGCAGGGTTGGATACCTGTGCCAAATGAGAAAACTAGTTGCACAAAAGGGCTATCAGGACCTAGCAAAAGATTTAAACTTCCAGGGCTGTAGACCTAAAGGGGACCAGCCAGTCCTTTAAACTCCCATGAGCCTGGGCCCCCAAGCAGAAGCCATTGGCATCACCCTCCAAGGACTCGTTCTTGCCCTGTCCCCTTCTCATTTGCACCCCCAAACTCCAGAGAAGCAACTGGCCTTCCTTGCAGGCTTTCATCCCTCTGTGTACGTGCCCTTAAGCACTTACCACATTATTAATTAATTCACTTACTTTAAGGATGTTTTCGAGCTCCTACTTTGTTCGGGCACTGTGCTAGGATCTTACCAGCCATGAGGAAGCCAGACATTAAACTAAAAGTGAATTTTACCGTAGGTGAAGCACAGGGTGCTACAGGAACTAACCTCAGCTTTTCTTCCTTTCTTCCGTTGTCTTTCTCATCCTCCCTTCTTCTCTTCCTCCCACAGATATTTATGAAGTGCCTAGTTAAAGCAATGAATAAGAAAGATAAGATGCCTGCCCTCTTGGAGCTTACCTTCTTGGGACTTGAACCAGGAGAAGAAAAGCTTGTGAGCCATACTGAAGGGTTTGGATTTGATCCGGTTGTTGAATGAAAGCCCAATATTGACTTTAGGCAAGAGAATGGTCTCAGCAGATTTGTGTTTCAGAGAAACCACACTGGAAAACAATCCAGAGGATGAGTGGGCTTCTCAAGGATGAGAAGGAAGGCAGGAAGTTCAGAATGGAGGCTCCTGGGTATCCTGAAGAAGTGTGTGATGGGATCCTAGACCAAGCAGGGCTGATGAGAAGGAAAGACGGCCCCACAGCTCCCCCCAGGACGGGGCTAGCCAGTGACACTGGCAGCCTGGGCTGTATGACAAAGCAGCGCCTCTTCAAACCGATATTTTAAAAATGGATACCCCCATTTAGTGGGCATAAAGTGAAACCTACTTCATAGTGTCTGTTAGTAGAAGTTGCATGCCTATTTCTTTATGCTTTTTATGTGTACTGAAGACATTTCAAATCATTTGAAATCATCCTCTATTTCATAGTCTCTCTGTCCCTTATAGCAGGGTAGCAGGCTGAGCTGGGCGCAGTCCAGCCCCTCTGCTAGAGAGACCACATGGAAAGGTCCTGAGACTACCCAGTAAGGGGGAGGCATCCAGCTGAGCCCAGCCCCCAGCTGTCCCCAGGGTGCAAGCGATGACGTCCTAGGACCCTCAGACCACCCTGGCCACCAGCTGATACCAATGAGTGACTCCAGTCAAAGTCACGTGAAGATGGAGTATCTCCCGGCTGTGCCCTGCCCGAATTCATGATTCCTAAACTGTGAGCTATAATAAAACAATCGTGTCTTCAAACCACTAAGTTTGGGGTCATTTGCTGGATAGCAATAGGTAAACAGACCATCCTCATTGGTTGACATTCAAGGTAAGTCCTGGCACCATCTGAAAGCCTCTTCATGTGATCCCTACAAAGGTCACAGGGCCCGAACTCTACCCTGCACGCCACCCCAGCTGATGGGCCTACAGAAACCACCATTCTTTTCCAGGTAGATCTGGGGAGGCCCCTGAGTCACAAGGAGAGCCTCCAGTGAAGAATCTTTCAGGGGAATCTGGCCTTTTTTTCTCCCTCACTGGATGGCAAAGAAGACACATGTGTCATAGTTGCTACTGGCTGTCACCATATGAACACAAAGGGAGCCAGACTTAGGATGAGGTCTGCGCTACAGAGGACCGAGGGGAGGGATGGAAAGAATAGGAACCCGGAACCAAAATGGCATCATCCAATCTCTGAATCAGCCAACTCTGGAGCTCCCCCCCCAACCCCCTGCCCACTGTTGCATATGTGTTTGCTTCTAGCTTAAGTCAGTTTGTGCAGAGTTTGCTGTCTGCTTCCCAAGGTGACCCAATTAATGCTATAATTCTTTTCTCTGAAATTTGCACATTTGGTCAGGAAGCTTAATTTCTTCAGTTCTAGCTCATCTTGAGATCAACCTATGCTCGCTTGCTCTATTCATAGTCCCAGAATGGAGAATGGAAGAGAAACAAATTCGATCTAGCTGTCACTTAAACCATAAATTTGACTTACTACATAAAATTCATGAAAGTTATGCCTCCAAACATTAAAAGAGTGCTCCAATAAATATTAATAACAATAATGACAAGAAGGATAACGAATATCATTGAGAAGTTACAATATGCCAGGCATTGTTCTGAATGCCATATAGATTACTTCATTGAATTCCCACAACAATTCCCTGTGGTTAGAGATATTTTAATCTCCATTTTACAGAGTAGAAGCTGAGACAGGGAAAAATTATGTTAATTTTCCTAGGTCACACAGCAGCAAATGGTAGAATTGTAATTTAAACTGAGAAAGTCTGATTCCAGAGCTCTGCCTCTCAATGGCTATTCTAAACCAAGAAAGTAGTAGGAAAGAAACGAAGATCACGGAAAGAAAAAAATTAAACATTTTACTAGATTTGTAAGCAAGGCAGGAGGATTCATGGGTGGGATGGATTTGGGATGAATGGATCAATAATGAGACCAAGTGAGAATGAGGCACATCTAAACATCTTTTTTTTTTAAGATTTTATTTATTTATTTGACAGAGAAAGAGAGATCACAAGTAGGCAGAGAGGCAGGCAGAGAGAGAGGGGGAAGCAGGCTCCCCACTGAGCAGAGAGCCCCATGCGGGGCTCGATCCCAGGACCCTGAGATCATGACCTGAGCTGAAGGCAGAGGCTTTAACCCACTGAGCCACCCAGGCGCCCCCACATCTAAACATCTTACATGACCCTGACCACTGTCTATTGATGTTTTGTAAATACCTATATTCCATATTTGTGTATGTATGTATACATATGGATATATACATATATATTATAGATTTCTAATTAATACCTCTTTTCTATGTGACCTTGACCTTGCAAACTTTAGTTTTGTTACCATATTAGTGTATCTGGGGAGGGGAAGTGTGACTCTATACAACACATGTCAAAACCAAGCCCCAAAGTGTGGCTCTCCAGCCCAGTTTCTCCCCTGGGTTTTGCTGCCTCTGGGCTGTTACTAAACTCACTCTGCTCACAATTTCAATTGTAATCAGTTTTTTGGAGCAGGAGACAGTGGGGGCAGGGAGGGGGCGGCAGCTGGGAATCCTAAAATGGGCTCTGCATTCATTTGACACAAGACCTTGGTCCATCCTGTGTAATTGGTCCCTGTATTTAGAGGCAAGGAGCTTCTGATAGACTGATGTTGTGCCAGAGCCTAAGCATCACTGTGCTAAACACATAGCTACCATTCAACCTCTTTCTTCGGAGAAGTAAACTTTTCAATATTATGGCTAGGCTTCCACACAGGAGAACAAGTTGTCAGGTCAAATCCTTGAAGAAGTGAGTCTGTATTCAAAACATTCCCGTCCCAGAACTGTACGGGAAATGTTCCTTTTCCAAGATAGTCTGTTCTGAGGACTATCTTGGCTGGGGGCAACCTCTGAACAAATTCCATTCTTGCATCTTTTAGGCTCCTGAGCATCTCATTCATCTCCAGGTTCCTCAACGTCAAGTCCTCTGGGGACCAGTGTTTTGTATTGGAGACAGATACACAGGAATGGGAAATGCCCTTCTCTTAGTGAATCTCATTCCATTCAAGGCTGCTGATGAAAATTATTTATAGTGTGGCAGATTTTTCCAGATGATATCCAGGTCTGCTATCCTTTATGTACTTATCAGTGCATCCACTTCTGCAAAACAAATATCAGAGATGGAAACCCCCTCTCATATCAGAGGAACTTTCTTCCAACTGATGTCTGTATTTGCCTCATGATATGCTCTTCCAAAGTGCTTACCCCCATGCTCTCCTTTGTGCATCCATTTATTTATTCATGCAATACATTCACTCATGTTATACAGAGAGACTGTAATGTTTCATGCACTGGGCAGACTACTGAGGACACAGGGGTGAGCAAAATAGAACCATTTGTGCTATCATGGAGCTTAGCAGGGAAGACAAACTCTTAGAGTAGGAGTGTATTGAATATGAGGTTTGTAATGGAAAATTGCAGAATGATATGGGGATTTTCAGCAAGGAGGTGAGATCCAAATAGACTGGGGGGTCGGGTAGTGCCTTCTCAAGCAAGTGAAGTCTAACCCAAAACCTGGAGGATGGAAAGCAGCTGGCCAGGGGAAGAAGGAGAATGTATCTGTTCCAGGCTATGGCAAATGTCATCCATGGCATTCAGTTTCTACTCCAACCTCCTTCTGGTGTGTGTAGACTGGAAAGCTAAAAAAAAAAAAATTGTATTTCCAGGTTCCTCTGTGGTACAAATTCTAAATATGAATTAATCCAGTCAGTCAGATGTTCTCAAGCAGGATTTAGAAGATGGAGTGGCAAGATGGCCTCGCCTGCCTGCTTCTGCGGCTCTGCTGGCAAGTGCACAGGAGATCTGGCTTTCCTGAGACACTGCTTGACTGTGGTGGCTCCTCGGTCATTTTCACTTCTTGACTGTGGCTTTTGCTGATTTGGGTAGTTTCCTGATCCTGCCAGAGAGCAGCTGCGGGGGCAGTTTCCCCATTTGGCTGCCAGTTCCATGAGGCAGAGAAGGCAGAAGTTCTTCTGACGTCCAGAGCCACCCATGGCTCTTGAGGTTGTACTTAGTCTTATTTTCCAGGCTTGCCATTGCTTCTATAACCACTGACTAACATACTAGTTAAGACTTATATTAAATGCAATTTACAAAAAAAAAATCTCAGGCAAGTTTTACAATTAGGAATTAGACACATAAATTTAGAGTTGCTAATTCAGTGGCTCAAAAGTGTCAGGACCAAGGATTCCATAATTTTGCAAGGTTGCAAGATGGCTACTATTGCTCCAGCCATTATACCTACATTCCAGATAAGAAGTAGAATAAAGAAAACAAGGAGGAAGTGGCAATCCCCACTACAGGAATGTGAACCTTCCCTCAAAATCACCATTTGTCTTTTGCCTACATCTCATTGGCTACAACTGTTACATGGCCACCTGGATCTGAATGAGAGGCTAGGAAATGTATGTATATTTCTTAGTTATGCACCTTGATGTCCTAAATAAAAATGCAGTTTTGTTTTTGCAGTTTTGCCACCAGCAGAGGCCACCCTGTCCTTCTGTTCCCCCAGGATGGGATGCCCTTCTCTCCTGTCCAACTATTGAAATCTCATTCATTTTGTAAGAGTCCAGTGAAATGTCACCTCTCCCAAAATTTTCCAGGTATCTCAGAAGAAACTTTCTATTTCATTTCTCCAGTTTAGTAAGCAATATCTTGGATGCTTAGTAAATGCCAGGCCCTGGTAGGAGCTACAGACAGAGATGATTAAGACAGAATTGCTGTCTTGATGAAGCTCAGTTTATTTTTGGATCAAAAAAGCATACTCAGGTTATTGTTGAAGGGGCTCAAAGCTTCTGTTTTGGCTGATGAACAAGTTTTGGAAATGGCATGGGGATAGTTGCACAGCAGTGTGAATATAATTAAAGCCACTGAATCACATGCTGCAAAAATGGTTAAAATGTCAAATTTTACGTTATACGTGTTTTGGTACACACACACACACACATGCACACACACCCTAGACTCAGAAACCAAAAATGCCAATGCAATGTGGCAAACACGAAGACAGAAGGAGGGACAGGATAATGGGGGTGCACAGAGTCATGTGCATTGCCTGGGCATCCAGTCCTGGTTCTGCCACCGAGCCTGTTGGGCATACTGGGAAGCAGAGGCTGAACCACAGATAGGACCAAGAGGTTTAGGGAGGAGTAACCTTGGGAGAGGAGTGAGCACAACTAGGCAGAGGAAGCTGCTAGAACTACAAAGCCCTTTGATAAAGTCTCTGCTTGCCCAAAGGACAGTGCTTGAGGAGGAAGCCCCTTAGAGGAATCCCACTTTGGGTGGAGAGGCGGAGCCCCTCCTGCCACCACCTTGCTCAGGCATTGGCTGGCACTGCACTAGGAAGGGACAAGCGTGCCAGGAAGGATGAACTACCAGAGGCTGTCTGCTCACTGAGGACTTCCTTCCTTCCTTCCTTCCTTCCTTCCTTCCTTCCTTCCTTCCTTCCTTCCTTCCTTCCTTCCTCCTCCCTCCCTCCCTCCCTCCCTCCCTCCCTTCCTTCCTTCCTTCCTTCCTTCCTCTTCCCCTCCTTCTCCTCCTCTTTCTCCTTCTTTTTTTTAAGATTTTATTAATTTATTTGAAAGTGAGAGAAAGAACAAGCAGGGGGAGCAGCAGAGGCAGAGGGAGAAGAAGGCTCCCCACTGAGCAGGGAGCCCGACTCTGAGCTCCATCCCAGGACCCTGGGTTCATGACCTGAGCCAAAGGAAGATGCTCAACCGACTGAGTCACCCAGGCATCCCTACACTAGCCTTCGTGATGGTTTTGTGGTGCCCTTATTGTGCCCTCTCTCTTCTATGCCACTCTCCTCCTCTACTAATCCGTCCTCCAGAATGCCTACAACTTGTTCTTCCAAAACTCAAATCGGATCATGTAGTTCAGTGCTTCCACTGCAGGTGAGATAAATCCCAGTTCTTCCGGCTGTTTGTGTCTGGTCTCCAACTTACCTCTCTGGGTCATTCTTTCACGATCTCTCCTGTGAATGTGACAGTCCAATCATATTGGATTGCTGGTTAGTCCCCCATGGCTCTCTACAATCTCATGCCTTGACACCTCAATGGCTTTTCCTCACATTCAGAACAAAATCCAGACTCCTAATCATGACCTGCAAGGAAAGAGAGTAAAGATGGGGGGCGGTCCTGGTCCAAGAGCCCCTGTAGTTCTCAGGGTACTTATTCCAGAAGTCTGCATTGGTGCTGGATATCTTTCCTCTTAACTCCCTGCCTCTCTTCCCCTTCTGTTCTGGTCCAGCCACTTCGACCTCCAGGCTGTTCCCTGAGGTTGTCAAGGAAACTCCAACCTCAGGGCTTTCGCACTTGCTGTTCCCTGTGCCTCAAGTGCTGTTCCTCCAGATGGTCATACAATTAATTAAGACTCTTTTTTCAGATATATCTCCACTTACATCTCACCTCATCAGAACCCTCCCCCTTTCATTGTGTTCAGAATCACCTCTGGCCCCTCTCTCACTTCCCCCACTGCCTCCCTCTGTCTCCTTACTGGACAAACTTTATTCTTCATTGCAGTTTACCACTATCTGATATTATATACTTATTCTGTTGTTTTTACAGTCTCATTCTTCCCACCAGGATATAAGTTCCACAAAGACAAGGATCCCGTTTGTCTTACTCACTGCTGTATTCCCACTGCTTGTAGCAGTTTTTAATTTAGTGGGCACCCAGTAAATATTACTTAAATGAATGAATGAATGCATAAACATAGGAATGAATGCCACCATTCCTGTCTGTCCTTTTCACCTATTGACAATAGGTGAATTCCTATTGGTCACCTACCTATTGAATAGGTCAATTCCTATTGACTCCCAAAGAAACACAGGTCAGGCACCGCCTCCTCCAGCTAGTCCTCCCTGACTGCCCAGGCTGGGGTGAGCAGCCTTTGCTTTTCTTCTGGGCTGCCTTCTATTACAGCATGTCTGGCCTTGCACTGGGATTGTGAGTGGTGCCTCCCACACCAATCTCTAAGCTTCTTGAGGGCAGAAAAATCTTATTCACCTTTCTCTTTAGCCCCTGACAGAAAGGGAGCACTCAGTAAATGTTTATGGGATGAATAAAAGATTGAATAAGTGAAAGGATTATAGCAGAAAATTAAAAAGTTGCACACAACCCTGATGTGCAAAAAAAGCATCATTGTCTTTGGCGATAATTGATTTTACTTTGCTCTTGCAACCCCACTCCCACCGATGGTGGAAAATGCTCCCTAAAGTAACAACTAAAAGCAATTCAGCTTTATTTGGGATTCATGCAGTCTCTTCCTGCCAAAACTAGTCATGTTGGGTTGATAGTTGATCTAAACTCAAGCCCTCTGTCAATACTGTTCCTTTCCTCATTCAAGAAGCTTTCCTTCTTTCCCAAGATGGTGTCTGAGTGCAGGTGTAAGCTTATGCATGCCCATGGTGATGGGGTGAAAGGAAAGAGTAAAGATGGGGAGGGGTCCAAAGGAAAGAGAGTAGAGATGGAGAAGGGTTCTGGTCCAAGAGCTCCTACAGTTCTCAGGGTACTTATTCCAGGAAGCTGATAGGTTTAGCTTGGTCCGTTGGCACTCTGAGTAGATGTCTATCATATCCGATGTGATATGATAATATCTGAGGTCTTTGGGTTGTCATTCATCCATCCATGGTCCCTACTGCTGAAGGCTTCAACCCAGTATTACCCTCTAGTTGCAAAGTCCCTGTTCTCTGTGGCTTCTGGTTCCCAGAATGCTCTATTTCCTTATTGCCCCAAGTTAGTGTGCAGCCCCTGTGGATTGCCCGCAGACACCTTCTTAACTTTACTGCTTATATACCCATGTGTTGTTGGACATGATGCCATGCTGACCCTGAGACTTGTAATTTCCCAGAGCTAGACTCTGAGACCCAAGGAGCAAACTCTCTGCACCATTAACCTCTCACGTCTCTCATAACACAGCTCCTCAGAGAGTTCAGCCTTCAGGTTGGGCTTTCTCCTCCTTCTGCTCATTGCCCCAAACCCTGACGCCAGAATAGTTTTCTATTACCCATTTCTATCTGTACAGATATCCCTATATTTCTTATCTCCCTCTTTTTTCTTTTTTTAAGCACTATAGCCTTCTATTTTCCAGAGGGTTTCCTCTCTCATGTTATTTGGGCAACAAGGAGCAGAGCCTGGCCACATGGTGTAAAGATGGGGGAGACTTAAGAGAAAGGAAATGGCACTGGAGATCTTCTATTCAGATGATGGATGGATGCATAGATGGCTAGATCCATGGGTGGATCAATGCATGCATGGCTGGATGCATGGCTGGATATTAGATGGCTTATCTCATATCGTTAGGTTCTTACAGAGACAGGGCTGGTAATCCAAGTGTGATCTTCTGACTGTTCTCTCCTTTGTGTCTTTTGAACTGAAACTCTGGTTTCCCAACTTTCCAACTTTCCCAAAATGCCATTCATCCTAGAAAGCTTTCTCAGAGGGTAATTGTGTGCCTTGGGAACTCTGAGCCGTTCAGATGTTAAGGAACATTTTCCATGGTGCACACACAGAGCAGTAATTTGTCCTGGGGGTTCCCCAGTGCCCAGTGGTCTGCAGAGCTAATTAATTAAAAGCCATTTTGCAATTACAGCAGCTTGATCAGATATTCTCTATGGAATTCTAGTTTGTTCCCTACGTTTTTGCCCAAAAGGTCTGTTTTTATACTTAAGTCCTTTCTCTCTCCCCACAAACCCTGATGCCTGAATCCAAATGCTCAATCAGCACTTGGATATCTACCACACATTTCCAAGTTACTGTGTCCACAATGAATGCCTGATTTCTAACCCCATCTAGGCTCCTTTCCTAATCTTCTCCATCTAGCAACACATTATGTCAAATCTTGGAATCACTCATCACTATTTTTCTTAAACCTCTCATTCATGCCACCAGCAGATCTCATCATCCCCTGGATCTCTACAATATCTCCAGAAACACCTGGGATTCTCATCATCTTCAGAGCTACTGTCTTTTTCCAAATCACCATCATCTTTGTCTGGACTGTTTCAGAACTCCTAATTGATATCCCTGTTCTTACTCTTGTTCACTGCATTAGTTAGTATGTGTGTAAATACATATACGTACGTATACGTACACACACACACACACATTTGGTTACCTATATACACAATGTCTTAAACAAGACAGGACTTTCTCACTCCTGTAGCAACTAAGGTGCAAGGGGTCCAGGACTGTGTGGCAGCCCCACAGCGTGGTCGGACTCCCTGTTTCTGTGACCCCACCCTCTGTAGGGTATTTCCTTGGCTCACGTAACCCAACATTGCTCCCCATCCTGTCTGCATCCTGCCCAGTTGGGAGGAAGCAATGGAGAAGGGGAAGGCACACACACCCCTTTCTTTAACTGCAGGGCCCGCAAATCGTGCCCATTTCATTTATACACATTGTTCAGAATAGAGCCAAACAGCCACACCAGCTACCCGGGCGGCTGGGAACAGAGTGTTCTGTGCAGCCAGGGGTCTAGCTATAAAATCAGGCTCTGTGGCTACAGAAAGAAGGTTGAGTGGATCTCGGCACGTCTGTCACACTCCTACCCTTATGGTCCACTTTCCCTCCAGCCACCAGAGGGAACATTGTAAAGCAGCCATCTGGGCGTGTCACTCAGCAAATGACAGGATGGTACTCAAAAAAATATTTGTTTAGTGCTCCCACTTAATAAATCCCAGTCAGGCCTGGAATCATAGCTGGTCCTAGCTAGAAGGAATCTCAGAGAGTTTTCAGCCCGATGGTGAATTATTTTAGATAATTCAAATAATAATTCAAAATTATTTTAAACCAGAAAATCTGTATGTATACAGAAAGTCTCCTGAGAAAGTTTGTGTATAAAATGGATAAATGTCAGCTGCCTTGATTGAAACCAGGGGCAGCCAGGGATCCCTTCGCTTTCTCTTTCCTGTCTCCGCCCAAACCAGGTACAGATCCAGACTGACATTTCCAAAGCTCTGTGGACCACAGTTTGAAAGCTGATTCTAACAGAACACCTTCATTCCCCAGATGGGGAAACTGAGGCCCAGGGACCAGCAGGAAGGGCCTCTTCCTGAGTGTCTCCTTCACACGTGGCGCTGAAGTAAGTGCCTCACACACCGGAGGCAACTTTCACAAGGTCTCACTGCACGTGAGTGACAGGGGAGGCTGGGGGCCGAGGCTACTGCTTTCTGGAATGACGAGATTGACCAGCTGAGGAAAGCCTGCCTCAGGAAGGCCGCTGTCCCAGTGGCACAAGGGACTTGTGCAGGCCAGAGAGCATTCCAGAGGATTGATTCTTGTAGTAACTGGTGTCCTCATTTAAAACAATACATACTAGGGGCGCCTGGGTGACTCAGTCAGTTAAGTGTCTGCCTTTGGCTCAGTACATGATCCCAGGGTCCTGGGATCGAGCCCCATGATGGGAAGCCTGCTCTTCCTTCTGTCTCTGCCCGTCCCTGTGCTCATGTTCTTTCATGCGCATTCACTCTCTCAAATAAGTAAATAAAATCTTAAAACCAAATAAACAGTACGTGCTATGCCCAGGTTTCAGTATCTCCAAACTGGCTGTGAGGTTTTCTTTTCATGGGGAGAGGTGAAGAGACAGGATCATTGAGGAGCCCTTCGTCTGGACTAAACTAGCTCGAAAACCTGGGCAAGTCTTTCATTGACTTTGATAATAATATCTACTCCGGACAGTTGCTGCAAAGGTCAGGATGAGACAAGGTCTATAGACAGTGGTGGAGACGAGTAAAGAGGTAGAGATCTGCTTCTGCTGTGTGGACAACACGCTACGCCGCACTCCCATCCCCCAAGGGGCTCACCAGCTGGACAGGAGATGGGTGAGAGCTGGAGCCAAGGATCCCAGGTGCCTGGCAGAGAGTAGGGGGGTGCTGTAGGGGGTCCAGGAGCTAAGGCAGTGAGAAGGAGAGAGACGGGGAGAGAGGTGAAGGGGACGTGCCCACCAGCGATGGAAGAGTGAGAACCTGGGGGTTAGAAGGAAACTCGGGTGTAGGACAGGACTTCTCAAGTGTGAATGGACATTGGAATGACTTGGGGATCCAGCTAAGAGGCAAATTTTGGCCAGGAGTCTTGGGGCTAGGCCTGAGATTCCTTCTTTAAAAAAAAAATGTCCATGTGAGACTGAAGCTGCTGGTCCTGGCATCGCTTTCACCAAGGGATGGATGGTGACGAGACCCCATCAGTGCAAGAGTCAGACCAGCCTGAATTCCAGGCTCTCCTCCACCATCTACCATCGGTGGCCCTCAGGCAGGGCCTCTGGCTTCTTCCCTTATAAATGGGCATGATATTACCACCCTTGCGCCCACACCTCCCCCGTCCGGAGTTCACCTGTCCTCCCCAAGGGGCACAGGACACTGGGCACGCTGGTGTGGGACGGGCCACCTGTGATCGCCCCCCCTTCTCTCTCTGCTCCTTCTCCAGCCGTCCCCGCATGCCACTCAGTTCCCCCTCCTGCCCATTTATTCTGTGTCACTCCCTCAGTTCACTTTCCTGAGAAACAGAGATCATACTTCCCTTTCAGGTTCCTGGAGAGGATTTAGTGAGCTATCCCGTCTTCTTGAAGCAGTTAGACCCCACCTCCAGCCACCCCATCGCCCTGCCCTGCCCCTCTCCCAGCCTAGGGTTTGTCCCTTGCTCTCTGTCACAGGACCCCAGAGTTGCCCCGGAAGAGAAGGCCCTTGGGCATCCCTTCCTGTCTGAGACATGGATGGGCAAGCACTGGGTCAAAACAGACAGCCGGAGAGGAGCCAGCCCTCTGCAGGAGCAAGGTAAACCACAAGCCTGCTTCCTGCCCGAGAAGTGAGCACTCACATGACTCCATCCTTATCCCTGTGCCTGGAGTAAGAACATTTCCCTCTGGGGGTCTGCCTGTCTCTGTGATGGGCAGGATCACTTCCCCTTGGCAGGTGAGGAAGAGGCCGACAAGTGGTGAGATCTAAACCCAGACCCCAGAGAGCTCATCTGTTTTAGAAAAGAACATTTTGTCTTAGAGGAGGCATTATGTCCTGCGATTTGGGGCAAGCTGCTGATTTGCTGACATGTTTTGCCTGAGACAGGAATAATACAACAGTCTGGAGACAAACCAAAGCTTTGGAGGACAGAGCCAGCCAGGGACCCATGGCTTTAGGCAGATGCCCACCCAGATGAGGGGGCTCTGGGGGCGGTAGGGGGTAGGAAGGAGGGTCACGGCAGTGTGTGCGCTCAGTGGGCAGACTTGCTCCCAAGAACAAGACTGGCAGAGCTGAACTGAGTATGCCCAGCTGTTCTCTCAAATTTACCAGGAGAAAAATCACCCGTCTCCCCCGAGGTAGAGTGTGAAAAACGAGAGAGAGATCTGTGCTTTGAATCTCAGCCCTGAGCCGGTGACCTTGGTCTTAAGTGCCTCGTCTGCAAAACAGAACAAAAACCAATACCTGCCTCATAGGATTGTTGTGAGGAGTAAATGTATCCCTGTCCACATTGCACAGCCTAGCAGATAACAAGCACCTAAACAAATCTCAACCATTATTAGTCATATAATTGAATCCACTCGCGCTCTACCACTTCCTTGGTTTGTAATCTTGGATAAGTGACTAAGTCCTTATGAACCTTCCTCTCTTATAAAATGGGATCATGATACCTTCCTCTGTCTGCTTTTGTGAGAATTGGACACTCTGACCTGGGTGACAGGGTCCTGGGCCATGTTTGATGCACGTAGTTGATCATGGGGGACCTTTTTGCTGCTATCTGTGCTTCCTTCCTGCGAAGGAACCAAATGAGTGTACCCTCTACACTCTGGATCTCTCTCCCTTTTTTCACTCTCTGCCTCGGGGAGATGGGTGATTTTTCTCCTGGTAAATTTGGGAGAATAGCTGGGCATACTCAGTTCAGCTCTGCCAGCCTTGTTCTTGGGAGCAAGTCTGCCCATTGAGAGCACACACTGCCGTGACCCTCCTTCCCACCCCCTACCGCCCCGAGAGCCCCCTCATCTGGGTGGGCATCTGCCTAAAGCCCTGGGTCCCTGGCCGACTCATTTGGTGCTCAAGCTAAGCTACATTTTCCAACAGAGCATCTGTCACTGCTAAAGGTAGTATTGTATCGGTGTCTTTATTTTTGATTTATTCCTCAAATTACTCAGAAGTGTTATTTATTGACCCTGTCTTTAGAAGGATCCAAGTCAATGTTTATTCTATTGGCCTTTTACTTAACATTTATTGGAATCTACAATATACCAGGAACTGTTCTAGAGCTTAGGAAATGAGACAATACGTGCTCCTCAAAAGCCCACCGTTTCCTGTGAGGAGGACAGGCTTGTCCATGGAGACAGCCCCCTAGGTGTAGGGCTATGGGAGAGAGAACTTGGGGTAAGTGGGGGTGCTGGTGTGAGGCGCCCACCTCATTCCAAGGGTCTGGGAGGTACGGAGGATGAGCTCAGGGATAACAGTGGCACGGAAGGACTGTGGTATTTTTCTGGGCCAGGAAAGACTGGAGGATGAAGACAGTCAGAATTCATGACATCACCAGCACGAGGAGGTCGCAGATGACATGATCCCATCTCCAAAGGCTTTGACAAGGTAGTTTGGGAATGAGCCTGGTGGCAGCAGGCCACCATGGGTCCCCCCTCCAGCCTCTAGAGATGGAGAGCATTGACCCGGGTAGAAGATTGAGATTTAAAATGAATAGGATCTCTTTGGTTTTGTACGTGTTTGAAAATTTCCATTTAAAAATTTTAAAAACAGAAGGCATGCCTTTTGGAAAAACTTCATTTTTAAATAAGCAGAGTTGAGTTTTTAAAAACAGAATTAGACTGTGCTGTTAGTCAAAAGTTGTTGAAAATTAAGTAATCTGGCCAAAATAGCATTGAGGGAGCCGCTACTTGGTGGGAGAGGGAAGTCAACATAGTGTAGCTTGGAAGCAACAATAGAGAAAAATAAAACAATTTCATAAAACAAAACTCCAACTCAGCAGTTGGAGACTCCCTACGAACCAGTTACAAACTGAATTTTTGTCAGAAGAGAAATAAATAAGCAAAGACGACAGCATGGTCAATAGAAATACAAACTAAGGCGTAAGAAGATGTCCAAATCCTTGAGTATTCAAAGAAATGTGAATTGATTTAAATCCTCTGTTAAACTTGACACAGTAACCATATTCACTTTCTTAAAATCCTCTCTGTTCTTGGCGCCCACACCCCACCTTCTCCTGGTGTTCCTCCCACCTCACTGGTCTCTCTCAGTCTCCTTTTCTGGATGTTTCCCCTCCTGCAGTTCTTGAGTTATTGTAGTCCCCCCATGGCCAATCCTCCCGTATCTTCCGTCTCCCCTGCCCCCTCTCCAGCCCCTTGGCCTTGAATATCATGGATATCTCCAGATTCACACTTCTAGACCACACCTCTCCCCTGAGTTTCAGACTTACTTACCCAACATCCATCCTTGATACGTGTACCTGGTTCTCAAATATGCCTATTGAAAAGTTTCTATCTGAAACTTTTCAGATACTATCTGAAAGTTTTACCCATCCCATTCTTCTGAGCACTTGCTCACTCAGGAAATGACACCCCTGTTTTCTCAGTGGTTCAGGCCAAAAGTCATGCAGGCATTCTCAAGCTCTCTCTTATTTTCATATGACCCTGGCCCATGCTTATCCCTAAAGCCCATTTTCTACAATCCCTCCCTTACTTACCCCATTTTAGTCACACTGGTCTTTCACAATTCCTAGGACACATCAAGCTTGTCTATACCTCAGGACCTTTGCGTGCATTTCCCCCTTCTGCTTAGAATAGTATTTCAGCCTGATCTTCATATAACCTACCCCCTCAGTTCGTTAGGTTCCTACAAATATAATTATGCCTCCGAGGGTTCTTGTCTGACTCCCTTAAATAAAATATGGCTCTCCTCCCATACTCTATCCTCACATCCTATTTTATTTCTCTTAATAACACTTTCCTTTATGTCAGTTGATATTTCATATGTATTTGTTAACTAGTCTTTTGACTATTTGTCTTGACTATAGTGTCAGCCTAATGAGGGCTGGGACTTTTCTTGTTCACCAGTCACTGGAACAAGGCCTGGCATATAGAAGATACTAAAGTCAATGTTTTTAGACCAACCAATGGATGTATGCTTGGATGGATGGAGGGCTTATTGAATGCAAGGAGACAGACCTGTTAGAAGTTAGAGAAATGGTCCAGGTGAGAAATAATGAGGGGCTGCATCAGGTCAATATAATGGGGTAGGGAGGAGAAGGGAGGTAAGGGAAATTAAGGCAGACTGGGAGGAATCAACAGATCTAAGTATCTGTCTTGAGTAACTGGGCATTTGTTAGTGCCACATCTTAAGACAAAAAAACAGATGTTCCCCTGCAGGTGCCTTGCAGACAGTTGGGTTCATTCATTCATTCACTTATACTTTCATCTGGTCCAACAACCTATTCCACATATAAGGTACCTGAGAGACAAGGGGATAAAAGGATGTTCTTGGATTTATACAGCAAGTTGCTTAGATTTGAGAGTCCTTCTCCTTCTCCTCCTCTTTCTCCTTCTTCTTTTTTTCCATTATACCTCTGATAGGGGACTCGGTTTTCACCATCGCCCCAAATAGTTAAGTTTTTGAAAGATTCAGCATGTGAATGCCAGTTAAGAAACTGCCTAGAAGTCCCCAAATTCCTGGTTGTGGCTATTCTCTGTTACTTTCCAGAGACTCTACCCTTGTTATCCCTGTGGAAGTCAGGCCAAGCTTTCTTGTCCTGGCTTTGCTGCTGTTACCTGAGCTGTTTCTTCCCAGCAGCAAATGGGCTAGGGAGGTTGTGGGTGTGTTACGATGTGTATCTAAATAATGATAACCTGGAACTTCTAAAAAGCAAAAGGCTCAGTGAATTACTGTTATTAGTCCTTCTTCAGAAGTTGGAGAAAAGGGACATTATCTCACTGGAGAAGTGTGGGCTGCACCAGGAAGATGGTCAGAGATGATGTGGAAGAGCTCTTCAACAAGTTTGACCTTTCACAGTTTGCAAAGTGATGTAAATAAAATCCACTGGGCATAGGAGCCCCACAACTATGCTTCGAAGCATGTTTTTAATCCTCAACTTCACAGAGCAAGATCCTGAAACTCAGAGATATGAATTGACTTCCCCAAATGCCACACCCAATAATTTACAGAGCAGAATCAAACCTTCTGATTTTTAATCTCGGGTACTTTCCTCTAGGGCAGCAGGTCCCAAACATCAGAGCAAGGCTGTCTCAACAAGAATCTCTTGCGGAGTTTATTGAAAGTAGTGATTTCTCGCCTCTACCCTAGAAAGGTTCTGAATCAATAGATTTTTGAAGCCCCTGAAAAAGTATATTTATCAAACACCTGTCTTAGTCCGACTGAGCCACTGTAACAAAAGGCCATTGAGGGGGTGGCTGAAACAATGGACTTAGAGTTCTGGAGGCTGGGGAATCCAGGAGGAAGGTGCTGGCAGACTCTGCTCCCAGAGAGGACCAGCTTCCCGCCTTGCAGACGCGGCCTTTCCTCTGTGCCTGTGCCTGGAGGGAGAGAGATCTGTTTTCCTCCTTTTAAAGC
>CM053606.1:39813960-39882956 GCA_028646535.1 Procyon lotor | reverse complement strand
GGAAGGAATGTGAGGAGCAGGTGTGGCTCACCAAGCAGGTCGCAACTTGTCTTCTGAGCCCCGAGGGAGGCTCATCTGATTTCCTTGTTTCAGTCACTGGGGTTTTCTCACTCTTGCTATTTCCTTAAATGGAGCAATTAAAAAAAAAAAATCACATCATTTTCCCCTGCTCACATATCTTTGGCTTCACTGTTTTCCAAATAGAATCAGAGACTGTCAGAGGTGGAAAAAGGATCACTGAGTCGGTGGCCTCGTTCTGCCCATGAAGAAATGGAGGCCCAGAGGAGAGAATGGATTTACCTGAGTCAGGCCTGGAGTGGCAGCCTTACTTTAAAGCGCCAATACCCTGATTTCTATCTTGTCTAATGTTTGTTCCGCTGGTCTCCCTAGTCTCCTGTTGGTTTTTTCTTTCTTTCTTCATCGTTTCTACTCTTAGATGGTGTTGTTCTTCTTTGGCTTTTTAATATCACTTAAACTTAAGGGAGAGATACTTTGTTTAAATGTAAAATGTATGGACTTTGAGGTTACCTGGTCTTTCAGACTGCTGTTTTCTTACTTGCAAAATACGTAGCGTCTAACCTAATATGCTTGATTTTAAAGATTTCATTAGAAGAGGGGTGCCTGGCTGGCTCAGTCGCTGGAACATGCAGGTCTTGATCATAGGGTCATGAGTTCGAGCGCCGTGTTGGGGGTAGACTTTACTTAAAAAAAAAAAAGGATTACTATGGAAGATATGAAAAAACTGAGTATTTTGTAAATGATCACTCTTGTTAGAATGACAGCAAAGCCCCCAAGAATCTGGGGGAAAATATAACTAGTAATTGTTAGGCTCTCTCCAGCAATTTGTGAATAGTACTTCCACTGTACTTTCTTAAGAGAATATCTCTGTCCCTAGACTTCTGTCATTAGGGGGACTAGAGCAACCCTGGAAGGCCCCTCTTTCAAAGGCAGAGGCATGGCCCACTTGGTTTGTATAAGACAGCTGTCCACACTAAGTGGGATGGCTTCATTATGGTATGAGAAATAAATGTCTTTGTTTTGAAATTATATTGTTATTGGGTCTGTGTAATAGCCTTTTATGTTAGCATACTCTTTTACTCCAACTAGTTTGAGTGTCTATATCATTATTCCTGTAATTGGTGAAAAAATTAAGATGCTAAAAGTTAACTTACTTGCCTCTGGCCACACATCTAGTAAGTGGTACATCTGGGATTAGAACCCAGGCAAATTGGCCCTCAAATCCATGTTCATAAGCACTGTGCTCTACTGCCTCCTATAATTTGTAAATTTGGAAGCCAGACTATATTAGTTTTTACTCATTTATTATATTGGCCCGCATTCATTATCTTACAATTCTCTAGGTCAGAAGTCCAATACACATCTCACTAGGCCAAAAATCAAGAAGCCTGCAGGGCTGCATTCCTTTTTGGGGGGTGCCAAGGGAAATTTTATTTCCTGTTTATTCAGGTTGCATGCAGAACTCACTTCCTTTTCTGTTGGGGATCAAAGATGTCTGCTTTCTTTTTTTTTTTTTTTTTTTTAAAGATTTTATTTATTTGATAGAGAGAAACATAGCGAGAGAGGGAACACAAGCAGAGGGAATGGTAGCGGGAGAAGCAGGCTCCCTGCCACCCGATGCGGGGCTTGATCCCAGAACCCTGGGATCATGACCTGAGCCAAAGGCAGATGCTTAACGACTGAGCCACCCAGGCGCCCCAGATGTCTGCTTTCTTACTGGGTGGACACTAAGGGCTGTCCTGGGTTTGTAGCGCTTTCCTTAGCTCATAGTCCTGTCTTTCATCTTTGCAGCCAGTGATGGCCAGCTGAGCCCTCACAAGGCATCTTTCTGACCATGCTTCCCCTGTCTTATCTCTTTCTGGCCGCAGCTGGGCAAGGTTTCCCACTCACGAGGACTCTCGATCAGACTGACTCTACCCACAGCATGCCGAACAAGATTATGCCATCTCTAGGTCTCTAACCTTAATCACATCTGCAAAGCCTTTCTGGCCATGTAATGTATTCACAAATTCTGGAGATTAGGAGTGCACATCCTTGGTGATAGGAGGCATTGTTCTCTCTATCAAATCCGTGCTCTTAACCAACATACCATCCTGCCTCTGGAGAACCGTAAGGCAGGGTGCATTTTTGTGTCTAGTTACAGAAGAGTTCCTCCCATGCCCCTCTCCTCTGTCCCTTTTGAAACAAAGCCTTTCCAGAGGGGAGAAATAGATTCTTGGTGAAATTAACTGGGTCATCCAGGGTTGCCTGGCAACTAATAAGCTTCCAGGGAAGTGTGTTGACTTGAACCAATACCAACTGATGGGGTTTTGGAATATAGGCGAGGTTTGGTGGGGTGGAGTCCAGAGCCAATGACCAAGAAATAATTCTTGAGACGTCTTTGGTGCAAAATGGTGGTTTTATTAAAGCATGAGGATAGGACTTGTGGGCAGAAAGAGCTGCTGCACCGGGCTTGTGAGGGGTGGCTGACTATATACTATGGGGTTGGGGAGGTGAGGAAGAGGGAGGTTTTCAAAAGGATTTTCCCATATGTTAAAGAGGACCTACAAGACACCAGAGGCCTTGCCATCATCAAGTTAAGGTGGTTTTCCCCTCTAGGAAGGCATCGACATTAAGACAGTTGGGAGCTTCCTGGAAGAATGTCACACATGTCCCACCCAGGAGAGGGGGGGTGAGGGTGCAGGGTGTCAGCATGTGCTTTGTCCTCAGCTAGCTTCCTTCATCACCAATGGCTGCCCTTTATTAAGCATAAGGACATGCCAAACACTGTCCTACAAGCTTTATCCTCATTATGTCATTTATTTCACAACAACTCCATAGCATGAAGTATGTTTTGCTGTTCTCATTTTACTGGTGAGGAAACTAAAGCAAAAATAAAGGACTTGCCAGAAATCACATGGCTGGTAAGGAGGACAACACCACACAAGAGCATAGGGAAATCATCCGGGACCACCCTCCTCCGAGTCTGTGCTTTTACCCCTACACTCTGTGACACTGCAGGGCAAAGACCCACGTCCCATGCCAAGTGGTGAAGACGCTAATGGGGAGGCTGATTCTCCTGGACCTAGATAGAATCCCTCTAGGATTCTAGGACTGTCCGGGAACTTAATGAATTTCTTTTACAACCAACAGAGAATCCTGGTGGGCATCTTTCAACCATCATTTCCCTCCTGAAACCATTCTCTGTCATGGCTAAGAACCACTGGAAAGTTTCTTGATTGCTTTTTTTTTTTTTTTTTATGATAGACTTCAGGTATCGTCCGGAGTGTGGGAGTGGGTAAGGGGCTGAATGCGAGAGAGCTGCATCCCCACTACCGCAGCCATAGGCCTCCAGTTTCAGGAGAAATTCTCAAGCCCACATTGCAACAGGCCAAACCAGGATGGGTGAGAAGGGAAGGGAAATGATCTAGAGTGGTCTGAACACGGTAACCAGTGGCTTCGGAGCAGGCAGCTTGGCTTACCCCCGTATCACATTGTGTCTCCTTGGAAGGACAGGGACACGAATCCCTTGGCCAGTTCATTCTAACCCTCAGAAGCCTTACGCACGCAGGGCTCCCACTCTGGGTGTGACTCAGTCTCCTAGGTAGTACCACGACTCTCAACTCCCTTGTTAGCCCCAAACGAGCATATGTAGAATTCTGACCGGGTCTTAGCAGGAGTCACATCCTTAAGGAATTGACACTAAATCTGAGATGCAAGGTATGACTAGGTGTTATTTATGCATGAAGAGAAGCCTTCTGGTAAGGGAGAACGGCGTGTGCAAAGGTCCTAAGGCTAAGGGAGTGTGGTCACTCTGAGGGCCCGAGAGTAGACCAGCATGACTAGAATATAGATAAAAATGGGAAGCTGGTATTACATGAGGCTGGAGGAATGGACTGAAGACAGACCTTGGAAGACCTTTCAAGCTTATTAAATATTTTGACCTTTGTGGAAATTCACAAAAGTCATGCCCTCTGTGCAGACAAGTATAAAAAGGCAGCCTTTCTAGTTGGACTTAACCCTGCCACACAGGGATTGCCACGGGGGCTGGTGAGGACGTTTGTGTGAAGGAAAAGGGGCCCCTTCCTCCCTGATGACACAGCCTCACCCCCACACCACACAAGAGCATAGGGAAATCATTGAAAAAATATATTTTTTCAGGGAATTATGTAATCATATTGTGTTTTAAAATGATCACTGGCAAGAGTATGGAGAACAGACTAAAAAGGATCAAGAATAGGGGAAAGGAAACAGTAGAAGACCAGAAGAAGAATTTCAGGCAAGAGACAAAGCTAGTTTGGAAGGAGAGCAGGTGTATAGGATAGTGGTGGCCATGGAGAGAAGTGGTGTATTGAGGGATACTTAGGATATAAAATCAATAGGACTTGGAGATGGATTCAATATGGGGGTGGTAAGGAAGAAAGAGGTGTCAAGAATGGGTCCTAGGTTTCTGGCTTTCATGACTGATTGGTGGTACCATTCATTCCCTGTGGATGAGAACACAGGAGTGAGAACATCTTTGGTGAGAGTGAAATGATGAGTATGGTTTTTAGACACATTGGATTCAGCTAGTTGGATATAGATATCTGGTGTTTTGTGGGCTGGAGCTGGGAATTTGGGAGGCACTGGCATCGGGGTTTTGAAAGGCACTGGAATAGAGGCAGTACTTCAAAACTACAAACAGGGATGCGATTGCATAGGGAAAGGTAAGAGACTAAAAAGGGAAGAGAACCTACACCATGCCTCAAAAGGCCCCAGCCCTCCAGGGGCAGAAAGAGAAGAAGGAATTGCAGAAGGAAACCAGGAAGGGTCAAACCTAGGGATGGAGACAGAAGGACAAGCCCAGATTGGTACCAGGAGACAAGACCTAGTCAGAAGTTGGGGGGCCACCGACCAGATCGAGAGTAGAGTGTTGGTAGGAGCAAAGCTCCAGACTAAGAGAGATTGGAGTGTCTGCCATTTATGATTACTGTTCACCCACTGCCTGCTGTTTGGGGGCAATCATCTGGGACCAAGCAGAGGTTGGCATAGGCGGCTCAAGTGACCAATCTGTGAGCGCTGTGGGAAGGCAGGTGGCTGAGAGTGTCTGGGTCCAACTTCTGGCAAAGCTACTTGTCAGTGTGTGATCTTGGATCCAGTTATTTAACCTTCTCATGCCTCCATTTCCTTACTTATATAATGGGGACAATAGTATCCCTAACCTCCTCAGAGGGTTGGTGGGATAAGTAAATATGCTAGTACACATGTGTGCTTAGACCAGGGCCTGGTGCTCATAAGGGTCAGCTATTGTCAATAGCTACTGTACTATGTTACTATGTTAAACTTGAATACATAGTGTCCAGTGCAAGCCAGTGAAGGAAGGTGCTGTTTCTTTTTATTCACCGCTGCATTTTCAAAATCTAGCGCAGTTCCTGGAACATAGCAGGGGCTCGATAATTAATGCTGATTAAATAGCTGGATATTGGTGTCTCCCCAGTGGCTACAGGTGTCTCCCAAATGGCTAGATCTGGCCTGGGAGTTTAAACAAAGCCAAATGTGTCCCTTTGACAACTGGGTTTAACCATTTAAAGAGGCAAATTCATATGCTTCTCTTAGCTCTCCACTCAAAATAATATTCAGAAGCAAAAGGAACAGAAAGAAAGCCACTTAAACTTCATGAAGGTTTTGTTAATGAAAAGCAATGTGGAATGCATTTAAGTAATTTGTCAGTGGAACAAACACAAAACAATAAGCAAGGAAAATATAGCAGGAAATGATATGCAGAAAGTTAATAGCTTTACTCCATAAAGAACCAAGACAAATTGATTAGAAAAACAGTGCTCCAATTAAGGCCTTAGCTAGGTACCTTGGTGCAAATTAGAAAGGGCGCCCACCTTTGGGCAGATAAATTAGAAAAACGCACCCCATGTAGTTGGACCCAGTGCAGGCTTGTAAGAAGAAAAATATGCCCCTCCTCAGCTGAGGACAACCTTATATGAGATGGTCCTGACGTCAGTAGAAAATGGATGAAGGTCACAAATAGACAACTCCAGAAGAGGAACTAGAAATGACAATAAATACCTTTTTTTTAAGTTTTATTTATTTATCTCCACACCCAATATGGGGCTTGAATTCACGACCCCGAGATCATGCATTGCATGGCTCCAATGGGCCAGCCAGTGGTCCTGATAATAGATATTTAAAAAATATATATCTAACGTCACCAGTAATTACAGCCATTCAAAGCAAAGTGGGACAAAAATTCTCCTCTGTGAAATTAATACACTTGGTGTTATTCACTGCTGATGTGTGGGGGGGTGTTCATTGGTATAAGCTTTCTGGAAAACAAGTTGATAAACATCCACCAAGGACCTTAGAAGTATTTATGGTCCTTGCTTTCCTAATTCCATGTTAAAGAATTTATGTTAAGACAATAAAACAGTGATGCACACAAAGGTTCACATAGAAGACGTGCTCCCTGAAGCAATTCTATAATAGCAAAACCCTGAAAGGAACCTGAATATCCAACAACAGAGAGATGGTTATACAGGTCCACAACTTCTTGAGGGCGTGTTTCAGGATTCAGAATTCAGAATTCTGGAATTTTAGGATAGTTTGGTGCACGTTACTTAGCCCCTCAGGAGGGTCTGTGGCAGCACGGTCCACGCGTCCCGGTTTCTGCCATGAACCTTATTTATAGTCATACTAATTGGTACAAATAGACCAGAAATAGCCCTAGTCCACTTCAGGTCAGCCCTGCTGCCAAATATACTGGCATCAAACTTTCAAAACAGCATTTGATTTTTGGAGCAATTTGGATCTGTCACTACGGGATTGTGGATCTGTGTAAGTCACAGTATGATTTTTGAGGCCTTTCTAATATGGGGCGGGGGAAGAGTAACAGAACTGTAGAATGATCCCACTCCATTTAAAAAATTTAAATTAAATTTAAAAAAAATTTAAAAAAGGAAAAGTGGGAACACAGTTGTTACTTTGAATGCACCATTTGCTGTTTTCCATCTACGCTGACCGTATTTGCTTTCTTTCTCCTCTTTTTCTCTTCTCTCTTTTTCTAAAATCTCCAAGCAGAAGGGTGTAATTTTTATCAGGGTGGGAATCAACCTTTGCCCCACGCAGCTTTCTCTGAATTGCCTGCTGAGGGAGGCTTCGGAAATCGAAGCCCTCCTTGGCCGCCTCCTCCCATTTGGTGATGCTGAGAATGAGCCTTTGCACGTGCAGAGGGAGGGCCCCTTGCTTAAAGGAGGAGCAAAAGAACCTAAATTGCTTTGTGTGAAGAAAGAAGAGGGAATTTTGGGGGCGGAAGCCGGGTGGGCGGGGGAAAGGAAGGACCCCTTAGCAGGGGGTTGCAGCCTCTATTCGTTTCCTGAAGCTGCTATGATGGAGCACCCCAAATTCGGTGGCTTGAAATAACAGAAAACAATTTCTCACAGTTCTGGAAGTTAGATGTTCAGAATCAAGGTGTCAGCAGATCCACGTTCTCCCAGAAGGCTCTGGGGAAGCATCTTTTGCAACCTCTAGCTTGTGGTTGTGAAGACCAGTCCTTGGTCTTCCTTGGCCTGTGGCAGCATAATTTCAATCCCTGCCTTCTTCCAAAGGTGGTTCTTCCTCAGTATGTATCTGTGTCCAAATTTCCCTCTTCGTATAATACAAGAGTCATTGGATTAGGACCCACGTTAATCTAGTGAAACCTCATCTTAACTTGACTGCAAAGATCTTATTTCCAAATAAGGGCACATTTACATGTTCCAGGTGGAGATGGATTTGTGGGGGCAGGCAGGGGAGGGGGGCTATTGGCCAATCCAGTACAGACACCTAGTGTGAGACTTGACTGAGACAGGAATTTAAATATTCCATTTCTTTGAAGAGAAGGAGAATGGGAGAGGAGCAGAGGGCGAGGGAGAGAATCCTAGGAAGCTTCCATACCCAGCACAGAGCCCTACACAGGCTCCATCTGACAACCCTAAGATCATGCATGACCTGAGCCAATCAGGAGTTGGATGCTTAATTGACTGAGCCACCCAGGCTCCCCCAAATACTCCATTTTTTAAAAGGCTCTTTCTGCTGAATGATGAATGATGAATGATGTACATGGACCTGTAATGTGAATTTCCGCCTTTCCTTGACCCCCAAATTTTCAGTATAAGTTGGCCATGCAAGTGTGCCATATGGGCAGTGTCGTTCATGTGGAAATCAAGGAAAAAGCATTTCTTTGTTTCTGTGAGATAAAAAGGGAACAACCATGAGAAGTGAAATCAGGAACCTCCAAGGAGTGTAAAGTAAGAGCAAGAGCATCCCTGGGAGTGAGAGTTGGGATCTGAGCTGGTATCTGGTTTTGGACGCACACAGAAATAAAACGCAAAGATTCACTGATGGGGAAAATAGGGCTTTCTGTTGTTTCCAACTATGCTTTTACGTATTTCCCAAACCTTCCATAATGATTATAATTTATTTTAATAATCAAGAAGAAAAATCCCAAAAATTATTTAAAAGAAGAGCAGTTCATGGTGATGTATTATTTAGACTTTTTTCCTTTTTTTTTTTAATATTTAGACTTTAATCCAGATCTTCAGAAAATGCTTAAAGACCTGGTGAGCTGGCTTCTTCCTTTATTTAGTCTAATCAGACCCCTAAATACTATTAAAGCAATAATTTTCATCCTTCATGAGTATAATTATCCTCTTCAAATTATTCTCTTTGATCAGCGTGGGGAGTTTACAAAAATTATTATTATTTCGTTAAGAAATCCTAAGTGAAAGCAATTACTAGCTTTTATACTAAAAATTAATAAGGACATGTCACAACTGTCTAGTAGCCACACAAAAACACTTATATTTGGTCATTGTTTATTTTACTATACTTTCGAAAGACAAATGAAGATTCAAAATGTGAATGAATAGACATTAGCCACTTGCTATGTTGCATCACTATGCTAGAAACAGCAATAGAGCAATAAATAATATTTGCCCTCAAAGATCTTATATGTCTATGCAGCAGTGGTGTTGGGATTGGAGGATCAATTAAATAGGTCATTGCAATAGTGTAGGACAAGAGTTACTGATGTGGGAGACAGGGGCAAAATAAAAAATTACATTTCCTTCCTGCCTATAGCCCACCGACAAGCCTTTGAAACAGGTAGAGTGACCTTCCTCCCAGAGCTCAGCTGCCTCGACATTGACACTTTGCTAAGGGCAAGAGGCAATCTTGATTTAACATTATCCTGATCCTTCTCCCACCCCAGGACTCTGTGAGTCTAGTTTCACATATAAAAATCCCTTTAGAAATTTTCTTTATCTCTATCTTCCCCAAGATATATGTTAGCAATCATCCCCCAAGCATATGGTCCACTGATACACATCTGAAGGGTCTCATGACTGAAGTTTTATTAGAAAATAATAAATGACCTTTTCCCAACAATAGTTAGCCCCCTCAAGGTCCTGGAAACCTTGCCTCCAAAATACCTTAGAAATAGTCTATCTTTAACACCAAAATACCTTAGAAACAGTCTATCTTTAACACCCTCCCAGCTTGAAAGTATATCATCAGCCATTCCTCATGACCCCAGTCCAGTTCTTTTTGCTCACAGGTCCTGTCCTTGTGCTTTAATAAAACCACCTTTTTGCACCAAAGACATCTCAAGAATTCTTTCTTGGCCATCACCTCCAAACCCCATTTCCGCATCATTACAATGGAGGAGTCCTGGGCTTTGACAACATCCATCAGGGAGAACTGATCAAATCTGAAGTGGAGGTAGGTATCGGCTTAGGGAAGATCTGCTTCAGGAAGTTCTATTTGAACTGAGACCCAAGGATAAATTGGGATTTATCAGGTATGAGAAGATGAAGAGGAAATGGATTAAGGGTGAAATCAAGTGTGCAATACTTGAGTCTATCAGTGAGGACTGTTTCCATTCCAGGTGTTAACAATTCAACTCAAACTAGTTTAGGCAGAAGAAATTTGTTGACTCGTAAGTGGAAAGTGAAGAGGGGAGGTTAGCTTCAGGCATGACTGGATCCAAGGGCTCAATGTCAGGTTTCTATTCTGCTCTTCATATCTTTATGCTATTTTTGGTTTGATCTCATTATTTAGTCCAACTTTCTCCTCGTCATGGGCAAGATGGACATCAGCTGTTCCAGGCCCACATTCTCCTAATTTAAGGGCCACTGAAGGATGTTATCCCCTTTAACTTTCCTTTGGAAATAGAGTAATTGTTGATGTTAATTAAGCTAAGGATCTTGAGAGATCATCCTGGACTTAGGGTAAGCCCTCCCAATCCAATGGCTGGTGTCCTTATTAAAAAGAGAAACACAGAGCAGATTGTGACATGGAGGCAGAGGCAGACATTGGAGGGATACACCTACCAGTCAGGGAGCTCACTTGTATGGAAGCATGTTAGTGGTTTTGTCCTGGGGTTTGGAGTGAGGCCAACCTGGCCTCAGAGCCAACACTTACAATCTCTTAGTAGGAATGACACAAGCACAGAGTGCTCCTGGTGCACTGAAAAGTGGGGCAATTCACCGGGCTTGGTGCAGATGCAAGACTTCCCCACGTGGGTGATTTCTGCCCTGTGTTTTGAAGAATAAGTCAGCCAGGGGACAGCGGAAAAGGCGTTGCTAGCAGATGCCACTGGTGCCCACTGCTGTCTCCCGGCATGTTGGTGCCTGGCCCGTAGTTCTGCACATGCTGGTCCAACTGACATCTGCCAGCATCTGAATCCTTTTGCTTGAGGCTTTTTCTGGCCTCCCAGGAGCACATGAAGGAGGCTGCAAGTGCTAGAGAATTAATCATCCCCAGGACAGCACTCAACCAATGACTAGCTGCAATTAGGGGATAAACAGACCAGCAACTTTCAGTTTGAAAACTCTGAGGTGTGTGTTACATGGTCTTCCCACATTCATCAGCGGGATTCCACTCCATCTGCCCCCATTGTAACTAGTTTGTTAATGCATCATTTATTGGCTTCCTTTCCTTCCCTGTCTCACTTCCCTACTCCCCACTTGGTGCTTCCTGGAATCACCTCTTGTTGAATGACTTGCATTTGAATCCTTGTCTCAGAGTATCCCTCTGAAGGAACACCAAATTAGCATCTCATACAGAGAAAATGGCTTGTACAAGAGCCTGGGGACATAAGCATGGAGATCTCATGACACATTTAAGTGATTATCCAAATTATTAGAGAATCTGCTCTCCTGGTCTCTTGGTCTACTCATCTGGGGCTTAGAAGTCAGTGGGTACCATGTTGTAATGAGTCCTGTTTTATTTTGGGAATTGTTGGAATTTAGAACCCCAGGGAATTTTTCATTTTCCCTGGACTCCTCAGACCTCCACTGTGCCTGGCACGTAGTGTGCATTCCATGAGTGATTTCGAATTAATGAACTTGTTTATTTTATTGAAATTAGTGTCTAAAAAAATTCCAGTGCCTACTATATAATTCATGTTCAATAAATGTTTATTGAACAGAATTGAAGGACACTGCAAAGTCAGACTTTTTTCGAACAGGCATTGTGCCACCTAGTGGTGATTTTGAGGAGGAGGTTTGCAGGCACTGGTCTTGAGCTCTAGAATTTTGGTTTTTGATTTTTGACTTTGATTTTTCTTCGGGTTCAAGGTTGGAAGTTGAGTTATTTGTAACAGCAAAATGACAGAAATAGCTTAAATGTCCAGGTACAGGGGCATGATAAATTAAATGGTGCGATATCATCTTCATGGAACACCATATAGTGATCAAAATGGATTAAGTTGATTTATATGCACTGATACGGAACTTTTCCCAAGACCTGTTGTTCAAGTGATCAACTGGAAATCACAGAAAATACACATAGTACAATGTCATCATGTTAAAACAAACAGGAAAAAACCACCTATATCTTTGGTTGTTTGGGAGGTGGGCTCAGCAACACACTAGGTGGGGTGACAAGATGTTTTTTCAGTCCCTTCCAGTTCTGAGATTCTGTAATCCTATGAAGTCAAAGTTTATAGTTCCTTTAAAAAATATACTGCTTTGACCCGTATAAGAAAATCGTAAAACTTTATGGAGGGACATAAAAGAAGACCTGGCTAAGTGGATACACATGTCAAGTGTCTTGGATTGATAGAGTCAACCTTGCAGAAGTATAACATTCCCCAAAATTAATCTAAGTTTTAAAACAGCAATAACAAAATTAATATCCCAGTGCATTTTTGGGTGGGAAGGATTTGAAAAAGCCTTCTAAAATTCGTCCTGAAGTTCAAATGTATTAAGAAGAGCCAGAAGGTATTTGAAAATGAAATCTATGTTGCAAGGTTAGAATAGTTAGCATCGTGCACTAGTGCTAGAACAGACAAAGGAACAAAAGAGAAAACCCCAGAAGCAGAGAATTTAGCATATACCAAAGTAATGCTTGAAGTCAGTCAGGAAAAGATGGGTTATTCAATAAACTGTTGGGATGGCAGTTGCTTGGTGGTCCTTCCCACGGGCACGACACCTGAACGTGTCTCTTCTAAAAGCTCCACTAGCCTGATCATTCAGGAGATAGTTTAGGTTATATTTTTCCATCTGACCTTGTACTGAAATAAATTCCTGAGAAATTAAAGAACAAAGAACAAAGTCATTGAACACCAGAAGAAAACATTGGTAAATATACAATGTTGGGCTTGAGATAGACTATAAATACAATCTTAAAGGCAGAAACCATGATGAAAAGATGGGATAGGTTTGTTTCTATCAAAATTCTTTCAAGTTTGTGTATCTGCTTATATAAATTAACAAAGTGGAAAGACAAAGGCCAAGCAGGGGAAATGTTTATTACATAAACTACAGGAAGTTCTTGAATATATAAGGTGCTTTCATAAGACAGTAAGATGAGTAGGAATATTTGACAGACAAAGGGCACGGACAGGATATTTGCCAAAGAAGAAATTCAAACAGCATATAAGCATGGAAAAATGTTTACATCATTGAAGAATCAAAGGAATGCACATTAAAAGGACAGTGAGGAACCCTTCGTCCTATCAAAGGTTTAAATATTTAAAGTCATTTTAATCTTGCATTTCAAGAGGGTTGCATATCAGAGTGTTGACAGTGATGAGTTATCTGCGGGTAGTGGAGTAAGGGCACCTTTCTCTTTTTTGTTTAATTTTTCTTGGTATTAATAGCTTACTTTTGCAATAAAGGAATAGTAGTTTATGCTGACTCTTAAAAGAGTGCTCAACTGAAATCTTCAGAGAGCTCATCTCTGGGGAATGAACGAAGGACGTGTCGAAGCAATGGGTTTCCTCTCGGGGCCGGGCAGTTGCTGACCCACGTGGCATCATCTTGGCTCCAACTTCAGGACCTGGGGCCAGGTGGCTGCTATTTGGACAAGTGGCATGAGACCAAGGCACGGAGACCACTCTGCAAGTGGGAGTCTAACCATCCAGGTGGCAATTCATGAAAATAACACACTAGAACTTGGTGTGACTACGGTCTTCAAACCAAAAAAGAAAAAAAAAAAAAATCAGAGGCATGCCTGTTTGTGTTCTGTAGGAGGAAAGGCTGGGTTACCAGAAGAAAAAGTCAAGTCAGTTACGCAGTCAAGCCTGTGGATGAAGAAAATGCTGACTAAGTAGTGTTTGTTGACGTAGAACAGGCAAATGCAGATGCTGCGGTTGTCCATACTGGGCTGATTTCAGATTTGGAATCGGTCTGTTCCAACAGTTAGAACAGTCCTGCCTGGCACATGTTCAAGGAAAATGAAAGTTGCCTTCAGTCAGGGAAGTTCACTGCACCCTACCAAGTGTGTGACCCTTATCAGATCCCATGGCCACCGTGCCTGGCTCTCAGACTGAATCGAGATCAGCAGAGAGTTGCGTTGTCTATTGAGCTCTGTCTACACCTGGTTTTAAAACAAGCTGAGCTTCACAGTTCTTTAGAGTTACTCTCTCTTTACCTCAGGGTCAGCTTCTGGTACTTCTTCTGGGAGGTGTAGATGAAAGTCTCTGTATCCAGGCAGCGTCTACGTCTGGAGAAAACTGAGTTCCCTTGGGTTGGGTTCCCTGGAAACAGTCTCTGAGATAAGTCTCTGCGTGCCGGGTTGTTGGGGGTGCGGTGGAGGGGTCCTCAGGGACAACATCCACAAGTAAGGGGCAGGGGACTGGGCAGAGGGAGAAGTGGTGCTTTTCAGCTTATGGAGAGTTCTGGAGCTGCGGTGACCTCGTAGCGTTGTCCTCAACTGAGGCACCAGGCCTTTGTATCTCCTAAAATGATCAGTCACTGGATGCATGCTGTTCCTGGGGAGAAGGCATATTCTTGGATGAGGCAGATTATATCAATTTCTGTCAAGAGAAGTCTCTAGGGAGGAAGAAAGCTGAATTGCCCTAGCAGACTGTTGAGGAAGAAAAGAAGGTCCTGAGAAAAATGGGCATGCTGGAGGGATTTCTTGTGGAGCCAGAAGACTGGACAGATGGATATGCTCCACAGGAGGCCCCAAGGACAGACCATACACAATGGCAATGGGAAATGCACTAGAGAAGTATCAACATCACTAAGAATTTCAGAGGGGGCTCTCTTCTGCAGGCCAGGGATGATGAGAAAAGGAGAAATCACAGGGCTGGGGTTGGTAGTACCTTGGTTGGTAATGACAGCCTCCTGGGGCCATAGAAGCCAGGTGGTGGCCTTCACTACCAGAAGCCTGGAGGCTGTAATTACTAGAAGAGCTGGCAAGTTACGAGAGGCCACACAGGGAATCGGATCCCCAGGGGCTGTGAAGGTATTCAATAGTACAAGGTGGCCCTAGGGGAAAACTAGATAGACAGTCAGCAGGGTGGTGCCTAATATCTATAACCAGAAGAAGGCAAGAATGGGGGAACAGGAGTCTGAGGGTGGTTGCCTTAGTGAAAAAGTCATGCTTCTTGCTCAATTTTCAGATCAGAGTCAATCTTCAGACCAAGACCACAGAACCCATCAACTGAAGAGGTGTTTGAATCCTTAGGAAGGACCCTGCAACACTGAAGCAAATATTTACTACAACAATTACTCTATGGACTGTGACCATTTTCACAGCTAACTATATGTTGGGGAAAGAGAAACACCCAGAAATTTTGCAGGGTCTGAAAGGATCTTGTTATCTAGAAACCCGAAGTGTTATCATGGCCCCTCTGTTAAGAGTGGGGACTTACGGGAGTCACGTGGTAATCAGGGTCCTGGATGATACCCAGCTTACAGATGAGTCCATGGGAACACAGACCCATCCACTGGTCTTTCCTCAGTCCCTGAGTGTATCCTTGGGACTATATATTGAGAGCAAGCTCCACATTAGGTCTTTGGCCTTGAGTTCTCATGGTGGGGAAGACCAAGCAAAGCCACTAAAACTGTCCCTTCCCTGCCAGGATGAAATAATAAATCAAAACCAATATTTCACCCAAGGGGACAGGATGATGATGGTAGAGGTTAACGCCACCATTAAAGACCTAAGGGATACAGAGTAGTTGTCCCTGTCATATCTCCATTTAATTTGCCAACCTGGCCACTTCAGAAACCAGGAGGACAGTTTATAGACTGTGGACTTAAGCATGTAGTTGACCTGATGATAGCCACTGTACCATCTTGGTGAACTGTCATAGTACAGCCCAAAAGGATCTGGACCACCTGGACATCCTAGAGAGTCCCACCCTATCTGTTACATTGATAGCAGCATGCTCATCAGGCATGCTGAGCAGGAGATAGATAGTACATTGCAACCCTTGGTAAGACACATGCCTTTCAGATAAGCCCATGAAGATTCAGGGAATGAGTAGTCAGGGATCTGCCAGGATAGTTACTTCAAAGTAAAAGTCAAATTAGAAAACACAAATAAGCAAGGCTAAAGAAAATAGTGCTTATAATCTCGTAAAAGCTTATAATCCTCTGAAAAGTGGTCTTAGTGTTTACGTCTTTTAGGATATTTTTCATCGTGCATAGAATATTAATATAATAAATATAGAATCATACCACTATCTGATACCGTGTTTATTTCCTTGTTTGCTTGGTCACTTCCTATATTTCCTCACTGTTGATACAAGCTCCATGAAAGTCACATTCACTGCCGCATCCCTAGCACCTAGAATAAATATGGGTGCTCGATAAATATTTTTTGGTGGCATAAACGATAGGTACTAGACACACTGTTTTGTAGCGAGCTATTTTCAACTTCCAGATGCTTAAGGTTGTACTTCATTTTCCTTAAAATGTGCCGTTCCAGAGAGAATTCTCTCATTCCAAAGACTACTTCTATCAGTGCAACTTCAAAACCAAGAAAACCTTAGTCCTTCGGGAGCCCTCAAGTCGCTTTCCCTTTGGCCGGCACTGCCTTAGAATCTTAAGCCATCACAGCCTTGCCTGGATTATTCTCTAGAGGTCCCAAACCAGGTTCCAAGGACGTACGTACGGGAAGACGGGCCAAACAGCCCCGCCCGAAGCCACGTTCTCTCCTCCGGCCACGCGGGGGCGTGAGAGCGCCACCGTGGGCTCCGGGTCAGCGGGCCGCTGGGAGGACGACTCTGGGTGGGTGTAGCGACTGCCCGCTGTGGGCGGAGCAAAAGGCGCCCGGGTCCGGACAGAGGGCAGGAAGTGAGGAGGCGGGGCTTCTGCGATGGGGTATGCGCTTGCGCAAAGGTCCGGTCAGAGAAGTCTTCCCGTTTTCGCCGCTGCTAGCGTCTGTCCTGGTGGGGACGCCTTTGCTCTTCTTTTACGAGTTGGGCCGGGCCCAAGGGTTGGGGGCAGAGTGCGGGAGTTGGGGTGGGAGGACCTTGAGGGGCGCCGGGGTGAGGGGCGGGGCTCGTGAGCACCGCGGGGGAGGTTGGGGTGGCGGAGCCGGGGGGGGCAGGGACGAAGGTGCGTCCAGGCGGGAGTGGGGAGGGCCGTCGTCGGCGGTCGGGGGAGAGGGGACGAGTGGAAAGGGGTGCGGGAGACTCAAGCCTCAGCCCTCCCTCCCCTCCCGGCGTGGGGTGCAGGGACCTCAGGTTCCCCTGCCAGCCCGGGAAGTAAGTGCAAGTTGGCTGGTGGTTTCCGGGAAGATAACCCTGCCTCTCCCCTCAGCCTTTCCTTCTCTTTAGCGGCTCTTTTTTTTTTTTTTTTTAAAGTAGTATAATTAACGCAGCATGGTGTGCCTCACGTTGACACCTTCACCTGTGGAAAACCGCTTCTAGCCGCCTAAAGCAACTCGAGAGGCAGTCCCTCTCTTACCTCCTCCCCCTCAAAGTCGAGAACATGAAAGTTTTCTTACCTAAACCCTGCCGTGAAGAACTGAACATTGCCTGTCTAAACAATTTTCGAGAGTTGTGATAATTTCTTCATAAGCTCGTCTACTGAGTTATAAAAAATATCACTTCTTATACTCTTTAAATAATGTCACTTGCCTGTGTAGAGGGGAGCAACCGTTTTATTGCGCCATGTGGTCCTCAGTGAGAAATTTTAGTCCGAGGCGATGAAAATAGTTCGTTTGGAATTCAGAGATTGATCAACTATAGTGACTCCAACCAGTGCTGTGTAACGCTCACTAAAATGATGTAGGTTTATATCTATCATCTCAGCCGTGGCGAAGGGGTGCAGGCTGACATTTGGAAGCCTAAGAACCAGGTCTGTTGCCTTCCAATTTTTTTTTTTTTTTTAAGTCTTCCATCATGGGTGTACTTTGCTTGAATGATTATTTTAAAGTACACGTCCTATTTTTGCCAATCTGACAGCTGTTTCCATAGAAACTAGAGAAGAAATAGTCATTTTCAGCAGAGTTGTTAAAACTGTCTTCCAGGCTTCAGCTGTGAGTGCCAGAGTGCTGTACTTGCTCATTCTGAGATGGTACTTAAAGAATTAAGGATCTGAAATGTTCTTAGAGGCTAACAATCCTAATTGTGTAATTTTCTCACATCATTAATTTAGTAATCTTAGAAGTTTGCCAGCTATGTTTGTTGACCTGCTACAGTTCTTTGAAGAGGATGTGTCAGCCCTGATTCTTAGGCTCTGTGTAGTCTAGTGTTGGCTCTTTGAAAATGTATAAATAGATTTCTTCCCCAATTTTTTTACCCTTTCTTAAGTATAAACCAGGGATTGCAAAATATCAGGCACTGTTTCTGTTCTAAATGACACTTGATTGTCAGTGATACAAATGATAATTTTTTTTTAGTTCATGTAATGTTTGTGCTGTTGCTTATACCTTCTGTGTCAGAATATTTTTTAAAGATTTCATGTAAGTCATGAGAGATGAGCAAGAGTTTGCTTGCGGTAGTCACAGAGCTACGCAGTGTAATAGATGTGCATAGAAATAGAGACGAGAGCTTTTCTGAAGGGTATAAGTAAATCAGTGGGTCTGGAGCTTAGGAATGGGTGAGGGAGAGCTGGGGGAAGATGCCTGGAAAAATAGTGGGAGGTGGCATTATGAAGACCTGGTCTTCTATATGGAGGAGTTTTTGGAAGCCCATGGAGACCACTGGAAATTACAAAAATAGTTGCCTTTATTGGTTTTGGGACTCATAAGAGTAATAATACATCCTGTAAAAATTTAAATGGCACAGAAATACATCAGCTGAAAATACTAAATCCTTTACATCCACCATTCTGCCACTCAAAATAACCATAAGGAATAGTTTGCTATATTTTGCTTTAGATTTATTTATATTTATATACACTAGCATATTTCAGCATTACTGTTTTTGCAAGTTGGGCAGAGATTTTTGTCTGCTTTATTTTCTGTGGTATCTCAAAAATCCAGAACGGTATGTGGTATGGCATGTAGGAGGCACTCATTAAATATTTAATGAATGAATAACATCATTCAGAGATCAAAAACTGAATGGGGTCTTGTGTAGGTTTGTTTGGCCAAGGTGGTTAAAATGGTTGTTTGTTTAAGTTTGTTGCCAGCATTTTAAAACTGATAACTTTCACATAAAGTTTGAATTTCTGGCTTTTCTTGAACTGTGGTAACACTAAGCTCAAGTCCCATTACACTTGTTGCATCTTCTTTAGATGGACATGAATCTGCATCTACATCAGTTTGGCTTTGCCTGGACCCTATAAACTTGGTGTTTTGATTACAGTAACCACTAGTCACCTATGGGCATTTTGTTTCAAATGAACTAAAATTAAGTTCATTAAGAATTCTATTCCTCAGTCATACCAGCCACATTTCAGGTGCTCAGTAGACATTGGTAGGAGCTACCATATTGAACAATGCAGACACATTTTTATCATTGCAGAAATTTCTGTCATGCAGCGCTGGTGTACACATCTGAGTTTGACATTACTGATAAACAGAATTTTTGCAAGTAGCATTTGCTATTTTTAAGATTCGTGTCTCTCTTTGGCATTACACAAATCTCCATTTTTTATGGAGATGGCTGTATAGTACTTAGCAATGTAGGACTTTATGTGAGTAGTGGGAGTAGGATTCTGTTGTCTGATTTGCATATAAGAAAGATTGCTTTAGTTCTAGTTGGGGGGGGTGATGAACTGAGGGGTTTAGGAGTTGGTGGTTAAGTAGGCAGAGAGAGTGGAGGGTATATAGTAATTCACAACATAAGGCTACAGAGCCCAGGAAAGGCTAGATTGAGATATTAAGGAGGCAGAATTGACATGACTGTTTTAATGTGGATTGAGATCTTTTGTGTGGTAAAGTCACTGCAGAGATTATCCAGAACTGATTATCTGGAACTGATTCAGTGTTGAAAATTGGGAGTTAGGCTTTGCAAAGTCTAGAAGGAACCCTTAGCTAATTCTAATAAGCAGCAGGTGTTAAATGTTAAAATGTTATCAGCTTGTATATGGAAGGTGTAACTTTTATATCCTGTAACTTAAGTCAGAGATCATTTATTTATACAGAAACTCTTTGAAGAGAGGGAATTGTTTTAAGAAGAAAGTAAAAGCTCATGAAGCTCAGTTAAATTTAAGAAGTACAGTGGACTCTTGGGAACCAGGACGGTTTGAATCTTGCCCCCCCTCCCCTTTTTCTCTCCCTGAGACTTGATGATCTTTTGCTTTCCTCACATTGATTCCATTGTCCTTTCTGTTGATTCACTTCTTTTGCAAAGGTTTTTGTTTGCAGTTCTTGCTTGCATATTTTGCTTTGTGTTGCCATAGAACCAAATATAACTCCAATTTATACATGCCGTTACTTCTTTGTCTGATATTGCCTCACCAAAAGTCTTTTCTGTGTCATATATCCACTCCTGGCTCTGTGGCCAGTGGCGGGGGTCACTGGGAAGGATTGAAAGTCTGGGCCTGTTCCTTAAATTGAGATTGTAGGATGCCATTATAAAGGGAGTGTGATCGGGCAAGTGTCTGAAGCTTATCTCCTATAGTGAAGGATCTAAGAATGTGGGTTTGTGTTATTTCTGCAGTTTGACTTCTAGCAAATTTTAAAACCTTAAGTATATTTTCCCATTTGAAACAATTTTTTTCTGCATCTGCCCAGAGGGCATAAAAAATAATAGTTGCCTTGAACTCTTCTGCTAGTCATGTATATCCTTTCTTTTTTAAAAATTCATATGGTGCATAACACTTAATAAGGAACTTTATCTTAATATCCCTTAATAGTCTTACTTAGATACATTTTCCCTCTCAACTCCGTAATATCCATGAGGGCAGGGACAGGATTTTATGCTGCATCTGTAACTCACAAGCTACCTAGCCAATGAAGAACCTTACTAGCTACTCATATACTAATTTTGAAATGATTTTTAAGCTTCAGATATTTTACTACTTTCAGCTTGGTTAAAAAAAAAAACAAAAAACAACCAACCTAGAAAGTATGTTGTTAATAACATCAGAGTATTATGTATCAAGTCTGGATTCTGATTTAAAATGGATAGTAATCCCAAAAGGTTAACTTGGAGTTGATGTTTATTTAGCATGCCCTTTATTCACATTGTATGTTAATAATGCAAGGTTGGAATATATAAAGTATATAAAAATTTTGAGTGAGCTTCAAATAGTTTGGTATATAGGTAATACGGTTTATTAAAACTGATGTTCTGAAGCATCTTTCTAGATAATATTGTTTTAGTCTAGTTTGAGTTAGATTTACGTATTTTCCTCCAACCTTTATTATGAAGATTTTGAAGCAGAAAAATTGAAAAAAATTATTTTTTATTTTTTAAACTTTTATTTTATTTTTTCAGTGTTCCAAGATTCATTGTTCATGTACCACACCCAGTGCTCCATGCAATATGTGCCCTCAATACTTACCACCAGGCTCACCCAACCCCCCACCACCTCCCCTCCAAAACCCTCAGTTTGTTTCTCAGACTCCACAGCCTCTCATGGTTCATCTCCCCCTCTGATTTCCCCCGATTCACCCTTCCTTTCCTTCTCACAATGTCCTCCATGTTTTTTCTTGTGCTCCACACGTAAAAAAATTTTAATGAACACATCTATTACTACAACTTAGATACGATTGTTAATATTTTACTGCAATGGCTTTGTGTGTGTGTGCGTTATACAATTTGAAAGTGAATTTTATTCATTATAAAGAGATACTTCAGCAAGTACTCTGGTATAAGATATTCACCTACATAACCACATCATTATCATCTAATAAGCAGTATTTACCTAAAATAACCTAAAAGCAAATCCATATGCAAATTCCCCTGAGTCCCAGTTGTCTATTAAAGCTGTTTTTTTTCTTTCAAACTAATATCAGAATTCACACATTGCTTTTATTGTTGTCTCTTTTTAGTGTCTTTTGAAAAATAGTTTAATTGATGTATAATTGATATAAAATGTACATATTTAAGCTCTATAGTATAGGTTTTGACATGTGTGTATACCTGTGAAACTAACACCACAGTAAAAATAGTGAACATATTTGTTATCTCCCAAAACTTTACAATCTCTTTCCTGATCTTTAATTTCCCATCCTCAGATGATGATTGATCTTCCTGAAATAGAAATTATTTTGCATTTTCTACAGTTTATATTATAGAGCTGGAATCATAGAGTATGCCCTTTTTTGGAGGGAGTAGGGTCTGGGTTCTATCACTTGATAGTGTATAGAGATAAAATTGTTTTTGTATATTGCTTTTGTATCCTGCCCCCTAACTAAACTCATTATGGTATCTTTGGATTTTTTAAATAGATGATCATGTTATGTAGGCATAAAGGCCATTTAGCTTCTATGTTTCTTGTCTGGATGCCATTTATTTAGTTAGGCATTTATTCATTCTATTGTATTGATTAGGATCTCCAGTACAATATTGAATTTAAGTGGTATGAGTGAGCATCCTTGCCTCAGTCCTGATCTTAGGAGGAAAGTATAGCCTTTCTCCAATAAATATGCTGTTGGTTATAGTTTTCTATAGATGTCCTAGTTTACTTAGTGTTTGTTTATCAGAGTTGGGTGTGGGATTTTATCAAATGCTTTTTCTAGGGTGCCTTGGTGGCTCAGTCAGTTAAGGGTCTGCCTTCGACTTAGGTCATGGTCCTGGGGTCCTGGAATCAAGTGCTGCATTGGACTCCGTGCTCAGCGGGGAGCCTTCTCCCTCTGCTTGTGGTTCCCCCTGTTTGTGCTCTCTCTTGCATTCTCCCTCTGACGAACAAACAAACAAATAAATAAAATCTTTAAAAAAAAAAAAAGCTTTTTCTGTATCGAGATGATCATGTAGTGTTTCTTTCTCAGTAAATAGGGTGAATTGCGTTGATTTATGAAGTTTTACTCAACCTTACATTCCTGGGACACAGTTGGTTATGATGTAGTCTTTTGGTATATTGCTGAATTTGATTTTCTAAAATATTGTTTTGTATCTATGTTCATGAGAAATATTACTCTATAGTCTTGTAATTTTTTTTCTGGCTTTAGTATCACAGTAATGCAGATCTTGTAGAATAAAATGGAAACTATTAATTTCTTTTCAATTTCCTGGAAGAGTTTGAATATAATTATTATTATTCTTCCTTAAATGTTTGATAGAATTGCCCAGTGAAGCTATTTGGGCCAGGAGCTTTCTTTGCAGGAAGGTTTTTAACTACAGGTTCAATTAAAAAAATAAATATAGGACTTTTCAGATATATCCATTCCTTTCTGAGTTGGCTTTGGTAGTTTGTGTTTTTCAAGGAATTGGTCCATTTTATCAAAGATGTCAAATTTAAAATTTTCTCTTCCACTGGTTTTAAGAAATTTGATTAGTATATGTCTTGAAGTGAGTTTCCTTTGTGTTTACTGTATGTGTGGCTGTTTAAATTTCTTACATTTGTGGGTTTACAGTTTTCATGAAATTTGGAAAATGTTGGCCATTATTTTTTTCAAGTCTGTGTGTCTGCCTGTCTGCTTGCCTGCTTTCCTCCCTCCCTCCCTCCCTCCCTGTCTGTCTTTTTTTTTGTCTACCATCCCTCCTCTCTTTTCAGGACTCCAGTCCTATATATTAGGCCACTTGAGTTACCCTACATCTTCCTGATGCCCTGTGCCTTACCCCCCCCACCCCTTGGTTTTTTATTTGGTTTTCTTGATTTCTACTGATATGTCAAGCAGAGTCTTTATTTCATTGTTACAATATCTAATCTGCTCTTAGTGTCATCCAGTGTAATTCTCATCAAAGGCATTGTACTTTTCTTGTCTAGATGTTCAGTGTAGGTCTTTTTGAAAAAAACATATTCCATGTCTCTACATAATTTTCTCAGATTTTCCTTTAAGTTCTTAAACGCATGGGCTATAGTTGTAATAACTACTTTAATATCCTTATCTATCAATGCTGTTATTCATGTTATTTAGGAGTGAGTTTTTATTAATATTTTTCCTAATTATGGTTCACATATCCTGCAGCTTAGCTGCCTAGTAATTTTTAATTACAAATTTTACCTTTTAAGTTGTGGATATTTTTATATTCTTATAACTGTTTTTGAGCTTTTTTCTAGAATGTGGTTAAGTTCCTTAGAAACAGTTTGATCTTTTTTAGTCTTGCTTTTAATCTTGGTTGGGTATGGCTAGAGTAGCTTTTAGTCGAGGACTAATTTTTCTCTAGTGAGGCAAAACCCTTCTGAGTACTCTACCCAATGCCCTGTGAATTCAAAGGTTTTCCACTTTGAAGGGTAGAAATAGGCACTCTTGTCTGCCCTCCATGAGCCCTGAATATTGCTCCTCTAATTCTGTCAGGTGATTCTTTGCCATCTCTGGGGGTTTCTTCACATGAGTGCCCTGTTTAGAACTCATCTGAATATACCAAGCAGATTTCCCTGCCTAACACCTTCTGGAATTCTTTCTCAGCATAATTCTGTCTTCCCTTGTTCTCTGCTCTGCGGGGTCTAGTTTCTGGCCTACTTGAACTCCTAGCTTCATCTCTCCAATTTAGGAACATTGTTGGGCTGTGCCAGGTTTCTCCTATTTACATAGTGGCCTGGAAATTCTCCAGGTAGGAAGCTGGGGCAATTGTAGGGCTCATCACATTTGTTTCCCATCTCTCAGAGGTCACTGGTCTTCATTGCCTAATGTCCAATGTGTTGAAATCACTTTTTAATTTATTCTGTTCTTTTCATTTGTTTTCAACGGGAGGATAAGTCTAGTTCCTCTCATTCCATCTTGACCTCAATCAGTAGTATGAGGATTATATTTGAAAGGATCAGATTTGTATTTTAAAAAGTACATTTTCGAACTTAGATTTTACTATTCCATTACATGCTTTTCCCTTTACTTACTGTCAGTTGCTAAACCTGTTGTTTTTGTTTAATCCATTTCTTATTCCCCAATAATTTAACCATTAAAATAAAAAGATTTCTCCCAGCTGAAATTAAAAAATGAAAAGAAGAAAAAAATCCAAGTTTCTAAAGATGTGTTGTAGAGGAAAAAAAATAAAGTTAGTGAAAGCAGTTTGGTTTGTATTGCTAAGGGGCGTTGCTGTGGGTGTGGTGCTAGAAACCCAAGGTAATTGAGTCTGAAATATGTCAGGGGAGAACAATTGACACACCTATTTCTTAAGTGTTATGTTACCAGCTTTGTAAATACGTATTTTCCAGAGATATTTATAACTTATTTTTTGTGTGTGTGCGTTCCAGATAATCAAGAAGAAGAGAGATGAACTTTATCTATGGACTGCAGTCTGCTACTAGAAACTGTGTTTTCTTCCGATTTCATTTGCTATCCACCTGGAGAAAATGTAACACACTAGCTGTAACCTCACCAGACTGTCATCAAGTACAAATTAATCGTATAGTTAATAAGTATCAGGGTCTGGGAGTAAATCAGTGTGATAGGTTGACATTTCTGCCTGAAAATTTTTCTTTCTATAAGACTTTCAGCAACAAAAGACCAGGATGCCTCTTGAGCACGAGATGTAAGGAAATTGGGTTGGTTACCCCAAAATGTACTGTGTGGAATGACTCTTTTTCAAGACAGCTACTGATAAAAGAAGTTCCAGGAGTTCCTGCCCTTTCACTGTTGCATCCTCTAAACTGTCTTCATGAAAGAGACATCAGGAGTTTCCACACTTCTCCTCGGTTTCAAGCTGCTCCGGTTCCTCTCTTGTTGATAATTCTTAAGCCAGTGCAGAAACTATTTGCAATTATTGTAGGCAGGTAAAATGCTTTTAAAAAAATAAACTTTTATATTACAATGGATTTATAAAACTATACTTTTAATTAGATTTCCCACCCATATTTAGCTCAAAATTAAGTTTCTAAACAGTTGATTCTACCCAATTTTGTTAAGTATGATTTAGTAATTTTGAAATGATTTACTGCATATTATTTTTTTTTAAGATTTTATTTATTTACTTGAGAGAAAGAGAGAGCAGGGGGAAGGGTAGAGGGAGTGGAAGGAATCCAAAGTACACTTTGCACTGAGCATGGAGCCTGAGATCTGTGAGCTTCATAACCCAGAGATCATGACCTGAGCCGAAATCAAGAGTGAATGCTTAACCGAATGAGCCACCCAGGTGCCCCAGTTTACTGCATATCATAGTATAAAAATATGATCTTTAAAAAAGTATATAGATACTTTTTAAAAGAGCTTATGTTTATGATTACAAGAATGAGAAATGTTGGTTATAGCTTGTGTATAAGAGCAGTACTTAGCAAACATATGTGTTTAGTTTACCAAATCTGGGGTAATGGGTCGTGAAACTAAAGAACTTTATTTATTTAAGAATGGACTCATTTGGGGTTCCTGGGTGGCTCAGTCGTTAAGCGTCTGCCTTCGGCTCAGGTCATGATCCCAGAGTCTTGGGATGGGGCTCCCTGCTCAGCAGGAAGCCTGCTTCTCCGGCTTCCATTCCCTCTGCTTGTGTTCCCTCTCTTGCTGTGTTTCTGTCAAATAAATAAAATCTTTAAAAAAAAAAAAGAATGGGCTCATTTCTAGCCAGGTTAATGGTTAACCTGCATTTCTTTTTTCTTTTTCTTTTTTTTTTTTTTTTAAAGATTTTATTTATTTGACAGAGAGAAACACAGCGAGAGAGGGAACACAAGCAGAGGGAATGGTAGTGGGAGAAGCAGGCTTCCTGCCGAGCAGAGAGCCTGATGCGGGGCTCGATCCCAGGACCCCTCGATCATGACCTGAGCCGAAGGCAGACGCTTAACGACTGAGCCACCCAGGCGCCCCTGCATTTATTTTTTCTGTTCTATTTTTCTATTCTATTTTTCTAGGCAGTGTTTTTCTGTTTCCAACACATCTTTGTTATTTTCTCTTGGGTAGTCCTTCATATTAATTATGTTTTTATAGCTAAATAGTACCTTATATTTAATTTAAACCTCTCCCCATAAATAATCTTATTTTCGCTTATTTGCTCCATTTATTAAAGAAAGGTAAAGTCAAACATTGTCTCCTCATAAAGCTTTCTTACCTTTGATGACTGAAGGCCCTTCTAGCCCTCCTAGTCCCATACTAACCAAACCAATTTCTCCTACTTTTATTTTCTCTTTGCATCCCTGGTTTTCTTTCTATCAAAAATTGAGAACTTGTACTCTCTTAATGTATTGTGTTCCTTATGATTTGACACTGGCACGCAGAAAAAAATACAGCTGTGTTAAGCTCTTGATGTAAGTAATGGCTGTCAGAGAAATCCAGAGCTAGACAACAGTTAAAGCAGTAAATAAAGATTTTATGCAGGGCTTTTGCAGTAGGGGAAGAGAGATGTAAGTATAGACCCAAGGTTAATTTTGAATACAGCATGGGCAAGTGGAAATTTATAGAGTTAATTTTGAATATGGGATGGACAGGTGGGAATTTATAGCCAAGGAGCAGGGTGAGGTTTGGTGGATGGAAAATTACTAAGAGGAAACATTAGGAGTAAGGGGGGATTCTCCCTAACCTGATCCTACCAGGCTTCTTGCTGAAGGCAGGTAAGGGTAATCAGACATCACTTGGGAGCTGGTGACTTATGACAAACCTTATCACATACGGAGGGTGATCAGATATGGAGGATGTGGGATTCTGGGTAAACTAAATCGCAGGATTCTTGCTGAAACTGGACAATGAAGAGAAGAATACAGAAGTCCATGGGTGAGGCCTTGTTGAAAAAAGCCTGAGTAGAGTCTGGTGGAAGAGAGCATCTTTGTCACAGCTCAGCCCAGGTTCTTAGGCCAATGACTCTTTTTTGTCTTTTTCAATATTTTTAATGTTTTGTTTTTGTTACTATTTTAACAACTTAATATTTTCTTTTAAGCTGTGTTTTCATAATTTTAAGCAAAGAATAATAAGTCATAAAGCTTTAAATAGGAAATAAGTCTGGCCAAAGTTTCTTCAGGTTAAAACACTTTGAGGCAATTTAGGTGTGTCACTTAATAAAATTAAGATAACTTGAAGTGATTTTATAAGATGCGTTGTGTCAGAGAATGATGTATGTATCTTAAATTTTTCTTGTGATTTCACAGATGAACTTAAGAGGAAAAATTTTGTCCCAATGTTAAAACATTGCTTGTCAAAATGTCAGTGAATCCCAATAATCAGCAAAGAGTTATGTTGCCTGGTAGAAAGTAGACTTCCTCCTCTGTTAACCATACAGTCTCTCATTTCATTATTTACAGTGTTTAAGCTCTTATTACCTCTCCTTTGTCATGTTCTTGAGAGGATAGTGGACTTTTTGCTGGTGAGCAATATTTACATCTAAAATCAATGCTGAGGTAGTTTCCCTTGTACTTTGCTGAAGTACTGGCAGATTGTGCCCGGAGTCTGATGAGCAGTGGGGAGGATCATGGTTAAAGGTATAGATTATTGTACCATAGTCCACTCAGATATTTATGGGGGCAGTTCATCCCTACTAACTGGTTAAGTGCTCAGCCTCTGAGACCACACTGTCTTCCTTGCCTGGTTTTCCTTTATCACTTCTGCAACCTTCACTTCTCTCTGTCTCAATTTTCTCGTGTCTAACGGAGTTATTGTGAAGGTTAAATGAGATGACATATGTATAACGTTTCAAATAGTAGTTTGCATTTGGTAAACAGTCAATAAGAGTTAATGGAAGTTGTGTAAAATAGATACTCGTTTAGTGTTCATCTTTAACTGAAGAAGAAAATTTAAATGAACATTAGAATTTTTAACTATAGTTCTATGTAACTGATTACTTGTTCATTATTTAGCTAAGAATTTTATAAATTGAAAAAATTCATCTATAAAGTGTATCTTGAATCACAAAAATTCAAGTGTATGATCAAATAAAATCCTAGCATAAGATTAAGTTTTGGTGATATGTGCTGATACTCTTGTCAGAACTTTGAATTTTCTTTTTGCTCTAGGGGCATAAGGAAATGGTGGCAGGCACTTCCTCCTAACAAGAAAGAACTATTTAAAGAAAGTTTAAGAAAGAATAAATGGAAGTTACTCCTTTGTTTCAGTAGTTTTGGATTGCTCTTTGTAGTGTTTTATTTTACTCACCTGGAAGTGAGTCCTATCACAGGAAGGAGCAAGCTACTATTATTGGGGAAAGAACATTTCAGACTTTTATCAGAACTGGAATATGAAGCAGTAAGTAGTAAGAATTATTTATAATTAGATTGCTTAATATAATATTCAAAGCAGAAAAGTTTCTTCAGATGAAAGATGCACTACTTTTTTATGTTGATCTTTGATAGAAAATTAGCATTTTCCCAAAAGGCCCCCAACTTTTCATATTTAGTATTCCTACTGCCTACGTTGCTTTTCTTCTCATTCATCCAGCTAACTCCTGCTCATCTTATGTCACCTTAAATGTCACTTTCTCAGGAAAGCCTTCCTTGATCATCCAGGCTGGGTTATGCAGGTTGGCTACATTAGGCTCTGGGGGGTATTCTTCATACAGACTAAATTATGAATGAGTTCATTTGTATTTGTGTCCAGTGCTTGGCTCTATTGTGGTCAGGTCTCCTACTTTTATTTTCTCTTTGCATACTGTACTCTTCCCTTAAATCAGTTATCATGAAGGTAACATAATAATAATATGAGGGTAACATAATAATTATTTGGATAATTATTTATTTGCTGATCTGTCTCCTTTGTTAGCCTAAGCTCTGTGGGAACACAGACCCTGTTTCATCATTTTATCTGAAGTACTAGCACAATGTACAAAGTGGTGCTTAGTATATATTTTTTTGGATAAGTAGGTATGTAATAGAATTTTGTACCTTGAAAGTAATGTAAAATGGGATTTTTTTTGGTAAAATATCATCTATGTAATTTATTATATTTTTTGAATGCAAAATAAAGTTGGAGTTCAGAAGTGTTAACTCCTTAGCAAGTATGAGGTAAGTTAAGCATTTTATACCACTAGTGAGTTTCTTGAGGACAGATCCTCTTTTTCCAGTTCTTAGCACACACACAGCATGTGCTCAGTATTTTTTGGATTAAAGTCTCATAGTATCACTTGACAGTTTTGGCATGGCTAAATCTTTATACCTTTTATTTCAGTTAAGCTTCTGAGTTTGTTGGTGGAAATTTACCATTAAAAAAGAAATAACAATGCCCCCCCAAAAGAAAGAACTAACAATGTTTTTTCACTAAAAAGGTTGTTCTTAGTAAAGATAAGATGCATATCTTCTAGTAGAATTTATACAGAGATAGGAGGTGTTTCTTAGGATAGTCTTACCTGAAGCAAGTTTGAGGAAAATGTTCTGGAAAGATGAAGTGGGCCTCATGTTAAATTAGTATGTCTTCTACCATTCATATCACTTAGAAGCTTTAAGAAATTATATGTTCATATATATCCTTTTTTCCCTACAAAGGTAATTACCTGCTTGATATGAAAATTGAAGCACATGTTCTTATAGAGATATTATAAAGTGCTGTTATTGTATATAATTTTACTTGTTTCGTCTACTTCAGAAGGGTTAGTATAATAATGTTTTTGTTTCAATTTACATTGCTGACTTGTGCTTTTTAAAAATGCCATTGATACTAAAGACTATTTAGATTCCAGTTCTATAAAAACATCTATTTTTAATACATCTCAGGGAAGGCTATAAACTTCTTGATCCATATGTGAAAGAAGTCATACATTTTATGGAAATTAATATTTTCAGAACATCTTTAATTTTCCCCACACTTGAAAGGGTTTCTCATGAATATAGCTTCAGAAAAGTGTCTTCATATAGTGGCTGGTCTTACTCAACATAGTGCAGAGAAAATGACATGCCCAATAGTTCTAAAATTTCAGTAATTTCCTTTGATTTTGTGTGAATAAAACTTTAAAATTAATGAAATGTCCTTTTTTTGGTCCTTTTTTCATTAAGTATAGGCTGTTCTAGTCTGTGGGTTATGAAAGTAATTTTGTTTTGTAGTTCCTTATGTGAAATCTTTGTCCCCTAGGCAATGTTTTGTTTTTCAAAGTATTTAGGAAAGTAGAATTCATATTTAAGCATTTTATTTGTTTATAGGCTAATAGAAAAGATGCAAGTTTTATGTCAACCAATTTATATGAAATATCTTAGTTATTAGAATTCATTCCATTCGTGAGAAACCATATTGCCTTTGCATGAATAATTCAAATTTAAGGATTTGAGTGTTTAGTATATGTAGATTTTTACATAATTAAAAATTAAAATGTTCAACAATAAGTAGCCATATAACTTTTCATGAAGCAGTATAAACATTTTGTAGAGCTACAACTCTCTGAAGATAAAGATGACTTTTTAATCTTTCAGTGGATGGATGAATTTAAAAATGATATGCTTACTGAGAAGGATGCCCGATACCTAATGGTTAAAGAGGTGGTTAATCATTTGATTGAATGCAATAAAGATATTCCAGGGATCTCTGAGATCAATTGGATTATTCATGTGGTTGATTCCCCAGATGTAAATGCCTTCGTGCTTCCAGTAAGTGAAAGTTCTCACACCTAATGTTTAATTGTTCAATTTAATGTCCTTGTTTTTTTAAGGTGTCCACTTACATTATTTTCTTTATGGTGCAGAATGGACAAGTGTTTATATTCACTGGGCTTTTAAATAGTGTGACTGATATCCATCAACTTTCCTTCCTTCTGGGCCATGAAATAGCCCATGCAGTACTTGGACATGCTGTAAGTACCTAGAATGAATTCAGTTCTTGAAATACCACTTTGAAGTCAGCAAATTAAATCTTTTAAAACCAACTCTTCTCAGTTTTCTTTTTCTTTAAAAGATAGAAGTTTAGTAATTGACTTACTCTGTTACCTGAAAAAATATGATTGGCTAATTGTGAGAATTTTTATGGTCTTTAGTATTTGATACCTGAATAATTAATATTTCTCTTAAATACTATTGTTATTACCTGTCTCTTTTGCTAAAAAGTAATTATTCTCAACCTCTAATTACTTCAAATTAGATTTTAAACTTTCCATAATTACTAACATACTTGTAATCTGTTCAGAAAATTAACTATATGAAAGTGATATTACTATTTAAGTGAGTAAATCAGTTTTCTTGCTTTTTTATTCATTCTCAGAGGATGGCTTGGAGCATCCCTGAAAATCTCTTGAATGATATGCCATATATAATTAATGCAGAGTAGTAATGATGTCTTGCCATTTTATAGTTTGCTGAGCTCTTAAATACATACCTTCTCAATTATAATTTTAATACCATCCTCCTTAAGTATGTATTTAATATCCCTATATTCTATATGAGGAAACTCATGTTTAAAAAGACTCTAATAACATGAGTAATGTCGCCAACTGACAAATTGGGAGTTTAACCCAGTTCTTGTGTTTGTAAATCCAACACTGCTTCCTTTTACCACAGTTACCTGTTTATTGGCAGCACTTATTTTAATGGATCATAGAATTCAGGTTGATTTATACTTCTGTGAATACACATCTGTTGACTTGGTATCAGTCCAAAAAACTAATGTATTTGTTTACTCATATATTTATTTTTATTCATTAAAAATGAGCATGTCTCTTTTGTCCTCATTAATTAGAGAGACATATATTTCCTAATTAAAAACATGAAGGTAAATAGTGAAAGGATCATGAAATGCTATGTTGGAAATGCAAATAATATTAATTTTAAATGGAAATGATAATGTTATTAATCTCTCTAAAAGTCATCTCAAATTCTGTCTATTCCTTAAAGTATTAATAAATTGAGGTCGGCCACAGTTGTGCTTTTCTGAAGCACAAATAGTAATTATCTCCTTCATTTGTTTTGAGTTATGGAAAACTATAAAAAACATTTTCCTTGAACAGATATATATAAGAATAAACCTAGACAATCGAAATAGATTGTCTTTCAAGAAAGGGCTTCATAACTGTCAATCAATTTTGGTCATTTTTAGCATTTAAGAGATGTTCACATTCTGTGCCTTTACTTTTCTGGCCTCTAGTTCAGTGCCTCATTCAGCATATTGTTATCATCTCTGTCAGCACAGGAATGTTAATTAGGTAAGATATAAAAAGAAAATAGCAGTCTTAAAAATTGAAAATAGTTATTAATATTTTTTGTAGAGGCCTTACATATTATCAGTACTGTATTTTCTCTTTTAGCAGTCTCCATTTTGAGTTGAAGTAGACTTTAATGTTTTCTTTATTCCACAAATACATATTTAAAAAAATTTTTAGTTTTCTAAAACTCTCTAATAGCAATTTTATTCTTTAATAATAACAAGGATGTTCTCTTCAGTAATGACTTTAGCATTTGTAGTTTTACTCTTTTGTGCTAAAATAATTCCGTAATTGTTTTTCATGACACACCAGTTCATATAATAAAGCAAAGAATGCTTTGTGAGGGTAGATTATATTGTTAAGGAGAAGTGTTTTATGTGATTATGTTTAGTTGTCAGCCTTGTTTCATACATTCAGGTAATGATTCCTATACAGTGTCAGCATTACATTAACATTTATTTATCAGCTTTAGTAAGGAACAATGAATCTAGTGTGTTAAACTTGTATTTAGAAATTACTACTCAAAACAACTATTTTAAGTAAAATTGGTTACTGCTCTAAATAAATACAAAACTTCATAGAATTCGATTTACTAGTGAGAAATACCAGAGTGATAAAATCACAAACTTGCATGAATGAATCATACTTTATATATTAGGTCATAAAGTTCAAAAGACTTTTATTTAAAATGAATTTCCAGTCTTTTTCTGAATTTTCTGCGTTTTAACTATTTCATATGTTAAGTACTATTTAGTCTGTTCAAAGGTATAAAGATAATGAGCACATTTGTTTGCTTTAAAAAGTAACGAGTACATTAGAAACTAAAACTTCCTGGGTTTGTCCTTTTACTAATAGCTCTGTGAATTTTGGCAACTTTCTTAGCTTCTCCCCATCTTAGTTTCTTTATAAAATAGGGATAATTGTACCTATTTCACAAGATTATTATGCTTTTTAATATAAGAAGCATACATTCTTGTATATTCACATAAAAATATACATTCATATCTATGTCATTGTGTCTAACTGATGTTAGGTGGCTCGGTAAATGAATGAATGTATATACACATAAGCAAGTATGTAAGCAAGGGATGGAATGAATTAAAGCATGTAGAAGAAAAAGAATATGCAATTTTAGTTGGTGAAGGTCAGTTAAACATGTAAATTATTTAATGTGATTATACATGATGAACTAGAAAATGTAGATATATACTGTCTTTTAATTTTTTTGGTGTATACTTTTAATTTATTAAAAGTAATTTTCATTATTTTGATTATTTTTAGGCAGAAAAGGCTAGCTTGGTTCATTTATTGGATTTCCTAGGTCTGATTTTTCTCACAATGATTTGGGCCATTTGCCCTCGAGATAGTTTGGCACTTTTGGGCCAATGGATACAGTCTAAACTGCAGGAGGTAAGTGTGATATAGTAAGTTGAATTTGTAATGGCCTGTGATGAGGATATTTTAAATATGACTGTAAAGTAACAGATATCAGAGATATACCAGAGATGATTTGACACACCATGAAATACAGTGTCTTATGTTTTCTCATTTTTAGGAGAGATTCTTTTTTTTTTTTTTTTTTAATTTATTGCAGAGAGAGAGAGCACACGCAGACATGCACACACACACACAGGCATCAGCAGGGTGAGGGGGCAGAAGGAAAGAGAGTGAGACAGAAGCAGATTCCCCACTGAGTGTGGAGCTGGTGGGGTTCAACCTCATTACCTATGAGACCATGACCTGATTGATCCGAGATCGAGAGTCGGAGGCTTAACCAATCGAACCACCCAGGAGTCCCTTTACGGGATATTCTTAATAATGAGCATGGAAATTAGAAGATACTACATCTTTTAAATGATGGGTTATAGATGTGTTACAAGGGCTTAGCAACTTTTGGCCAACATAATATTGTGTGTGGAGGGTAATAATTATTGCTCTAAAGGAGAGAAAACCTGGTCACAAATTCTTTCTTTCCTTTTATCACTTCACCTTCAGACTTTTCAGTTTTGTCTCTCATAGTGACTGTGGTGTACTTACTATGACTCTCCCTTTCCTCAAATATTTGCATTCTGATGGGAAACTCTTAAAACTTTTAAATTTTATGGGCACAGTGTTGCTGAAGCTGCTTTACCACCCTTGTCTCCTTATTCCCAGTTACCCTTGTCTCCTTATTCCCAGTTAAACTAAAATTACCTGGAAAATACCGAAAGGATAATCTTATTAGGTGTTTTTTAACTTTCATTTTAGTACTTACGTTTGATGATAATCATAAAATTTATTGAGGTCCTCATTTTGTTCAGAACACTTCACTACTGAAAGTAAGTCTTGCAATCTTGATAGTTGCTTTGTTAACTAGGACTATTTTATTTTACATCATTTTTCACATATTTCCTCTTGTCCTGGGAGGTTTGGTTATTCAGAAACAGTCTGTTATTTGTTTATTTTATGATTTGTGGAGCACCCGTCATTGTGCCATCTAGGTGCTATTTAATGTATAAATTGGGACAAATTGCTTTTGAAATTGGATAACTAAGTCTTGTATGCAGTGTTACTATATCGTCTGGCTGCATTTATATCGAAACAAAGGTTCTTAAAAAGAAAAAAAAAGGGATGTCTGGGTGGCTCAGTGGATTAAAGTCTCTGCCTTAGGCTCAGGTCATGATCTCAGGGTCCTGGGATCGAGCCCCGTATCGGGCTCTCTACTCAGCGGGGAGCCTGCTTCCCCTTCTCACTTTGCCTGCCTCTCTGCCTACTTGTGATCTCTCTCCTCTCTGTCACACTTGATCTTAGCCAAAAGGCCGAGAAGCGATCTCCTCTCTGTCAAATAAATAAAATCCTTAAAAAGAAAAAAATGAATTGTAATTACTTGTTACAGGGTCTTATATTTTGAATTTTATTTTTTTTATGATATGCTGGGAAGTCAAAGGAGTTAATGTGATTTTTTCCCTCATTTATCAGTACATAGCTTTTTTCTGTAATGTAATCTGAAGATTTTTGTCATAAGAAAGATAACTTGTAGCTGTTTCTCCCTTAAAATACTTGATGAATCCTGCTACTTCATATAATTCTTTAAGAATTAAACTAAAAATAAAGTAGGGATTACTTCTCTTTGAACTCTTTTTCCCTAAATCAAGAATCCCCCAGTAATTTTGGTGATGAGGAAATGTTTCTCTAGAAAGCCTTGTTCCTTATGATTGGAGAGCAGGAGGGGATGCTGATAGTGAAGTCATAAAGGAGGAAGAATTGCTGACATTCATTTGCCAGAGAAAAGAAGAAACAGGGGCCTTCACAGAACTGTTGGGGAGTCCTATTTTTTTAATCTTAAAAGATTTGGGTATAATGTAGCCCTCATAGAGTGCTACCAGGTAGGGTTTTAAAAGCTGTTAGTAATAATTATAGTAGCTAAGATTTATTGGTTACTTGTCATATGTTAGTCACTAGAATAAACACTAGGTTAATTATGTGCAGGGGTTAAGAATACTAGCTGTGAACAAATGGACCTATATTTGAATTTAGGCTCTGTTAGACCTAAATTCTATAGAACTTAAGCAGATTACTTCAGCAATTATAGGTCTTAGTTTCTTCATCTGTAAATTGGCATAATACTGGCTAACTCAAAGTACTATTGTGGGTTTAATGATGCATTTTAAAGTAGGATCGCTCGATCTAAGCCTATTGACATTTTGGACTAGATAATTCTTTGTTGTGGGGAATTGTCCTGTGTACTGTGAGATGTTTAGCCTGTAAATATCTACTCTAAACATCCAACCTCTACCTTCTAGATGCCAGTAGCACTTTCATCTCCAGCTTCCCTCCCCCACAGTTGTGACAATCAAAAATGTCTCTGGGATGCCCGGGTGGCTCAGTCAGTTAAGTGTCCGACTCTTGATCCTTATTGGCTCAGGTCATGATCTCTCAGCACAGATCATGATCTTAGGGTTGAGATTTGCTCTCAATTGAGATTGAGATTGAGCTCTACAATTGAGCTCTACATTGAGCTCAGTTGAGATTGAGATTGAGCTCTACATCAGGCTCTGTGCTGTGTGTGGAGCCTGCTTAAGATTCTCTCTCTCCCTCGGCTCTTACACCACCTGTGTGCATTCTCTCTCAAAAAAAAAAAAAAAAGTTTCCAAACATTTCCAGATGTCCCTGGGGGATAAAATCATATCCAGTTGAGAAGCAGTGATTATAAAGCATTTAGCACAGTACCTAGTACAAAGTAAGGACTCATTAAATAGGAGCTATTATTATTACTTGCTCATTTTATCCTGCTGCAACCCTAGGAGGTTGGTGCTGTTGCTACTCTATTTTACATATGATGCTACTGGGCTTAGAGGGGTTAAACAATTAGCCAAGGGTTCACAGTTAATAAGTGTCAGCATTTGGACTTGAGTGTAAATTTCTGTCCTTTAAAGCCAATGTTTTTAACTAGTTTTGCTATCAGTAGACTTGATGGACCCGTGTAGACTGCTCATTGAGAGTGATGACATGATACAATATAGTTCAGCAACCTAGAAAAGACATGATTGAGAAGGAAGAAAGTCGTATCTAGTAGTCATGTACTATGGATTAGATTGATTATATTATTTCTAGACATCACTGACATGTAGCTACCTGTGAAAAATTGTTTCCTATATTAATAACTGTTCTGAAAAGTCCTGCCTATTGATCTATCTCCTACAAATTTTAGTACTTACTGAAAATTAGAATTTAACTGGAAAGCATTCACATAAATACAAGTAAATGTATTTTTTTACTTGTAAAAAATTAGTAAAGTTAAAATTATATCTATTTGTATTTTTTTTATTGAATTTGGGAGAAAATTTCATTTCTCTAACTAATCAATACTTAGAAAGACAGAATTAAGATAATTTATCAAAGAAAGAAAATTCTGCTCTATGGTTAATTTTCTGACTGAAATAAATTCTTTAGTAGTGTCAGTGGTTATTATCTAGCTATATTTTTTCTTTTCTTTTAAAACTGCAAGATCTGGGGCACCTGGGTGGCTCAGTCGATTAAGCATTTGCCTTCAGCTCAGGTCATGATCCCAAGGTCCTGGGATCAAGTTTTTTATCAGGTTCCCTGCTCAGCAGGGAGTCTGTTTCTCCCTCTCCCTCTGTCTGCTGCTCTGCCTACTTGGTGCTCTCTATCTGTCAAATAAATAAATTTTTAAGAAATCTTTAAAACTGCAAGATCAAAATGTTCATTGGCCATATTAAAACTTACATTAATGAGCTTTCTTAGGGGATCCTCTACACTGTAGGTAGCGATTGTAATTGGGAAAATAGAAGTGCAGGTATCCCCTGCTTTCTGAAAGTTATGTTATGTGTCACTTCGCTTTTAGGCTTTTTTTCATAAAAGCAAGCATACTCTTTGGATTTCTTTTGGTTAGTGAAAACAGGTACTAATGTAGGTCTTTTGTAAAAGCCAAGTAATGTGAGACAAACTTTTGGAAAGTGGGGCATGCTTGTCAGTAGTACTCCTCCCCCATTATCCATGGAGTAGGGGGAGGGTGGGATATATTCAAGACCCCTAGAGGATAGGCCAAAAGCCTCAAATAGTATCACATCCTATAGATACTATGTTTTTTCCTATACATACATAGCTGGTAAATTTTTTAAGTTAGGCACAATAAGAGATTAACAACAATAACTCATAATAAAATAGAACAATTATAACAACATTCTGTAAAAAAAAAAGTTATGTGAGTGTGGCCTCTCTCAAAATATCTTATTGTACTGTACTCACCTTCTTCTTGAGCTGATATGAGATGCTAAAGTACCTATGTGATGGGCTGAAGTGAGGTAAATGATGTAGGTGTTGTGGCATAGCTCTAGGCTGCTGGAGACCTGACCATGCATCACAAGGACCATCTGCTTCCAGACCCCTGTTGACTGCGGGTAACTCCAACCATGGGAACTGAAGCCACGATCAGGGGGATTGCTCTACTCCACGTGATACTGTAGACTCTCCAGAAATCTGTAGGCATAATTTTTTTAAATATTCTTTTCATGTTTTAAAAATATTAATCTGTGATGGAGGAAATAAAGTCTACACTTTGTTTTTTATATCATGGTGTTTTTTTTTTTTTTTTTTAAGATTTTATTTATTTGACAGCGAGAAACACAGTGAGAGAGGGAGCACAAGCAGAGGGAATGGTAGCGGGAGAAGCAGGCTTCTTGCCAAGCAGGAAGCCCGATGCGGGGCTCGATCCCAGGATCCTGGGATCATGACCTGAGCTGAAGGCAGACGCTTAACGACTGAGCCACCCAGGTGCCCCATCATGGTGTTCTTTCAATGTTAATCATGGAGAGCATAAGAACTTTATTCTAGATGCTTCATGAAATTAATTCCAAAAATTGTCCTGTTACTCTTTTTACTGTGAAATAAATATCCTTAATGGAGTTTCTCTTTCTTATTTCTTCTTTAGTATATGTTTGATAGACCGTACAGTAGAACATTAGAGGCTGAAGCTGACAAAATTGGACTACAGCTTGCTGCAAAGGTAAAATGCTTCGTAGTTGAGAAAACACAGCGCCCTTCACACAGTAAAAGATAAATGTACATTGTCTTAATGAGCTGTGGCATGAGCAGAGAATTAGAGTTGGACTGTATGAAATTTTTCATTAATACCTTTTTAAGTCAGTAGTACTGACTTAAATCTTAATTAATTAATTATTAATTAATTAATACTACTTAGATTACAGTCTAAAGGTACTCTAGAAGCTGTTGCACTATCTTTATTTTACTTTTCTCCCTTTCTTGCTGATCTAAGGGGGCTTTTTTGAGTAAAATGATGTGTAATTGTTTTTCCCCACTCAGAAAGGTTTCTTCGATTGTGGCGATGATCCTAGATGAACCACTTGAATTTTTACAATTTAAATAAACAGAAGAACAGGCTTATTACTTTGTATCTTTGAGATTATTTTTGTTGAGGCAGTTGACTGACTTTGGCTAGCCACAGAGAGCAGCTCCGGGCCTTTACTATGATTTAAGTTGAATTTTGCTCATGTCTCCTTTATAGGGCACCGTGTGCTTGCCTGCCATTTTTATCATCTGTGATAACTGAGTATTATTAGTAGAATTTGATATTAGAAGTAAAACTACATTTTTAAAAATGAGTAAAAAACAATGCCACTTGGTACATTAAATTCAAATTGTACTTGATTCTTTGTTGAGTTTCCAGTAGTTATTAAAAGTCCTAGTTATTAGAAATCACTATTTGAAGTTCTTATTATGAGTTTTATGGATTTAATTTCATAAATGAAGATATTACTCATTCACAAAAGCAAAAGTAGTAATGTAAATGTTTCATAATAAGAATTGAGTGAATTATCTGGCTGTATAGATTAAGAGGTTCCCAAATAGTGAGCCACAGATTGGCTATAACAAGAGTTTCCCAATTTCAATGTACTGTAGTCTATGAAATTTTCCTTTTAATATAAGTGTGTTTTGTGTTCAGGTTAAGAAATCTTTGCCTATTTCAATAAATTGTTACTGTTTTATTTCCAAGAAGCTTATTATTTTATTAAGTTTTAAAAATATAATATGAGGAAGGGGATAAGATAATTTTTTCCCATGTGAATATCTAATAGCCTCAGCACTGTTTGTTGAGGAGTTATCTTTTCTCCACTATACTTCAGTGTCTCTTTGTCACAAATGTGGGAGGATATAGAGAGGTTTATTTCTGGACTCCGTATTGTACTCTGTTGGCCTGTTATCTGTCTTTGAGGCAATACCACATTGTCACTGTAGCTTCGTAGTAAGCCGTCATATCTGATAACTTCTGTCCTCCAGTGTGGTTCTGCAAGATTGACTTGGCTATTCTTGGTTCTTTTCCTTTCCATATAAATGTCAGAATCAGCTTATCAAATTACACACCTATACAAAAACATACTTGGGATTTTGGTTGGAATTGTGTGAATTTGGGGACAGTTGACTACTGTCAATAATATTGAGTCTTCCAGTCCATGAGTGATTTATTTGTCCATTTATTTAGATATTCTTGTAATTTCAGTGTTGTTTTCAAATGTTTGTGTGTGTGTGTGTGTGTGTGTGTGTGTGTGTGTGTGTATAGGACACATCTTTTGTTAAATGTACTACTAAGTGTTTCACATTTTTTGATATTATCATAAAGTGTCATTTAAAAAATAAACTTCCTCATATATAGAAGTACATTTTTTTTGGTAAATGAACTTGTATCCAACAACCTTGCTAAAGTCACTTAATTCTAATAGTGTGTAGATTCTTTTAGATTTCATATATACACATTTGTGTTGCCTGTGAATAATGTCAGCTTTAGTTCTTCCTTTCCAATCTATGTACTTTCCTTACTGCAGTGGCTAGAAACTTCAGTACAATGTCGAGGATGAGCATTGAGCACTTTTGTTTCTTCATGACCTTAGAGGGAAAGCATTCATTATTTCACCGTTCTGGCGTATAACTTTTTTTTTTTAAATCTGACTTTTTAAAAGAGTTGCCCTTCTATTTCTAATATGCTAAGAATTTTTTTAAATTATGAGTAACTTAATTTTATCAAATTCATTTTTTGCTTTGATGAGCATATAGCTTTTCTCCTTTAATCTGTTAATGTGACAAACTACATTGATTTTTATTTTACACATTAAGACAACTTGTTGTTTTTGAAATATACCCAATTTTATCACTTATATTATCCTTTCAATATATCACTGAAATTGGTTTGCTAACGTTTACCTTAAAATGTTTGTATCTATGTTCCTAAGAGATACCACCAGCTTAGAATTTTCTTTTCTTGTAATGTCCTGTCATGTTTTGGTATCAAGATTATACTGGTCTGATAAAATGAGTTGGGAAGTGGTTTTTTTTTTTTTTTTTTTTTCTTTTCTCTGGAAGAGTTTGTGTAATATTAGTAACATTTATTTTAAAAGGTTGGGGATTTCATGGGTAAAGCCATATGGGCCTACAAATTTCTTTGTGGATGATTTTTAGTTATGGATTCAGTCTTTCTAAAAGATAAAGAATCAATTCACGTTTTTCTGTTTTGCATCAGGTTTTTTTTTTTTTTTTAAGTTTTATTTTAGATTGAATGAGTGAGGAGAGGGACTGAGGAAAAGAGAGGGAAAGAAGTAGACTTCATGCTGACTGCAGAGCCCGATGTGAGGTTGGATCTCATGACCCTGAGATCATGACCTGAGCTGAAATTAAGAGTTGGAGGCTTAACCTACTGAGCCACCCGGGTGTCCCAGTTTTGTGTCAGTTTTCATATGTTTTGTTTTTCTAGGAATGTATGTTTTGTTTAAATTATAAACATTACTGGTATAAAGTTTTTTAATATATATATGTATTTGCATTTTGTGTTTTAATTGAAGTATAGTTGACACATAATATTCCATTAGTTCTGTGTGTACAAAACGGGGATTCGACAACTCCATATGTTATGCTCACCGTAAGTGTAGCTACCGTCTGTCACCATACAATGCTGTGACAGTACCGTTGACTGTACTCCTTATGCTGTACCTTTCATCCTGTGGCTTATTTATTTCATAACTGGAAGCCTGTTCCTCCAGCTCTTTCATCTCTTTTGCTGCCCCTTCCTGCCCCTCTCCATTGGCAACCATCAGTCTGTTACCTTCACTATATTTTTAATGTCTCAAGGGTACTGCATTCTACAGATATATTTGGTTTATTTATTGATTCAAAAATTAATACAGTTTTATTTAAGGAGTTACACATGTTGTAATTCCTTCCACTGCCAATCATCTTAGGGCAAGCCTGGTGGTGGGTATTGAGGAAGGCAAGTATTGCATGGAGCACTGGGTGTGAACTAAACAATGAAAAAATGAAATAAACGTATTTGGGGAAAAAGATCACCTTAGTTCTTTTGAAATTTGAGACATAATTTTCAAGGTAGCCCTTTTTAAAAAAATTTTTGTGGGGCACCTGGGTGACTCAGTTAGTTAAGTGTCCAAGTCTTAACTTTAGCTCAGGTCATGATCTTAGGGTTGTGGGATCAAGCCCTATGCAGGGCTCGGTGGGGAGTCTGCTTGAGATTCTCACTCCCTCTCCCTTTGCCCTTCCTCCTGGCTCATCCACTCTTTCTCCCTCTCTATCATTCTCTCTCTCAAAATAAATAAATGAATCTTTAAAAAGAAGTTTTGCTTAGTCCACAGTTCTTTTAGTTTGGCTACTTTGATCTCCACTTGAATATGGACATGCTTCAGAAATTTACCAGCTATAATATTTAGGATCCAATTTCTTTAAGCAGTTTATTTTAGGGCCATGTTTAGGGTCTGAGTAGATGGATCTGCCTTGTTCTCAATTTCAGACACCCTGTAAGCATGAGTAAGTTCAAACTGTATTCACTCCTAACCTGTCACACCCTAGAATAGTACAGATAATTGGGATATGCTAATACCTATAAAATAATTTGACTGTTAGTTTTTTCAGGGTTATGACATGAGCCCAAGTCAGATGCTTAACTGACTGAGCCACCCAGGCACTCCTGGAGCACTTAGGATATAATGTGTACAAGTACAAGTGTCTGAGTACAAGTATTTATTTCAGATCAAAAGGGAGGAACAGTATAAGAACGTTAGATATTATACTGATACCACCATTTATTCTGTGAAAACACCTGTTTAGATGATAACACCATCATCTGTCATTTACCGCTATATTCTAATACCGTGCTTGGTATGTTATATGTATTGCCTGGCCTAATCCTTTAGTAACTCTGTGAACTAGTGATTAGTATCATTATCTCCATCTTATTGATAAAGGAACTGAAGCTCAGACTAAGTTACCTTCATACAGGTACAAAATGGTAAAACCATGATTCAAACCCAAGTGTGTATGATTTCAAAGTCTGTTGCTCCAGTTTGTTTCTGATCTTATCCCTCCATCACGGTTACATTTCTTAAGATGAACTAGTTGTTTCCATGTTGTCATATCCCATGCATGCTTTTCTACCTTTATCTTGTTCTTTCTCTTAGTAGCATTTGACACTACTAACCATGCTCTCCTTTACAAATATGTATATATTTGTGTGATTAGCACTCATTTCATTATAGTATAGAAAGTTGTTTAGTCTTGTAAACTCATAAGGGGAAATAACCGCCCTTATTGCACTTCCGCCTTAGTGAAATTCACCTTAACTTCTTTGGCTATTTACCTCTCTTTATATTTCCACATAATGTGTTTATTTTGTAATTTTTTGATTCATTAGGTTTAGACAATTGATTTCTTGTTATGGAAGAAATGTTTTTGTGTGCTTATTTGCTATTTGTATTTCTTCTTGGTTAAGTGTTGTTCTTTTTTCCCCCCTCCATACTCTAATAGGATTGTCTGTTTTCTTACTATTGACTTTGGAGTGTTTTTACCTTTTCTGGGTACAATCATTTGTTGGATATGTGATTTGAAAATGGTTATTCCTTATCTGTGGCTCATCTTTTCTTAACAAAGGGGTGTGTGTGTGTGTGTGTGTGTGTGTGTGTGTGTGTGTTTTGATGAAATTTGATGAAATCTAGTTTAAGGTAATTCCAAGGAAACTGCCAATTTCTGGGGAGAGCTTCTTTCTGATACCTCAACCCACAAATTCCAACTACTCCTTGTAGCTCTGAACTCTTATCTTCTAACTCCTTACCTTGGCCAAACTTACCATGTTCTGCTTAGGTTCTGCCCCTTGCATTGTGTTCAGGAAATTGCCTCCAGGCAGAGAGCAGAAGCAAATCTAGGGATCGCAGTGCACAGTGTTTCTCTTTCTCTCAAGAATCACAGTCTTGGGGCACCTGGGTGTCTCAGTGGGTTAAAGCCTCTGTCTTCGGCTCAGGTCATGATCTCAGGGTCCTGGGATCGAGCCCCACATCGGACTCTCTGCTCAGCGGAGAGCCTGCTTCCCCCTCTCTCTCTGCCTGCCTCTCTGCCTACTTGTGATCTCTCTCTCTCTCTGTCAAATAAATAAATAAAATCTAAAAAAAAAAAAAAAAAATCACAGTCTTGTCTTGCCTTTTGTCCAGAACCTGAAAATGTTTGCCTTATGTAGTCTGTCCAGTTTTATGGTTATTTGTGGTGGGAGGACAAATCCAGTACCAGTTACTCTCATGGATGGAAGTATATACATCCCCAAATTTGTAACTCCTGATTGTCCATATCTGATAAGAATGCACTAAGACACTTTTCAGTAGCTCTGTATATACCTAGGTATTTCAACCTAGGGATAGTGAACTCCACTCTAAGATAGATAGGGCAGTGAGATAGCTCTCTCTTTGGGAACTTCCATATGGAATATATGTAGGCCCTCTCTCAGTGGCTGTTAAAAGTGTCTTTGCAGAAGAATCCTGTAAAACTGGCTAGTGTTGTTTAAGGGTTGGAACAGGAGAGGGAGATGGGGTTATCTCATTCATTGTGGAAACTCTTCTTTAATTCTCTACTTGAATCTTACAGCCCTTTTTTTCTTGAGTATAAAATACAGAACTGTTCTGAGTCTTCATGGCATGGGGGTATCGGCCTCCAAAGAAGCAATGTAGTATAATGATAATGAGCGAACTTAGGAACTTGACTGCTTAAGTTTGAGAATCTGCTTTGCCAGCTCTAGAGTACTAGCTATGTGATCCTGGGTGAGTTTTTTATCCTTTCTATACTTTAGTTCTCCTCATCTATAGGATAGGAGTAGTAATTGGACCTATATTATAGAATTAATACAGTTAAAGTCCTGGAGGCACTGTATTTATATTTATATTTTATATTTATATATTTATATTTATACCTAAATGTGTGCCTGTGTTTCAGCTATAGTCAAAAAATTAAAAACAAAACAAAACATCTGCCTGTGATTTCCTCTTCCTATTTCCCAAGTGTCTCAAACCTAATATACTCAATATATCCTTGATTTTCTCCTCACACCTACTTCTAGTCTTCCTTTCCCCAATAAATATACCACCTTCTATTCAGTTGCTTTTGGAAAAAATCTGGAGTCCTCCTTAATATTTCCTTCTTCTTTATCATTCACGTGGAATCTTTCATCAAGTTTCAAAACACACACACACACACACACACACACACACACACGGTAGGTATATCTCTAAATATATCTCAGTATGTTTCTGTCTCCACCATTAGCATTTTACCTGAACTTCTGTGCCAGCCTTATTACAGCTTTCATTGGCTCTAATCATATTTCCCTCCTAATAATATTTAGGTCCAGTCAGCTAGGATATTCACTTTCTTAAGGTAAGACTTAAGTGGATACTGGCCAGCATTTGCCATCAGATTTTTCAGAATCTACTTTTGATTGTCACATTCTTTTTCATATTTGTTAATAAATGCTATTAGAAGACATCTTTGACACCTAGGTGACACTCTTTAAATTGCTATACATAGCCTTTTTCTGACCTATTATGTTGATTTCTATTTATTGAGTCAATGTATATTTAATATGTATGTATAATTTTCTAGGATGTAGGGATACACAGTACCTTTATGGAAGTCAGAATTTGAGTAAAAAACAGAGACATTAAACAATTTTTATAGTTTAAAGTATTGTGACAGAGATACACAAGATCTCCTGAAAAAGGAGAGCAGAAATGTAACATTAGTTAGGGATGAGAATTTGGCCTAGAGATTGGACTGAAAAAAAGATATTTACAGCAGATATCTGAAAGCTAAGTAGTAATTATCCTGGTGAAGATATTGATGGGAGTGTTTTTGGCATGGCAGACAGCATGTTCAAAGGCAAAAGTAATGATTGCTTAGTCCAGGAGTTAAAAACTCAGTGTGCTAAAATGTAGATTTCAAGAGCACCAGAGTCAAGAGATAAAACTGAAAGGTAGAGAGTTGTTAGCATTTGAGAGGATTTTATCTTACCCAGCATATTGGTTGGGACCTTGGACTCCAGAGTCAGACTGACCTGTGTTTGACCTCTTGTCTCTTTCCCATGATTGTGAGCAAATCACTTAACCTTTCTAAGTCTCTTTTCCAGTCTAAAAAATGGGAATAATGATAGTACCTATCTCAGAGGGTTATTTTGCATGTCCTCCACTTGATTCTTAGTTGTGGCTTATATCCTCTTTTTGGACATTGATGCATGAGACTTTCTTGACTTCTTGCCATTTAATATTCAAATCACAGAACGTAATTATCTTATTCCTAATTCTGTCCTTATTAGACAACCTTTTCCTTATAGCCTGGCCTCCTTGGTTCCATGCTAAAAGGAAAGAACTTGATGACTTGAGGATGCAGATGCCCCGTGCCCTTGGTAGTTTTGGCAGTTATAGTTATTGCCACACATTAACAAGTTGTTATTCTTTGTTTTTTTTTGAGAACTTTTTTTAAAATTATGTTAGTCACTGTACAGTATATTACTAGTTTTTGATGTAATGTTCCATGATTCATTGTTTGTGTGTCACCCCTGTGCTCCATCCAATACATGCCCCACTCAGTATCCATCAAGGGGGTAATCATTCCTCCACAGGTCTCCCCTCTAAAACCCTCAGTTTGTTTCCTGGAGTCCATAGTCTCTCATGGTTCATCTCCCCCTCTGATTCCCCCCTTCATTTTTCCCTTCCTTCTCCTAATGTCTTCCATGCTATTCCTTATGTTCCACAAATAAGTGAAACCATATGATAATTGACTTTCTCTGCTTGACTTATTTCCCTTAGCATAATCTCCTCTAGTTACATCCAGGTTGATATAAAAGTTGGCTATTCATCCTTTCTGATGGCTGAGTAATATTCCATTGGGTATATGGACCACATCTTTATCCATTCGTCTGTGGAAGGGCATCTCGGCTCCTTTCATAGTTTGGCTATTGTAGACATTGCTGCTATGAACATTGGGGGTACATATGGCCTTTCTTTTCACTACATCTGTATCTTAGGGGTAAATGTCCAGTAGTGCAATTGTTGGGTCACAGGGTAGCTCTATTTTTGAACAAATTGATATTCTGCTTTTTTATCAATCTTGTGAACTTGGTTAATGGGAACTGTTCCTGTGAAATGGATCTATTGGTCATGTGCTGTCCCATTAGATTTATGAGATTTTAAGGCCAAGGACTAAACAGAATATGGAAAATTCATTAAAATCAGGTTACTCAGGAGGTTTCTTTGAAAATAGGCAGTTTGCTTTCCTTAGAGTGCCCTCTAGTTGTGCTTTGTTATTGGGTGTGAGTTTATTTTGTATATTTGTGTGTGTGTGTGTATAAAATTTTTTTTTAAAGATTTTATTTATTTATTAGAGACTGAGAGATCACAAGTAGGCAGAGAGGCAGACAGAGAGAGAGGGGGAAGCAGGCTCCCCACTGAGCAGAGAGCCCAATGCGGGGCTCAATCCCAGGACCCTGAGATCATGACTTGAGCTGAAGGGAGAGGCTTTAACCTACTGAGCCACCCAGGCGCCCCTGTATATTTATATTTTTATAGTTTTAATTTTTCATTTATAAGACATTTAGTTTATCGTTACATAAATGATCAGAAAGACTAATATAGGGTTGGTAAAAACTGGTTGGACTAAGGTGTGACTTACCCACAGAATAATAACTAGATGTCCAGTTACCAGCTGACAATAAAATTAAGTATTTGAATTTGGTTGTGAGGTGTGTATTCATTTGTCACTGTAAAGATAATTTGACACTTTACAGTCATTTAAATAACTGAGTGATTTCGCAACGGCTAAATCATTTTTATTTTTTAGTATCTGTTTTTTAAATATTAAAAAGGAAACTAATTTTGTTTCAGTGGTTTTAATGCAGAAGCAGTCTTTTAGTAAGGCACTGTATGTGATTGTGATTATTACAGTGATTAGGGTAGTAGAGATTATTGGTATTTAATGGGCATGTAGGGGTGGGAGATGAGGACAGAGATCTTAAGTACCCTATAATGGCCTGCAGAACCCCCAAATTTGTAAGTGTTGCTATAGAGAGATGCTGCCAGATGATGTCTTCAAGTAGCCTGAATATCTATGCTGATAGCACCATCTAGTGACGGAAATAGGTAATAAACAGTCTACTTTCATCACAGAAATAAAATCAAAATTCTAAAATTTCTGTAAATAATAAGTTAAAATCATAGACTTTTGGAACAGGAAAGAAAGCTGGAGATAATCTAATCCACCTTATCCTTTTACAGATAAGGAAATTAGGGTCCAAAGAGGTGAAGTGATTTGTCCCATAGCATGCACCTAGTTAGAAAGAGCCCATGTCCAGGTCTCTTTTCCAAGTTGGTAATCTGAGCCTTTGTCATAGCACACTGACTATTTTTGTGTTCTATTTGGGTTAATATCTTGGGTTCTTTGCTTAGTGATTTAAGAATATAAAACAGTAAATGGGGAGAACATCGCATTTATTAGGTGTGTTACAATGTAAATTTTTATAAAGCATACAACCTCATAAAGCATGAACCTCATTGTATCACCTAGACAAATGAGACAAGATTTTGTGTATTCATTTCATTTTTTAGTTGCAGTGATTTTAGCTCCAAATATTGAATCTTATGATAAAACTTTAGGATAGGGGAAAATATGTACATGGAAGTTTATTAAAACTTTATTGTATTGATTGATGAACTGACATGTTGGTAATAAAAAGATGCAAAAAACTTTAAAATGAAATGAATTAACAAAATGATTTTGATGATAACAAAGATTTCTCTTTGTTAGGGCATATAAAATAGTTTTGGTAAGTCAAGGTTCTTTTGTTTTTAGTGAGAGGGATTGGCAGATATTGAGAATGGTTTACCTGAAACCATCTTGAGACTGTCACATTCAGTTGAAAAAGAGAAATTTTTAAGTATTGACTGGAAATTGTTGTTTAGACAAGAAATGGGTTCCACAGTAAAGTGAGCTTTAGTGAGTGATGCCATCAGAGGTATTGGGATAATGAATGTATGAATATGAGAGGCTGGGAAAACCAGTTTCCTGGCAGATGGTGGCGACAGTGATGACAGTAGTGCTGATAACACTGATGATGATATTGACAACAAATGGCAGTAATGTAAAGTAGCATCTCTACGTGCAGGGCACTGTGCTGTTTGCATATGTTAACTCTAATTTTCATAACAACCCTGTGAATTATATTAATATATAATATATATTATATAATGTATATTATACGATATATAATAATATGTAGTATATTATATCCTCATATATAATTGAGATTATCCTCATCTTATAGATGAAACTCAGGGATAGAGAAATCAGGTAACCTGACAGAGTTCTCACAGATAGCAAGATTTTACCCTCCTATGATAAAGGTACATTTGTTTCTGAAGTGGAACTTTCTATAACATCTTAATGCACTAGGAACAATTTTGGTTTTCTGCTGCACTGCCTCTAAGATCACCATTTAAAAAAATCTGTTTGGTCCTTTTATTTTATTTTATTTATTTATTTTTAAATTTTTTCCCCAAATATGTTTATTTTTTCAGTGTTATAGATTGTTCATACGTGCTCTTCTCAGTACCCACCACCAGGCTCACCCAACCCCCCACCCTCTCCCCTGCAAAACCCTCAGTTTGTTGCTCAGAGTCCATAGTCTCTCATGGTTCATTTCCCCCTCTGGTTTCCCCCCATCCCCCCTTCCTTTCCTTCTCACAGTGCCCTCCATGTTTTTCTTTATGCTCAGCACGTAAGTGAGACCATAAGATAATTGGCTTTCTCTGCTTGACTTATTTCACTCCGCATAATCTCTTCCAGTCCCATCCATGTTATCTTAATATAGCCTCCGTGTATTCTTCTACCTCTAGGAGTCAAACTCCCATCTCCCATAGTCCTTTGTAGTATTATCTCAGATAACCATTTTACCAACCACTTGTCTGTGTGAAATACAGGAGAGGATGTCACAAATACTGAGACAAGTGTAAGCTATTAATGGCTTTCTGAAAAATGACTCAGGCCTGCTAATGTCAGACTTTACCTCTTAGTGGTATCGCTGACAGGAGTTTTGTTGGAGAGTCTAGGTAAATAGCAAAATTCAGAGATGCTTTTATCATTACATTTTTAATGAAAATTTTGGCTATAGGTAGGCTATACTAGGTCTGGAGTTATTTATACATTTTTTTCTGATGTTTTGGCATTGGAAAATGTTCAAATATAAGAATAATTTTTCTTCTTTTGTTCTATTATGAATATTATATCCCATTGAGTTTCTTCTTGAGTAGTAGCAAGTTCTTTTTCAATTAATATGTTCCTTAATGCATATTCATGCATGTTGATATAATAGGCTGAATTAACCTTAATCCTTCTTTAGTTGTAAATTTGTGATATCATCTCTTATGACCAAACCTAACAATCCTGTAATATTGGTTGCTCACCAGGGGAAAGTAAGAGTAGAAATAGTATCCACTGTGTTCTGGAATTGGACTGACTACTTTACAAGAGTTATCACATTTAATCCTAATGATCCCCTGTACTCATTTCACTTTTATAGATGAATCTGAGACTCCTGGAGACTAAGTTATTGGCCCAAGGTCACAAAGACTTCAACCATTCTACTTGTGTTTAAATCCTAACTCTGTCTCTTACTAGTTATGTTATTTTCAACAAATTACTTGACCTCTTGGGTCTTGGTTTCTTCTTCTGATCTGTAAAATGAGTGTAATAAGAGTACTTAACTCAAAAGTTTGTTATGATTCAATGAGTTAATATTTGTCATACACTTAGAACAATACCTGGTGTATAGTTCCATGTAAGTGATTATTAGTTAAATAAGCTAAATGGTATTTTGAGCCCAGTCTTTCTGTTTCTGCTTTTCCCATTGCCCCAGTAGCCTCAAAAAGTATTCCAGGACCAATGTATTTCGCTGAGACATATTTTCTTATATTTCCCTGGTCGACTCTGACCATTACTAGTTCTATTTTAAGAAGAAAACCTTGTCTAGAAATTATCCACCTTTTCTTAATGTACTTGCAGACACTTAGTAAACACAAGTTCCTTATTTTACCATATTTAAAAAAAAAAATATTTATTTTAGAGAGAGAGGGAGAAGAGAGCATGCAAGTAGGGGAAGGGGCAGAGGGACAGGAAGAAAATCTCAAGCGGACTCCTTGCCAAATACAAAGCCCAACACAGGGCTCAGTCCCAGGACCCTGTGAGATCATGACTTGAGCCAGAATCAAGAGTTGGATGCTCAACCAACTGAGAGTCACCCAGGCATCCCTTCCATAATTTGTATTGAGGCAAGTGAGTTAGGATTGTGATAAGCTAAATATTTATTTTCTAAATATTTCTATTTTGTTCTATAATTATCATTTTATTTATTTATTTTTTTTACTGTGGCAAGAATATTTAACATGAGATCTATCATCTTAACAAATTTTTAATTTGTATAATACAGTATTATTAGCTATAGGCTAATATAGTGTGGTACAGCAGATCTTTAGAATTTATTCCTTTTGTGTACCTGAAACTTTCTGCCTTTTGAATAGCAACTTTGTATCTCCCTATTCCCAGTTCCTGGCAACCACTGTCTACCCTCTGATTATGTGAGTTTGACTATTTTTTTTTTATTAACTTGTAATGTATTATTTGCCCTGGGGGTTGACTATTTTAAATGCCTCACATAAGTGAAATCATGCTCTATTTGTCCTTTCGTGACTAGGTTTATTTCACTTAGCATAATGTCCTCAAAGTTTATCTATGTTGCTGCATATGGTAGGATTTCCTTCTTTCTTTTTTAAAGATTTTATTTATTTATTTGACAGAGAGAGAGAGAGATCACAAGTAGGCAGAGAGGCAGGCAGAGAGAGGGGGATGTAGGCTCCCTGCTGCGCAGAGAGCCCGATGCGGGGCTTGATCCCAGAACCCTGAGCCTCTGAAGGCAGAGGCTTTAACTGACTGAGCCACGCAGGCGCCCCACCTTCTTTTTAAAAACTGAATAATATTTTATTGTATGTATGTACCACTTTATCCATTTTTCTAGTAATAGACGTTTAGATTGTTTCTACATCTTGATTGTTATTTGTAATGCTGCAGTGAACATAAGAGTGCTGATATCTCTTTGAGATCCTGCTTTCCATTCTTTCATATAAGTACCCGTAAGTGGGAATGCTGGATCATATAATAGTTCTATTTTTAATTTTTTGAGAAACATACATACTGTTTTCTGTAGTGGCTGTACTATTTTATATTCCCACTGACAGTGTACTGGGTTCCACTTTTCTCTACGTTCTCACTAACACTTACCCTTTTATTTGTTTATTTTTTAAATCATAGTCATCCTGACAGATGCATGGTGCTCTCTCATTGTGGTTTTGATTTCCTTTATCCTGATGGTTAGTGATGTTGAGGATTTCTAAATATACCTATTGGTCATTTGTATATTGTTTTTGGAGGACTATCAAAGTTTTTTGCCCAATTTTAATTGTTTTATTTGTTTTTTTGCTATTGTTATAGGAGTTCTTTGTATTAAATATTAACTCCTTATTTTTTTTTTTTTTTAAAGATTTTATTTATTTGACAGAGAGAAACACAGCAAGAGAGGGAACACAAGCAGAGGGAATGGTAGTGGGAGAAGCAGGCTCCCTGCTGCACAGAGAGCCCGATGCGGGGCTCGATCCCATGACCCTGGGATCACGACCCGAGCCGAAGGCAGCCGCTTAACGACTGAGCCACCCAGGCGCCCCAAATATTAACTCCTTATTAATTGTATGGTCTGCAAATATTTTCTCCCATCCTGTAGGTTGCCTTTTCACTCTGTTAATTATTTCCTTTATTGCACAGAAGCTTTTCAGTTTGCTGTAGTCCCATGAGTCAGTTTTTGCTTTTGTTGCTTGTGCTTTGGGTGTCATATCCCAGAAATCATTGCCAATATCAATGTCATGAAGCTTTTCTGCCTATGTTTTCTTTGAGGAGTTTCATATGTTTCAAGTTCTATATTTAAGATTTTAATCCATTTTGATTTGATTTTTGTCTGTGGTATAAAGTGAGAGTCTAGTTTCATTGTTTTATGTGTGGATATCCAGTTTTTCTAACATCATTTAATGAAGAAACTATCCTTTATCCATTGTATATTTTTGGCACTTTTGTCAAAGATCGCTTGACTGGATATACTTAAGTTTATTTCTGGGCTCTCTGTTCTGTTCAGATGATCTTTATGTCTGTCTTTCTGCCAGTATCATTCTGTTTTAATTATTGCAGCTTTGTAATACATTTTGAAATTGGGAAGTATGATACCTCTACCTTTCTTCTTTTTCTTAAGATTATTTTGCCTTTTTGGGATCTTTTGTAGTTCTTTGTGAATTTTAGGATTTTTTTAAAAAAAATTATTTATTTGAACTAGAGAGTGAGAGAGCATAATTGGGGGAAGAGGAAGAGGGAGAAACAGGTTCCCCGCTGAGCAGGGAGCTTGACGTGGAGCTTGAGAGAACCCAGGGAGAATTCCTGAAGAATCTCAGGAACCCAGGATCATGACTGGAGCTAAAGACAGCCACTTAACAGACTGAGCCACCCGGCTACCCCCTAGGATTGTTTTTTCTAATCGTGTAAAAAATGCCATTGAGATATTGATAGAAATTGTATTGAAACTATAGATTGCTTTGAGTACCATGGGAATTTTAACAACAGTAAATCTTCTAATCCATGAGCACAGGGTATCTTTCCATTTATTTGTATGTTCTTTAATTTCTTTGATCATTGCTTTATAGTTTGTAGTATATAAGTCTTTGATCCTTTTAGTTAGGTTTACTCCTAATTATTTTGTTTTGATACTAAGTGGGATTATTGTCTTAATTTTCTTTTCAGATAGCTTGTTGTTAGTGTATAGAAACATAACTGAATTTTATGTTAGTTTTGTAACTTGCAATTTTGGTGAATTCATTTATTCCAGGAATTTTCTTTTGTGGCATCTTTAGTGTTTTCTACGTATAAGATCATGCCATCTGCAAACTGAGATAATTTTACTTCTTTTTTTTCTGATGTGTGTACTTTTTCTTCTTTTTGTTTTTGCATAATTGCTCTTGCTAGTTCTGGTACTGTGCTGAATAGAAATGATGAGAGTGGGGGCGCCTGGGTGGCTCAGTCGTTAAGCGGCTGCCTTCGGCTCAGGTCATGATCCCGGAGTCCTGGGATCGAGCCCCGAATCGGGCTCCTTGCTCTGCAAGAAGCCTGCTTCTCCCGCTACCATTCCCTCTGCTTGTGTTCCCTCTCTCGCTGTGTTTTTCTCTGTCAAATAAATAAAAAATCTTTAAAAAAAAAAAAAAAGAAAAAAGAAATGATGAGAGTGTTCTTGATCTTAGAGGAAAATTTTGTTTTTCACCATTGATTATATTGTTTGTTAGGGTTTTTTTCATGTATGGTTTTTATTATGTTAAAGTAATTGCCTTCTATTCCTAGTTTGTTGACTTTTTTGTTTTTTATTAACATATAATGTATTATTTGCCCCAGGGTACATGTCTGTGAATCGTCAGGCTTACTGTTGACTTTTTTTAAATGAAAAAGTGTTGAAGTTTGTCAGGTACTTTTTCTGCATCTATTGAGATGATCATGTAATTTTTATCTTTCATTTTGTTAATGTAGTGTATTGCATTACTTGATTTTTGTATGGTGAATCATTCTTGCATCCTAGAAGTAAATCTTACTTGGTCATAATGTATGATTTGTTTTTTCAGGCTGATTATAACTTATCTTTAAAATTAAAAAAATTTAACTGAAGTATGGTCAACATTAATTTCAGGCATACAACATAGTGTGATTCAACAATTTATTTATTACACAGTGCTTATTGTGATAAGTGTTATTATAATCTGTCACCATAGAAAGTTATTACAATATTATTGACTATATTCCCAATGCTGTACTTTTCATCCTCAGAACTTACTTATTTTATAACCGAAACTTTGTACCTATTCAGCTATTTTGTATTTTTGAGTCTGTTTCTGGTTTTTTTTTTTTGTTATTGTTGTTTGTTCATTTGTTTTGTTTTGTAGATCCCATATGAAGTGAAATCATGTATTTGTGTCTCTGTCTGACTTATTTTACTTAGCATAATACCCTCTAAGTCCATCCATGTTGCCATGAATGGCAAGATTTAAATCTTTTTTTTTATGGTTGAGTAATATTCCACTGTATGTGTGTGTGTGTGTGTGTGTGTGTATATATATACTGCAAACTCTATATATCTTCTTTATTCATCTGTTGATGGGCATTTAATTTGCTTCTGTATCTTGTCTGTTGTGAATTAGTGTTCTCATTTTTTTTTTTTTTTTTTTTGAAAAATTCCCCAGACGTAAAATTACTGAGTCCTGTGGTATTTCTATTTTTAGTTTTTCAGGAACCTTTATACTGTTTTTCATAGTAGCTATACCAGTTTACATTCCCACCAACAATGCACAAGCGTTTCCTTTTCTTCACATTTTTGCCAACACATGTTATTTCTTGTCCTTTTGATATTACCCATCTGACTGGTGTGAGATGATATAGTGGTTTTGATTTGCATTTCCTCGATGATTAGTGATGTTGAGCATCTTTTCATGTGTCTGTTAGCCATTTTTATGTCTTTTTTGGAAAAATGTCTCTTCAGGTCCTCTGCTTTTTTGTTAATTGGATTTGTGTGTGTGTGTGTTGTATGAGTTTTTTATATACTTTGGATATTAGCCCTTTATCAGTTACATCATTTGAAAGTATCTTCTCCTTTCAGTAGGTTACCTTTTCATTTTGTTGATGGTTTCTTATACTGTGAAAAAGCTTTTCAGTTTGTTGTCATCTGAGTAGTTTATTTTTGCCTCTGATTTCCTTGGAGGAGACATATACAGAAAAATATTGCTAAGGCTGACATCAAGGAGATTACTGCTTATGTTTTTTTGTAGGAATTTTATGGTTTCAAGTCTTATATTTGGGTCTTTAATTCATTTTAAGTTTATTTTTGTATATGCTGTAAGAAAGTGGTGCCATCCACTTGCATGTAGCTGTCCAACATCATTTGTTGAAGAGACTATCTTTTCCCCACTTTCTATGGCCTAGGTTGAGTGTATATTTACAATTGTTATATGCTCTTATTGGGTTTATCCCTTTAATTTTAATTTTAATTGGGTTTATCCCTTTATCATTATGTAATGCCCTTCTTTGTCTCTTATTACAGTTTCTGTTTTAAAGTCTGTTTTGTCCAATATAAGTATTGGTAACCAGCTTTTTTTTTTGCTTACCTTTGCATAGAATATCTCTTCCATCCCTTTACTGTCAGTCTTTATGTGTCTTTAGCCCTGAAATGAGTCTCTTATAGGCAACATATAGATGTATATTTATTAAGTATATGTTTATTTTTATGAGTAAAATTTTTTCTTCCATAATTTTCTTCTAGTTGTGGCCTTTTATTTTCCACTTTAAAGAAGACTATTTAGCATTTTTATAAGGCCTCTTTAGTGGTGATGAACTTTTGTTTGTCTGGGAAACTCTTTATCACTCTTTAATTTCTGAATGATAACCTTGCCAGGTAGAATATTCTTGGTTTTAGGTATTTTCTTTATAGCATTTTGAATATATAATACTACTTTGTTCTGGCCTAGTTCTCCGAATAATCACTTTATAGCCTTACAGAGTTTTCCTTGTATATAACTGTTGGCTTTTCTTTTGAAGCTTTTAAGATTCTCACTTTATCTTTTAATTTTAATTATTATTTGTCTTGGTGGACCTCCTTGAGTTCATCTTGTTTGGGCCTTTCTTGGCTTCCTGTACCTGGACGTCTGCTTCCTTCTCTAGCTTAGGGAAGTTTTTAGCTATTATTTCTTCAAATAAGTCTTCTGCCTCTTTCTCTCTTCTCCTTCTGGGACACCAATAATGCAAATGTTAGTATGCTTGATGTTGTCCCAGAGGTGCCTTAACCTATCCTCATTTTAAAACTTTTAATTTTAATGCTTTTTTAATTTTAAAATTCGAGTACAATTCATGCACAAGGTTATATTAGTTTTGGGTATACAACATAGAGATTCAATATATCTGTATGTTATGCCATGCCCACCAGAAGTGTAGCTACAATCTGTCATTATACAGTGCTCTTACAGTAGCATTGACTGTATTTCATGTGCTGTGCCTTTTATTCCTGTGACTTATTCATTCCATAATTGGAAGCGTATATCCCTTATTCTCCTTCACTAATGTTGTTTATTCCTCTACCTCCTTCCCTCCAGCAACCATCAGTTTGTTCTCTGTATTTGCAGATCTGATTCTGCTTTTTATTTATTCATTTTTTTTGGTTTACACATTAAGTGAAATTATATGGTATTTGTCTTTCTCAATCTAACTTTTTTCACTTAGTGTAGTACCCTCTAGGCCTATCCAGGTTGTCAAATAGCAAGCTCTCATCCTTTCTTATGGCTGTGTATTATTCTATTGTGTATATATACCACATATTCTTTATCCATTCATCTGCCAATGGATACTTGGGCTGCTTTCATATCTTGTCTATTATAAATAATGCTGCAATAAACATAGGGTGCATATATCTTTTCAAATTAGCATTTTTGTTTTCTTTACATAAATACCCTGTAATGGAATTATTATATTGTTATTATATATTATTAGATAATACGTTATTTCTATTTTTAATTTTTTGAGAAACTTTTATAATGTTTTCTATGGTGGCTGCACCAATTTGCATTCCTACCAGCTGTGTGCAAGGGTTGCTTTTACTCTACACCCTCATCAACACTTATTATTTCTTGATTTTTTATTTTAGCCCTTCTTAAAGTGACATTGTGACATAAGCCCTTCTTAAAGTGACATCTTAAGGTGACATCTTATTGTGCTTTCTTTTTGTACTTCACTGATGATTAGTGATGTGGAGCAGTTTTTCATGTGTCTGCTGATCATCTGTTTGTCTTCTTTGAGTAAAGGTCTGTTCACGTCCTCTGCCCATTTTTTAATTGGATTGTTTGGGGGTTTTTTGGTGTTGAGTTGTATAAGCTTTTTATATGTTTTCTATATTAACCCCTTATCGGTATATCATTTGTAAATATCTCCTCCCATTCAGAAGGTTGAGTTTTTGTTTTGTTGATGATTTCCTTCTCTATACAAAAGCCTTCTGTTTTAATGTAGTCCTTCCCAGTAGTTGAATTTTTACTTTTGTTTCCCTTGCCTTAGGAGACATGTCTAGAAAAATATTTCTGTGGCCAATGTTAAATCACGCCTGTATTCTCTTCTAGGACTTTTATGTTTTCAGGTCTCGCATTTAGGTCTTAAATCCATTAATGGATTTAATCCATTTACTTTTGTGTATGGTATTAGAAAGTTGTCTAGTTTCATTCTTTTGCATCTTATCATCCAGTTTTCTTAGCACTATTTATTGAAGAGACTATATTTTCTCTATTGCATATTCAATTGACCATATAAACATGGGTTTATTTCTGGGCTTTCTATTATTTTTCATTGATCTATATGTCTATTTTTGTGTCATATCTTCATTTTTATTTATTTATTTAAAATATTTTATTTATTTATTTGACAGAGATCACAAGTAGGCAGAGAGACAGGCAGGAAGAGAGTGGGAAGCAGGCTCCCTGCTGAGCAGAGGGCCTGATGCAGGGCTCAATTCCAGGACCCTAAGATCATGACCTGAGCCAAAGGCAGAGGCTTTAACTCACTGAGCCACCCAGGTGTCCCATATCTTCTTTTTTAAATTCTTTTTTCCTTTTCCTGTTCAGATTGGTTGCTTTCCATTACCCAGTCTTCCAGATCTCTGATTTGTTCTTCTGCTTTCTCTGATTTGCTTTTGATTCCCTCTAGTGTATTTTTCATTTCAGTTATTGTATGCTTCAGCTCTGATTGGCTCTATTTTCTATTTCTTTATTGAAGTTCTCACTGAATTTATCCATTTTTCTCTTAAATATGGTGAATACCTTTATGACCATTACTTTGAACTGTATCATAAAAGATTACTTCCATTTCATATATCTCTTTTTCTGGAGTTTTGTTCTTTTGTTTTTAACATATTCCTCTGTCTTCTCATTTTGTCTGACTCTCTGTGTTTGTTTCTGTGTATTAACTAGGTCTGATATGTCTCTTGGTCTTAAAAGTAGTAGTGTTATGTGAAGTAGTGGTGCCCAGTAGCTCAGTCCCCCAGGTGTCCATGGGTGTCATCTGTGTGAGCTGCATGCACTCGCCTGTTGTGACTTGGTTGTGAGTAGTGAGGATGTCTTGGTGGCTGGAGCTGGCCTTTAGTTTGCCTGTCAACACTGACTGGCTGAAACTACAGTGGGCACACTGGTGCACATGGCTTGCCCCTGGTGCAACTGGCTGAGGATTCACTGCAGTCACCGTGGGTATGCTGGTGGATAAGGCCAGCCCTTAACCTAGCTGTCTGCTGTGATTGCTCTGGATGTATTGGCACAGCTGGCTGAGAAACCTAGCTGTAGACACTGTAGGCATGCTGGAGGGTAGCATTTGCTTTTACCCTCCCCTAGATAGGAGTCACTTTAGAGGAGCTCTGCTCCTGACCTGCTAGCTTACCGTGTGGCAGGGCAGGTGCTGCTTTGGAGTGGTGCCTACTGGGATGGATCTATAAGGGAATGCTGCAGTGGGGCAAATGGTGCTAGTAAGGTGTTGGGAGAGTGTCAGAACTGGCTCCTGCAAGCATCCTGATAGCTAGGCTAAAGGAGGGCAAGAAGAAGGGAGCCTTTCATCACTTCCGTTCCCAGAGAAATCTGTAGATTCCTGCTTCTCTGGCATACATTCTAAAATTAGACAGTAAATCTTCATGTATAACAAAGACTTTTCAAATTGGTGCTTCTGTGCCGGGTCTCTGACTGACTGATATAGTGCACTAGGCTTTTAAACACAGAGACTTGTTTTCCTGTAGCCTTCTGGCTCCCTTACAGTTAAGCCTTGTTGATTTTCTTTTTTTTTTTTTTTTTACTTTCTCTGTATTTATTAGATGTACATGTAAGTTAAAAATCACACACACATATAAAATTTATACAATAGGTTTTTATCTGGAAGTTACATACAACAAATTATACACACACACACACACACACACACACACACACACACACACACTGGGGAGTGACAGGAAGCATTAAATTTGTAATTAGGGAATACCATAGCTATTGTTTATAATCCTGAGGAGTGAAGAAGATAGTTTCTAGGTGTGTTAATAAATGTATTTCCTACAGTCCACAATTCTCATTGATTTTCAAAGCTAGATGTTATGGAGATTTGTGTTCTTGGTTTAGGTCCTTAGGCCTGGAAGTGCCCAGGCTTAGGCCTAATCCACTTTCTCTTCCATACTTGTTATTATTTCTCATCTTTACTGGTTGCTGTGCCAGAGGTTTTGTTCCCTACAGTGTGCGTGTCCCTCCTTCACTTCTTGTTGTGGCTTTTTTTTTATGTCTTTGACTGTGGAAGATCTGCTTTGCCAATCTTCAGGTCATTTTCACAGTGAGTTGCAATACCTGTAGTTGTTGCCTTGATGAATCCATGGCAGGAGATAATCTTAGGATCTTCCTACTCTGCATTTTCCCTCTGTTGTACAATTCTTTCCATGTCCCATTGGGTTTGGTTTGCTAGTATTTTGTTGAGGGGTTTTGAATCTGTGTTGATCAGGATATTGGGTGTGTAGTTTTTTTAGTGTCTTTATCCGGCTTTGGTATCAGGATAATGCTGACTTTGCAAAATGATTTTGGAAGTGCTCCCTTGTCAACTTTTTTGTGTGAATTTGACAAGAATTGGTGTTAATTCTTCTTTAAATGTTAGAATTCATTTGTGAAGCCGTCTGGTTCTGGGCTTTTCTTTTTTGGTAGATGTTTTATTCTTGATTCAATCTTCTTTCTTGTTTTAGGTCTTGTCATGTTTTCAGTTTCTTCATGATTTGGTCTCAGTAGATTGTGTGTTTCTAGGATTTATCATTTTTTCTAGATTTCCAATTTTGGGACATGTAACTTTGGAGTGGTCTCTTACGATCCTGTTTATTTCTGTGACTAGTTGTAATGCCTCCTCTTTAATTTCTGATTTTGAGTCTTTTCTCATTTTTTTCTCAGTCTAGCTAAAGGTTTATTCATTTCTCCTTTCAAAAGTCAGCTTTTATTGGTTCATTGATTCCTTTTTCTGTTGCTTTTCTATTCTCTGTTTTGTTTGTTTTGGCTATAAGCTTCATTATTTTCTTCCTTCTACTATATAGTTTGTTCTTTTTATAGTTCCTTGAGGTGTAAAGTTGGGTTGTTTATTTGAGATCTTTTTATAATGTAGGCATTTATTGCTATAAACTTTTAAGACTACTCTTACACAATACTGCTGCATTGTGTAAGTTTATTATGTTGTATTTTTGTTTGTCGTAAAATATTTTGTAATTTACCTTTTCATTTCTGATTTTACTGGTTGGTTGTTTGGGAGTATATTGTTTAATTTGCACATATTTGAAAATACTTAGTTTTCCTTCAGCTATTGAATTCTAATTTCACTTCACTGTGACTGGAAAGATATGTGTTTTGTGGCTAATGTGATCTATCCTGAAGAATGTTCCATGTGTGCTTGAGAAAATGAGTATTTCCCTTATGTCAATTGGAATGTTTTGTAGATGTCTGTTAGATCAATTTGGTCTAAAGTTTCTTGTTAAGGTCTCTTGTTTCCATCTTGATTTTTCTTCCTGGAAGTTCTGTGCATTATTTAAAGTAGGATCTTGCAGTCTCCTACTATTATCATATTGTTGTCTGTTTCTCCCTTCAGTTCTATCAATGTTTACTGTGATATTGGTGCATATATATTTGTAATTATTATATCTTCCATGTTTATTGATCCTTTTATCATTATAAAATGTCCTTTTACTTTTATGACAGTTTTTATCTTAAATGGTGTTTTGTCTGATTTACATATAGTCACTTCTGCTCTCTTTTGGTTACGAAGCATAGAATATTTTTTTGTAACCCTTCACTTTCAACTATCTGTCCTTAAATCTAAATAAGTCCTGGTAGACTGCATATAGTTGGATCTTATTTTTTCATTCTTTCAGATACTCTTTGTCTTTTGAGTGAGTATAATGCATTTACATTTAAAGAAATTGATAGGGAAAGGACTTACTGTTGATATTTAATTGTTTTCTGTTTGTCTTATAGTTCTTTAGTCTTTTTCTTCTGGTGTCATCACTGTATTTTGTTGATTTTTTTGTACTGACATGCTTTGATTCCTTTTTCTTTTGTATGTCTTATATAGGTACTTTCTTTGTGGTTACTATGGAACTTACATAAAATGTTTTGTACTTAGAATAGTTTATTTTAAGCCAATAATAACTTAATTTCAGTTATATACAAAAATTCTGCACTTTGTTATTGATTTCACAGTTTATATATTTTTATATTGTATATCCACTAACATATTCTTGTAGTTATTTTTAATACTGACTTTGAACTAGAATTAAAATGATTAATCTACTGCTATTACAATATTACAATATTCTGTGTTTGTCTATGTATTTACCTTTACCAGTGAGTTTTATACTTTCAGTGCTTTTTTATTGCTGTTTATAGTTCTTTTCTTCATTTTGAAGAGCTCTCTTTAATGTTTCTTGTAAGGCAGGCCTAGTGGCAATGAAATCCCTCAGATTTTATTTGAGAAAGTCTGTGTCCTTCATTCTTGAAGGACAGTTTTGATATAGTATTCTTGGTTGGCAATTTTTTTTTCGGCACTTTGAATGTAATGTCCTACTCCTACCTGGCCTGCAAGGAGTCAGCTGGGAAGACTTGTGGAGGTGCCCTTGTACATATTGATTCACTTTTCTTTCTTTCTTTTATTTTTTTCCAAAATTCTTTAACTTCTAAAAATTGCTTCTAATGTGTCTATATAATGGATTTCTTTGAGTTCATTTTTCATGGTTTATCTCTGGGTTTCCTGGATCTGGATATCCATTTCCTTCCCACTTCTGGGAGAGTGGGAAGGATTTTCTAAAGAGAAATTTCAGCTATTATTTCTCTGAATAAACTTTCTGCTCTTTTCTCACTCTTTCATTTTCTGGGACTTCCATAATGCATATCTTGGTCTACTGGATGGTGTTCTATAAATGCTGTTTTCCTCGCTCTTTTATTTTATTTTCTTTTAACTTTTCTGGATAATTTCCAGTGACTTGCCTTTGAGTTCACTGATCCTTTCTGGATCTCAGTATGCTGTTGAATTCTCATAGTAGTAAATTTTTCAGTGCATTTATTTTTCATTTCTAAGGTTTCTGTTTGGTATTTTTTTTAATATTTCTATCTCTGTTTTGCTCACCTCTGTTTATATATTTCTTCTGACCCGAGTGACTATCTTTATGAGGGTTACTTTGAATCTCTCAGGTAAATCACATATATGTTTCATTAGTGTCACTTTCTGAAAATTTAAATTTTTCCTGTGGGATATATTTCCTGAAATGGCTGTTCATTTTCCTTGACTCTGAGTTGATATCTTTACATTAGAGAAAACAACCAACTTTTCCAGGCTTTGTGAACTGGCCTTGTACAGGAGAGGATCCTAATCAATTAGCCCAGCCAGAGTTTTTGTGGACCTCTCAAACCTTTGTGCCAGTCCAAGCCCATCTTTGTTCTTCGTGGAACCTAGACATTCAAGTATGCTAGTCCTTGGGGAGCCGGTGGCTCAGTTGGCTAAGCTTCCAACTCTTGATTTTGGCTCAGGTCATTGTCTCAGGGTGGTGAGATCTGTGTTGGGCTCTCCCCGGGGTGTGGAGTCTGCTTCATATTCTCTCTCTCTCTGCCCCTCATATAAATAAATAAACAAAGTATACCAGGTTCCATCATTGTTCTGAGATAGGTGAATTGTAGGCAGTTTCTCAGGCAACTCCCAGAAATGTTAGAACGTTAAATGTATGGTTCACTTTCTTTCCTCTCCGGGGAAGAGAAGCTCAGATCTGGGGAATTTTGCTACTCTGTGTTGAGCTGGGGAAGGGGCTATTACAGTTGTTTGTTTGCTAGGTCAGACTGCTATCCTTATTCTCACTGGCCTCCAGGCCTAGCGTGTGCTGCATCTTGTCAGTGCTCTGAGACGAGATAGAAGCCAGTTCCTTGGGCAGCCCTGGAAAGGTTGGAATGTTGGATAGATCATCCAGTTCTTTCCCTCACTAGGGAGAAACTGGGAATTGAGGTTTCCTTTCAATTCTATAGCCCTATATTGAGGGTAGGGATTATGGCAAGAGGCTGTCCCGAATTTTCCTACTGGCTTTGATATATATGGTTCACAGTTGTCTAAGGTCCAGGAGCCTTTGAGCTAGTTTCTGGATTTCTCAGAAAGAGAATTTGTCTGTATATTGTCAAATCAGTGTGTTTGTCTTGGGAAGAAGGGTCCAATGCTGCTAATTCCTATCTTACTGATACCTCATCACTTATTTTTCATAAACTAGAAAAATATAAGTAAAATACCCCTTTTAGAAACAAAGTTATCTCACATTAGTGGTTCTTTGAATTGGGTTTTGGAAATACAGACACACTTCAGTACCTTTATCTTATTATTAAAGCAGATATCATCAGTCCTTTTGGAATACTTTTAAGTTTGGAATATTTTTCAGTCTGTGGGACAATTATTTTCTTCTATTTCTGCATATCAAATATTGCTTTAAAGATTGCCTTCTGTGTTTTTTAAGAGATTGAAGAGGGAAGTACTTTATTTCACTTTTGATTAACACTTTTATTTATTTTTATTCTGTTTTAGAGAGAGAGCATGCAAGTGGAGGGGAGGGGCACAGGGGGAGGGAGAGAGAGAATCTTAAGCAGGCTTCATATTCAGTGTGGAGCCCAACACAGGGATTGATCTCATGACTCTGAGATCATGACCTGAGCCAAAATCAAGAGTTGGATGCTTGATGGACAGCCACCCAGCGCCCCTGATTAACACTCTTAGTGTGAAAAAATATTAGATATTGTTTTGGTATGTGTAGCAGAATACCTCATAGTAGGTAATTCCTGAATTTGTAATGTCTCTTGAAATGTTTATCTTACGGTTTTCAGGTTTTTTTGTTTTTGTTCTGTTTTGAGCTACTATATGGGCTGTGCTATTTAAAATAGTAACTGTTTCAACTCATATTGTTATGAAATATCTTAGAAGAATATCTTGCTTGTCTCAGCTTGTATTTATATTATTATGAATATGTTGACCTGCTGTTGAAGGACATATTTCCTGTGTGTGTTTAGAATTCAATATCAAATAATTATGTGTGGACACACACAAAGCTCACACATATGTTACACATGTATCTTACACATATATAGATAGATATGTATAGATATGGGTCACATTTTTTTTTTTAATATTTTATTTATTTGACAGCGAGAAATACAGTGAGAGAGGGAACACAAGCAGAGGGAATGGTAGCGGGAGAAGCAGACTTCCTGACGAGCAGGGAGCCCGATGCGGGGCTTGATCCCAGGACCCTGGGATCATGACCTGAGCTGAAGGCAGATGCTTAATGACTGAGCCACCCAGGTGCCCCTGGGTCACATATTTTTGTTTTAAATATATATTCCTGGTTATAAATATGTACACGTCTGTCTGTATATGTACAATAGGGTAAAGTACCTAGGGTTCTTTTTAATTTGGAGTACTCAGAAGTCTTAAAGAATTATGTTGCAATTCTGATGGTGGAGTAGGAAGTACCAGGGATTTGTCTCCCCAGATAGACTACAGTTACACCAACAGTCTGTCTTATTGTAACTACTTTGGAATTCTGGGGTCTGTTTAAGGCTTGTACCTTCCAGGGAAAGACTGGGCAATAAATTGTGCCTAAGTTTGGTCAGTTTCGCCCCTTATCACATTAGCTGCCACCTATCCTACCTCTGTCACATGGCAGTGCATGAGTTTCTGGAGCAGCTTATAACACAGCTTGCCAGAGCCAGAGTAAGCTAAAGGTCCCTGTCCTTCAAGTATCAGTGATCTGTGTTCTGGTTACTGAATGTGGCTTTTGATCATTAGGTACATATAGGTTGGCAGCCATTGTTTTGTACCTCTCCCCATTTTAGCAAGCCCTGCACCTCTGGCTGAAATGACTGCCAGTGTACTTAAACATCTGGTAACATTCCTCTTCCACCACCTCCCCACTTCATTTTTTTTCACTTTTTGGTGAGGGGAGCCAGATATTAAAGACTAGGACTTTTGAAAACAACTGTGTATTTGGGGAAAATTAGAAAGTGACTGCACATGCTCAGAAAAATCCTGAGGAGACATTATGTTCCAGGCTAACCCTAGGCACAGAGATAGCAGTAGTAAAACAAAAAACAAAAAAACAAAAACCACAAGAATAAAAAGAATAATAAAAATAGCAGACTCTGTAGAAGGGGTAGAATCTGATATCCAGAGTTATATTATTAGATTCAAATGTCCAGTGTTCACTAAAAAGGATAGGCATATAAGAAACTGAAAAGTGTGGCCTAGTCATAGAAAAAATTAAATTAGCAGAAACAGTCCCTTAAGAATATCTAATGGCAGCCATACTAGACAATGATTTTAAAACAATTGCCTTAAAGATGCTTTTAGAACTAAAGGAAAGTGTAAGTCAAGAAAGTGATTATGAACAAAATGAAAATACCAGTATAGAGATAAAACCTCCAAAAAACTAACAAATTTGGGAGCTGAAAAATAGAACAAAAATATGGGCAGGTTCAAAGGGAGATTTGACAGGCAGAAGAAAGAGTCAGTGAACCTGAAGGTAGGACAATGAAAATTACCAAAGCTGAGGAGCAGAAAAGATAAAGTAAGAGACATGGAGGACATGATCAAGAGGACCAACATATGCAATGTGGGAGTCCCAGAAGGAGAAGAGAGAGAGAAGGGCAGAGAGTATATTTCAAGAAATAATGACTGTTAGATGTCATCAATAGATGAAGGGATAAAGAAGATGTGGTATGTAGGGATGCCTGGGTGGCTCAGCTGGTTAAGTGGCTGCCTTCAGCTCAGGTCATGATTCTAAGGTCCTGGGATTGAGTTCTGCATTGGGCTCCTTGCTCAGCAGGGAGCCTGCTTCTCCCTCTGCCTTCTCTGCTTGCTCTTCCTCCTGTTTGTGTTCTCGCTCTCTCTCTCTCTCTGTTAAATAAATAAAATCTTAAAAAAAAAAAAAAAAAGATGTGTATATATACAACCAGCCATCAACACCCTCCCCCCCAAATCTTGCCATTTGCAACGATGTGGCTTGAACTAGAGGGTATTATGCTAAGTGAAATAAGTCAATCAGAGAAAGAAAACCTTCTATCTTTATCATATGGTCTCTCTGATATGAGGAATTTGAGAGGGCAGGGGGTCCTGGGGGGAAGGGAGGGAAAAACGAAACAAGATGAGACCAGGGATGGGGAGGGAGACAATCCATAAGAGACTCTTAATCTCAGGAAACAAACAGGGTTGCTGGAAGGGAGGGAGGTGGGAGGGATAGGGTGGCTGGGTGATGGACATTGGGGAGGGTATGTGCTATGGTGAGTGCCGTGATTTGTGTAAGACTGATGATTCACAGACCTGTACCCCTGAAACAAATATACATTATATGTTAATAAAAAAATAATGGCTGAAAACTTCTCAAATTTGATGAAATACATAAATGTAAATGTCCAAGAAGCTCAGTGAGTTTCAAGAAAGATGAACCAGGGATACCCTCACTGAAATGTTATAATCAAACTTTAAAAAGCCAAAGACATAGAACAAATCCTGAAGTAGCAAGAGAAGTGAATTATCATGTTCAAGGGATCTGCGCTAAGATTGTCAGCAGATTTCTCACCAGAAACTTTGTGGTCCAGAAGACAATGTTTGTTACATCCAAAATGCTATAAAAGAATAAAACTGTCACCAAGAATCCTGTGTCTGGAAAAACTGTTTTTCATAAGTGAGGGAGAAGTGAAGACATTCTCAATGAAATGAAAGTTGAGGGAGTTCTTGACCACCAGAACTTCTCTGCAAAAGATGCTCAAGGGAGTCCCATAGGTAAAAAGAATAGATGAGAGACAGTAATTGAAAGCTTTTTGGAGAAATAAAGATCTTAGTAAAGGTAAATATATGGACAATTTCAAAAGATAGTAGTATTGTAACCAGTAAGAATGGCTAAAATTAGCAAGTCAGGAAACGACAGATGTTGGCGAGGATGCGGAGAAAGGGGAACTCTCCTACACTGTTGGTGGAAATGCAAGCTGGTATCACTCTGGAAAACAGTATGGAGGTTCCTCAAAAAGTTGAAAATAGAGCTACCCTACGACCCAGCAATTGCACTATTGGGTATTTACCCTAAAGATAAAAATGTCGTGATCCGAAGGGGCATGTGCACCTTAATGTTTATAGCAGCAATGTCCACAATAGCCAAACTATGGAAAGACCCTAGATGTCCATCAACAGATGAATGGATAAAGAAGATGTGGGG